>JANPWX010000011.1:3548990-3575428 GCA_024734555.1 Trochalopteron elliotii
GTTCTCGCAGCTTCGGTTCATGCCACAGCCCCCGCCCGCCACGCCGAGCCCCCTCACCCCGCCGCCCCCAGCCCCGCTCCTCCGCAGCCTCCTGCTCCTCTCCCGCCTGTCCCCGTACGGGAACGCAGCCGCCCTTGCAGGGGGCTTGTTTCCTCCTAAGCAGCGAGTGATCGTACCCCCCTCCCCTCTCACACCAGCTCGGGGGCAAACCTCACTTTCCGCCCTCGTTACCTGTTTTGCTCCCTCTGGAGTCCCCCCCACCGTTTCCCAGGGAATT
Source organism: Trochalopteron elliotii (assembly GCA_024734555.1). Taxonomy (NCBI): domain Eukaryota; kingdom Metazoa; phylum Chordata; class Aves; order Passeriformes; family Leiothrichidae; genus Trochalopteron; species Trochalopteron elliotii. The sequence continues at coordinate 3,549,268 of JANPWX010000011.1, forward strand.
TCCAGCAACCAGTGTTTAACCTCAACGTGTAAAATCCCTGGTGGCAGAGCCTGACATTCAGCGCACAGAAGTTTGCCCGGCCGCAGCCCTGTGCGCCAGGCTGCCCAGCATCCCTGACTCCTTGTACCCGGGAGGGTCTCTGCCCCAGACGGTCCCAGCAAAAAGCAGCTTCAGGGCTGAATTCAGTTGGGTTTCACATCTTTTTCTTTTGCGGAGGTGATACTACATTGCCAGCTACGCTTTTTTACCATATGCAACACCAACACACTGGCAGTTAACAAGCTACAACACAGAACCACTTGGCAACACAGAGAAAATGGGCAGAAAATCCCCAAGCAAGAGGGAAGGGGAGAAAAAAATGCAATGAATTGACGGCATTAAGCATGCTAGAGAGAACTGTAAAGGAGAGGCTGCCAGGGAGCAAAGGTGCCCTCCTCTCAGGCTTGCGCATAGCACCAAGTGGGGAACCTCAGCAGGGGAAGCAGCCACTGCATAATCATCAGAGAGATGATGCACCTGATTACTTTCTGGAGAGGAACAGAGGTGAGAAACCAAACTGATCTTGGTGTCAGTACCCCACTGGAAGTCAACTGATGTGGTTGCCTGCCATAGCTAGGGATTCAGGAATGCACGAGGTGCCATCCAGTCCCACAGGACCTTTGAATTTCACTGTCCCATATGTTAGAGTACAAGCAATACTTATTTGCAAAAATTGTGGTGTGACTGTACCAAAAGCCTCTGTGCTGGGCAGCCATGCCCTGGAAGGCAGGGCTCAGGCAGCCTGGCTCCACGTTGGAGAGCACATTGGGCCAAGAAGATGAGCTCAGGCAGTGGTGGATTCAAGGTGGGGGAATGGAGTTTTGTTCCTGCTGCAGGAATGAAGTTTGGAGCTGTCTTCACTTGTAACACCACATAATTCTAGGTGGCTGCAGATTTATGACTGTATTTTCCCAAATTTGGAAGGCTTCCACTTTTGACCACATAAAAGAAAGAAACATTTTCCTTTTCTCAGTATGACCTCCATTTTCTATTCTAAGACAAAATCCATTATAGCAATGCCTGGAAAAGCTACGCATCTAATAATTTTCCCTGAGACTTCCTCGGAATTTTGAGATGGGTTTAGCTTGGCCAGAGCTTTTCCACCCCCCAGCAAGAGAAACTGCTTGTGAGATTCTCAATTTTTTAAGACATAATGATGACTGTTCACTGCAGGATTTTTCCTGTTACCAGTTTGATTTGCAATCACAGCTGAAGGCCTATGCCATGAATTATTTGCCAATTAAGCAGTGCTTGCGTGGAGGCTGTGTATTTTACACCTTGACAGCTATTACAGACAGAAGGTAACTGGAGCTTTGACTTAAATGCACATTATCAAACACCGAACAGTCTGAAGCAGAGACCCAATCTGATTTGGACAGAAGACACAACAAAGATAAATTTGCTGCTGACGTTTTATCTCGGGTGGGAGTAATAATGCTAAAGACAAAATCAAAATGTCCATATCTTCCTTGCTCTTTAACAGCAGACTTTTTAATCCTTCCTGAAGACACCCAGAAAATTTATTTATGTCGTGGAGCAAGTATTGGAAAAGATAGCTGCCCTCTGTTACAACTAATATGATTAATATCCTTGCATAATCTTTTTTCTTAGGGAGAAGAGAGAGTCATCTCCCTACTCCAATCACATTGCATTGTTATGTACCTTGGAAACAGAAAAACAGGTATTAAAAAAAAAGTGAAAATGAGATTTTATTCTTTATTACAGATATGTGCCTCAAATTCAGTTCAGGATCCCCTGAGTATCCCATGGGTACTGTCCATAAGCACAATTGGGACCCAAGATGTTCTTCTCCACCCCAGCAGAGACAGAGCAGTTGGACTATTTGTTTTGTTGCGGTTAAACCCTTTAACAAGCATGATGTCACTGCACTCAGCCAAGCATTGGGAAATGTTTCATTTTTCACTTGTTTCTAAAAGTGAAACAGAAAAGGTCTTTAAGTCATTTAGTGGATTCCCTTTGCTGATTAAATTTACTTCAGATATAATATATGCAGATTTAGTTATTTCATCAGCAACATAAAGCCTATTATCTATTGGATTTCAAGTCTGAGGTAACTCCCTGCAACCAAATACATGATTTAATAATAATTCTGTCATCAAGTGAAATCTTTCCCTGAGATAGATACTGAAAGCAGCCTGCCCACATAGCAAGATATTTATTTTTTCTCAGAGGCTTTTCAGCAGGGTCAGACCTGAAAAGGGTTAATCACGTTCCTGTTATTTCACCTAAAGTTTTGAGCACGCTTGATTATAGCAGAGGACTCTGTCCAGCTTCCTATTTTGTTTGTGCTCTTGCCTGTTCAGGATCATGGAACAGTGTTTCTGTAATCTCCACCTAGAGAACAACACGAAAATATCAGCTTTTCCCAAAATGAGTAGCAGGAGTTGTTGACCAGATGATAAAGATTTTAATATTCATCAAACCAGAATGTCAAAGAAGAACATCTTGTATGAGAATTAATGTTTCCAAGTCATAATCGTCATTCTCCAAATGCATGCAATGCTGCTAGGAAAAGTCTTGCTCTCTCTCCCTCTGACATGTGGAAGTTTAGGCACCCACCAAAGACTGGGAATTACCTGCTAGAATTGTTCACGTGTTCTTTTTTTATTCTTGTCTATGTTGGCCAGCAAGCCAAACCAGTTTTGATTTCCATATCTTTTATTTGTACATTGTTCAATGAGGCACGGGCCAATTCCACATTAAAAATAAATATGCTTTGTCACCATCATAAACTGCACTGGCCAAAACCATAACATGCTGCTGATTAAGGCTGTGCAAATAGAGCATCCCCTAAAGCAAGAAAAATGGGCACCTGTGTTCATGAGAACACAGGGAGCAGCCAAAGTCTGACAACTCAGCAGCTCTGATGACCCTGCAGAGGATTATCAGCTCTTCACTTTGCAGTGGAAAGATCTGAGCCTCCACAGCCTGCAAGGAAGAGGGGAAAAGCATTTCACTGCTTCAGGTGATATTTCTAGCCACATCACCTTTCCTTTCCTCTCCCCACAGTGTGGTTTTCCACACTGTGGGGAAAGGAAAGGAAAGAAGACAGGGATATGTATCCATTTGTAGACTAACAGTCTTTAAGGGGAGGTGACAGAGGATGGATCCAAGCTCCTCTTGGTGCCAAGAAACAGGGCAAAGGGCAATGGCTGGAAACTGGTGCACAGGAAGTTCCACCTGAATAAAAGGAACTTCTTTATTGTGTGGTGACCAAGCACTGGAACAGGTTGCACAGAGAGACTTTGGAGTTCCCTTCACTGGGAGATATTCCAGAACTGTCTGGACCCAGTCCTGTGCAATGTGCTCTGGGATGGCCCAGGTGACCCACTGAGCTCCCTTCCAACCTCTTCCATTCTGTGAAACCTCAGTTCCCCAACACTACAATAGAAATACTTCACCCCTGACCTTCTGCTCTCCAAGGGCTAGAGAGAGCCCTCTCTTGACTCCCCTCATCTGCAGTTCTTACAGTAGGATATTGCATGACAAGGACCAAAATATTACCATCCTATGCTGCTGTGCTCTGCATCTGCCCCTCTTGCTCTGACTTTCATACCATAAGCAGTGGGCTTGTGGTCTATGTGCTCAATTAAAAAAGCAGAAATCAGAGTTCAGTTTCCACTCTAAACATACATCTTATGTTTATGATGAAAAGCTGCACTAATTTCAGTTGAAATTATTTTTAAACTCTGGCAAGAGGTTTTGCACAGATTTGTATTTCTATTTAGGCTAAGCTTTTTCAGGTGCAGTTCAAGCTTGGGATAGAAACTTGAAATAAATCCTGTTTACACTGCAGTAGATTGCATTTGCAGATTTCACATCTGAATCCATTTGATTCATATTGAATCTATTTAATCTGCATTTTTAGTATGCATTCCCTTCTTTCTATGCTTCTAAGTGTTAAGCTCTGTCCTATTCATACAAAGAATTTCACATATTCATGCTGAAACAAGAAATGCAGGTTGAGGATTTACAACTCTTCCCAAAATTCTGCCATAAAACAAATCGTTAAAATCATCACCAAATACATTGATATTGAAATTACTAGTTTTTCCAACAAGGTCTTTCAAAATACTTTACAGTCCTTACAAAAGCTGTGTGTAAAATCTGGGGAAGAAAAAAAAGGAAAGATACAAAATATTTGTTTTAATTTAGTCACAAGCTGTGCTTTCTACTTTAACTCAATCTCTCTGGTCTGGTTATACCTCCATTGCATTCCTTTCCTTTGGTGCTGGCTACCTGCACCACATGTTCTCCAAAGGCCTCCTGTTGATGTTATTGTGACTGGGATTTTAATTTTTGTCCCTGTACTTGCTCTCTTGCTTTGCCATTTCTTCTAGGGCCAGCTTTGCTCCTCCAAGGCAAATGAACCATCCTTCCCACATTTTCATTGCTTTTCCATTAGTGTTTGATACTACTTCAACCTTGCCTCCATGCATTTCTTTCCATGACATTGCACCATTCTTTTCCCCTCAAAAAAAGCAAGCAAAGATGCAGTATGGTTTAATCATCTTGCAACATTCTCCTACACTCTGCTGGTCTAAAAGGTAGAAGTTTGAGGCTTGGGGCACCTTCCCTAAGGAAACATGAGTTTCAGTCTTCCCATCCTCAGCCTTGAGCAGTCATCAACACCTGCACAACAGCAGATCTGTGTTGTCTTTTGAAAGCCTTGTCCTCCCACAGTCCCCATGACACTTGGCCTCTTTAACAACTTCCAATTCATTATCTCCTTTCTACCCTGCCTGTCCATAGTACCAGTATCTAAGAAGCATTGCCTGGGCCTTCAGTGCCTCTCCTTGTGTGCCACAGGGTGATGGCACCAGGTACACCCAGGCCTACCAAGGCAGCTTCTCCAACAGCCTCTGCCTGGTTCAGCAGAGAAGTGTCAGCCTCTGGCTGGCTTGTCTTCGTGTGTAAACAACCTTAGCATGGGTAGAAATACCCTTTTAGCCTTCTCTGAGGTGATTCTTGCAAACTCTCACATTTTCGGTCATCCCCTCTATCTGATCCATTGGCCTTTAGCTACGCCTTAACTTCACCATTCTAAGTCCTCCTATTCAAAAAAAGTAGTGCTTGCAGGTTCTTCCCAAGGAATCTGACATACAGCCCTCCCTGAGCCTCTGCACAAGCATAGCGTGTCAGTCAGATAAACATGTGCCATTGTGTGTCTCACTGCTTTATGCAGCTTTAATCCACTGGTATTCTACAGGATTCTGCTGTAAAGATCAATTGATCATTTACCACATTTTGCTCATAAGCTCTTTGGGGAGGCACCATATTTTGTTGTCTGCCTGTGTAATGCCTGGAGCATTAAGGTCCTTCACACCACAGCAATGTCGATAATATATACTCCCAACTGTGCTAGGTGCTATACATAAATAGTGACACCTCATAGATTGGCACTACCATTTTTTTCTTTGTTGTCTGCTAGTCTAGGTAACAGATGATCACAAGACAGAATAATAAGTGACCCTGCATTACATACTTTCATGTCCCAAACACAGTTAAAATCAAGGAGAAAGGACAAGACACTACTGAAGGAGGTAATCTGAATCACAATAGAAAGTACAGTCATGACATCATCAAATTAATATCTAGAGTAATTTGAAATGTTTCCCAATAAAACAGAGAATTAGTTAACCTGTAGACTCTAGGCATCAAGGTATGGTAGGACACCCCGCCCAAGATATAGAGTCAAAATAAATGCTTTTCATTAGGGCATATAGCAGCAACAGTAGCTGTCATGCAATATGAAAAAAATTGACTTTCAGTTTAGCATCACTGGGAGATCAGTCATCAGGGTTGAAGTATCTACTCCTGCCTAATTTCTCTTCTTGAGCCTCTCCACAATGGACTGTGAAAATAATGCAGATACATCTCTTTGCCTTATTACAGAACAATGGTTCGGGTGCTTTGGGTTTTGCTGTGGAATAAACATTAATGAACTGTGCAAGCAGAGGCACCATCCGAGCAACACACATGGGTACCCACAAATTAATGCCACCTTCTTAGTGATAGCATACTGTTTAGGGGTCAAACACAATCAAACCTCAGCCCTCTTACAGGTTCCTTTAACACAGCCTGTGCAGACCAGTCTGCAGAGAGGCTCAGAGCTGTGCTCACTGCTGCACACATAGCCTGGGAGAGACCAGGAGCACTCCCAGTGTGCCCAGCATCACCTGCTGGAGGGACTGGCCAGCCATGCCTGAAGCACAGCCAAGTGGCATGCACTAGCTGTTCCCAAGCTCCTCCCAAGCATGAGATCAACCTTTTAGTCTTGCCCAATGAATAGATGTTTGCCAGAGGTTAAATAAACATTTGCTGTGGTTTCTGTTAGCATCAGATCAGGAGAATTTTCAGGGGATACTGGCAAGTGTGGAAGCCCCTCTGTAGGGCTACCTTTCCTCTCATCTAATCCTTATTTCAGGGTATTCTTCTTAGGGTCCTTCATAGTTTTGTGCTTCTGCTATTCTTCCATGGTGCCTCTCACCCAAAAGCATTACACTGCAGATACCAAAAACCCCTCAAATCCATAGCTCCTGTACTTCAGGGCAGAGGTTAAAAGCAAACTCTCCTGGTACCCAGCCTTTCTTAGCTGGCTGCGTGACACCTCCCAAGCTGTGCAGTACACACAGACCTGGGATTAACTGTGTCACCAGAGCTACCACAGGTTTATTACACCAGCCCCCCCCATCTGGGAAGCAGGTACATAACAGGTGTCACACACTAGCAAATCCAGCTCCCCATCTCCATCAGCCTGAGGCAGAGGGTGTGACAGCACACCTCTGCCAGTGTCAGCTCTTAGGGAGCATCCCCATGAGAAAGGCACCTGAGAAAATGCAGTTCTCTATTTGTTGTCCTGGTGCCAGAAACAAAGCTTTCCCTCTTCTTCACACCACACTGGCCTTTCACTGTATGAGGGGAAAAAAAATCTTACTTGAACTGAAGTAAATGCCAATTCCAGTGTGCTGCTTTCCTCAAACTACCCTTGTAACACACCTCTTTTAGGCAGGCAAAGATGTTTCACAAACATACAGAGGTCTTCTTCTAAACATATTACATCGTTAAAAAGGAATTACTCAGCAGAGGGAAAACCAGTGTAAAACAAGCACAAGTGGAATAAGAATCACACCCTTCATTTTATTCTGTGTAGCTTTTCACCCCCCTTACATAAGCTTCAACACTCCAAGTTCAAGGCAAATGCTTGCAATATTTCTACATTATCCTCAGTAATGTGACAAGAGCAATTACAGAGTCCGGGGAAGCTAAGTAACACTGCTAAAACAGTGGGTGGTCTAAAGGCTTGAATAGCTCCTGTGCACTAACACTACAGTAGAGTCCCCCAGACCCCCACTTTGTACCCTAGGCAATTCAACCATGCTCTGCAACACTGGCCTTTTTGTCTGGGACATTCTGGCACCAGCATTGCTTAGCTGACTTGAGACATACCCAAGTTCTTTCAGGTGGTCTGCAAAGTTAACTCACCCTTAAAACGTTTGTCCTTGGTACCCACCACATCTCCTTCATTCTCCATTTCTGTTGAAAGCTCTAGGCAGAGGCATGCTGAACATTTTGCAAGGAAAATTTGCTCAGAGACAGTTATTCCAGGTGCACAGGCCTTTGCTGAGTACAGCATTATTTGGGGTATTCTCTAAAAAAATTAAAATCTACTTTTACAGTAAAAGAGCCATTTGCAATGTGCAATGTGCTAAAATACTTTGCCACAGCAAAGTCTGGTCTAAACATGTTGTTGGCCAATAAAAGGGGGGAAACATGCTGCCAGTAAACATTTGCGTGGTATGTCTTTGAAGGCTTCAAGGCAGACTAAGTGGAATAATTGTGAAGATGTATTATTTATAATACAACAAATCTTCCCCACAAGATATAGGTCTCCATTAACCTAGTACCCAACTGCTTTTAAGTGCATTTTTTAATGTGTTTACCCTGCTAAGGGAGTTATGTTTTATTATCTCCATTTTGCATTTGGGGAATTGAGGTACTGGGAGATTAATAGATTTGCTCGAGGTTACATAGCAAATCTCCAGCAAAGCACAAATGCAGACCAAGTGTCCCAGATTGTTCTTCTCCACTGGATGTATCCATCGATATGCCAGGACACATTAAAACATCAAAGGTCTCTTGTGAGGTGACTTTTTCCTTTGTCATAAAAAAGACCGATGTCATGCAAGCAAGCAACATTGTATTGGAGTCAACAGAAGTTCATCTATTTACAGAAAAACTGAAGCAAGGTCTGGAGCTGCTGTTGGAATATTCTCATTTTTCTAGCTATCCACTGCATTCAACTCAAGTTCACAAATACCTTTTCACTGATGAAACCTGCTGCATCTGAAAAACTACCTATTCACTCATCAAGATTCACTGATAGCCTTTACATTTCACATACTACCATTTAAAGTCAGATGCTGCTTCATGTGTCCCTCAAGCCAAATGGAGCTGCAAAGGGGTTCAGCTTTTTGAAATCTGCTCACACAGTGAAGATACTGAATGTGGATATGGAACCCTTGCTGTGGTACAATGGTGTTATGGATTGTTTAGTTTGATTTTCATCTTGATTTATGGGAAGAAGTGGTGAAAGATAATCTTGATCTTTAACAGTATTTTACACCAGCAAACCTTTAAGGAATGGTTTTAGGGGATTCAGTAGAAGACCACCTTTCTCCCTACATCCTCGTCAGCTCTCCAGTAAGTTAACTTCCCTGAAGATGAAACCTGTGCTGCTCTCCAGCCATGGTAGAGTTTGTGGAACTGGGGATCTTACAGAATTACAGAGTGTTCTGAGTTGGATCCTGCAACTCCCTCTCTCCTACTCCCCAAACACCAGCTTAGTCCCCTCTGTCAATTCTCCTTGGGAGGAGAAGACCCCAATGAGTGCAACTACAGTGTTGTATCTTTCAAGTGGATGATATTTCCATTAATTTCCAAGCTCCTGTTTAAATATAAGTCTAAATAGAATTTGAATGAATAATAGGGCTGGTAACAATGCAAGCAGAATACTTTGTGCCACATGTGCCCTTGTCAGCACACAGATGTCAAAGCATCCTAGTCTCACCATAAAAATGTAAAAGAACCAAGGATTTTGCCTAAAATATCCTGGTCAAGGAAGGCAGTTATAGGAGCTTAATCACTTGTAAGACTGAAAAAAATCCCTTTAATGCAGCAAAGTGAGTTGTACAAAAGGAGTTCAACAGAGAACATGTGAGACTGGTAATGTGTTTCTCAGCAGCATGGAGAGTGGGCCCACTTCAGCTCACAAAACACAAGCGGCAGAGCCCAGTAAGTTTTCTCCATGAGACATCACATCTAAGTCAGCCTCATGACTGGAGCAAATGAGATTTAGTCCTCACTGCAAAGCTGCCAGCAGAAAGCCTGCAAGCCAGTTTCATTTAGCGAATGGGCAGTACCTCCTCACAGCAGGGACAGATTTTATTTTCCATTTAGGATCAGGGACACATACAGGTAAACAGCAGTAATGCACCTCTAGGCTGCTCTATGCTTCAGCTCACTTTAAATAAAGCTACCCCAGGGAGGAGAGGTGATTTTGAGGTGAAATACAAAATTGAGGAACTGGGATATCTTTATCCTTCTTCATGAAGGTAAGCGTGGCATGCAGAACATGATACTCCGCCTCCAGCACAGTCTGGACTGCTCAAGACATGTTTGACATCCCCCAACAAAGATTTAAAGATTATTCAGTATCAAATGTTCACCAGTGTTTTGAACAGCTAAACAATGAATTTTCCCACTGCCTCTCCTGCTAATGATGAGCGAATAAAGAATCCCCTAGGGAATTTCCCTTCATCTGCTCACGAGTGCCACTTCGCTAGTCACATTTATCTGACAAATCTTACAGATGGCTTGGCACGAGCTTGCAACAAGCACACCATCTTTGGAGCTGGGATTGGCCGCCCGAGCCACGCGACGCTTTCTGTGGCAAACTGGGCAAGCCCACAGCAGAGCCCCAGACCAGCTACTGGAGAAATATCCCAAGGACATTTACAGCTTCACCCGACGCTGTTTCAGAGGAAGACACTGATGATGACATTTCCGACACTGCAGCCACCCCGTGAGGAATGGAGTCTCTTGGCACAGAAGAATTTGTTCTCTGACCCAGACAGAAAGATATCCTGGAAAATGACTCCCATTGAGCCCTTTTCCTGCTGTTTTTGTGCTGAATGCCTTTCTGTTAAAGATGAATTTTCCCCGTTAAAATAATGGGGAAGAGAATATAAAGACCCATCTGCAGACCACATTTTCAGAGAGGTTTTTGTTTGTTTTCCAACATTGTCTGTGAAACATTGGTTGAGTCTTTCAAGCTCTTTCCAGATGTGTACTCTCCTCGTGCTATGTACCCAACTCTAATTCTAGTTGGAAAGCTGTTTGACTCAGGCAAATGAATAGCAGGATTTTAAAACAGATACAGATAGTAAAACTAGGGCTTTGTACAATCCCATAGGTACTATAGATGGGACTGTCCAAACCCAGATCCTTCTAATCCACCAAGAAAATGCCCTTAAGACCTGTTCAGAGTCAGACTTAAACCCATAAAATCCAGGAAATTCAGAGATAAGCCTGGATATCTGGACTGATATTCTGTCCTCAGTTCACCTTACTGGGTAAATGTTAATGAATGCATTTGTTTATTCCCTACAGTTCTATGCAGGGAATATCAACAATCTGATATTATGGGAGGAGGTGAAATTTTTTCTTCCGTATGTGTGTGTAGGAGTTGCTCAATATAATTTATTCTCTTTCACAATAAAACTATATAGCTCCTCAATCCTTTCAGAACTACACAGGGTCTGTCTTGTAAAGTTTTGGAGAAGAAGCCTCAAAGGAAAATCAGTTATTACGGGAAACAGGACTGATTTTCAGTACTCCACAATCTTGCCTTTCCATTCACACTAAGCAGGTATTCCAACAAAAAACATCATCCAGATGCATTTCACAGAGGATCTGAACCCAGACCTTCACAGGCAACATGGGACCAAGTTTACCAATCACAAGTGGAGGAGAGCTGGAGCACACAACCCCTCTAAGAGCACTGACCCACATGTGCTTGCTGCAACAACCTGCAGGGCAGAGCTGTCACATCAAGTACAAACAGAAGAATGGCCATACCAGTCCATCTAGCCCAGCATCAAGTCTCCTATAGCTGACTCCTGGAGCAAGCCAGAAAGCAGCAGAAGAAAGGGAACCACTTATGCTATTTCCCTCATATTTCTGCTAGCCTCCAGCTATTTTCAGATCAAGTATTTCCTAAGCCAGATGTGGTTTCTGGATACTTAGTAATCATCCGTGCATTTCTTTACACAAACTTGTCCAGTCATCCTTTGAACTCTAATAAGCTTTTAGCCTCCACAACCACCTTTGGCAGTGAATTCCTTGTGTCCACTACCAGTTGCATGAAGAACATCTCTTTTTGTTTGCTTTGAGCCTGGCTGCTTCTAGTTTCATTTAATGACTTTAATTGATACACTGCCACAGAACAAACAATCCCTGCCCACCTTCTGACTTGAAGGATTCACTCCTACCCCACCAACATCTCATCTTCAGGCTGATGAGTTTCAGCCTAATCAAATTTTCCTCACAGGGAAGGTTGTGGCAAGTACAACTGAAGTATAAGCCAACTATTTTTATTTCCTTCTGAGCTTCCAATACACAGTTTTACTTCACAGTCAGAAAACACTGTCTTTCCCATGTTAGAGGGACGTAGGTGACAGGTTTGTCGTTACTTTTATAGGTAAACTGCAAAGTGGCAGAGAAGTAGACCAAAATGTCCAGGGCCTATTCTGACACTGGGGAATACAGTGCATTGAGCCTTACATAAGCATTGAGCCTTGGCCCCAGTGACTTCACCAGGTATTGGACAAAGTTCACTTAATTTTTTTTTTAAATTGTATGTAGCAGTCACTTCATCAGTGATGGGTACCATGAGCAATACATAATTCAGGTGCTGCTACAGTCACAGGACCATGTGTTTGGGCTCTAGGGGTGCTCTGAGCAACACGAGACTCAAAGTCCTAATATTCTTAATCCAGAAACTACAACTGTGAATTCAGCTTCCAGCAGAAACATTGAATGAAACCCATGGTCACATTACCCATCAAAAGAGCATTGTACATCTTCACTAACATCAGCTGTTCTTCTCTCCCAGTCCCCAAAAGACACAAAATATGAGAGAGTTTAGCCCAAGAAAAGATTTCTGTAGGATAAGAAGGCAGATGTGGCAGAGACTTTGTGAAGTCTGCTAAAGGTTTTGCTATTGCCAGCTAATTTGATGTAAAAGATATGCAGATACTGTTGTGATGGGCAGCCCTACAAACCCCTGAGATAAAACTCCCATTTGTGACAAAATTCATCCCTGGTAAAAATGGCACTATTCCATTGAAATCACTAAGGTTGCACCTGTGAATGCCAGCTGTGAATTGAGTCCATGGTTCTCAAATGATGTAAAGTGCTTCAGGAGGAAAGATGCTATATTTAGGTGCCATATTATTGCTATGTAGACATTTTCATAACCCCTAATTATGGGGCTTTTTTTGCAAGCTCTGTAGTATTAACTGGATTGGATAAATATATAATTAGAGAGTGTTTCAACATGCACACTCTTGATGCTAGAAGCTTTATCAGCTCTTTCTTTTCTTCATGATCTGTTTTGCTTTTCTTTTAAAGCTGTTTCTATCAATTATGGCAAGATTTACTCAGAGCCCCAATAAAGGGTCACTGCAGACATCCCAGCACAATAGAAGAGAGCTACATTTATGTTCCAGAACTTTTCTGTTTTCCAGAAAGACAACTCTGAGTTGTCATTGTATGACAACATCGCCAGAAGCTAAGCCAATCAGAAAAAAAACCCAACAAAACAAAAACAGAACAACAGCAACAAAGAACTTTTCAGAAGTTCCCTGACCCCAAATTGTTTATAGCCTAAGTACTTCTACTCCAACAGCTTCAACAGAAGATGTGCTGCCCAAATATTTGCTGGATCTCTCTCCACTCTTTTGCCAATAGACAGAAAGGAAGGTCCCAAGGAGGTTCTTCACATTCTGCACAGTGCCAGGGATGCACAAACAGCTTCAAAGATCTATAGATAGGATGTAGATACAGTCCTGTCTAAAACAGCTACAACCCTGACAAATTAGTAATTTGCCTAACTGGAAAAAGGCAAGCTACATTTTTTACAGCATCTGCTTTATTAAATTAAAAGATACCATTATCAATTAAAATCCAACTAGTCCCACAGGAGTAAAAAATAAAAACAACAAAAAAGTAGCACCTGCATTTTCCTTTCTAGGTGCTGAAGAAACCTGCATTACCATTTATTGCAAACAAAAAAAGTCCTAAACAAAAATGCTTCTTGATTTTCTGATCAGGTATGGCCAATAAAGTGTCAGATTCTTTTAAATGTGTTTATGAATGTTTTCCTCTTGCAGCAGCTTACATCCAGTGAGAATTTGAAATGCTAAATTACAAGTATAAATGCTTCAAAACAGATGTTAATAATAGAAAGAATTAAGAACATTGCTAGAGTGACACAACACGGATGCAGCATTATTAAACAAATGGCTCACAATGGTGTTATGACATGAGTCATAATGCCTGATGCCCTGAACATACTGCAGAAAAGAACAATAGCTATCACCAGCTACAGAAATATACAGAGCACCAGGAGCCCGACTGCTGACTGATCTAAAGCAAGGGGTTTGTCTACAAGCCAACAGGATAAACTCACACCTGGTGCACATGGGTGCAACTGAACAGATGCTCATGGAGTAATAGCACCTTCAGCTAAGGCTCTGATACTGCACCAAAAGTACTACAGGCTTTGCTCTGTACAGTCTTGCAGTTTGCTTTTGACTATAATTGGCAGGGGAATTCCAGTTTGATAGGATTTTGAACCTGCTTTCCATAGGTGTGAATAACTGAATCTGGCCCTCCATTAACATCAACAGATTTTTAAACCCGGCAAATCACAGAGCACATCTGAATTGTTTTAACAGTCAATATCACCTCAAGAAAGTCTACCAGAGGCAGCAAACTGGTGACCATCAGCACAAGGACTAGTTTTCCATTCCTTTTGTTCCTTTATCTGCTAACTATGGATGGCAACTGGTGATGCTGAAGAAAAAGATTACTCTAAGAGCTGGCACATCCACAAGCTTAACAGACAAAGAATGGAATCAAATCCTGGAGTGCATTTACAGCATGTGCTCCCCATAATTAAAAGTCTATTTGTGGCATGCAGAGTAGAAAAAGCTTGCATTTAGGGTAGAATTTAAACACAGCATTACTTTCCCTGCTTGATGAAGTAACCCCATTCAAGGGGATACGGTCTGGAAGCAATGTTCTCCAAGATGCACGTCTAAATTGTCAAAAGGAGGGGAGGAGAAAATGAGAACAAAGTAAGTGGAACCCACCCATAAAATGAAATGTAGGGCTTGATCATTGTCACGCACCGTTAACATAGTGATTCAACCACTGTGGTGCACAGCTCACAGAAACAGAGCTGGTTTAAATCCTGCATCTCTGTGCCTACCATGTACTTAATAGAAAACACTCAGCACAGAGACTTAGATGGGTTCCACTTCACCCAAGTGCCACCCAAAGGCTCCCAGTATAGGAAGCATGGCCAAATACAAGGCATGTGGTCAGGACACTCTGGTATTTCAGCCCTTTCTCAGCTTTTACACTGGGGACCCCTGGCAGCTGTCCTAAAGGCAGCCTCAAGGTTGCTCCAAACTGTGCTAAAGACCAAACCAGTTTCTGAACAATTTCAAAACACGAGTTGAGCAAAAGTGGTTTGCTGCACTCTCTTGGATGTGGAGCAGGCTGGAGCAGAGCCACATCTGAGAACAGGCTGCCTCTCTCCAGCCATCACAAGGGCACCTACATACTGCATGCTGAATGCAAGACAACTTACTTACCAAGGATGAGGTACACAAGAGACAAGAAATCTACTCAACATAGTCAGTAGTCACACCTCCAGTCTCTCATCAGGATCCCCCAAAATAAATTTTATTACAGGGGCATTAACATGGCAGAGGACAATTTGCTTAGATAAATCCTTGTGTTTCTTGTCTGTTTGTTTACAGGTGAAATGGTGCTCACCCATGCAAACATGCCACCCTGATCCAGCCAAACATACACAATGCATATAAGACGTAAATAAATACTTATGAGTCACTGATAACCACCTCATAAATTATATGGTCTTATGAAGTATCACTGCTAAAGATAATACATACAATTGGATACAAAATACACATACACAACTCTCATTAAGACAGATAACATTGTTTGTTTCCTTTCACAAGAGCCCAAGGCCTTAATTTATAAGGTCCTGAATTATTTTTGATAACCTTGGAGTCCCAACAGCTGAGGATCATTCCCAAAACCTGACCCAAAACCAGGCCATATGAGACCAAATGAGATTACAGAGGATATAGTGAATAGGATACGGCACATGGAAGTCCAAAAGTCCAAAAGCCCAGTCTGCTTCAGCTCACAGGAGCCAGATGCAGTATTATTTATAACCCTTTATCCTCAAATGGACACTGCCTTCAGCATCCAACTGTCCTACCTTGCTCATGCTGCACTGCCCAGGGCTGGTTTCCCCACCATGGGGTGAGGAGCTCAGGAAAGCTGGAGGAGAGTGTGGCTGCTGCAGCTCTTCCACAGCTCCTCACAAACTCCTCTGTGGAAACGGGCACCAGCCACCCCAGCCAGCAAAGTGAAGAGGGGCGAGGTCAGTCCAGCAGCCTCCACTTGGGCAAAACCTAAATGCCACTTTGGTGCCACTTGACGGACACAGCCCAAACACAGCATGTTTGTTTTGCTGACACATAGGTTTAAGTTTGCTCCCCAGCCACATCTTCTTTCCCCTTGGATACAATAGTCATCTTCATAGCACTTATTATAACATATTGCAGCAATAATGTGTAATTATCCTCAAAAACAAAGCAAAAGCTCAAGATAAAAATAACAGGCACTGAGCACACTTACCAGCTGGAGGAAGGCAGTGAGGCAGCACGAGCTGCAGCCCTAAAATGGCTGTGCTGTAGCCTGATTTCAAAGGCCAGACTGCAGGAGAGCACACAGAGAGGTGAACCCTCTCCAAAAGCAGGTCCAAAATGAAAAAGAGCAGTAGCACACAGACTCTGTGGAGATGTCCTTAAGGTAGAGCAGTGCCCCCTCTGGGGTCTGTGCACTGGCAGCTAGGTTCAATGATGGCTTTTGGGGCAGGGCAGAACTCCAAATGCACAGCATCTGGGAGGGCTGATCTTTCCTGAGGAGAGGTCCATCAGGTGGTTATCAATCATAGCTCTCACCCTGGGTCTTCATTGGCCTGACCTGGGAAATCAAATCAGTTTCCTTCTTACCTTTTTTCCTGTTTTGCTGGATGTGCTTACTTTGATTTCCATAGACTCATTGAATGGTTTGGTTTAGAAGGGACCTTATAGATAATTTAGTTCTAACCCCCCTGAAATGGGTAGGGGCATCTTCCTCTAGACCAGGCTGCTCAAAGTCCCATCAACTTGGCCTTGAACACTTCCAGGCATGAGGCATCCACAACATCACTGGGCAACTCATTCCAGTGCCTCAGCACCCTCACAATAAAGAATTTGTGCCTTACAGCTGATCTAAGCCTATCCTCATTCGGTTTAAAGCCATCACTCCTTGGCTATCACTACATGCCCTTGTAAAAAGACCCCCTCCAGCTCTCTTGTAGGCCCTTTTAGGCTCTGTAAACCTTCTCTTCTGCAGTGTGAACAGCCCCAGCGCTCTCAGTCTGTCTTCACAGGGGAGGTGCTCCAGCCCTCTGATCATTTTTGTGACCCTTCTCAGGACTCTTCAACAAGTCCATGTCCTTCTTATGCTGGGGGCCCCAGAGCTGGATGCAGATTCCAGGTAGGGTCTCACCAGAGTGGAGTACAGGGGCAGAATAACCTCCCTCTGCCCACAACAGATACAGCAGAACCCTATATTTCCAAGCTTTCACAACAAAGTAGCCTGAAAGCAAATAATGGAGGGGGGGGGAACCAAAACAGTTTCAATGACCAAAAGGTGAGAGTCTATGCATTTAATAAAATAATGGTTTAAAATTCTCAGTGGCAGATCACAAAGACAGTAAATCTGATCAAGTATAAAAAAGCTGTACACATATCTCAGGGCTCTGATGGCTTCGAGATCTCTCAGGTCATATGGTGTGTGTGTGTGTGTGTCTCTGCTTTGTACAAGGAAGGCTGGTTAGAGCTGCACACATTCCAGGAGGGCCTCTGTTGAATAGAATTGGCCAAATCAGATTAAAAATGCAATATCTATGGTGAAGGCTGCAAGCTGCCTGCTCAGAGATTCCACTGATGTGAACCAGAAGTTCCTTGCATGTGGTCAGGCCCTAAATTTGATACTGGAATTTAAAAACAAATTAAGATTCCCATGTAATATTGACTGCTTCTTTTTTTTTTTCCCAGAGTAAAAGATTTTACAGCATGAAATGCTATATGCAGTGGTTACATGAGTCCAAGTAATTGTACCAATTATATAATTTGATATAATTGCACTAATTACATAAACACATAATAATGAAATATAAGTTATTCCAAGAGCTAAACTGGAAGAACATTAAAGAACCTAAATCTGCTCCCACTTATTCTAGTACAAATCAGAAACAATTCCCTTGAAATCAATGAAGTTACCCAAATAAAATTGGCCCCTACTGTTACAAGCAGGCATGTAAATCCAGCTTTTAGTTCAAGGTTACTGACTGGGCAAGCAAGTGAAAGCTACTGGGGCATTTTGTACTGATGCAGATTGCTAATTCCTGGCTAAATTCCAGTGTATGTAGGGAGATTCATGACAAAGTTAGATGTCTTCTACTCTTGTTCTGATCTGTCACCCAACATGTGTGGGTTTTGCTAAAACTTTTAGCTGCTAATTCTAAAGGAAAAGTTACTTTTCTAAGAAATACTGAGAACTGAGAATGTGCTAGGCCCAATCAGGAATTCCAGAAAACCGGATTCAGGTGTGTCTTTACTCACATGGGTGCTAGCCTGAATTACATCTGCAGGCCTT
Organism: Trochalopteron elliotii; assembly: GCA_024734555.1. Classification (NCBI taxonomy): domain Eukaryota; kingdom Metazoa; phylum Chordata; class Aves; order Passeriformes; family Leiothrichidae; genus Trochalopteron; species Trochalopteron elliotii. The sequence goes on from JANPWX010000011.1 coordinate 3,567,421, forward strand.
AGGGGAGTTACTGTAGATTGACATCAGCATTAACTGAAACAGACTCCCCTCTTAGGAAATTTGTATTTCTGATCCATTTTGCAAAATGTTCTCCCACCCTTTCCAGTAGAAACCACTCCATACAAAAATTAATCCTTACGAAGGATTTGTTCGGTGAGGGCTTTTCCTCTTCTCCGGTGGCAGGGCAAGTGCAGCAATTAATTTTCAGCTGCTGAGTTCATCTCTCACAAGTGACAAAGCAAAGGTGAGAGCTGGCAATTTTGGAGCAGGTGTCTATTATGTGTGGAAATAAGTGATGTATGCAGAGTTAATCCGACAAGTGCTCTGTTGCATCAAATTGTGACAGTCACCCTGTTCACACCATCCCCATTAACAGCAGTGGGAGGTCTGGGATGGGGTTTTGCCCATGTTAGACTATTTTAAAAGGTGAAGATTCTCCAGGTCCAGAGATTGATTTTGTCACATGATAGAAGACACTGATTTAGCATTTACAGAGTTGAGTTCAAAGCCTGTCAAAGACAAGTGAGAGTCACCAAGTCACCTTTGGGTGGGGGGTATGGATGTGACCCAGCTGTTTTTTGAGGTAGAGCACCTAACCTGGCATAAAGCAATTAAACTTGATGCTCAGTTTTATAAGGATGGGAATGACAGATGGGAAAACCCCAAAATTTTTGAAAAGCAGCCATCACACTTGGGCATCTCATTTTTCATTTTGTCTGATTTAAAAAAATGCAGGAGGTAGAAGCTGCACAAAGCAGAATTCCTGCACTCTCCTGTAAAAAGCTGACAAGAGCCGTAGCTTTGTCAAATCTCTGAAAAATCAAGCTCAAACTGTCTCAGATTGGTCCTACAAAATTAAAGATGATTTTATTTCATTCTGGCCTTAGAAATCTGTGTGACAGGGTTGCTGTCAGCACCAGGATACAAGAACACCTCACTATCTGTACAATGCCCAGAGCAGCATGTTCAGTTCACATTAATTTCTAGAGTCTCTTTCACAAAATAGAAGGACCTGGGAGCCCGGACTATGATCCAGCTCTTCCAACTCTCACATGATGCCCCTCACACTATCCTGATATTCATGTCCTTCCTTATATTTCTGTTTCTGTCCCATAAACACCATGACTCTAAGCTACAAATCGGGGAGCAGAGAAGGCAGGGACAGGGGAAGAAAGCTGGGAAAGACCTTTACTAAGAAAAGGGGTACTTTTTGATGGCCTCTGTGAGAGAGTTCAGGATCCTGAGCTTGCTTGTGGGTTTGCAGTGGGATGCAGAGCACTGCCTGTTCCTGCCCCTTGCTCCTGGCCAGCCCAAGCTCGAAACATCCTGGCTGCCAGCAGTTCCCCGTTCCCCAGGGCTGCAGGTCCAAATCCCTCACTGAGACACCCTGGTCTCCTCCTGAGCACAGGAGTCCCAATGTCCAGTGCAGGGTTTGGCTTTGACTCCAGGAACCACACACTTTCAATTAAGAATGAGACCTAACTGGAGCCAGCCTCCAGGGCTTTGCATTTCAACGGGCAAGATTTCTTAATATATCCCATTTTTTAAAGGGCTTCCCAAGCTTATTTATAATTATGGTGTCGTATTAGGGCAAACATGCCTTCAGAATGAAGGGGTGGGTATTGGCCACTGATTTCAAGGGGAATTCATTGAACTCATCAGTTGATCCACGGTATGAAAACCAGAGGGTAGGCTGCTGAGAGGTGCAGCAGCAACAGTGAGTGGTTAGTGGCTTTGACAATCAATGTGCAGCTCAAGGTGGTGAGAAAGTGTGAGATATTAAAAAAATTTGATCTGGAGGGCAAAGTTCTGAGAAGCAGATTGTTGACACAGTCACAGCAAATTACTCTTACAGGTATCCCGTGTAACACCAGTGCCTGGCTGTGAGGAGAGCTGGGCAGAGCTACACCTGAATGTGAATTGTAACCAGAACCCATCATTAGTTGCATGATCCTGCTTCTTGAACACTTTTCGGGTTTCAGGGTCAGATCTAACATTTGCTAAGTCAACAGAGGTCCTTCTGTCAGCTTTAGCTGGCATTTGCTCAGGTCTCCAGGAGGAAGAATTTATCTGTGAAGATCAATTAAATCAATACCTGGATATATGTGCAGCTGAGTACTTAAGTATTTCTCAGCATTTTTAAGGGCTTGTTAGTAAAAGGGAGGTATTTTACTAAAAAGAAAAAAAACCCTTTTCTTAGTGTCAGCTAGTTTTGGAAAAAAAAAATTAATCGAACTTCCTATTGGTCTTTTATTCCTGGAAGTGCTTTCCACATATTTTTTTTTACTTCTTCTAAGCAGTCAGGGAGTGACCCAGAGAAGAAGTTACATTCTTACACAGCAGGTGAACCAGGAACTTGCTGTAAATGACCTGCAGGTATGCGGAACAGCGCCGTTCCTGCACCCAGAGCCCCTGCACTGCTGCAGAGAGAAAGCAGCAGATGCTTACATGTATAGACAGCAATAAAACTGGAGTGTAACATTTTTAGGATCGCAGCTGAGCTCTCAGACAAGGCTTTCTGCAATGACTAATACGACTACGGTCTAATGCGACAGTTCACTGTCTGCAGCCTATTCAGTCCTGAAAGTAAGCGAGTTCCTCCAGATGTTACACACTGAAAAAAAAAAAAAAAAAAAAAAAAAAAAAAGCACATCCAGTTTTCAATCTTTTTTATTTATTTAAACTGTACACAAATGTAAAATACTTCAACAGCAAATCTAAGTGAAAATTGTTTGGTTTTAAATTATTATGGAACAGAACCTAAAAGGAACTTTATTAAATAAACATAAAAATTGGATTTAAAGGATGCACATATTGTAATGTATTCTACAATAGTCACTTTTTTTTCACTCTACATTCCATGTGCGTATGGTATAGAAAAGACACTGAATAGAACAAACAGAATCCATTTTGTACCCTGAAACAATTGGTAGGCCTCGTGAGGGATTGCTCAGTATGACTACATGATATATGATGGCTTTGCCATCTCATAAAAATTATAACTAATATGTTGGCCTCTTTGGTTCCAAAATTTATGTATAATACATTTAACTGTATTCATTTTTTGCTGCTATAAAAATAACATTTTTTTTCAAATGGCAGTTTTTGACTAATCATGCAACTAAATCAGTGCAAACATTAAAAGCAATCATTCGCTTTAAAAAAGAAGCAAAAGATTTAATTTCAAGTATAAAAAAATATAAAAAAGTCATATCATAAGTCCAGTTTTGTCTAGTATGGGTCAACACTTTAAATTGCATAGCTCATGCGGCACCTGTTTACCTAGATAGTGAGCAAAGATAAGTGCACTATCAAGTACCACTTTTCAAGGCATTGAAATTTGCAAGTGCTATTATACGTGCATTCAAGCAGTTTGCAAGTGCTATGCTGTATCATTATTTTCTGATCTTTATGGCCATCCTTGACACCTCCTGGTAAAGAAATTGAAAGCACTCTCCTCTCTCCTCCTTTCCAAGACTTGTAAAAATGTTCCTCGCCTGTTATTAAACGCACTGCATTTCCCAGAACGTCTCCACTCTGTCGCTGTCACTCCTCTCTAGGGTTCATTGGTTTAGCCGTGGTGGCCATTGCTTGTTTGCTTGTCCCCCACGTGATGCAGCCTTGCTGAGTCCCCCATTGAAGAACACAGATTGCCACTTTTGACTTTTTGTTCTTTGAACAGTGAGAGATGCCAACAGTCAACACAGTCCAGATATGGTATCGATTCCCTTTTCCAAGACACGGTGGGTGTTGCCAACCATGGGTTGCTTAGTGGGCAGTGAAAGCATCGGATCACGCCAGCCCAGCTTGTGACTCCGCAACGGCCAGGTGTTAGAAATACAGCAGTTTCTTACATGTCTGTCCCCTTTTCTCTCTCTCTCTCTCCCCGATGGAACCACATGATTCCTTGCTGGAAGTGCTGTAGGAAGAAGCGGGTATCTGTGATGTTTATGTTTAGATAAATTTAAATTAAGAGGAAGTGATCGCCTCCCAAGGCAGGTGTCCTGCAGCTTCCTGTTAGACCTAAGAGGTGACAGTCAACTTTTTTTTTGTTTTGTTTTTTTTTTAATTTTCTAAGTTTGGTCATTTTGACACCTGCGTGCAAGAATACGTTGTGTTCTCACAGTCTGTGCTTTTGCCTGAGCAAAGGGAGCTCATTTCGGTCTGGCTTCGCCGGCAGGCGGGGAAACAGCTGCTCAGCCGTTCACTCGTACTGGCAGGCATTTAGGTCCGTCGTCACTGGTCACTGACTTTCTGTGCTCATGTCCCTTTTCCGAGCTGCCTCGTGTGTGTGTGTGTGTGTGTGTGTGTCTGTGTGTATGAGCGCGTGTTTGTGTGCGTGCCCACATTTGTGTGTGTGTGACTCTGTGTGTGTGTGTGTGTGTGTCTTTAAGATATTTCATAGCATTAACTTATAAGTGATAGAATATATAAGTGTCCATGATCCACAAACTGCCACTGTCCTGACACCAAAGTGAAATGATTATTTTTTTCTTTTTTTTTCTTTTTTTTTTTTTTTTTGTCAAACTTTTCCACAGTGACTTTCCAACACTGATGCCTGGATACACAGTGAAACTTCCTCCAACACCATCTTGTACAGGAATGTTTCTCTCTCTCTCTCCCTCTCTCTCTCTCCCCCCCCAAAACACACCTTAAATCAAGCACAACCACATTCTTCCACAATCATATTGGGAACGTCCCTTTTCACAATGTTGTATTCATCATCAAAGTACAGCATTGACATTGTGCTAAGTTTGGTTGGAATGCAACAGGAGTTCACGGTGCCCGGGTTCAGCCCCCGCATTCGGTACTGATTCACGACAGCGGTGTGAAAGGAGGAAGCCGACCCCGGGACACCGGCCAAGTAGGCCGGGCAGCTCCCTTCACAGTAATTCCCATAGTAACCTGATGGTGCTATGATCCAGTCATTCCACCCAATGAGTCTAAAGTCAATGTAAAACTGTTGCCTGCAACATAGATTGGTCCTGCCATCGCACTCCAGGCCTCTTTTCCGGATCCTGTGTTTGTTATCAGCAAGGCGGGCTTGCACCACTAAAAAAGGCCGGTGGGATTCCTCCCCGGGGTCCACATAAATTGGCAGCACTGAATACTCTTCACAGCCCTCACATTGAACATCCAAGTTCAGTCTCCTTTCTCCTCTCTCAAACAGCGCCTGGATCGCCTCTGTCATGGGAAAAGTGTGCCAACCACTTCTTTTGAGATCAACTTTCTTTTCAACCACATTCCACTTGTTGCTAGTGTCCGGGTCTTGGAAATAGACTTTGACTCTTACTTTTCGCCTGCTGCCTTTCTCTAAGACATATGGAAGCAGCTTCAAGTAAAGCCACAGGCTGGCTTGAACGACAAACAAGTTCTGGTTCCCTTCATTCGAGATGAAGAAATAGAGGCGGACTCTAGATGAGGCCAGATCGTCTGCAAGATAAGGAGAGATCAGCAAGATTAAGTCAAAAAGGAAATGTTAGCTTGTGTGCCTTTCTGGATTCAGGGACAACGCTAGAGCACGGCAGATCGAGCGAACGGCGACGGGGCTGTGCCAGTCAGAAGGCATGCACTGCATCAGATATCCCCAATTTGCAATCAGAATTAATTGAAAAGGGGACTTCCCACAGCAACCTTCAACATGGGGCTGTAGTCAGATGTGTCAGATCCGCAGACATCAGTCAGAGCTTTCCAGAATATATGTTTTTTCCAGAAAGCCAGATTTAAAGATGCTACTGCAGCACCTTGAAAAAGACCAGCACTAGGACCAGGACTCTGCTATCTCATCAGTTTAAGAATAGTTTTAACTTTCAGCTACCTGCCAATTCTCATGGGGAGAGCTCTCTCAATAACCACTAAAACGCCAATGCCAAACCAGGGATTTTGTTTCGATTTGCACATATTCTCGTCGCGGTTTAAAGGAGAGGATTCACGAGACAGAACGGAAAATATTTCAGTAATGTGCCTGCTTGTCCAAGATCAAGCTAACCCCCACTTAGTCTGGTAGAATATCTGCTATTATTAATCATTTTGATCTCTGCCTTTTCTCCCCGAAACGATGAACTCCCATACGAGGCAAGGCAATGAAGCGGTTGTTCCCGCTGTAACGCCGTTATTGGCTGTTCTCAATACGCTTTTCAGCAACACCAGAATTAAAGGAGAGAAATTGTCACAGAAAACCAAATGTCACCAAATGTCTGATATAACCCCTTATTTGTAAACAGAAGAGCCTGCTGCATGAAATATTTCAGAAATATCAGCGGCCTTCCTGCGATTTTTGTACTGTGAGTCCTAACTAAATTTGGCGTAGGTGATAAATGTGCCGGCCTTTATGGCGGAGACCGTAATTCTGGTCCCTGAATCAAAGCATCCCAATTGCTATTTAAAATTATTGCTGGAAAGGCATTTTATCATCTGCCCTTATAGGTTTTGCTTCCGTCTGTACAGAGCTAAATGTAGATCTTTTCTGCCTTTTCTTTCCCTAAGAATCTTTAGCATTTTTGTCAATCTCTGAATGGGATTTTTTGCGTAGTCGGTGTCTTCATTTGTTACCCTAGATGCCTTTCAAATGTGCCTCCAGAGCCCATTCAGTACCTTGTAATAGTTCAGTGACAAAAATTTTCACTGTGTTTGTCTACGTTTTACATAAAGTCAATTTTGGAAGTGTTACAAAAGACAGCGATTGACTGAATACTAAATGGAAGTACAAGCCCACCCCGATCTCCCAACAGCATCCTATTAAAAAATAATAACCCCCAAAATGTACACTAAGAAAGCCTTTCGCATGTTAGTAAATACACAACTTTTTCGTAAACTGTGGTGACAGTGACAGAAAAAGAACAGTACGGTGCTGCTGCACCGATCCACATCACTTGTGTTGTGTGAGATTGTGTGCGCTCATAAATTTTGTATGTGAATATAACAAGCATATGTATAATGCAACAGATCCCATAGATACTGTAAATGTATATGCCTTCGGTAAGTGGGAGGGTAGATAAAGAAGATGAGTGGGCAGCATACAGGATAGAAAGAGATTTATTTTGTGGACAAATGATATATAGATGCCACAAGAAGATAGAGAGAGAAAAATGAACCAAGTGATAGAGCGATGAAGGAAAGGAGAGATGGGCAGATAGACAGGAGAGAGGTAATTTGCAGAGTGATGGTGTTCCAGCCAGATGTGCAAAGTTCACAGGGACAGTGGTTAAACTACTGGAAAGCTGTGCTGAAGGGATTCGGTGACACATAACTGCAATGGCTGGACAGGACTGAGATGGCTGGTACCGTGGGGATGGAGAGCAGTTAGTAAATGGACTGACGGACAGAGAGGAGGCAGATACACTCGGTAGGACACTGCATGCAGTGGACAAACAGACAAGGCCAACACTGCAAATGAAAGCAAAATAAATGGGAAACTAACGGAAAGAGACGATGGGCAAATGCAAGCCTCAACAGACAGATGCAGGCAGTGAACCAGACCAATGTGCAGGGCAGACAGACAAGGCAAGGGATGCAAGAGATGGAGCGGGACAGGCAGAGGGGGGACGGTGGGACACGCAGGGATGGAGACAAGCCCCGGCGCAGCTGGAAGGACCGCCGGAGGGGAGCCAGGGGCACAGAGGCTGCGGTGGGATGGAGGGACCAGAGAGGGGAGTTGCAGGGCACAACCCGGGGAGAATCTCGGACACAGGGGTACAAGCAGGGAGGACGGGAAGGCGCGGGCAGGGCCAGGGCGAGACGGTGCGGGGCAGAGGGGAGAGCGAGTGAGGCTGAGGGCAATCGGGTGAGCTGGGCAGCCAGGTGCCCGTACCAGGCAGAAGGACAGGCGGGGTGCGCAGGGGGCCAGGCAAGGGCAGCCGGGGAACTGTCAGGGGTCAGGCAGGCGGAAAGAGAAGGTGGGCAGGAGGACACGCAAGGAGAGAGGGAAGACTGACAGAGGTCAAGCAGGGGGACTGACAGGGGTCGAGCAGGGGGTAATGACAGACAGGGCGAGGCAGGACAGGCGGGG
>JANPWX010000011.1:3580418-3621258 GCA_024734555.1 Trochalopteron elliotii
GCACGGGAGGACCCGGCCGTGGGGGGCGCTGGGGAGGTTTCCGCGGGCCGGGCTGGGGTGTCAGGTCCCGCAGAGTCGAGGGGCTGGGGCCGGGCAGGCGGGCGGTGTGCGCTGGAGCCGGAGCTCTGCGCTGGGTGAAGGGGCACCTTGGGCTAAGAGCGTGGGGGGCTGCTGGCCCTTCTAATGTACTACTTCTTTTTTCTTTTTCTTTTCTTTTTCTTTTTTTTTTTTTTTTTTTAATAACAGAAAAATCTACCTTCAGGAGTGAAGACAACTCTCAAGACCTTCATCTTTTTCACCGAGCCAGATGGTGCTTTTCAAGGGGCAGATGCAGGACACACAAATTTCAAGCATGGCAGCAAAGAATTCCCTTCTGCTCGTTTCATTTTGTAGAAGAAGAAAAGAATAAAACTTCTCATAGATCGCTGGACTGCACTTGTGTGAGTGCTGTTCGCTGTCACTAATACAAGCAACTCAGGAGTGTGAAGAGGGTCAAGTGGAGGATCAGCTCATTACTGTGATTTAAGAATGGAGGGGATGAATGCTATTCTCATCATAAACATTTTCTTTCTTGTTCTATACTGCAAAAGGAAAGACATTTAATGCTGTGCTTCAAAGTCACATTGCAAGCCCAATCTAATTTTTCATGTCGGGTTTAATGTAAACAAAGTCTAATTGCATATACAGCTTTGTAAATCCTCAGCATCACTGGAGCTACCCTGATGAGAGATCAGAATTAGGTACAGTATTTCCTCCCTGCCAGTAACAGGTTTTGAATGGAAAGCCTGGAATGTAAAAAAAGAAATAATGCTAAAAATCCAATCACTCTGACATCCTGTGAGCTAATAAGAGCACGTGAATGCAACAAGCTTAGTACTTCACAGTAATTAATTTGACAGCAAAGAGCTAACAAGAAAACAACAGGCAGAGCAGTGATGACTGGTTCATAGAGGTCATTGTCAAACAAGAAATAGGTGCAAACACAGTCCATCTCCCTTTGGAAAAAAACATTTCATTGCCCTAGTGAAAATGAAATGCCAAAGAGGAAAAATATCATGGACTTGATGGGGATAACAAATCTGGGAAGGTATTTCTAGCAGTAAAACAAGGTAGAGGTTTTCTTTTTTACATATGGGGATTTTTAATCATCCCTGTTACTCACTGCAGTGGCATGTTTTGGCTTTTGCTTTTTATCCCCCACCTCTCTTTCTCAGTTAGCCAAAATAATTTTGCATATTCAAATATTGGGAAGACTTATCTTCTCTCACAATTACTAACAAACTAATACTCTAATAACCTCTATTGTTATTTAAAGTGTGTCCAACATAGCATTCTGGAGGCAGTTCTCACACAATGGGCTTTCTCTGGCTTCCTCCTAGAGAAGAACTTAATCAAACCTCAGATGCTTTCAGGCAGAAGAGCCTTCAGGGAGAGCAAACAGGGTTAACAGAAAGAAATGTGCCATCTGATTTTTAATCTTGCTCAGGGAGCATGGCCTATTGATTGAGCCATAAAGCTCTGTTAATTTTAAGATTTCCTCAGCTTTCAGTTCTTTCCCTTGGGCATAAACTTGTTGCTTGCACACAGTGGCTGAACCATCAGGGAAAGGGTAGCTTCACATTTCCCCCACTCGGCTCTGTTCCCCTCCTCCCCTCTATTCTATTTGTTCTGAGCTCATCTGCGTGAGGATACATTTTCACACACACCTTCTCAAACCGGCTGCTATTCATCTGATTCAGGGTCATGCTTTTCCATACATTAAATGTAGGGAAAAACTGGGAAGGAAATGGCTGGGATTTGTGCTTGACGGGCAAGCACACGATTAGCCAGGGAGCCCTGCTGTGAGAAAGTACAGCGTCGGAGGGTATTTTCTGTGGAATCAAGTCTCATGACTGGAATCTGATGCCTATAAAAAGCTAGTAGTATAATGAAAACAGTATAAACTGAGATCCTCAGGCAGTGTAAATCGGCATGTTCCCGAGACATCCAACTGCTACAGAATCGTGGAACAGGTCAGGTTGGAAGGGACCACCCGTGGGGTCATCTGATCCAACCTCCCTGCTCAAACAGGGTCTTCCTAGATACAACTCTTTCTTCCTTTATAACCTAGATATTTGCTTATGCACATTTTTCTCATAAGGAAAGGGGTAAGGATGCAGAAGTCACTCTTGGAGAGGCCTGTCAGTGCAGCCCTGAGCTAGAAACTGAGCAGTTGGTGATGGCACATGGAGGTTCCCTCAGTGCTCTGTGTTCCCACCATGCCCTCAGTGGGACCATGAACAATTTACATTAGCAAAGGATCTAGCCCTTCACCTTTAGCTGAAGTACCTTTTATGCTCTCAAACCATCAATAATATCTATCAGGTAACCTTACCAATCCCTTTGAGGTAGGATTTTCTCTACTGTACTGATGGCTGAACTGAATAAAAGCTTCACATATGAGAGGCCTGGTTTGCACTAGAAATGCTTCTCCTTTGATAACCAGCAAATACAAGTTTTACTAGCACAAGCATTTTTTTCTGCAAGCGTTTCCCAAATAAAATAGGCTATACTGGCAAAAGCACTTTTTTTTTTGCTCATATAGCTGCATCTATATGGGGGATTTTTGCACGTAGTGAAACGCAATCTGTTTTAAATGGCACTTCAGAAGAGCATTGCTATCCCACAGAAGTTTCAAGGCTAGACCTTGAAGTATATACTTCTGCCTCATATCTGAAAGAACTTTTTACAAGGTAGCCATTGTAATCTTGCAGGAAATATAGAGAAACTGAGACACACGGATACAGGGGCAGGCTGGGAGTGCTGTGCTCTATCTGAAATTTGTATTCATTACATTCTTTAGCTTCAGATGAAATTATGTATCCGTAATCAGACTCATTCCTTACTACACAAAATTACTTCTTGAACAACTGTGACAAAGACAGTAGATGTTTCAAAAGCAGCATAATTCTGTATAAAAGAAAAGTCCTATTGAAAATCAGGTAGGTGAATGACATTCTGAATGACCTAGACATTTTCTGAACTGTCAAAGTTAGACCTAACTCATGAAAAAATAAAATCACTAAGAGGTTAATCTGGTTTCTTTGCTCCTGCCCATGCTTCTTTAATTGAAAACTGTTTGTTAACAGACATTTTCTCTCTAAAAGAAAGAGTCCTACTCTGAACAGCACTTGGAAAAAGAGGGGTTTAGCACACAGAAACAAAAGACTTGACCAAACTGGGAATTCTTTGTCTAAAGCAGGTACAATGAGAATCTGAAAGGTGAGTCACAGAGAAACACAGTAGAGCCCTCAACAGGTTTTGAAGAGCACCTATTGAATACCAGCTTTCAGCACAAGTGTCAGGCAGGATGGGGGACATGAGGGGGACAGCAGGACAGGGTGGCAGGGATATACTCACAGCCTCAGCCTCCTGCTCCCACTGCACCTGCTTCAGCGTGGCTGGAGTCCTGCTCCCCTCACCTCAGCTACCTTGCTGTGCTTCATGGGTAATGTGCTGACTGATTGATCCTCTTCAGTGACTCCTCCATGCTCTGGGAAGGTTTGCAGCCGAGCCCCAGGTTCGCTGTGGGGAATGAAGTGTGGCTGAATCTCGTGCCCGTGGTGCAGTGCAGTCAGTTCCCTGCCTCAGGCAGGTCTCCACACAGAGCAGTGTCCCGTTGCCAAAAGGGCTGACTTAGGGATCTGCTCCAGTCTCCAGAGTAAAGGGACCAAACACCATTGGGTGGATATTCTGTGTGATATTCAAGAGCTATCTGCTGCTTGTTGACGGCCCAGAGCGTTCTTGTTTTCCTCGCACAGTCTGTCCTCTGCAGTCCAAAGCCGTAGCCTCATAACCAGGCAGTGACTTCCTCTGAAGTTGCTTATATTGACCTAAATAGGTTGGGGCGGGTGAGGACACACAGAGAACATGAAAAAGCTGTGCTGGTTGCCCAACAAAGAAGTGTCTGCTTTGTGGTGAGTACTTTTAACATATAAGCACTTTTAACATACTGTAAAGAACATGATTTTCATGTTTGTTTAAGTTCACGCCAAAAGGCTTGCAAAGTAGCAAAGTGGGTAAAAATAAAATCTGCATTTAAGTGGTAAACAAAATAGTTAAAACTTGACTTTTTGTAATTTGGACGCTACTTACTGAGGCAGCACATTTAAAAGTCCACCGGTGCTTTTCTTCTGTACATCCACTCATGATTGATGTATCTGAGAGATTTAGAAAATGAACCTTAGGATGGAGCAATGTTAAAATCAGCTGTCCTGAGAAAAGCAGTGATTATCAGGGAGTGGTGACAAGATGGAGATGTTTCCCTCCAATTTTAAATGAAGCTCAGAAGCAAAAAATGGCTGGTAGCTTTGCAATGCCATAAGAGAAATGGAGAACTCGAGTCATGTCACAATGGACCATCAGTAGCACTCCATGAGTACCTGAACATAAGCTACTTTTTTTTTCTTTTTTTTTTTCTTTTTTTTTTCTTTTTTTTTCTTTTTTTTTTTTTTCCCACAAACAAGTAGCACAATGTACAGGAAATGTCTATACCTGCTTCCTGTGGACAGGCTGCAGCCTGAAGGCTTAGGCCTGAATTTCTCTCTCTTTACCCTATTTTTACTAGCTGTAAGCTAGGATGACAGCATTCAGTCCTCTCTAAGTTGCTTTGAAATGAAGAAAAGAGGCATACAAGAATTCATCTTTTCCATGGAGCTTGACACAAACAGCATGGCCTTGATGCTGTTTGTCAAAAGTAATTTTCAATCTGTTCATAGTTAAATTGCACAGTTTTGTTTCCATGAATCTTATTATATTAAACCAAAACTGTTGTGCAGTTCAGCTGTTTGCAAAAGAATGTCAGAGTGAGATTTGAAAGATGATTGTGATATGACTGACTCTGCTAGAGCCAGGATCAAGGCACTCCTGTAAGAGCACCAAAGTGCCCCAGTTCAAGCAAAGAGGCTCTTCCATTGGAGCAGAGCAGTAGCACTGTCACAGTTAGTGGAGCTCTATGGGTTTATCCCAGCTGAGAGCTGCCCCACACCACTCACGGTCATCTGCCCAGTGCTATTTAGCCACTGCAGGCCTCTAAGCCAGAATGTTCAGACTGCCTCACCCACCACATTTGCTGCATGGACACTGGCTCCAAACAAGGTCCTGTGCTACCACACAAAATCACAGGAGAAAGTTCTTAACAAAAATTTCTGAATCACCTTCTGCCCTGCTCAGTATCTATCAGTCATAAGTCAGTGCCTGAGTACGCTGGGGGATTAAAACAAAATGGGTTGCAAACGCTGTACAACTTGGGTGCTAACCTCTGCCATTTCTTCCAAAACACGTGAAAAAGCACTTACACTGTGACAGCTTTTTCACTCTCCAGGCTACAAGCAGGTCTTCTTGTTCTGTTATTTCCCTGCCATGATCTTCTCAGAAGTGGGGGAACTTATTAACAAAGAATAAGCCTAAAGCTTCTCCACAGCCGTTTGCCATTTCAGAGTAATAGTCTTGCCCCCTCAGTGTTTACAGCTGTGGTTGAGATACTTACCAAGAACATGATTAAGAATAAATTATAATATGTGGAAATATTACTGTGAAATATACTGATACTATTATACCAGGATAAGAAAGCAAACCACCGCTTCAGAGATGGCAAGAGCAGAAGCACATGGATCATGTTAAGCAGACATTGGGTCTAACAATCCTACACAGGTACTGAAGTGTTTGCAGGGTGCAGAGCTGCAACAGGAAAGTGTGTTGTTCTAGGGGTTTTTGCTTAAAAGATGAGAGAAAGGGCCTAGGGGAGGGGAATGCATGAAAAAGAAAAGGATGAACTTTTTTTTTTGGCTACTCCACATGGGGTTTTCCTCTGTTTAAATGCTGAAGGACAGAAAGATTTTAAATTAAAATCTTAATAAATATAGCCCTCAGGCTAGTAACATTATTACATCCAAGATGATTACAGCAACCAAGCCACAAAATACATATATATATTTATTTGAAGCATAATAAGCCTCAGTATTTAGTTAGAAGAAGGCTAGGCACCTAACTGACTTCCAAACTACTGAATTTTCCATTCCACTCTACCAAAAGTATAAACTAACACGGCATCTGGTTTGCAGAGTTTGTTTCATTGCTGTGCAAGATAACATTATTACTACTTATATTTTAGATATGCATATATGTTTTTCCGATCATATGCATGAGAGTTGGGATGAAGAAACCCAAGTTTGCAATAGGAGATATGGATAATTATTCAGCTTCATTGTGAAAGAAGGATCTAGGTCCCCCAGATTGTTCGAGTGAGGCATGTTTTCCTTGAGACATTTGCCTTTTTCAGTCAATCCTAGTCTCAATATAAGATTCTGCACTCTACGTGTTTATGTAGAGTGCTGGGGGTTTTTTAATTATGGAAATTTTTTAATAAACGATACAGGGAAAATATGGGATACAAAGAAAAGGATACAAGCTGATAAAGATGATTAAATCATAGAGCGACTGCGGAGTGGGTCATGAAGTGTTATAATCCCCAACTCCCCTCTGCTTTCTGCCTCAATGTGTTAATGCATCACACTTTAGTACAGTGACACTTTCAGCCCTAGGTGGAAATTCACACATGATGAAGAGGTGGAGGAGGATTTCCAGATGGTCAGACCTCAGGGAGTGCGAAAAGGTGGGGGGAGGAAGGGAGAAACTGCTGAAAGGAATCGGACTTTGGTCACATCAGTAATTTCCAGCTGAAAATGGAATATTAAAAAAAACATCCAAACCCCAAAAAACAATCACCAAGGATCCCATACCGGGGCCAGGTGCATTCAGGTTTGGACATTATGTGTGATAAATCCTCACCAATACTGGTTGTGAAAGATCCCTAGGAAATATTGGTTTATTTGTGTGCAGCAGAAAGGTGTCAGCTTCATTTCTTTGGCCAAATTTTATTGTTGGTACTAAAGCACCCTGACACAGACCCAATTAGTTGTTTTATTCTCCACAATTCCTCTTTACTAGAGGTTATTGTAAACTGGTACTTGCTCTGAATTGTGCACAAATTTTCACTCCATCAGATGCTGCATGCTTTGGGACCCTCTTCTGCAGGGCCACCTCTACAAGAACAGTGAAGGGCACTGAAAGAAAATGCAAGGCCTGCATCCAGTTGGTCCCATCACACCCCAAAACAGGCCCCACTTTCCCTTTAGGGGAGCATAAGGCAGCAGCTGCTATCACACAGCTGGACTTCTCTAAGACGACCTCATTTACTGTGGTCTTTCGGGGAGAATGGGAAGGTAGTCACGGGCCAGAGTTCAAGGGGTCTGGTCCTTCAGGGTGAGAGGTGCTAGAACTGTATAAAGAATTAGCAATAGATGGTATTTTGTAGAGCCATGGCTTTTTCCAGATGTCAGGGTTAGAGAAAATTCAAGATAACTAGTTGTTATTTAGGCATCACAATACCCCTGTATTTTGTGTGTGTGTGTTAAAGGTAGTCTCTTCATAATGACATAAAAACTGAGCATTAGGTAGGATTAGGATGGTTTGGACTGCATTTCTAAGGGCTCTTGCTTCATTCAGCTTCAGGTGTTCCTCAGGTCATAGGCATTTCCCCTACCACAAAATGTGCACTCGAGCTGCCAATGGTGTGCAGTCACACTGGAAAGATGCTTTTATTTAATATCATCAGTATGATTGCATACTATTTACCTATATTTCCTGGACAGCAACTAAGTAAATTGACCACAGCCTGGTGAACTGCTGGAACAAATATCATGAGAAATAAGGCTGCACAGATTTCACTTTGGGGAAACGTTTGTTGGATGTCTAATCCCTGTCACTCCCAGTACAAATCATGTTGTACGTGCAGGTCAGGACAGAGTTCAAGGAGACAGAAGACACTTATTCAACTTCTGCTAGAGCAACTTCAAATTTGTGAAATGTGTGGTTTTAACTGATGCTCAATTCCTACCCCCATTAATTGACTTTCTATGTTAAAATCACTTGTGTCATAGCAAAATGCAAAGAAACCTTGAGTATCTGATGTGGTAGTGGCTTCCATGACGATATATTTAAGATGTCCAGGTGCCTCTTGCTGACTTTAGTGGCAAACCAAAGGCCTCCAAGCCTCCAAGTTCAAGAAGTGGCAAACCAAAGGCCTCCAAACCAAAGACCTGTAGCATCCATCTCGGACTACAGTCCCTCACAATGACTGGATGAACATCTCTGAGTTTCTTCCCTAAGGACTCAATGCAGCAGGTGTTTTCAGTCTGCCCACCTTCCAGATCAGGTGTCCAAAAATGCAGCAATAAATATATTTTTTTTTCTTCCCTGTTTCTAAAAGAGCTCAAGGTGGGTGGAGGATATGGGAGTAGGCTATTTTTATTCATACCTTAATTTAGTCAGTAGTCCAATGGTTCATGAAGAAGAGCTGGGCTCAGTCTTCTTTTCTGCCTGACAGGAGTCTGAGGGAGCATGAGAGGCAGCTCAGGTCTTCTCAGAAGGAGCAGGCCATGGGGTGGTGCAGGGACAGGAGCACTCCCCAAGCCTCCAGTTGAGTCACTGCATGACCAAAGGGAGCAGGAACCCACAACTCTGTAAATAGACAGTTCAGAGAGCCACAAGCCCAGGCCTCCCTTCTTCTCACCCTGCTAGCCAAAACATTTGGAATTAGCTAATTCACATGAGACCAGCTTTAAGAGGATGGGGGCAGTCCCCTCCCTGGCACCAAGTATACGCTGGTAAGCGCACTCTGCTGGGAGAGGAGACATACACATTCCCCGGGGCAGGAGGGAATTGAGCCATGTGAAATTCCCCATGTTCGGCACTAGCCTTTTGAGCGCCGAGCACAGTGTATACAAAACACTGCTGTGCTGCCAACCACCCTGCCTTTCCCTTGCATGAACGGACCCACGCTGTGCTCCTGGAAAAAAGCCAAGAGAGAGCCTAAATTGTGAAGCCCAAGGGATTCTCAGCCCCCAAGCGAGGTAGATTTAAAAGGCTGTGTTGCCCATGGCTTGCTCGGGTAGAGGAGCAGCCTCTTGCTTTTGGTGGCTGCCATTTTGAGGTAAAGCATGGAAACATCACTTCAAAAGGCAAAGATTTGTGGTGGCTGCCAAGAACTGGGATTGCAACACTCCCCAGTGATGCCCAAGACCTTTTTCCAAGCCTGCTTCCCCCAAACTAAAACATCACTGTCGTTGCCATGCTATCACTCAACAAAGCAAGAGCAGAGGCAGCTCCCCCAGAGTCCAAACCACTGCACAATAAATTCTATAAAGACCCAGGTCTGCCCACAAAACAGGCACTACAGGAGAGCAGAGAGACTGTGAGGTAAATGTGCCAAGTGACTCTCTTCCCTCTCAAAGTGACAAGGCACAAACTTGCAGGATTAAGCCCTTAGCAAAATTAGTCCTGCTGGAACTTATTTTCTGTCTAGGTAGCAAGGCTGAGCTTTGTTAACAGGAATGGTTGAAGGACAGTAAAAGAATACAGGGGTAAGTAAGGGTGGATTTAGACAAGGCAAACCATTAACTGTCTGTATTAAGAATTGAAAATAACCAAGTGGTTGGTAGCTGTCAAGGAAGATGGTACTTAGAGCAGAAGTAGAAGAGCTGAATGAATCGAACAATAAATTGATAGAGTATTTGCCCATAACCTGGGACTGCTGCTGTGAACGATTACAGGCATGCAACAAGGCTGGAGTAAACAGCTCCCCAGCCCCACAGTTGGGATGTTTATTTAGCAGAGACCACCTGGTGCACATCAGAAAAAACTTCATTTTCTCGCTATGGACTTCCAGGCTTTAGAGGTTATAGTCTGTTTTTGGGCTTCTGACACAAATACATGCAAAAGGCCTTCCCAGCAGGAAGTGCCCAACTCCTTTAACTGGGAAGCCAAATTTAACAGTCTTGCTAAGACACCTTTCCTACCCTCACCCCTTGGTTATTACCCAAAACAAGAGGAACCACAAAGGAGCCTGTGATGACTGAAAGGAAGACTCTGCCAGCAGCTGAGTTTCCTCTGTGCATGCGTCACTTGCTGCAGCCTGTCTGGGGTGATGGTGCTGTCAGCAGGAAGGGGTTACCAGGAGAGGTGGGGCTGCAGAGCTTTTCACCTTTCACTTCCCTAGCTTTTCTGCAGCTGGAACAGGCTACAAGTCAATTCCAATTTCTACATTTAGGATATGTGTTCATCAATTTTTTTAATTGGCATTCCTGGGAAAGGATTTTAGGGAAAAAAACAAAGTAAAGCACACATCCCTTTGTCATAGACTTGCATTTCAAAAACTCCAAACCTATTTAATACTTTTGACTTTACTCGATTTATGTCTCATAGGGAAGACTATTTCCCTGGAATCTATATCCTCATTTCTTTCCAAAAAAGAAGAACAAAAGATAAGTTTTAACTTGGTGTTGATGCAATATTCACCCCACCCAGAACCAACTTTGAAAGCTCATGTAAAAAACATGAAGAGTAATTTTTACTTAGCTCTTGTTATGAACAATTCAGAGATAAGAAACAAGGCAAGACATGTCTCAGCTGCAAGTGTGAACATGATCTCAACACTGCAACATTTTCCTTGCCTGGCTAGAGATGGGTTGGCAGCATGAGGTATATGAAGGTAGGTTACAGGTGACAAGAATGTAAAAAGCCTGTTATTAAACTAGGTGTAAGCAGTCTTGGAACTTCATTAGGGCCAGGGAATTCAGCCCTGGACATTGCACCTGCTTGATTATTCACTATTAAACAAATGCTGTAAACTTAGTTTCAAGTTGGAGAGGATTCAGACACAGCTCTTCTTGCCCTCTGACTGGGCAGCGGATGGAAAGCAGATTGTGTCATGGACAAACTCCATGTGCTCACCTCTTTCAGGAGAGAAGCGAAGTCTTCATCACAAGTTTTCACCGGGTGCAGAGTACAAGTCATTTGCTGTCCTCCAACTGCAAGTATAGAAGGGGAGTGAACTGCAGTGTGTTAAAGGTACATTTGGGCACTGACCTATTTTTGTTCATCTGCCATGGGAGAGACATGTGGAAACATTGTGGTTTGATGGATTTGATTAAAAATATGCTAATGAATAAAGAAAATTAAGTGCATCCCTTGGGCTCCTGGCAAGCTGCCAAGACAGATACTGGGACCACCAACAGGGGATCCTTATGTTCCGGCTTTTGCAATCCTTCAGATTCCTACTGCAAAGGATGGTGACCCAGCAGAAATGGGGCTTAAAGTTGAGTGGTTTGCATGTCCTGCCTCCTCTTCCCTCCAAATGCCACAATATTTTAAAATTTATGCCCCAGGTCCTGGAATCAGTAAGTGTAAGAACATCTTAGCTTTCATTGAAAAAAGTACTTCTGCCATCATTGTTGAAGCAAGAAAGCTTGCAAACATGAAGCAAGGGTACTCAAAATGCTTGGAAACAAAAAGACTGTGAAAGAGAACTCCAAGTTCATTTTTTAAAGCATCTCATTATTTCTAAACCAAATGCAGTTTTGGAGGCCTGACTTATGGTTTTTCAAGCTCCTGAGGCAAAGCTGCAAATGTGGCCTTTATTCCCACGCTGGAGAAGCTCTGCCTGCCCTCCTCCCTCTGTACTGTTCAGGGAGGGAAAGGGGGGGGGGGAAAGGCAAATCAAAACAACTCAAGCAGGCACAGTGTTACCTTCTGCTCCACAAGTGTTTAGTGCACTACTGTCATCATCCAAGCAGATTTACTCAAGGTACCATATTAGGAAGCTCTAACCTGGCTGCAGAAGTAGGTGAATCATGTTCTGCTGGTGTTCTTCAGGTAGGAAGCAGCTTTCATTAGCCAAGTCTGAAGCGTCCAGCTCTCCCAGTGCTCATAATCCTTCTGTGAGTAGTTGTTCTTCCCATGGCATGATTCATTCTGTTGTCTTGCAGTCTTCAGAGCTAGAACGAGGCAGCCAACCTTAGCTGGGGATGCAAGTACCTGTCACACAGTGGCACTGCTCAGCACCTAATTGAGGTGCAGTCACCAGGAGTGAAAGGAAAAGAAGGGCTCATGTTTTATTAAGCTGCCTGAACCCAAGCAGACCTAGGAAACCCTCTGAACTCCTCAAGCAGTCTACAAAGAAATGAAAACAGAGACCCCTGAGTGAAAGAGGTTCTTCCACACCCATCACCAGGCTACAAGCTAGAAAATTAAAACCAAACACCTAGTCCATCCTGCAGGCATTTTTTCAGCAACTTAATAGGTTTGGGTTTTCATAGCACCAGCTTCCAAGCAAGAAAGAGTTTTAGTTCCCGATTTCTGAAGCATGTCATTTTGGGAAAGGTCAGCTCTGTCAGGGAGGTGTGTGTCTGACCAGGACCATCTCTCTCCAGTTCTCAGCAGCCTTTTTAAAACTGAAGAGCCAGATTTCTAGGGGTAAAACTGCAGGGTATTTTGGGCAATGTTGGTTTTCATTTAGAAGCAAGGAAGAATTTGGCTATTTTTTCAGATAATTACTCCTTCCCACAGTCCACAGTTGTTTTCCTTGTTTACAGGTATAGAATTGTAATGCCATCATTTTGTGGGGAGAGTAATCATGTTACAGACCACAGGTTGAAACACTCATCCAAACAGCAGGTTCAGTTTGTTGTATGTGTTTTCCTTTTTAAAATAAAAACAGAGCGCTATTAAACAGTAGGGAGTAACTTTCCTTGTCTCTCAATGCTACATGTGTGCACAAGTTTGTCCTTGAATTCTGTATTTGGTATGTGGCCTATGAAACCAACATGCATAAAGCCGCCGATACCCCTAACACTAGGCTTTAAAAACAAACTCTATAAACTCTGATTATATCAAAAACATGATTCTGCCTCAAAGCCAAGTAACAAAGCTCATTGAAGGGAACTTACTGTAAGCTCTGGAGATTAATCAGCTCTATCAGGAAGGCGAGTGCAGAGCATGTGATCCCAGTCTCACCTCAACTTTTTAGTTCCAAACCCCTTTGGAGTTACAATGCTTAAGGGGCCACTTGTTGCTATATCCCTAGTAGATCCTATTCCCATAAGAGACACTAAGTCGTTTGGGGGAGGAAAGACCAAGGGCAAGGAAAAAAAAATTAAATTAGGATATTCTCTGCCCCACCCCCAAATTAAGGCTTTATATTTCAAAGAAAGCCCAGCATCTTTAGTTAGCCTTAGAAACAAAACGTTTAGTGAAGTAGTGCACACTCTCAGGGAACAATAAGTATTCTTTCAGGCATGCAAATCAGTGCTCAGCAAGCAGAACAAACTTACACTTGCAAGGCAAACTGGTTTAATGCCAGAGAAAACGTAAATCCACCATCCCCATGAGAAATTGGGTGTTCTGCTGCACAGAAGAATGTTTAGGCAAGATTTAACATTAGCATTTGCATGCAAAAGGAAAATTTAATTTCAGAACAAAGTCTCATACCGCATGAGAGAATAATACAGCCAAGCAACAAAACCAGAAGAATCTAGCTAGTGTGGATTTCTACATGTAATTCAGGTGGCAGATAAATAGCAGCAACTTGTCTGCTCGTCTGAGCATGCTGAACAGTCCCTCTCCACGGCAGAGCTTCTAACTCCTAAATCCACAAGATGGAGCCAGCAGTTCTCAGGAAGAGGTGCCTGTACCATCCCAGGAATTGTCAGCACTTAACTCACAGAACCACACTAAAATGTTCTGGTTGGGGCAGAATACAGGCAAACATAAAGGCAGAAGCCAAGCTATGTACGAGTCATCATCCTCCCATTTCATCCGGCTGCAACCAAAGGCAAGCCTGTTCCTCACAAGCACCTGCAGACAGACTATCTGAAGGAAAAGGTGCCAATCTGGGCTTCGGGTACAGCTGTGTAACACAACTGTGCTCAGAGCCCTTTCCTGCCTCCTACATGACACTTTCCATGCTACCCTTTCTCTGCCACAGAATATTTTTAAAGTTACTTCACTGGGAAGGAGAGCAACATAAACCACCGTAGCAATCAGAAACACAGGGCAAACACCAGGCAAGCACAATGTAAACAAGATTATGTAAATTGCTGTAGTCCTTGGCCAGAAGTCGTCAGCTAGAGAATGTTCCACTTCCAACTTGTACAGCAGTGGTGGCAGAAACTGCTTGAAAATTTACTGTGAATCCCATTGCTCTGCCACTCCAAATTAAGTGGCATTAGAGAGCGGTGAGTCTGTCCTGAGCCATCCTGCCTCAGAAGCATCTCAGCTTCTCTCCTGCAGTTCATTCACCACAAACCTACACAGAGAATTGAGTCTGGCACACTCAAAAGACTAAGGACTAGTTTTTCCACAGTGTTGCTTATTCTGTTATTCAAAGGCACAAGACTGTCTGAAAAAAAGACAAACTCTGTACAACTCTGTCATTTATGTAGTTGATACAAGCTGTCTGATCCAATTAAGGTCTGGAAAATTAACTGTGAATGAACCAAACTACTATGTCAATTCAGTCCTGAAAAACATGCATACCATTTCCAGAAAGCCAATGATGAGTGTCTCAGTCTCCTCTTCCTCCCCCTCCCATAGTGTGCAATATAATCTTGTTACATATTTGATAGAAAGGTTAGTTACAGACACTTAAAATCAGTGGCTGGCTCATTCAAGAATTTGGGGAGTAGACATGCTTTTAGAATGCTGTAAAAATCAATAACAAACAAATATGAAACTCATTTTTTTCTTTTTATTATCAATAGTAATACAAATCAGTTGTATTAGCATGATAATGAAAAGTGACCAGTTTTACAGACATTAAAAATGTTTGTGCAAGTTAGAGACAAAGCTCTGAAGCTATGTAAGGAAAAAAATACGAATTTACATTATATAGTATAGCATACATAGTTTAGAGGCAGTTTCATTAAGTCTTGCAATCACAATCACTTCCTCTACACTAAACCTCTCGCTTGGTGTTAGAGATAACACCTTCCCCTCCCAAGAGGAACACCTGCCATTTCCATGAAGTGTGGAGATTACGGTGAAAAATCATAGCTTTTTTTTTTTTGTTCCTCTTCCCTCCTTCTCCCAACTATAAAGTCAACAGGAGGTGAACACTGCAACATATGCTTATAGCAATTAAGGAAAGCTTCTGTCTACAAAAGCTCTGAGCTGAACTGATAAGAGTATTCTCTTTTTGAGCAAGAATTGATAGACCTGTCAGGCCTAAGAACTGGGTTAATGCTTTGAAAAGCTTTAAAAAAAGATCTGGGTGAGCATTTAATTAGATGCATTTCCCCCCCACATACCTCTCACTACATTCCAGACTGTAGTTTTGTACCTTAGACCTGAAGTATTCTTGAGCATTATACTTAAGCCAGACAGGACTCAACTGAACTTCAGATGGTTAACATCTTACTGAAGTTTAATGCCCAATAAATGTATGCATACATCTTTCTCCTCATCAAGCCAAGTATTCCCCTAGAAATTGCAGTAGAGGTGTATCAGTCTGTATAAGAACACATATGGCACAAGTCATTGAAAACACACTTCATGCTGCATCTGTACTCCCACCTGGAGAGATGCTCCTCTACAAAAGTCAAGTCTGCCTTTGCAGTCCTGGAGTTTACCTGCTTTTCTTCATATGACTTAGCCCTTGTTACAACAGGGGCTTGTTTGCTCTGCTCAAACCAGAAGGAAAGCTGGAGCACTTGAAGCTAAGCCACATATGGAAGATTGCACGTAGCAGTAAACAGTTCCCTGACTTCATGTTAAGCCATTGCGCAAGGATAATACTTGAATGCTTAAGTGCAAGTGCATAGTCAAGTCTTGCATGACCTCCAGCTGCAAATATCCAGTTACCTGCCTACAGCCATGCTCCAGAATGATTTAAGAGCACATTATACCAACAAAGAAAAGTCTTGGTTTTTAATTACCCAACATGCAAAGGCTGATAGAATACGTCAGCTTCAATTCAGCCTTCAGTTTCCTCAGCTACACAGGAGGGCCAGCAGGCAGCCAGACAGCCTCTGCTGCCAAAGTCATCCCTTGTTTGATGTACCTGACCCCCAGTTACTCAAAACTCCATCCACACTGCTCACAGGATGCTGTGCCATGTTATATTCACTCCACTCAATGCCCCTGATGCTGATGTCCATTGATATCCAGTGAAATACACCTGGAAGCCACTCAAGAATCCCCAAATCATACTGCCCCAATTCAGAAGGGCATACATTCAGGCACTTCCACCATGAGGTGGAGGCAACAGGATTCCATTCCAGGAGACCAGTTTTATTGCCTTCCTGGTACAAGTCAGAAGGCTTGCTGCCCACTGTTCCAAAGTAGGCAAGGTAGCTGCTTTGTTTATTGTGTGGCAAGTTAGACTGAGTTTGTCACAAGTACAGGAGAGGAACACTGAAAAGCTGCTTTATTTTGTCTCCAGCCTAGTCTTTCTGGAGCAGGTGACAAGAACAGAACACTGAAGAGATGCAGCATCAAGCCATGAAGCAGCAAGCACCTTCCAAGTAGGTCCACCTCAGTGGCATAGCTTTATCAGTTGGAGAAAAAAAAATAACCTGAGTGAAAACAGCACATGGACTGTAAGAACACCAGTGAGAGACTCGCTGTTCTGAGAAGAAATTCATCTGTCCTATCAAACACTGTCAGGTACTTTAAGACTAGAGATCAAAGGTCAAGGCATGCAGGTCTCTTGAGAGACCATTTTCTCACTGAGCTGCTCACTGTGAGCTTTGCTGAATTCATTATTCATACTGCAAGGACAGTTTGTTCAGTTTTGTTAGACACATTTTACAACCCGCCTTGGAGGGGCTTGACCTAGATAAGCTGGTAATGTGAACTCAACTGTTGTTTATCCTTTAGGTTAATTAAGGACTTAACCTTTAAGTCTCAGCTAAAACCAAGCCTGAGTTGCCTTCCTCCAGAAGAGGACATTCATTTGCTGTATGCACAATATACAGTCAGAAATGGACTTTTATCCATGGAAGTTCAAGAGGAAACTTTGTTAGATGTATTAAAGCTTCCAGTGTCCTATGAGGTGCTTAGGCTTTAGACACAGGTGACACAGCTCAAGTGTAAGCCAGAGGGCTTACAGCTTCTGCTTCAAAACATTACTGGGTATTACAAAGCCAACTTCACAATTACACTGTTCACAGAGAAGCAGTTCCAGAGCTGGTTAACTATTCTTTCTGTCCATAATACAAGATAATAGTAACAAAGAAGGAATTTAATTTGACAAGAATGAAGATTACAGCACCTTTTATTTAGTACAGTTTCCCCAATCCAATGAGTTGCCTGACAAGATGAACTAGTTATGGAAGACAATGAGTTTGTGTTAAGTCCCTGTGAAACCTCAGGTCAACAGAGGTTCTGATCTAGATCACATCTTACTTTTTTCAATGTTCAGAGATGGAATGCACAAAAGCAATCTAGTACATGTGAAAAAAAAGATTTCAACCTCAAATTACAACACTAGGTATTGAACAACATGCACTACTCCATCTCAGGAAGAAACAACATTAGTTAATTTAGTGCTGCAGTGAGCTTCACTGAACAATCGTTTAGATTATGTTTACCAAGCAACTGTGTTTTAAGCATCCAGTTACCAGCAAGATACAGTTACTCTTCAAGTTTCTCTGCTCCTTGGAGGCAGTAAATAGCCATAATTCATTTACAAACTCCACAACCACAAGAAAGTTCTTTTCCACAGTGACAGAAGTGATTTTTGGCAACTGCACTTAACAACTGCATCAGAAAGTTCATTTCATTCAGATGACAACAGAACCTACTAAGTACTGACTTTTCCACTTCTAGACTGTTTTTGTTGAACAGACATGACCACCAATGCATAACTGACAGCAAAACTCATCATGTGCTAGGTTGCTGTGCATCAGAAACAGTACATATAAAATCAACAGTGAGTAAGAGATGTGGCAACTGCTTAACTTCATTTTCTTTTTGACACCGTACAGCTCACTAGCCAGCTAATTACTGAGAGGTAGCATATATGCCTCACCAATTCAGGTCATGATTGTGTGATGGGACCCACCCTTATTGAACATTTTCATCTTCAGCAAGACAGGAGACAGATGCAGATGTTCTCACTTTCCAACATTATCATCACGAGTGTTCCAATATAAACATAACTGATTAAATCAACACCTATTTCCACTATTCCAGTACAAGGGAAGAGAAGGATGATAGATGTAGAGTGTAATTGAGTCAAGACACAATACATGGAAGAAACCCGGGACAGCATTTCAGGGAGATGGTGATAATACTATTCCTTTTGAAGAAAGGCTTACAGTCATTTTCTCACCCCATACCACTAATTTAAGGATGAGAAGATAGACCCCAGCAGGGAATGCATCTAGCATGTATTTAAATACCAATTTTTGCATTTCCTAAATAAGTCTGAATTGAGTCCATAGGCTTGATTCATGAATGCTGTATTGACTGAACAGAACACAGAAGTTTGTTTTGACTTGACTCTCAACTGTCAGTTGCTATTTCTTACATGGAGTGTGGAGAGGAAGTCAGCAGATTTCAGTGTAAGAAATACCAGTGACAACTAAGAGATGATGGAGACTCAAACCCTTTCCTAGGTGTCATCTAGCCTTTCTGCAGTTTGCACCATCAAGGAGGGCAGCAACAGTGGGAAAAAGTGTTTGAACCTGAACAGCTGTGCTTGTTAAGGCCAATAGAGGTTCAAGAGAAACACAGAGAAACATTAGAAGGAAGTTAATACAAAAGTACATTGTGTAACCAAGTAGAAGGATTGTAGTTCTGAAATTATTTCTAGTTTTGAAAGTAGGAAGATGGAGCCCATTTCAGTTTAAGGAGGCAAAGGTTTTGTTGGATACCGGAAATGGTTGCAAAGTTGTTTTCACATTTTGAAGGTGTGATATGCAAAGCAAAAGATAAGGGAGTCAATACAGACTTCCTTTCATGAATCCAGCCCTATATCCTTAGTGGTATTTTATCCATGCCACCTGTAGATAGATATTTACAGTTCCAAAGCATCACAGTAAGCAACATCTTTCTTTAAAGCTTTTCTTGTTCTTGCCGCTTTTCTTGCCATTCTTGTCTTTGTTTTCTGACATTTTCTTTGCTCTTATTTCTCTCATTAAATCAAAGAATACCTAGGAGGGAAAAATAAAGATTAAACAGGATCAGCCACCAGAAAGCAGATAAAAACTACTGTATTCAGCAGCAAATAAAGACTTAGAACCACACTGTACTCAACACAGCAGAAGTACATCTAGACAAAGATTCCTGTGACAAACTAAACATCAGAATTATGTAGTGTCAAGCAGTGACAAAAAGCTGCACAATCTTACCTATCAAAAAAATTCAACAGCACTGTTTTAAGAGCTTTTTATTGAATGCCATAAGTAGTACAAAAGTAGCATTCAGAGGTCATGAGAACATTCGTCTCTATGTAGCAAACACTTCCACCGCTGTTAACAATGGAAAGCAGTTACTCCAGTCCTTTCCATGTAGTTACTACTCTGCTTGGTCTATAATTACAAAGGTGCAGCATTCAAGTGACAGGGCACAAAAAATTCTCAAAATTCTTATACTATAAGAAAAATTCAGAGAAAGTCATGCTTCTTTCATGTCTCTCTATTTTTTCATCCAAAATTTAGCAATTTCACCCCTGTATTCTTGGTACCTAGGTACAATACCATTTAAGATGCAAGATCTGTTTTGCTGTAGTTATTGGGTATTAATTTTTAGGATTATTTTAAAATAATTTTATTATTTAAAGTAATTTCTTAGGATTACAGAACAAGAGTTTAGCATCACTCTGTAGAACTAGACCGTGTTTTTTTTCCAAATGGGGAACTCTCAAGCTTTTGATACTTGGAAACAAGACCATGTTACTGATCAAAAGTAGATTAGTCTATTATTCAAAACCCTCTTTTTTTTTATTTTGCCACAGTATTAACACACAATCACCACAAAGAGAATTCATTTCTCTTCTAGAATATCCCACCACCACTGTTTATGCAAGAAACCAGCAGTAGAATAACATGAGAACAACTGTCCTATACCACCAAGGACAAGTCAAAACAGGACAGCAAAAAGTTCTTCTCACAATTCAAAGTAGTCTTGGCAGAAAACAAGAATAAAATTTTTAAGATTAGCCACACTATGCAGTTTTATAGGGAAGAGGGAACAATTTCTCAATGTCCATAGCTTGTCATTTATTGGTGTTGTAAGGACACACCCTACAAACAAATTAACACATTAGGGAATCCTGAGAACCATTTACCCAAAGTACTATTGAAAAACTATTGATTCAGGTACAAAGTTAAAACAAGAAAATAGCATTAACTTGTTCCAGATCTCAGGTTCCCCTAAGCTAGGAATGTGCTTAAGAGTACATGTTCCAGTAAAGTCCATTGGTTTTTGGGTTTTTTCTAATAAAAACCCTGGACTTGCTTTTGTCCCAGCAAGAGTCAGCTAGTGAACAAGTAGCAATGATCTAATTGAGTAGATATCATTTACCTTACCTTATCTACATTGGCTCTAGTTTTGGCAGAGGTTTCTACGTACTGCACCCCCCATTCTTCTGCCTTACTTCGAGCCTCTTCTACAGGCACTTGTCTGCGCTCCTCCAGGTCAGATTTGTTTCCCACTACCAGTAAAGGGATTTTATCCTCTTCAGCCTTCACACGCAGGATCTGTTCTCTAATGCATTAGGTATTCAAAATAAAAATATCTATGTTAGTAGTAGCAACAAAACTCCCATGCTTATGTGGAGTGGATCAAGTGGTCTGCACATTATTAGTGTTTACAACTGGGTATTTCCCAACAGCTGGACACATGCTTTAAAATTATTCCAAGATTAGCATAGTAATGCTAAGGCTTTACACTACTGAAAGCCTCACACTTCCAGGAAGACAGTTTTACCATTTAGTTAGTGAGTAATCAGGCTCTAGGAAAGAAGAGGAAGGCAGAAGAGTAACTGGTAGCAGGAGTTCACATTTGAATGAGGAAAAGAGTACAAGTGCCATGTTTGCCAAGTTCCACCTTGGCATTCAGTCACCATCTTTAATTCATAGTCTACATCACATCTCAATATAGGTCTGGGCAACATCAAGTCTTTGTAGGTTGCAAACAGCCTGATTAGCTGGCAGAGATCATTCCTAATGGCTACCTAAACTTTACCCAAAGGAGAGAATTACTACACAATTCTGAACTAAAATGCCAGCAACCTTCCTCCTTCAAAGACTCCAGGAAGATATTCAAACTGTCAGCATTAACCTGTCATGCTAAGAGGATGTACTGGCATCCAGGAAAGGAGATGGAGTGATGTTGCATGTTCTCAGTCTCTGCTGTTACTGGGGTAAAACACAAGTTTAAGCCAGACTGACACATGCTGCTGTCCATCTAGGATGCTGGAAGAACTCTACCACTCTAAACTATTTTCAGATTGCTTTATTTTGTTATGAAGAAGAGCTAAACGAGGCATGAGCACAGTGCTACATCCTCTCATCTCACTGAGTTACCACACTACTTCAGATGCCTGCATTTTCCATCTACAAAATAACAATATATGGAGAGTACATGAGACTCTAAAATAGCATTAACACTGAAGCAGACAATCTGCTGTTGCATTTAACTGCACCTTCACACATTTTCAGATTACAGAGGCACTCAAGGCAAACAC
The DNA here is from genome assembly GCA_024734555.1 of Trochalopteron elliotii. NCBI lineage: Eukaryota > Metazoa > Chordata > Aves > Passeriformes > Leiothrichidae > Trochalopteron > Trochalopteron elliotii. The sequence goes on from JANPWX010000011.1 coordinate 3,601,987, forward strand.
TGAATGCATAGCATCAGCAGGAGAGCTAGGGTTTAAAGACAAGCCTATAGTTTGTTCAGTATTCAACTTTTTCACAGCGTTACAATTCTGGCACCTAAAGGATCAATGATACCAACCTGCAGTTTGGTCTGGGATGCCAGTGATTCATACTACCCATTCCACACTCCTTCCTGGACCAAGGAGCTGGTTCTTGCATGTCACCCTAAATATTCCATTTAACTAATTTCAGTATTTGTTTTACTTCTGAACCATAGAAGAGTAGGAGATTCTGCATCACAAAGCTCTTAGGCCCTTCTTGCCCATCTTCAGGGCTAGCATTGTTTTTACATTGTTTCGCTGTGCTGGAATCTGGAACCAACACACCATTAACCTAGTTACAAAAGTCTGACAAAAAAACAAACTGCCAAGATAAATACTCCTACTCTTTTTCATTCAAAGCCTTGGGTTTAACATATTTCACTTAGGTACATAAGCCAAAACCCAGTGCTTCCACTTGTCTCATTTTCTTTGTGTTGAGTATTACCTGACCTTTTCCTTCATCTTACATTAAGGAGAGTCCTAGTACTAGTACTAGGACTTTGCAGTCCTGTAACAGGTGAACTGTTGGCTCCTTTCAGAGCTCCAGTTAGAGCAAACTGAGGTCTGCTTGTGTGTCCCATGACTGCCAGCCTTCTGAAGCAGAACAAAGTCACATAAGTATTATGTGATGAAGGAACAGTATTTTGATTGTAAAAGATTTTGTGGTCTTGCACTACTGTGTTCGTAGTATGTTAAAACAGTTAAAACTGTTAAAACAGTATGGTACGTTAAGAATCTGGACCAAAGTTCTGGAGTGCAAGGGCAGCTTGCCTTAGCTTTAAGAAAAACCTAAAAATAAGTGTCCTCAGCCACAGTACTTCCGTTACCAGTTAGTATCTGTTAACCTTGTACACTGAAGCAAAGGGTACATAAGGCAGATTGATAGAGAGCTTTTATTCTGACAAGCATAAGGAACTCCTAAACTTCCCCTATGCTCTGGGAAGTTTTCCTTCAAGTTATACAGCTGTTCCAGGCAATCTCCAGTTTACCTTCTAGTGGGGCAACAGGTATTATCAAAAAGAGTCAGAACACTTGCCCTGAAGAATGTGGCTACATAGATTCTAAAACCAAAACAGTGGTTTAAATCCTTTTCTATTTAACCCCCCCCACACTACACAAGCAGTTTCTGTGGTCAGTCTGGTGCCAATTTTTACATCAGAACTGCTAATCCCAAGAAGAAAAATGGAAGTGCTTACTACTACTGTGTGTCTTTCTAGGAATACAATAGCAATGCTTGGCTGCCAACCCTTGTTTGGCACCAATCCATACCTGAGAGTGGAGGCTAATCCTTCCCTTCCTTAGAGCACCTGCTTCTAGCAGTAAGCAATACTGTGTCTGAAACCTGGCCAAAAGACAGACTTAATTCCAGAAGTACTGTTCTAAGATAATTAAACTTCACATCCATTGAGACTGAAAATTGGCTGGAATATGCCTGTTTTAAGAGTCCAAGAATCTGTTACTTGCCTGAAGTTGCTGCTGGCATAATGTATTCATAAGTTGCAGGCATGAAGACAACTAAAGCCAGAGGCTGAATACTGTGGTTTAGGTTATCAGTTACTGAGAGCAAAATGGTCAGGTGTCACTTTTATTGATCAAATGGTAACAGACAAAGAATAAAGAGCTGCAGCTTTTAGGTAGAGTTGTCAGAGCAACACAGGAGCTGGATAACTTCCCCTGCCTAGGAGAGAAACTACTCACCGAAACTCCGCTGTTGCTGTGAAGGATTCATGCTCTGTTATGGAAAAGACCAGAAGAAACCCTTCCCCACTGCGGAAATAGTTATCTCTGATAGCTGCATAATCCTCCTGTCCTGCTGTGTCCAGAATGTCTATCTGAACTTCTTCACCATCCAGAACTACTTTCTTTCTGTAGCTGTCAGCCTTGGTAGGTTCATAGTCTTCTACAAACTGACAAGAAAGGGATTAGTGTTTAGAATTACTGGCAAACAGTCTCAGAATTTGTCCATCTTCCTTCTTTCACTTCAGTGACATTTAAATTTCCCAAAACCTTCTCATAATTCAGTCAGCCACTAAGTTACACCACTTCTTTTTTTCTGTTTTACTATTAAAAGCAAATTATTTAAGCCTTTAATACATCAAAGAGCCAATTTGCCTAGTCAAGTTTTGCTACACAAAACACTGTTCAGCAACTTCAGTACAATTTAAGAACAGAGCTACAGTATAAGTTACCAGCAATTTACTGACATTATCTAGATCTCCCACTTTAATAAAATGCATTTGAATATAGTTCAGGTACAGGTATCTGAACTTTTAACAGGTGTAGATAAGAGCATCCAGCTGCTGAACACGCAAGCCTGCTTCATAATTACACAGGCACATACTTTAGTTCATTCAGTATTGATCAGATCCACAAAGCCACTGCCAGTTCATCTTAGTTCAACAGCACACACCCAGAGAGAAGGAGAGAGGTAAAGAGCCTCACAGCCTCAGAACACAACAATTAAGGCCAGTTAAGCTGGCTGGCTTTCATTAATGACTACATCACCTGTTCAGAAACTTACACTACTACAATATGTGTAGACACCCTATAGATAAATGCTAACTTTTGATCTACAGGATCATGTATTCTTTCACATACTAGCATGGGCTGCCTAATTTTGCTTCCTGTATAGCAGTATGGAAGAATTCATGCTATGAACATGTTCACTTCATCACCTGGCTCAGAATGAGCTAGAATGTTTACTTCTGACTTCAGCCTTAACTGACCTAAGTGACAAAATTGAAGTTCAACTCCAAGCAGTAACAGCTCCTGTACACAAGCTACAAGTATGTTATGAGTGACTTCTGAAGACAGTTCTTTCCCAAATAAGCATTAATTTTGTCACCTTTAGCCAGAGATGTTCCCAGAGGGCACATCTCCCACCTTTCTACGTCCTGCTCCAGCCAGTTGGGTCATCAGGTCTTTTGCTCACCACATTTAGTTCCCATCCCACAAAAAAAAGCTTAGCAAGCCATGTGAATCTGTGCTTTAGAGAAGCTGAACCGAAGTTACTTACCTCATCATACATAAACTGAAGTGTGAGTGCAGATTTGCCCACACCTCCACTGCCAACCATAATGACTTTATGGAGGGCCAAGGAACTCTGGTTCTTGCTTTTGCTGGCAGCCATTGTCCTGCTTGCCACAGACGAAGTGCCAGGCAACCAATCAGATCTGCAGAGAGAAGCAGCACAGTCACCCATCCATGACACTTGTGACATCAGGGTAGCATGCAGGTAAAGTGCCTCACAAGTGCCAAAAGACCAGATTAAAACCCTGCCCCACAAGCCTAAAGAATGGGCCACTCCAATGCACTGGCATGCAAACCATGCCTAAAGTATGAGCAGGACAAGGTAATAAAACAAATACCTTCTATTTGTGACAAGAGTATGATTAATGAAAGTGCCAAAGGTTTCTAACAAGCTACTCTTATTTGTAAACCCAGCCTACAAGATTACTGTCTAGAGCAGTTTCTAAAGAAAAACCCACTCTTTTTCAAATGACGTGAAATTAAGTGGTTTTTATTGTTCTTGTTATAAAGCATTACACCTTTCTAAAATATTTCTTTAATGTTGATACTAAGCTACACCTTAGATCTGCTCATAGGTAGAAATCTGGCTTTTGATCTTCTCCCCATGTAGGCTAAGAAAACAGCAGAGATACACAGTAAATTGGCAGGAACAAGCTGCAAAAAGCTTCTAGCAGAAAGTCTTATGACATGGCATTAGCATTTATTTTACACTCTTCCTGCCTTTTGATGCTGCAAATCTAATTTGCTTAGAAAAATAAAAATCCTACTTTACTGCAAAAAAAATCTCAGTTCCTATTCTTCTCCTGATGCTGCTAAGCTACAAAGGAGTAAGCTTCAATAAACAAGCCCTAGCTAACAAGCCTCTGTTTGTGTGTTATGCAAGCCTAGTAATTAAATGCTGGAGGCTTCTTAAAAATAATACTGCTTCTTTTTTTGTTTGGTTGGGATTTTTTAAGAGTAGCTGGACACAGTAGTTGTACCAGAAGCACAAGCAGCAGCTGCCACACTGATTAGCACAGAGGAGCATCTCTAAGGACAGCACACTGAAGATAAAAGCAGAAATAAGTGAAACAAAGATGTGTCACCAGCCAGGATTCTCACACAGAAAAACCCCCAAATACGAATATTTCAGACACATGATGTGTATATGGGAGATGGCAAGATAGAGACTTTTGTATCTTCAGAGCATCACAAAGCACCTCAGCTGCTCATATCCTGGCAGAGAGCTGTAAGGAGACCAGCAGACCATTCAGAAAACACTGCCACAAGAAGTGGCTGTACCAGCCTTGATTCACAGCAGCACACTTTGTTCCAGAAGCATTGGACCTTCCAGGAGTCTCAAATTTACCTGGGCACAATTACTCTAGAAAAACACTGCAACTGCCACATCAAGTGCTATTGTATGGAAACACAAGGCCGACAGTAGCAGTTACTGAGCAGTATATCAGAAAGCTTCGGGACAACCAGCTGCCCTAAACAAAATTAACAAGAGACTAAGGGATCATCAGCCTACAAACACACCACAGGATTAGTTATTGGAAAGAGACCTTTGGACACTGTCCAGTCCAAACCTCCCCCTGAAAGCAGTTTGTTCCAAGCAATCCAGTTTATGTTCCCTGTGCCCTGAGAAAGACAATTCCATGACCAGTCTGGACAACTGCCCTTGGAGTACACTGATAGTGACTATTTTTTTCCCTTGTCATGACTTGATGTTCTGAAAAGCAACAAATCAAACTAAGTACTCATTGACTCATGCATACAAGAACAAACATGCCAACACAATCAAGAAGTGCCCTCAGGACAGCTTTTCAAACATCTGAGCAGCAGTAGTTTTCCATGCAGAGTTTTTTACTCACACCTGTTTGCTACATACATTTTGCACAGCAATGCAAATTAATCATCTTTAAGTGCTCATTCTGGGATAAACACTGGTAAGTGAAGACAGATATTTTCCTCTGGTAATCTTCTCTATTATGTCATACATCAGCTCCCTCATCCTGGACACTCCTTAGTACAGAAATGGGGCGTGACAATTGCTACTTCTCCACAGGTTCTCCCTGTACAGCACAAACACACCTTTGTTAGGGACAGTGAATTCAGTCATTGCCACAGATATTGATTTTTAACTCTTAGTCACCAGAGAGGCAAGAGAGGAAGAGAACATTTCCCTGCCAAGGGAATGTGGAAAAAAAACCCCAACAGGTAGCATCTGAACTCCAGAAGTTGTAGCTTTGCCTATTGCCCACATGGTCTACAGATGGTAACTAGAATTCTGCTTTGCTTGGACATAAACACTCAAGAAACAAGAGCTACAGATTGGCCACACAATGAGATAGTTCAGGGACTTTAAGTGTTCTAGAAATAACACAGCTTGCTCTTAAATTGTAGAGAATGCTGTTTTGTCCTAGTTCAAGAGTAGTCTGGCTTTCACAGTAGTAGATAAGCTGCTTTCTGGAGTGTGACCCTTAGCTATAGTAAGACCCTAGCTTAGTGTGACCCTTTTTCAGTATAATTGTGACTGGTTTTAACCTGTGAGTATTCTTTTATCAACTATCCTACACAAAGTTTTCAAATTAGACATCTTTCTGGCATCACAAACTTAGGAATGTGTAATAGGCAGCAGCACTAAGTCCTATGTGCTGTGCTATGAACAGCAATAGAGGCATAATTTACTAATAGCCAAGAGAAAAAGACTTCTCTGTCCTCTCAATACAAATACCATACCTTTACATGGTCATGGTAAAAGAATTGCTGTCTGTTAGGAAAAATACTGACAAGCCTGATTCAGTTCATTATGCAGGTAAGTGGAGAGAGCATTTAAATCCTTCCTTCTCTTTTCTACCCCAACAATGGCCTGTAGCAACTGCAAGGTCAGCCTTACAGTATTACCTGACTGATAATCAAAGTATAATATTAAACAAAACCCACCCAATAGCATAAAAAATTACAGTTTGATTGCATCTAAAGCTCTTCATAGCCAAGGTATTTGATCTTCCCTGCAGAGCTGTTCCAAGTGCCACTTGAATATTCCAGAGGACCAGGACTACATGAACCCTGTGAATGCAGCAGTATGCTCACAACACAGACCCTGTGCAGTGTGCACTCACTGAGGTCCCAGAAGCTTCACACAAAGCAGCTCTTCTTTGGTGGCACCAGAGGGAGCGTGGCCCCCTCCAGCCCAGAATAGCCAGGCAGGGCAGAGGCAAGAACAGTGTGACACAGGATTGACACAGTCAGTATCAGTGCAGAAGTACCAGTGCTCACAGAACAACAGGCTAACAGCACATCACTGGTTCAGAAAGGGGCACGGTGAGATTATAACAGGAATATTCTAATAAAACAACAAGAGAAGGCATTGGAGTCAACTGTTTGTTTGTTTTTATCTCCACCTCTGCAGCCCAAGAAACAGTTTACACAACATGGTTCAAAGCTCACATCTAACAGTTCCTTGAGGTTAAAAAAGTATTTAAAAAAAAACCAAAAAAACACCATAAAAAAGAATCTATCAACACAAGTGGAAGCTCTCTCCTCTGTTATCTCTGAGTAGGCAAGGATGAATTTTCTTCCTATTCTGTACATTAAGCATCCTTGTGGCAGTCAAGACACTGACTTTAACTCATCTGTTCACAGAAAAACAAGTCTTGGGAAATCCAACCACTTCTCAAAAAGGAGCAGCATCTAGAAGAACCTGTGACAACTGCAGTTGCTTTAAAACATTACTCAAGTCCCTTCAGTTTAAGGGGCATAAATTTAAGGCAAAGGGTCTTACTGCATCTGCTGAAGAGCTCACTCTGACTTGGTGTCCAGACAAGACATCTAATGCTGTGGTAAGATGCCTCCTCTCCCCTACTGCTCTTTACTTCTTGTTTGGGCACAGTTACTTTCCAGCAAGATTCACCCTCCCCTGACAGGAGAAGAAGCAACCCATTAGGTAGTCAGTCAATCTATTTCATTTTCATCTGTCATTTTACCCTCAGGTTTAATGACACCATGTTGAACTTGATATGTTAAGTGTCATAAGCTGTAAACAAAGAAACAAACAAACAAACCCCAACAACAAACAAAAGCCACACCCCAAACCTTCTGAAAGTTTATTTTGGAGAGTGAGGTAGGGGAGGTTGTTTCTTCTGGTTACCATTCATCCTGCTTTGAAATAAACTGCTAGATAGACCCCATGTCAGAGAATAAACTTTTTCCAGCAGTCTTTCTTCTTTAAGAAAATGGAAGTGATCACCTGTTCCATCTGTTTTAAAAGATAAGGACTAAGCCACTGACCTGATAATGCTGAATTTATCCTATAATAAGTAACACAGAGCCCTATGCACAATAGGAGCTTTGTGATGCTGGTGAAAGATGCTCTTCAGATCAAGAAAGGAAGGTTACAGCATCCACAGGCTGCCCACATGAAGCACAGAATCTACAATTTAAACCATAGGAGTTACTAATCAGCTGTTTTGATTTAGACTTCCAAGATCTCTACTTGGCCACAGGACTAATCAAACCATGTCACCTTGAGTGTTAGATGTCTAACCCTAAACTCATCAGCTACTTCAGCCTTCCTTTGTCTTATCTGTATAGATTACAATTTCTGCAGGTTAATAAAGCCCCCTGCACAATGTTGTGTCATTCTTGACTGGTCCCTTGAAACTGAACACTTCAAGGCAATTGTTTATAAACAGCTGAGTAAACTGCTTTTTCTCCACCCTCTCCTCAACCTAAACAGTAAAACTGCTCAGAAGGCAGTTTACAAACAGGACTGGTTAACCTAATACCAAAATTCAAAGACTGTGACTGAATAACTACACGGATTTCAAACCAGACCACACTTCAACATCCCTGTTTTTTTTCACATGCATTAAGACACCACAGCTGCAGAGCACTTAAAGGAAAACACTCTTGTCACTTCACAAGAAAGAAACTTTGCTACAGTCCATCCAAGTACATAAGGAAAAAAAAAAAAAAAAGAGAGAAGCTTCACTAAGTCTACCTGTTTTCCACTAAGTATTCTGCTGTTGTAATAAAAGAATCTGAGACCCTCCAAAGGCTTTAATTGGAATTGCTGCTAGTTCTTCCATTCAGTCTGAGATTTAAAACTGAAATAAAGCTCAAAGCCCAAAATTGCTGAGATCAGCCCTTGTTCTCTTGCTGTGCAGCTGATATCTTTGGACATTTCTTTTCATTGCTATCCTGCCACTGAAAGCAGCCATTCTTTGGATTTTAAAACAGGATTCTAGAAACCCTTAGTCCAATAGCTTGACAGAGGAGCTTTGTTAAACCCTTCAGATATCTACTTTTAAAGGAAAATCTGGGTATTCAACCTATTATAAAGACTTAAATATGATGTCATCAAAAGCAAGCACAGAAAGAACAAGGTTTTGCAACAGTATTTTAGTGATCCTCATTTATCAGAATATGAATTAGAGGCTTTGAAGTGTTTGGTTCTGTGATATGCCCACAAGAATGCAGTCACAGAAATTCCCTGGATCACAAAACTAATTAACAATCTCACTGAGCTATGAACTGTAAGAACTCCTCAGCCATTCTGAGGTTACTTAGAAAATATTTAAATACTGAAATTCCATTAGCTTCCAATGGACTGTAAATGCTCCAACTGGTAATTCAACTAAAAAAACCCACTGGAGATTAAGTGGCATATTTAATGCCACTGCAAATTTTAGGATATGCAGGCTGAAAAATTACAAATGCTACTCTGTCCTCTTTTGTTGTGCTAATATCTTACCTCTTGGCATATATCCAGTTAATGGTTTCCAAGCTAAACAGAGACCATGATGAGTTTGGTAAAAATTCTTTGGGATATCCTCATAGCCTTCCCCATGTAATGCTGGACATTTCTACCTTCTCAGTTGTGCTTATAGATTTTTCTGGGCCATGTTTAATTGGATCAAGGAATTCATTCAGCTTGAGGTGTCTTGCAGAGCACACTGGGGCAGTTTCACAGTCCCCATTTATACCATCCAATGCTGCCATCACCATCCCCTGTCCCTCAGCCCCCTCTTCCTTGTCCCTGGCTGCTCCAGCCCATCTCCTCCTGCAGCAGAGCCATTCAGCACAGCCCACTGGGCCAGCCAGTCACATCTGCAAGGCCACACACGCCTCAGTGCTGATGTGAAGGGAGAAAAACAGTTTGGACAACGAAGGCCAAAGCAAGTGGAACTACAGCAGCCAAGCAGTTACTTACATTGCTGCAGAAACAGGGCAGTTTCCTGACCCTGCTCACCATTCACTCCTTAGACAAGGGGCAGCCACCACCCTGCTGCAGTGGCCAGGCTGAGCACTGCAGTGAAACCCAAGCCCCAGATTTGCTTTTGGTAATCAGGCATTTTCTCTCCCTAAGATATATTAATAGACTTGCAGTTGCCACGATAAGGGCACTGGACAGGAAACTCAAAATAGATTTTGAAAACTTAAGACTTTATAATAGCAGGATGAAAAGTAAAAATTTAAGGCAAGGAACTACTTTACTCTGTACACATGAAGGGATCTAACCTCTTTATATAGGCTAGATTCTTGTTCAAAGTGGCACCAACCATAACCCTAAATGTTACAGGAAAAAACACAGAATAAATACATTTACTTGATACACTGAAAGTTACATTATACCTGTTTCAGTCAATTATTATTAGTTACTAATCCTGCCTAAACCCCTCAGAATTGTGTGTACACTTACAGACATTGGCTGTCACAAATATGCTCTGGCACACATACACTGCCAACTAACAGACATGAAGCAAGACCAGGACTAGCAAGTTCACTGTGTTACATCAGTTAAAGGTTAAACCAGAATCTGAAGCCAGGCATTATTCTCCTCCTCCTTTTCCTACAAGGCTGGGAAAATGAAAGGCACAGATTGAAGAACCATTTCAATTCAGAATAGTTTTTCATCAAATGAATCAGACTGGAGTATTAGCCCCCATAATAAGAAAGACTGCAGACTGTGAGATGAACTTGTACTGCAGGAGAGTCACTAAGACTTACTCATCTGGAAAATATCACAGGGAGCATAAAACCAGTATTTTTAATATAGTTGTGGTCAGGAGTCTTCTCTGCATGCATGAAGAGGACACAGATATCACACTAAAATATTCTAACACTATCAATAGCATCAGACATCCAACCACTGGATACCAGCCAGTTAGGATTAAGAATCCCTACTAGTGACCCTGGTCTCCATACCATATCTTACTTTTCACTATTCCACACATTCACCTGCAGAGCCATTGCCAGCTCTTCTCTTAGACTAAAAAAGTTTAATAAGATCAAATGATTTTGAGAAGAGTGGACTTAGTATACAAAATATTTTTGGCACCTACAGTTATGTAGAACAGGAAGAACAAGAGACTCCCAAGTGCATTATTCCTTTAACTGATCATTGTCCTACAAAGTCTAGCAGGCTGCTCTTTCCAACAGGTTACAGATAGACTTGGACAGTTCCATCTTTTAAGGCTCAGTTCAGATCTGGACTACACAACTGTGTTCTGTTTTAAGTACAAAATACTTGTATATACTCACATTCTCCACAATCCCCTCCATTCCTGCTAAGCACGGCCCAACTCTTCTTACAAGTTTTCAGAGATGGATCAGTGCAGCTTGGAAAGCAAATCTGATGACATTTAATTTACATACTAGATGAAATTCTTAAATATATGCCCTCTCACATCATTCAGTACAGGACCATTCTACATTAGTCATTACAAATAGACAGACATTACCTTACACATCACCAGTAATCTCAAGCCAATAACCTTGCTAAGAATTATCTTGATGTCTAAGGAAAACTGGAACTAAATCCTGTAGCAAGGTTGCAGCCTTCAAAGATTTAGTCACAGGAAAGAATCAGTCTGATCAGTTGCTCAGAAGTGCAACACTTTAAAACAACCCTTTAAAACTCAGATTTTATGCTGAAGTGAAATATGAGCAAATATATATCCCTGTTCCTAAGGAACTTAGATCTGAATTTGTTTGTTTGGGGGATTTTTCGGGGGATTTTTGCTTGCTTGGTTTTGGTTGGTTGCTTATCTTTAGAATTCCATCAGAGTGAAAGAAAAATAGCCAAGTAATTTGTTTCTGAGTAGTACCTCAGAGAAGAAAAAGGACTTCCCTCAAACAGTGCTTTTAAGGCACTGGAGCACAGCCTCTCCCTGCTCCTCTCCCAGAAAAAATCACATACATCTATCTTTAAGTAAATAAGGTTTCAATGTCATGCTATAAAGCTAATGCTCTTAATAGTCAGGTATCAACACTATCAAGAAATTGCCACTGTAGGTAAGCAGTACAGTTATAAAATTGCCTCACTGCTGTACAGATAGCACCCAAGCATCATAGTTACATAGAGTTTTATGGGGGAAAAAGAAACCACTCTCCACATTATTTTCCATATTACTCAGTACAGAGCAACTAGTAGAGCATATACAGCACCAGATAGAATATGCTCTTTATTTCAGCAAGACAGTGTTACCCAGAGTGAAAGTCAGAAGACAATAGTATCATTACAGCTAAAACCACTTCTTCTGTAGGGAGATATCCAGCCAGACCTCTCCAAGTACGTTCAGAAAACCTCCAAGTCTAATATTAACAGCCAGAAGACATATTGCAGACAGACTACAGCAGAGAGGGATCTACCACGTTGCTCTTCCCTGCAAGATCTTGCTAGAAAACCTGACAGAAATCTTCTACAAGCACAAGGACTGAGTTAATACCATTAATCAGTATTACTATGCTAAGAGTTTGTCACTGTGGTGATAACAGTCTAGTTGTCTAATTACTTCGGGTGAATTATGACACCACAGTTCACACTAGTTAATTTGGCTCATACCAGAAAAGTGACACTCAGGCAACAGACTTGTTCAACAGCCTCACTCCCACTGCCTTGTAAAGTGTATTTCAACTATACTTCCTTTGAAAGCTCACCCATGCAGAAACATGTCCATCTTTGATACACAGCATACACAAAGTCCATCAAATCACTAAGAGACAGTGGTGACATGCTTCAGATAGTTAATCTCATACCAATTTTAACTGGATCTCCAGGAGCCTAACAAATACAACAGCCATGTCAAACAGATCACACAATCTGTGTCTTAAGTGGCACACTAGAGCTCAAAATTACCAAAAATCTTACCTCAGTACCAGGTTACAATGTGGTTTCAGTGAAAAAGCTGCAACTACATAATCCATAAGAAAGTTATCAGTACCACTGATTTCACAAACTCCAACAAATGCCTATTCAACCAAGAAGTGTGCTACAGAGTTGCAGGAGCTCTCACTACTATCAACTCTGCCCTGAGGCTGTCAAACCAAGCCCATTGCCCTCACAAACATGGCACCAGACCCTGCAGACAGGCCACAAGCTGCTACTGTTGCTCCCCCAAAGGATGTATCTCACTAGATCATGCTTCCCTAGTGAACTGGATGCCTGGGATAAATCACAAGTCGAACATTATTTAGGTAATACCAGCAGAAGCACCTGTCTCTGCCCATACAACTACATTCCTTGCTTGCAAACTGAAGTTCAGGTCTCATGCTCACTGTCATAGGTTACAGTGCAAGATGTACCCAAAGTATGTATTCCATCACCATCCTCATGAGCTGTCCTAAGCAGGTGGGGCAGTGTTTCCCTTGCCCCCTCCCTCTATCAATGGGCTATCAATGCCTTGCCACATGACTCATGGGCAACTCCCTCCAGGAGCTATCTCTGTTTAATGGGCAAAGACCCACTGCCTGACTCATAGAAAGACATCATCCTGTTGAGAGATGCTCCACCCAGGGGGAGGAGCTGAGCATTCCCACCTGGATATAATCTGGGATCTGGGACACCACAGGGAGCCCTTACTCACTGGATTCCCAGAGGACAAGAGCTACCAGACCTTTCTATGGGATCACTGCTTCAACAAGACCACTTCATCTGGCCTGCTACCACCATCCTAACTAACAGGGTGTCAGGTTGTATTCTGACTCTGTCAAGGGTCTTTTGTACTATTGCTTTTTTTAACTTTTGTTTTATTTTCCCTTCCCCCCCACCATTAAATTGTATTTCTGACTTGGAGTCTCTCGCTGGTTTTGCTTTCAAACCAGTACACTCACATCTCCATTTGGGGAAATGAAAGCCACTGTTGAGACCATATTTGATGCAGATAGGCAAACAATAATCCCCCATCCTGAGCTCAATCTTAACCATAGAATCCCAGCTCCCTAGGAGCACTCAGGGAACGTCTTCCTGTGAAGGTACTTCCACTATTTTAAGCACTTCACTGAAGGGTTCACAGATGTGTCCTGTGAGTCATTAAGCTCCCTCAATCAGGCAACATCACACAAGTGCCAAACACTGAACCTTTCCCTCCATCTTTCAATCAATGCATTTACATCACACAAAGCAACAATAGTCACATTTAGTACCCATAATTCAGCTGCTGTGTTAAATCACCTTTAAATAGATTTCTTTACTCCGGTTTCCCCAATCAGGTAGAGTTAATACCATACCATTCTGCACATGCAAGAAGCTGCCTTTCTATTGGACTAGGAGCAGATGTTTTAATATACTTTACAGCAAAGCCAAAAGCAGTACTTCTATCTTCAAACAGGAACTGGATTATTACACCAGTACAGGGTTTTATGCAATTTCAGTATCTCTATAGTCAAGAAGGCTAAAAGGCTGTGGAGAGCTTTACTTATGGGAGAAGTGCTATCCTTGGTCTCCCTCATGGAGTGCTGTACCTACCACTACAAAAGCACTTACAGCCAAATGTGTGCTCTCCAACCCAGCCTCCAGAGTGCTGTAGAATGAAGAGTGGCACAATGTAACATGCTTGGTAACTCTGGGTTTGGGTGGCAGACGATTAACTCAGAACCACTTGACTTCAACACAGAGAACTAGGACACATTTAGTGCAGTACACTTCCCTTTATGACCTAGCAAATGACAGGTCACATGAACATACAGAACTAGTGCAGAATATAAATTGTGCATTTATTCTTGTGTGCTCCTGGAGACATTTCCTACCTCTGCAGAGCACTTTACCAGAATAAAAAATCTACTATTCTGATACACAGCCAGCTCATCTCACAGCTCGTGCCTTTCCTGGGAAATCAGCACACCAGGGTGCTTCCATACACTAATGAATGCAGTACAGGGAATCAGCTGGAGGTGTTGGGGGTCTGTGAGTAGCTGCAGGGCTTAGAACCTCACTGGGATCACAGAGGTGAGCTGGAATAGCTCTCATGGTTACAGTGCTGCTGTCTGGATGGCCACAGGCTCTTTAGGACAGACCAGCAAGGCAGGAGAGTTGTCCTTCCCATGAGAAAAGCTGGAGTGCACAAAGCTCTGCCTAGAGATGCTAGTAAGGCAGTTTATGGGTCAGGAGTAGCACAGTCAGCAGGAGGACTGGACTAGGACTAGTCTCCACAAATGTCTTCCAGCCTCAGCAACTTCAAGTCTGTGCCCAGCAATGCAGTTGCTACAAATCTTACCTGTGGGAAGGCCCATTTTTCAACTTGCACAAGCAGTACAGCAGAGCTAGAAAAGTCAATCCATCATGACTTACACTTAATTACAAACTTTATCTAATACTTATTTACAAGAGTGTAACAGGTTCATGCTCTGCTATGGCCCCTGTTATACTAAATGATATTAAAAGATAGTTGTGAATGCTTAAAGAAAGGAGTTAGACAAGAACACTGTTTGGTCCTGTTTTACAAGCAAAATGAAGATAAAGATGCACAGTATCACCACCAATTGGTCTGCCTAATAATTTTTTAATTAGTTTTCTTGCATTAAAACTTCAGAACAGATTCAACCAATAAAGCCTACTTTGAATTTAGTTTGTCTTATAAGACAAATATAAAAGTAAATTTCCAACACCTGCAGAATTGTTTAAAAAATTAAATTGATTCCTAAACTGTGTTTTGAAACATGAAGTGCAAAGAGAAATAGGAATGCGTGCTTGAAACTGGTGCTGTCTTTTGAAACACCATTTCCTTAAATTTCTTGGCTACTCCAGAAAGCTGCCACAAAAGTCAGTCAGTGAGACTTCTTGGTGAGTACACTAATGAGAATTCCTTACCTACCCAAAATGAGATCTCACAGTAAGCCAAGAACACTAAACAGCAAAAGAGAAACATCATGGAGAGGAGTTTCTTACTGCAGCAGCAGTTTAGTGGAAAGGCTGTATCACAGATCACGACATACTTTACAATTAATTCATTTTAATCAGGGAACAGCTTCCCCAGTTAGGAAAACCACCTCTTTTCTGGAAAGCTGAGGCAACTGGCATGCAACTTGATCTAAAACTACTTCACTTGTCAAATGTCTGCTTGAGACTGATGCCCAAGACCGTATCCTCTGGAGCACGGCAGCACTAACCTTATAAAACACCTACTAAAAAAAAAAAAAAAAAAGCCACTTTAATGTGTGTTCTGCAGAATGAAGTCCAGGGGTCAGGTAGTTCCTACAAATAATCTTTTAAAGTGCTTTGTCATGTTAAGTATAATCCTGTAATGCAGTACTCTATAACAATTTTGTCTATAAAGTGGAATTCTTTTCTCTGTTAAACCTGTGATTCAAACCACCAACTTGGAAAAAAAATAAAAAGTCATCAATATTAAATCCAAGTTGAAAACATTCTTTAATATGTCCATCTACCATGCCCAAAATAGGGGCTAACTCTAGGTCTCCAGCACTCTTCTGAAAAATAACATTTCACTACAGGTAAAAATATATACAGGAAGAGCTAGAAACCAGAGAAATCACAGCATCTGCTTAAATCAGCATGTTCTCAGCTTTCCAGTTCTATGCTTTGACTTCAGATTAGTTTTGACACATTCCAAATTTAAGAAGAACATATTAAAAACTCCAGTTTCACTGCATTATTAGTGGCCTAAAACATTTCACACTAATCACTTCAACTGACAGCATCACTAATTCACAAAGTAACAGCTGACAGGATTAAGACTTTAACAAATGCTTATAATCCCAGAAGTGATTTTTTCGGTCTCTGACTTGTGATCCAGCAAAGATTCCTAGTCAGGACTGCATTTCCTTTAAGTCTCATATTCATGTAATCAACTATTATTCCTCTGTCAACAGCTTCAGCAAGGAAGGCCATGGGCTCAAGGTCCCACACAAAAGAGTTGAAGTTCTAAGCAAGCACTTTGTTACCATAAAGAATCAAGTAGCTACTTACACATCAGCCTAAATAACATTCTCACATTACATGACTCCATGACTTCCATTTTGACAGGTCTTGAAAAACACATTTGCACATCTCAAGCACAAGAGACAAAACAGATCCTCTAATATTAGTATTAAAGCAGTATTTGGAAGAACATGAAGAGATAAAGCATGAGTTATACAGACTTATCTTGCTTAAATGACAAGACAACTTGATATTTCTGGGGCAGGCAAGGAGGAAAGTTGGTTAGTTCTGTTTAATGGGCTAAAAGAACTACCAACACAATGATTGCTCCTTAGCAGCTATTAAGGACTTTTTAAATACATGTTCTTTAGCCTCTTACCAAAAATCAAGTGTCAACTGCATCATACAACAAAAGCCACAAAATGGAGTATTACCTCTAGGAAAGTGGAACAGCCTAGAGTGCTGACCTTGCTGCTCCAAGCAATAGCAGGTAACAAGCAATGGAACCTTATCACCACTCCTTGACAGTGATGTAGAACAGTTAGCAGAGACATGGGGCTCAAAGGTGGATGAAGAGAGAAAACCTAGAAACTACAGGTTTTTATCAGCAGGATAGTATTTCCAGCTCAAGACAGAATGAGTTTGAGAACACAAGTTGCTATATAACCTGGCTGATAATTAGAATCAGCCCCTCTCAAGTCAGCCATGCAAAGTTACTTGAAATCAGGCACACAGAAGTGAAAAGCAGCGAGCACCTACATTTATCTGCTTCTGTGGCCTCCCCAGCCAGTGCCCTTCACTCAAACCCCTGGACACCACTACTGCCATCCTGAGCTACAGCAACAGGCTCAAGACACCAAGTGACCTCAGGCACTGTTTGCCCTGACAACACTGTGCACTTGCACTCCCATGGGTGCCCAGTGCCTGCACAGCTGCCATGAGGAACAGGCTCCCACAGTGCTCCTGCTAACAGAGGCTATTAATTCACATGAATTGGTTGTGTAATAGAAAGCAATTCATTTAATCAGTCACATGGAGCTTGAATCTAGTTAGTAAGAAATGATTGAGTTAACATGCAATTATCCACTGCATGGAAAGTGAACAGGTTTACAGGACAAGAACAAACTATGAACCAGATTCCCAAATCATGATGCCACAGCATGTCCTGCTGTTTCATGTGGCCACTTCTGCTCTGTTCACAGGACAATTTTGCTCCATGTGAAGTTTGGACCCCAACACCTCCTAGAGAAGCAGGCAATTTTATCCAGCATTTGGACAAATAACAGCAAGTGCAAAATCAATTAAGCAGCTGAAAAAAAGCCCAAATGAGGCATTAGATCACAGAAACTATCAACCATCCAGGATTTCAGTGTACACATCCAAGTTGTCCAGACAATGTCCCATCATTACTGACTTGATTTGATCAAAATGCCTCAACTGCTCTTCTACCCAGATTTTCTACCACTGCACTGACAATTAGAGACAAGTCTGAGAGTTTTAAAGGATGGCCAAGAAAGGATATTGTCTGGTCAAATTAAGCTTTCAGTTAAGAGCTTTTGTAAAGCATTCCAGCTAAATCTTTAGACTAGAAATTCCTCTGCAGTATATACATAACACTAGCAAAAATAGGTCAGCTTCACTTTCTTCCAGGCATGCAAAACAGAATCAAGTTGGCTTACTCCAAAAGAAGTGAAAATAAACAATTTACTACTAAAAGACTAACACAGGAAACTTGTTTACAGGACTAGTCTGAGGGCTATTCTATTCCTAAATGAAGTATTTAATAGAGGAAATAAATGCAAAATATTTCACCATATTAAGTTGGTATCATCTGATCATAAGCAAAAATCTGTCGTTAAAATTATTCTAGCAAGTCTAGTACATGTGAATAAGTACAAAGATGCATGTCAAGTAAGATTGAGCTGTTGCTATTAAATTCTCTGTAATAAATTAATTTTTAGCCTTCAAGCAAATCACTTCCAAGAACCACAAGTCTGGTTCCCAGCTGATAGTTCCTACTCTCACACTGACAACTTTAATGGGGGGAGGGGAGGCAGGCAGGGAGTGTTTAAGGCATTTAAAAAAAAAAAGAAAAAAAAAAGACAGCTTTTCCTGAAAATCATGTACCTCTGAGGATGAGGACAGACAGGCACCTCCCTGTCCCTCAAAAGAGAAATGAGGATCTGGGAAGCAGAGAAGTAACGCTAAAACAGTTTTTAAAAAAAAGGCAAAATCCCACACTACTCACACTGCACACTTCAGCTTTGAAAATGGCAAGACTGCTCCTTGTGCAGGTGCAGCTTCCTTGTTACCTTCCACCATGAAAATACCCAGGCATAGTTAAGGCTAAGTCCCCTGTTCTCAGAACAAAATCGATTCAACAGGGCTCCAGCAGAATGACCAAGTTAGGCCTCCACCAGTTGTACAGGAAACATGACTGAGCTGCTTTGTCTCACCTCACTCCCTGCCCTTCTCCAGGTAAGGTCACGCTCAGGCACCACCCTTCTCTTCCTACAAGACCTACACCGGTAAGGCTGCAGGGAGGATAAAGGCGGGCACAGAGAGAACCTAACCAGATAAAACAAGATCCCCCAGGAACTTCTAGCTCAGCTGAGACCGACAGCATCCCAAACCCTCTGTTTATCTCCCACAGACGAAACGTTATCACTTATCCGAGGGCACCAAGGGAAGGCAGGGCAGGCTGCACTAACGCTCAAGGCCAGCTCCTTCTCGCCCTTTCCCTCCCCCACGTCCCACTTGTAGATCGGAGCCACAGCGGTCCCCGGCTCCACCTCAGCCCAGCGCCACCGGGAGCCGCAGGAGCGGCCGAATTCACGAGCGGGGCCTCTCGCCTCCCACTGCGGCTCCCGCGCAGGCCCGACGGTCACCGGCTGCCCCCGCTCTCCCCTCGCCCACGCCCGGTGCTCTCCCACGGCCGAGGAACCCCCGGGTAGAAGCCGCGGGTCTCTCCTCGCCCCACGTACCCGGGAGAGAGGGGCTGCCCCGCACCGCCGGTG
>JANPWX010000011.1:3621645-3656652 GCA_024734555.1 Trochalopteron elliotii
CACGAACCAATCAGATTTGGGGGCGGGCGGAGGCCGTGAGGGGCGGGTCTCCCGTGTGAGGGCCGAGCCCCGCGGTGCGAAAGGCCGGTCCCGCCAACGCAGCAGCCGAGAGCGGCTGGAAAGGGCTGCTCGCCTCCCTCTGTGGCCCTGAGCTTTTTTGTAGAGCCTCGCAGGCTCTGTTTGACCCAAAGAATCACAGAATGATTTAGGTTGGAAAAGAGTTCTGGGATTATCGAGTCCAATCTATGACTAAACACCCACCATGTTAATTAGACCGTGGCTATGAGTACCACGTTCAGTCTTTCCTTAAACACCTCCAGAGACAGTGAGTTCACCTCCCGTCTCCCTGGGCAGCCCATTCCAATGTCTAATCACCCTTTCTGTGAAGAAATTCTTCCTGATGTTCAACCTAACTCCCCCCTGGCGCAGCTTGAGGTTGTGTCCTCATCCTGTCCCTGATTGCCTGGGAGAAGAGCCCGAGCCCCACCTGGCTACAGCCTCCTGTCTGTAGAGAGCAAGGGTCCCCCTGAGCCTCCTCCAGGCTAAACACCCCCAGCTCCCTCAGCCGCTCTTCATAGTACTTCTGCTCCAGACCCTTCACCGGCTTCCTTGCCCTTCTCTGGATTCACTCCAGCACCTCAATGTCCTCCCCGAACTGAGGGACACAACGGAACATAGGATTTGAGGTGTGGCCTCATCAGTGCTGAGTGCACGGGGAAGAGAGGTTCGGAAGGGCTCTGTCTTAAATACATAACATATTTTAGTGCAAATTCTACCAATGGATGGAGAAATTAAGACTGAAGTCAGAGTGCAAAGGGATGGAAATGTCCCTCATTTGACTCATAAGGCTTGGGAGTGCTGAGTGTTTTATTAAATCATTGAGCTGCAATACTGTCACGTGTGTGCAGCACGGAGCAGTTTTCACTGCTCAGAAAAAGAAAATAATGGCTGTTGCTGTATTTACTGTGACTATTTCTTCAAGTCTTTATCAGTTTCCAAATCCAAATTCTCTCAGGCTATCTCTAATGTTACTAATCACACGGTCAGGCGCAGCTATCTTGCCAGTTAGAAAAGAAAACATACCTTTTCTCTTTGCTTTAATTTGCTTAATTTTTCTAGGCTTGAATGTTGACCTATTTGAATGCCACTCACTAAATTTAAGAGTGAATATGTTGGGTAAAATTATTCCTTCTGGAAAAACATGTTTTGCATGATTACACCCACTTTGGGAAATGATGGAAATTATGATTACCGGTGATCTCCGAGGGTTCAGCTCCTCTGGGACAGAAGTAATATGTTAAGAAATTGTGTTAACTCCTGCTTTCACACTGGGCTTCTATGTGGCCTCCTGCAGAAGAGAAAGGGAAAGAATTAATTATGTTCTAGCTCTATCCACTGATGGCTGAGTGAAATTGCATTTTCAAGTTGGAGAGTATAAAAAAGGCCTGTCACTTAAAAGAAATGCAAAAAGAATTTCATCCTTAAAAAAAGTGATAGGTGAAACAATGGCCTATTGCCAAAGCTAAATAACATGGAGGAGGAATTTGAAAGAGATTTACTAAAATCTGTAATTTCAGGGTTGGGAAAAAGTGCCAGGAATTGGAAAAAAGAAGTCGCAGAGGCAGAAAAAAAAAGTAGTTGTGTGGCTCTGAGAAACAGCTGAGTACTTCAGGAGTGCATAAAAAGGAAGTACCTTCTGAATTTTTCCTCTTTTCAAGGGAACACCATTTTCTATGTTGTTTTTAAGTAAACAGGATTTACATCATCCGTACATCATCATCAGTTTCTCTTCCTAACTCAAACTGGAAACCACCAGATTTTCATTAACTCCTTGTGAGGAAAAGTAAAATTATGAAATTAAGGTATTATGTAAGGTCCTGATTACAGCAATTCTTTCCCTCTGCCTTATAGATTTTATCAGAACTGCATCAGTATTCATCCTGCACTAGAAGCTGGCAGACTGAGAGCTATTTGCTATTTGATGCCATCCAAGCAGAGAAAGAATAAGCAGAGAAAAAAATATTGCCAAATGTGAAGGAATCCTGTTTTACAGCTAACACTTAAATTAGCCAGTCCATGGTATTTCTAGGATTAAACAGAAATGGTTTTTAATACAGATTTTGTACACTTTTATGTGGTCCTAAAAACAAATTAACAAGAAGAAGAAGACCCAAGCAAAAATTAATTAGCATTGTTTACTATTTATCCTGTAACTGTCTCCATGGCCATCCTTCATGCCATGTGGGCATTGTGGTGGATTTCAGCAAATTGTATCTACAATTAAAAACTGCCAAGAGCCTGGGAAGCTGAGTGTTTTCAAACTGAATGCAATACAACTCTTCTGCACATACCACAGTGATGACACTTCCCCTTTCCTCTTGCAAAAAAGAGGGTCAAGAAATGAACCACATCTACCCTGCTTCTGAAAATTGTTTAGGGGAAACCTACTTCTTTGTAGTAATCCACTCATGACAAAGAACATTTGTGTGATGCCACATTTGAATTGTTATGCATGTTGCCTGGTATAATCTCCATGGTTACAGATATATTTTTTGCTTCAGTACTTTAGGAAGAAAAATTCTATAGAACAATTTAGGGGAGAAAATTCCTTTTCATTGTCATTCATATTTCATTTATTCCATGTGCTTTCACTTTCTAAACAAGCAACATTTCAGTAGAGATGGAAAAATTTGTCTCCGGCTGTTGCTTTATCCTGCCATAACATCTTTTAAACTGCAAATTCCTGGAGATATTGGGACAGTATTTTTTATGCATATATTTAGTTTCTAACTCGCTAAGAATGTAACAGGGCACTGTGTATCACTGCCAGAGTCATAAACAATAGTAAGTGTGGTGGGATGACTGAGCAGTAAATACTTTTTCTTTGCAAAGATTAGGACTCATGCTTCCCTTCTGAGCAGTTCTAAATAGAAATTAGCTGAAGTTAGTTCCAGAAACTGGTGATGGGGAGAAATGTAAATCCCAGATATTTAGCTCTTTTCCTACACAATTTGCACACCTGGTTATTATTTGATAGTACTCGTAGGGGAAACAGAGGAATGCCTGGAAAACAGAAACACCACCACCCCCCACCCCCACTGTATTATCTAGAATGCTGTGATGTCCTGTTTGTTCCCAAAATACACAGTTTTTTGTATCAGAGTTGAGCTGCCAGAGTCAGTCTAAGCTCAGATAACTTGTAAGAAGTGGTACATGTACATAGTGTACCCTCAAACAGAGTTTGTTCTAAATTAAAAATAATGTAGTCAAAAATGATTTCCTATTTGGGCATGGATAGCCTAACAAGAAGTACATTTTACAGATTATTTGTATACTTAAGAGAATGCAGCTGACCTCACCATGATTTATGAACTTCAGCTTTCAAAAACCATAAAGCAATAAACTAAAATATATCTGAAACAAGCAGTAGTAAATGAAATATGACTCTGGTTTTGGTCTTGTAGGAGATTATGGTGTTTTGACTGTACCATTCACTTTATTTTTGTTACAAACAGCCAGAAGTCACCACACTAAAATAAAGTTCACTGTCAAATAACCTTTCCATTTCAGATACAGCTGGGATTTGTCAGGATCATATCACAAGGTCATTTTTAAGGAGATTCTCACTGACATTTTGTGAGGTAAGGGATTTCACATTCCAGTTTTACAAGTGTTACACTTCTGATCGTCATGATTATCAACACCATGACAGATTTAGGGCCTGATCTTGGAACTTTTACAGAAGGAGCTAAGTTTATTTTAAATAACTTGATAGCCAAGAATCAAAAGAAAATAAAGGGTCTACAAAGAGTTAGAAGAGGTCATTCCATGGCCCAAAGCCAAGATCAGTTACACAAATATAATTTTTGGCATGCAATTTTTTTTAAAATGCAGATAAGATTATCATTATCATAGCATTTTGTTTAAAGCACAGGACTACTTTATCATCAGAAAAATAACAACAACATTTACCTTAACTGTCACTTTCTGCAGATTAAGCTTATTAATTTGTTGCATACTGGACATAGCCATGAGATTTTTTTCCCCCCTTTTTTTGCTGGTGTATGATAAATATTCAAAAATCATTACTTTTTTCATTCTTTATAGTTCTTTTCCTCTTGCAAATAACACCTGATTTTGCAGTTGTTTTTTGTAGGTCATGTTTCCTAATTGCCACTCTCCTTCCCCTTTGGACTCCCTCCAGCTGCCCCATGTTTCCTGAAGTGTATTGCTGAAGCAGATACATTAAGTAAAGTTTCACCTGTGAAATGTAGAATAGAAAGTGTGCCTTAGTGTCTTATAGATCACACTGAAGCCAGTTTGGTAAAAACATGAATTATTACAAAAATAGATAAGGCAGGAGATTTTTTTCAGAATGATAAGCAGCTAAGACAGTTGAGGATTTACCTCCCTGAGTTGAACAGTGCTACCTTGTTGAACAGCTGCTGTTGGAAGGTGATGTGAACATACTTGAAAAAAAATTCATGCTAACAGATCTTGTCCCCCTTACTTTTAAATCAAAATTTCCAGATTAAATTATTGACAAATATATTACATTAATAATGAAAATTACTGGCTTTTATAGCAGTCAGCATTCTAGCAGTGTGGGAGCAATACTTTAGGAAGAAAAAGATTTTTCAATTAAAATGATATTATTTTTAAGTATTTACTTCTATCTACAATCTGTAATTAAGTTGATGTAACTTAGAATGAGGTTAAAATGTCCTTCTGAAAGTTAAACCAGATATATTTTTTATGTAAACACATTCTGACCATGAAAGCCCTTAAATTTTACTCTACTATCTTCATTACGCTAAGTGCAGTTTTCCCTTTTCCATGTTTAATCACAACATCTTTTGCAAATGTTTGGAAGCTTTGATGCCCCTTCACCATTTAAGTGGCAATAGATTTTTTTTTCCTAAAGCACCTCCCAACTTAGCAGAGAGATCTTGGCAACTGAATTTTGTAACAGTTTTTGTTATGACAGTATTTTACCTATTCAAGAATAGCACTCCTCCTAGAATAAACTCTGACACAACTCGGGTAAAAAATATCAGACTTATCTTGCACCTACAACATAACTTTGCACTATTGTGCTGGGAAATGTCTAATTAAAGAAGATCTAAATGGGAACTTGAATGGAAAAATCTCTTTTGGAAGTTCTGTATGAAATGGTTTGGGTGGTGAAACAAGTGGCTACAAATTTTGTCTGCAAAAATTCCTCTTCAGCTGCACTTTGCTACAGATACTACTTAAATTTACATCATATAACACTTCACTGTTTGTTAGTTCCTGTATTTAAATACAGAGTTGAAAACCTTTAAAAGGTGGGTAAACTGGGTAGTAAACCTGTAGGAACTTATTCCACCAGTGAAGTTTATGAGGAAGTATGTTTGCCTATGAATACATTAATGTAAGTATCATATTATTCTGGCATTACATTGTCCTCAACTAGAGAACTTGTTAAGCACATAATACAGTCATATGATAATATTGCTGCATTTCAGAAAATTTCACTATTGAGCTGAGTGTTCATGTCTTAGCTTATACAGCATTCTTTTCTAGAAAAGATATGATACTTGTGGTTGGTAAGTCTACAGTCTACAAAGTCTACTAATGCAGTCTACAAAGAGCCCCTCCTTTTTTTCAGTGTTAGATTGATAAGGGTACAATATACACTTTACATTAGAGGATTAAGGAAAGCAGTTTCAAAATAAGCATGCATTGTATCCTGTACCATTTGGGCTTTTGAATTGGTTTTTATCTTTTCAGTGAACAGTAACATGCACTTAGGATCTGTCAGAAGAGTCAGAGACTAACTTTTTAGAAAAGACTATTTGCTAGAAGCTAATTATGTCACTAGTAGCAAATTGTGATTCAATATATTAATAGGTTTAATCAATATTCAATCTGCTAACTCATTAAAAATACATTGTAATTAAAAAAACCCATTCCATTCTGTCAACTGATGCCACTTACAGTAAATCTCCTACTCCTTTGGAAAAGCTTGGGAGGAGCTGTGCTGCTTTGTGGGGTCCTCAGTCTACAAAAGTAATGTGCCTTGGCCAAAATATAAGTACAGGACTCTCTCAGTTCACATCCATGACATAAGTTTCTCTTCAGGCCTCAAGTTTTGTTATTTCATTTTGATGTATTTCTGGAATACTATAAAAAATAAAACAGGAGCACTGCAGTAAAATGAAGACTAAAAAAATTGCCAAGAGCCAGAAAGTTCTGAGTTGAGACTTCTGATACTGTAGGCAATGTGAGCAAGCAAAGAGGAAATGTAAGGAGAAAGGAACCTGTGAGGGGAGAGATACATATCAATGTGGGTATATATAAATTTCTAATTTAAAAGTTGACACTGTTGTGATTTTGCACAACTAAAATAGTGTTTAAGGGTCAGAAATACTGCTTGTGCCCAGAATTCATTGAAGCTACACTGGATTTGTAGCACAAGAGAACTGCATCAGGTAGTCACAAGCAAATCCACCCACTCTTCTACCTAGGCTAATCTCCTCAAAATAAATAACTGAAATCCCAAATTCATCTCATATTTGCAGCCTAAAAGAAGCTGTTTGCTGGGAAAGAGTGAATATTTCCTTTAATTTAGTCTGGTTTTTTTGCAGGACCATTTTTTAGACCTTGCAAGTTGTGTTACAGATTTGCCTAGAGCAGAATGGCCAAAGAATGGCTTCTTCAGACTTCTGATAAACCACAGTTTATTGACTAGTATCATCTCTTGGCTTTCTCAAATCTTGTTTTCTTGTTTTGATGTTTTAATAGATGAGAGCAGAATCTGTGTGTATCATTTACTGCAAATCTGCACCTGTACTACTGCTGAATCAGTGTGTCTGTAATGCAAATGCTGAACAAATTAATGCAAGAAGTTCCACCTATTCAGAATGAAAACCTAAAATTTACAGTAAAAAATAAACCTGTGTCTGCATCTTCTAAAAGTCCTTGAGAGCTATGATTGCCTTTAATGATACAAACCACCTTTGTGCAACTCTGAGATCTTTAGTAAGAAGCTTTACACAACCTTTCAGAGAACAATAAATCAAACTTTGACTTTTCAAAATTGCTTCGCTGCACTCAGGCATGAATTTCATCCTAAAGCTGGATTTCTTGAAGGGCAGCAACAGACCTTTAGCCTATTTTTTCTGATCAGATTTTCAGTAGCAGAAAATGAATTGGTTTGATCTGGCTCACATTACTGCAGTTATTCCCTTTATAACTCTTGCCATTTTTTAGGCTTTCAATTTTCTATGCAGTAGTTCACTAACATTTTAAATAGAATTATAACCAGGTCATAAGACATAAAAGCTCTGCTTTTCCTCTGCCTTTTTTCTCCTATACCAATTCCTGTCTGTGAAAACATCTGCAAAATTCTAAATGTCATTTGATACAGATTTAATCACTAGAAAAATGGTCACAATGTGGAGAGGTGGCCCAAAATCATATTTTTTCATTCTCTGGAAGCAGTGCACAGGGCATCAAAATTAATGTGGAATCTTCCTTCAGTCCTTTCCAAAAAAAAAGCAGTCCCTCACGCTCTTTGGAAAGCAAGAGTGCCGTGGATTTGGCCATTGTGGCTGCAGATATCCATCATGTCAGATGCAAAATGCAAGTCATGTCACATCCATGCAGATTCAGCTTGATGTAGTTCTGCCTTTTCAGTTTCCTTTCACAGAGCCTAAGCAATGTGACCACCTGCTGAATCCCTCTCTTTAGCATGTAAAGAATCCTTTGTTTGGATCAGCTGGGCTTCTTTGACTTCTTAGCTCAGAAACAGCTTCCTTGTGGCTTTTCTTATACCTCTCCAAGGGTTTTCTTGGGGTAACTTAGGAAACTTTCAATCCAGGAAAAGGTGGTAATACTCAATTCCTTTTTCACCGAATTGGGTATTTTAGTGAATTATTGGGTCTGCTTCTCAGAAGTGGGTATAGATCAAAAATAACCTTCCCTGTCAGTTCCCAAAAGCCATAAGAGTAAAAACAAGGTGTGATTGCCATGATTTGTCCTTTGTTGCCACATCTACAGCATCAATTGCACCAGCAACTTTCACCTTCTCCCTTCTAAAAGCTTTTAATAAAAGGGCTGCCCTCTTACCATGTTAGCTGTTATAAATGCAGCTGTCATAAAGGAGGATACTGCCTGATTTTACAGATCTCAAGGTCACAAATCAACAATGAAAAAGTCTGTAAAATTTATTTCTCTAAAAAGATGGTTTCCATCTCTCTCAAGCGAAATATAAGTTTCTTTTGGCTACAGAAGAAATAAGACCTTTTGTGCTTTTCCAGACAGCTAATGGAGGACCATGCTCACCTATCCTTTTAGAGACTTTTCAGTATATAGCCATAATTGACAGGAAAACCAGCCTTTAAAGCTGACCAATAAAACATCTCATCTTTTTAAGATGCACATTCCTTCTCCATCTAGCAAACTTCAAAAATGTGTCACAGATTTGAATCATGGAGAGGCTCTAAAGTTGCTGCTAGGAGAGGTATGAAAACATGCTAGTCCAGATTAAAAAGTGCTGAACAGCAGACAGAACTATGATACATTAGAAGGCACCACACTTGCGGCTACTCCTGATCTTATTTTAGATCCACACCACAGAGCTATTTCTTATTTGTATTTTGGTCCATGTCCACTTTTAGCTGTCTGGGAAGCATACTTTGTGTTCCAGCAGATTTTGAATCAGTTTTTATTCCTATTGACCAATATTAATTCTAACTTTGTTTTTGTTAGTTCCAAACTTTTGACTAGTCATTTTTCAGGAGAGTGTCAATGGCTCCTTGCTCCAGGACATAACTCATTTGTATTCTCAACTCACTGAAGTAGACTTTTCCAGCCTGCCGGAGACACAGCTCTAGTTATTTAGGCAGCCAGAGCTCTCATTCAAAGCCTAGGTTTTGAGCTGAACCTTTTTCTCATATGCTCCTGATGTTTTCCAAATCTACCAAACCAGTCTGCTGGCAGCCTTGTTTCAGTTATATAAAAAATGTTTTTGTTCCAGCTCCTACTCTGTTCCATGTACAACCATTTCATTCTAATTCTGCCAAAACTTTGCCACTCTTGTTCTAGTTCCTGTTAATAAAATGCAGTGTTTCCTGGTCTGCATCCTGTTAGTGCTGACACAGTCTCCTCATATCCAGTGTGGGTTCATCCCAACAAGGACAGGAAATGCACTGCTTTGCTGATTCGAATCCTACCAGAAATAATGTGGACAAAGAAACTTTTAAGAGGGATAGTTTAGGTAATGACATGACAGTTGAGAATGTAACAGTCAAAGTTACAAACTCAGAGGGACAAAATATCAGAACTGGCTTGAAAGTCCTTGATAAATGGTAATAGTAATGAAACAGCCTGAGAATTTAGCCTAATATCACCTTTCTTCTTTGAGTTTTTTTTTCCCTAAGGTTTTTGCCGTGGCTTTTTTTGGTTTGTTTTGGGTTTTGTGCTAGTTTGTTTTTGGTTTTTTTTAATGTGTTCTTGTCTTTGTTGACTTGTTATTTACACTGGTTTGAGCACATACCAATTTAAATTTATATTATTTAACAAATGTTCTACAAGGATTTTCAGAATTTAATGTTGCTAATATTAACTTTGTGTGGAATCACCTCATGAGGTTGACAGTTTTAAATCTGCCATTTAAGCTGCCATTTGTGACCAATTGTCTAAAAAGACAACCAAATCCACTTCTAAACAGTTAAAGCAATAAACTGTGTGGTTAACTGTGGTGGGTTCTTGAAACATTAATATTACAAAAACTGCCTGTGGAACTGGCAATTACTAGACAAGAAGTGAAGGACTATTGCGGCACAAGAGGCTGAACTCTGAGGACTCACCTTGGCTGAGGGGACATGGAAATTCTGTGTAAAAAGACAAAACATTGTTACTCGAACTCTGCTACTTAGTCACACTAAATATATTTGAATTTCATAAATTATCAAATGATGTGCAGTAGTTGTGCTGCTGAAATATGGGAGTTCTCAGATGAGAATTTAAATGGAATGTAGTATAAACATTGAAGCCAAGGCATAGCACAAAAATTTGAAAACTGACCAAGTGTGCTTGATAAAGGGAGGCAAAACAAAGACAGGTAAGCCCTCAGGTTCTTCATTTCACAGCTCCGTTGAGGAAATTAGAAAGTCATAATGTAGGAGAGTAAAATTTAATGGGTACTTTGCACAGTCAAGTCCAAAATCATGGCTTCTTTTTCCTAACCAAATCTGAATATCTTTCTGCTTCAACAAGGATGGGTAAGGGATTTGCTGTGTTAGTAGGGACCCTTTAGCTGATTTAGCATGACTAGGCAGGATGCTCTCCTTCCGCTGAGATTGCTAACGAGTGTCAGGAAGTACTGCCTTCCTTCCTGGCTCCAAGCTTGCTACCTCTACAACATCCTATGCCTCTTTTGGCAGGGCTTTCTTGCCAGAATACAGAGCAGACAGATATGCACACTGTTAAAAAATGGAGGGTCCAGACTTTTCTGGTGGATGCAGTAATCTTATTTCTTTCTTCTCCTCTGTTGTATAAATAACCATCATGTTTTATCTAGTAGTGAGTATTTTGGTTGTGAAGGACTGATCTGTAATTAATTTTGTTATGCTAATTACAGCGATGTAAAATTTTGGACATATAGATTAATTACAAGGTAGGAAAGCAATAGTTTTGACACCTTTGGGTTTGAAATATGCTGTATCAACAGATTTGGGTGTGTTCAATATACCTGCAAAAATTTGAGTATGTTCAAAATACCTACAGTTGTAGTTATTTTCTTTCAATTCTGTCACAATTACATGTTTCACCTCTGTAATAATGGATTTTTCCCAGTGATGACTCAGAGGAAATAGTCTCTCCATGAAATTTTTCACAGAGTAAATCACAGAAATTTCCCAAAGTTTTCACTGAAAAAAAATGCTACTGTAGAGCAAGAATTTAATGCAACCCCAAATAAATACTAGTCTAAATATATGACCAAATGTAACTTCCTGAAGTTGTGACCTCACTAGAATAGTGCCTGGTTTGGGAGCCTTTTTCCACTGTTACATAGCAGATATGCACTTCTGAGCTATAATAGCAGCCTATAACACAAGGCAGCACAGACTCAGGTTTGTCTCTCAGACTAAGCCTTATTTAATGTTTGCATAGTCTAAGATACTGGGAATGAATTCTATTAGCTGCAGCATTACTGGCCTCCTCTCCCCTTCAGTCCTCTCTGTTTTGAGAGCTATGACCATATTCCACTCCAGTGACTTTAGCACCAAATCTGGATATACATTGAGAGGGCAGAGTAGAATTTGACAGCTATTTGAGAGGGGGCTAATTTGTAATGTAAAATTACTTCTTGTTTCCTTCTTGATCTTCACTATTAGCTCAGCTGGTCAGAGTATGGTGCTAATAACAACAAGGTCGTTGTTTGATCCCCATATGAACCATTCACCTAAAAGTTGGACTCAGTGATCCTTATGGGTCCCTTCCAACTCAGAATATCCTGTGATTCTGTAATTACAGAAAGTTACAGGCATAAATGGTACTTAAAGACAAATGCCCCTTCCTTGTGGAGATTATAACCAATGATAAGTAATAAAACCACAATATAAAGAACTACTGCCAGGAGGCAATAGATTCTTTCCAGAGACTATGCTTTCCTATGGGACATGCATGCACTTAGTCATTCTTAATCTACAATCAGTCCAGATAAAGTACTCTGTTTCTTTTAAAGATGTAAATAGCAACGCCTAGTGGATTAGCATAGAAACACCTTATGGAAGAAATGCATCTTAGGAAGGATTTGAATGAAGATAGCTTTGAATGTGAGTTCTTCCAGAAATCTTATCAGAAAAGATTTTACATTCAGAGAAGAATAGTTGCTGCCTTTTCATCACAGTTATTTTCTGAAAAACAAGCACTGAAGAGAGATAAGGAAACTTTCTTGTAGACTATTCCTATTATCAAATAGTAACTTCACTCCACCCTTCCCTTGTATTTGGCTTCTTACAGAATGCCTGGAGCTGCCGTTTTGTTCCAAGATTACCTTCAGAAAAATCCCCTGCCACTATCAGACATGTTAACAAAAGAAAGAAGTGTATACTACCTCCAAAGAGGAAAAATGTAATTAACTGCCATGGATCAAAATCTGGAGAGGTAACCCTGCCCCCCCCCCCCCCATCCCGTTAGCTTGACTGAGATGACAATCAACAGCAGTTCAGGACTGTGATTTCATACCTCCTACCATTCACACTGTCATACTTGGGCAGTGAATCTGGCTTGAGAGTAAGGCTGGGTGGAGCAACAGGCTGCAGGGGAAAATTACTGTCCCTTGCTCCCTACTCTGTGTCCCATTCCTCCTCCCCAACCCCCAACAAGTAACAAATGAGAACAGCAGGGGTGGAGAGGTGCTGCCGTTCTTACCTGCTCAGCAAAGGGATCAGGCAGCAGGCCATCTAGTGTTTCTTTTGCATGTCCAAGCACTCAAAATCATTCCAACAGAAGCACAGCAACAACTTCTCTGTATCAGGGTGTTATCCTTCCCCATTTCCTTCTCTTTGGGATGGGGCAGCAGCTCATCCTGAGAATAGCCATCACTCCTTTCCTTCTCTTTGGGAGGAGGCAGCAGCTTGCTAGTTCTATTTCCACAGGAAATAGAAGAACAGGTGTTTCAGACAAAACAGAAGATCCTGCAGACCAGACTGGACCAGAGGGCTGCACTTTGAACCATGCTGGTCTGGAATCTCCAAAATTCATCTGTGTCAGTCTGACTGCATCCACTGACTGTGCTCTGAGTTAGGCCAGTGTTAAGAGCTTTTGGAAATCACTGTTTATATCTGGACATAAAGACTCTTATTCCATCCTCAGTCTTTGTGCAAACCTTCTCTTTGCAATAGGACACTGCTCACAGCAGGGCTACACAACCCTACCAGGATAGTCTTAGACACTGGGCAACATTACAAAGGAAATTGTCATCACCCAAGAACTTCACACACAGTTTGTGGCTTTTGGAGTCATCAGTCCTTACTAGAAACAAACAGAGACCAGTATGAACAGGCTGAAGAATTATATTGAACTTGTAATCCTGACAGTTGTAGCCAGTTTGATTTTTCCTTGGTTACCCCATTTGTTGTCACAACACTTCATTCTGGAACAGAAACCCAGTGGACAAAGCATGGGATTAGTAAGTTAGTAGTTTAACTGCACCCTTAGCACTAGTCCTTATGTACTGTGACAATGGAGATTTTTGCACATTATTATGAGGGAAAGAGTTGTGTCACAGTGCTGAGGTGGGAAAAGTACTGTTTATGATTGCAACTGATACTGTGTTGCTGCAGCATAGTTTTAGTAAGAATAATGCTGCAACATAAATGTTTCTTTCAGCTGGGAATATATCTTGTTTGTTAGACTACAGGAATAGAAGAAATTTTCAACATTCAAGCTCATAAGATGCCTTTTAAGTGAAAACAGAGACTTGTCTGACTGAGACTAAGACGACCCAGACTGAAGAAGTTTGGCATTTAGACCACAGTAGTAGCAAAACCAGATGACAAAGCAGAGCTTTAAAAAGCCTCTCAGATGGAAAGGTTTGGGATGGAAAGGAAGTGAGAGGAATGGAGGGTGTAGTGTGTTAAGGGGAGGAGATAGGAAACGATGCTATTGTGGCAGCAGAGCTGACGAAGGTCAGAGATGATAAGCTCTGATTTGCATTCTTTCAAAACACTCATACGAAGTTGGTGAATTTTAGTGAAAGATTAGGGACATTATAGCCAGGGAGTTTGCTGTGCTTATATGATTGTAATCTACAGTGCTTTAGTTTTTCAAGCAAAAAACAGTGCCTTCAAGCAATTTTATGCAAAGGACACCTGTTTTGCATTAGATTTGCCATAAGCCTTCTGAAGAATTAGCTACAAACCTTAAAATGTATGCTTTACAGGAAGCTCTGGGAAGGGTCAATCCAAGCTCTGGTGTCTGGAGAAGTCACTGGAGGACACATAACAAGCAATGATGCTGTCAGGTCTAACTCCATCCAAGAGATACTACGCAGAATATTTCCACTTAAAAAACATGCTTTTGTGACCACCTATTGAAGAACTGTGCCAGACACAAGAGACAAGTGTCCCAAGGGCATGGGACCATACCTGGATCTTGTGAAATTAAGGGGTAGTAATGAGGGGTAGTCCTACAGGGGGATACATGTTAAATTTCTTTTACAGAAATTGCTTATACGTATCTATCTCCTAGGCAACAGTATTTATCTGCATTAACATTCTTTATCTAGGACTAGATATATAGAATATGCCTAAGTTCAGTGCAGTTTCAATTTCCCTTCTTTAGATTTCCTACAGCTTGCCAGAATGCCTGCTTCTGCAGAAACAAAGGTTAATTAAACACATCCGCCCATTAGATCAAGGAGTGAACATTATTACAATCTGGCCTCAAGCTACCTTCTTCAGCTGTCAGCACTGAAAGACACTTGGAACTACAAATTAGTCCTCAAGCAAAACTAGTTTCAGCAGAAACCACTTGTTTTATTGAACAGAGGTCTTCCCCATATTTACAGTTTTGGCTTGTACTTGTCTTGCTGTACCTAGTTCCAGCAAGAAATGTTCTAGGGGTATTTTGCAAGTTGTGTGATCCAAGCTTCTTGGACCTTTATGGTGCCATGTTAACACATAATAAGGAATGTTAGAAAAAAATCTATCTTGTCTGCATTGCTAACGCCATATTTTATAATTAATAGAGTTTAAGGTAACCCATACTGGATTTTTTTTACTTGTGTTGCTTAGCTTTGCCCCTTTCACTGTGCTTGAGCCAGTGTAAGAACTTGGGAAATAAACTGGCCAACTCATTTTTTATGCATTTCTTTTCACTTTCTTTTCCCTTTCATTTTCTGGCTCTTACATATAAACACCGTATGACCACAAATGCTTTCTCAGTTCTGTGAATCAAATCTAAAGAATAACACATTAACTACATGAACTCTTCAGAGTAGCATTACAGCCGTACCTCAGTTTCCCTCCTGCCATCACGGGGAATGAAGTCTGGCAGCATATACCTTTCACAAACATGTGCTGTTACCATGCCTATAATCCCCACTACTTGAAGAACTGACATTCTTAAAATGTTTTCTTTCTGTGCTGAATCAACAGAACAAGGCTGCAATAGACCTGCCAGAGAGCAGTCACCAATAATCCAATTACTAAAGGTAGGCAGGACACACTGAGGTCTTCTCTGAAAACAGGATCTTAAATAATGTTAATTATGTAAAAAAGCACAATATCTACTTAATCGTAGACACTGGCTTGTGTCTATTCTCTTCTGTGATAGATGAAGCAAGTATAATTCTTTCCATCCAAAATTCAAGGCCCCTATTCTGTCAGAACTCTTCTCAAATGTGATAGTGTATTATGCATCCCCCATTCTCATTCACATTATCCACAAGTGATTTCTGCTTGTCTCAAGTTGACTCATTCTTCATATTTATTAGCTGAATTGTTAATGAAAAGGAATCTCTACCCATGAACTGAATGTTCATGTATATAATTTCTGCTGGTTTGGCTAGTTTTGATCAGGCATACAGACCACAGGTTATTTTTCCTATTCCCAATCTGGAATAGAACACATGGGCATCTTATTTTGAACCCTGTTTTTCACAAATGTTGTCTAATGTTTGATTAAAAATTTCAACTTCTCAAATACTATTACCATTACACTTAATGGGTTAATAATAGGCACTACAGATCAAAAGAGACATAAATGAAGAGCTAAAAAAAAAAACAAAAAAAAACAACCAAAAAAAAACAACCAAAAAAACCCAGTTATTTGCATTGCTTTCTTGGGTTTGGTTTCAAAGTCTATAAAAGTCATAAATTGTCTTCTTTGCCCAATTTGTACTGGACAACTCCTGCCTGCTTTTCAAAAACCCTTTGAAAGGCAGCATCTCTGTCCCCGATAGCAAGTATGCAGACAAAGTGCTGTCTTGCAAACTTCTCATCACTTGGCATCAGGATATTTTCTGGTGTCTCTAAGAAAAACCTCTTACTCTCCAGCAAAAACAGAAAGCTTGGAGTGGCACCCTGATGGGTCTTGGACAGTTGATCACTGATGACATAGCCCTAGTGGCAAAGTGCAAAATATGCTCATAGCTAATATTTTAAGAAGAAGATAAACCCCAAAGGAAAACTACATGGTAAACTAGAAGTATTGACCCCAAAGACGAAGCAAAATGTCCTCCTTGGAACATCTCTCCTTGGCATCTTACCTGAAACATTCTGTCTAGCCTGTAATTCAGTAGGCAAGATGTGACAATCTTCTTTACAAGTACAACACATTAAATTACTTTAGAGTTGTTTCTATAAATATAGCATGCCAATGCTTACTGACTGATTCTGCCACCTAGGAGCTTTATTTGCATTCAGCAATGAAGCAGTTGAATTTTTAAGGTATTCTGTTGTTAAATTTCAATTAAGTTGTAAGGCTGCCTACACCACAATGCCCTATTCATTACATGTGGCAAAAGTCTTTATAAAAATCTTGGAGCTGACCACAGACTTTGCTGCTTGTCTCACCCACACTAAAAATACTGTATGATACAAAATATTGTATAAGGCTGTGTAACAGCAGCTGTGTCTGTACTCAGGTTTAATAGGGAGCAAGCCATGGTAATATTATTTCTTCATTCCTCTTTCCTGAGCCTCTTTAAGTCTTATGCAATGTACATATTTTCTGGGCCATTTATTCTATCCTGTGCTGAAGAACAATATTAAACAGGTAACATGGCAAGGATTGGAAAAATTTTTATATATCCTATCAGCATAAACAAATCTGTGGACTGTGCTCAGGAAAGCTCTTAAGCTGCTGGAGCATTTAATTAGCCTGAACATGGGTACTGTTCATTTAAACAGGTCTGCAAGGATCATATCTCTTTCTCTACCAGTTTATTCAGAGATGGCCCAGCATGTAGTTCAGTACTGCACTTCTAAGCACATATTTCTTAAAGTGCTCTTGCTCTTTTGTGCTTCAGGATACATTTTCATTTAATCATGACAGCATAACCAGCAGTCTATCTTTTGCTTTCTATGGGCCAATAACTTGTGTTATTGCTTCATTAATTAAAGGTATGGGTATTATTAAGTGGAACAGCCCTATACTCGTGAGAGTATGAAAAAAGTTACATTGACTGAAGGAGATGCTGTGAGTTTTAAGGGCATTTTTAAAGTGCGCTTTTTTTTTTTTTTTGTGGAAATCTGCTAGATTATATTTTTCAAGGTTAGGATCATTGTAAACAAAACATATTGAGCTGATAACCTGAAGCAATATCTGAACAAGAAATACAAAAAGGTCCTAAGCAAGGAAAACTTTTGTAAATATTTCAGTATTGCTTAGGTGATTAAAACATAATACTCCATCATGAAACTGAGAACAATTATTTTAATAGATTGAGGAGTCCATTCGACTTTAGAGTTAAGCCTACTTTGATGATTAAAATACAGGGAAAAGAACCAGAAGACATAAAGTCTATTTTCAGCATTAGCACTGACTCACCATGTGATATTAAGCAAGTCACTTAATTTACTGCCTCACTCTCTGTCTCACCTGTAAAATAAGGGAGCCTGCCTCACAAGTGCTGTGTGGGATTACTTAATTAAACATTTGCTGTGCATGTAACATTTCTTGAATGCAAGATGCTGGAAAATTTATTTTTCAAGACATATATAAAAAGGATACAAGAGCAGAATCAGGTCATTTCCATAAAGGAAAATGCACATCTCTTTCATTTGATTCATTTTTTTCTTTGGATTTTCTAAAGCATGACAACAAAATAATTAACTACAGGAACTGTTGTTCAGCAACACAAGTGACCTAATTGGTGACATCAATATTGGCAGCAGCCTGGGCTGCTGTGATCACACACTGGTGGAGTTTGTAGACCCCAGGGATATGGGTTAGGTGAAGAGTAAAGTCACTGAATTCTAGTAAAGCAAAATTCCAGCTCTCCAAGGAGTTAGCAAAAGGAGCCCCCAGTAAACTGCTCTCAGAGAAAAAGGAGCAGAACAGAGCTGGCAGACCTAGACATTTTCCATAGACTGCAAGAACTCTCAATACCCAGGTGTAAGAAATCAGAAAGGACATGTGGGACAGGGAGGAGATTTGAGATATTCAGCGTGGCTTCATCTAAGGTAAGTGGCCAACCTAGTGGCCTGACTATATCACATATTCTATAATTTTAAAACTCTGAGTAAAGCCCTTGAAATAAGTTTGTAAGTTGAAAAAATCATTGCTACAAACTAGACAGACCAAACTATAAGTAGGAATAAAAATGTACCATTATTCTTCAGTAGATCACACAATTGAAATATTAAGGTGAGTTTTTTCCATGATGTGTAAGCAAGTTTACATCTAAATGGAAGAGAATGGCAGCAATTTAAATCCAGAGAAAGGAAATAATATTTTTAACCAGAATTTTTACTGAACTAATGGCCACACAACTTCATTGGAACCAAGGTCTCAGTGAATTCAAGAAACAAACATTTCTATGGAAATGTGAACATCCACCGTGATATTCTATGAAATGAAAGAGTTACAAATCCCTCATGTTGCACAGTACAAGCCAATTATTAACTGGAAGACATGTAAAAGTACTAATTGTTAGGTATGTAAAAACATCCCCTGTGAAGCCTATTTGACAGCTGATCTCCCTAGACTGCAGCTGGATCAGAAGCACCTGGTACAGGTCACTGTGGAAGGCAGAGCCCTGGAGGAGGTGTTCTAATGGTCCCCTCTGGTACAGCAATCTCCGTGCTACTGAGGCTGAGCAGCACATAGCACATCTTCAGCCTCCTGCTACTCTTATCATAGCCATGTTATAGAAAACATCAGGTTTGTTCTATCATAAAACTAGCTACATCAGCAATTTTTAACTAAAGAGGAGTTTTTACCTCACAGTGCAGTTTAGCAGACAACAAAAAGCAATGCTTTTTGCTAACACTGTGCTGTGACCCCATGAAGGAGCTGATCAAAACCACAGTGAGCAAACTAGAAACACTAAATAATGTGATCACTGACATATGCAAAGGTTCCGTGTTTCCTGTATAATTGCTCACATCACCAAGGACTTTTTTAAAGACAGTTATTGTTATTTTAAGTATTCACAAAAACATCACTGCTGCTTTCTGTTGGCTCCATCTCATCCTAGACTGAGACCTTTATGTAAAGCATGGTCATAAGTCTTTTACACCTTGGAATGAAATTAGTGTTTGGTATTCTACAAGGAAAACAGACACAGGAAAATTCAGGTGCTCTATCCTTTTAGAAGCAACTTTCTAGGTTAAATAAGTTCTACAAGTTTATTTGGTAGATGTAAATGCATGTCATTTATTTAATTTCATTATAACATTTTTTTATGCTGTGAAACATGGATCATACTACCTTACTCATACATATATTAAATATAATCATAAATCATATTCATAACTGTATTATTGATATATTTATATAGTTTCTACTAAATTAGCATGTCAGAGACATCTAGACAAAACCATAGGCCCTCCACCAATGGCAGCATAGCCTTTAGCTCTGCATTTCAGAGCTGCAGACCAAGATGGAAAAACGCAGCAGTAACAACACCACAGGTTATAGTTCTACTAAAAAGAGTCAATCACTCACTGTGAATGTTTACTTGGCCTGCATACTTTAGGGATGAATGAAGATTATTGAATACAATTATTTCTTTTATTCTCCTTTTATTTTGCTTATTACTAGCTACTACTACTACATTCCTTATATGAAACCAGATTAAGAGTAAACAAGAGATGCTTGTCATCCAGCATTAATCCAGTACCATGTACTTGGGCACAGCTGCTTGTATATACATTTTAAGCAGCTGGTTTTTTTCCTGTCTGTCTGTCCATCCACAGCAAATAGGTATGTTGCCTGGCACAACACGTGTACCTTTTCTACACCTAGCCCACACCTTTAATCCAATCTCTGTACCCTGAGAGCCTCCCATGTTGCTGCTGTTCCTTTTCTCACCCCAGCTGGGCCAGGGAACTCCCTTCTCTACTTAATTTCAGTGTCAAATACCCAATAGCAAGTTTTCCTTTTGCTTTTGTGTCCCAAACTGCACATAAATGTAAATACACAGAGCAGTGATCATTCTCTGATGCAATTTTACAAGCTGGATAATTGGTGGCTTTCTCAGCTGATACTCACTGTGCTTAAAGGGTCGTTTGTCCTAGAGCAGCAGTTTCTTAAGGAGTATGTATTAGGCAGGCAGAAGGTGGCAGAAGGAGCTCCACTACAGTTTCACAGTCCAATTCACATGATGACTGTAGCTGGACTCCTCCTAGTGCCTCAGAAAGTTACAAGAAAAGGGAAGGGCTCAGGATATGATATCATGCACTCATTCTAAAAACAAGGAAACTGTTGTAGATAATTTAAAAAGTAACAATTTAAAAATCCTGAATGGCCAAAGAGAGAAAATTGCTTTTCTAATTCATCTTTCCTACCCTTTTCAGTGAAAAGTTTCAATAAATAAAAATTACAGTCTTAGAAAATTATGTTTGCATCATTAGGAGGACTAGCCTAAGAGATCTGTTCCAACTGAGCCACCTCAGAGCAATGCTTGCTGCTGCCTGTGTCAGAGCTCAAGCTTTGAGCTTGTTACCAGCTCTGTTGAGGCAAATGAACCCAGCCCCAACACAGCTGGCTCTGCAGCCACAGCTGGGGCTGTGTAAGCAACAGGGACCCACGTGTATCACTCCTTGGCAGTATCCTGACTTGTGCATTGCCTTCCTCAGCAAATGTAAAATCTTCTAAAGCATCTAAGTGATTCAGGAATTCAATTAATATTTTCTAAAGCAATGTAAGCAAACAGGTTTTTTAATCTTATGAAAAGTCAATGTGATTTTATGCAGATTTGCAGGGTTAAGTTTTACTCCTTAGATCCTTTTCTAATTGCAAGTCTGTTTCAGAAATAATAATCCATTTGCAGAGATATATTACTATAAATTTATTTACCAAGTCATTGTCTACAGCTTTTGAAAAGAAATTAATAAACATTTGAAGCAAAGCAGATGTCCTAACTTAGCATAATTGTTCTTTACCTGGATTTAGCTTTGAAGTTTTCTGTTTTTATTTCAGATCTGAAGCAGCATTTGCACATCTGGAAGCTTCTCTGTCCTTTCCAGCTTTATCAATTTGTCTACTAAGCCACTCATTTTTCTTTCAAGATGTCAGAATAATTTTGTTTCTGATATAATCCCATAAAACACACTCATAGGAAAATTTAGCCCAGATTTCAAGCAAGCAACATTTTAGTGCTGTGTTAGGAATTGCTACATTCTCTGTTATGGAGGTCATTGCTCTTGCCTTTCAAATTTCTTCTTTTGGTATTAAAAATTTCCAGTGATTTTGTTCTCATCCAGAACTCAACATCCCAGACTCAACATTAAGGCCACCCATGAGTGATGTATTATTGTTTATCATAATATTCAACCTCCTGTATTGGCTTTTAGTTTAATGGCTGGGATTTGGAGGACCCTTATCATATTAAATCAGTTTAGGGAGAAGGCACATTATGTTTCAGTATTTGTCACTATCCTTTTACTGAGCTGCAACCCAGGGTGTTGCTCTTGCAGCTCTATTGTTAAAGAAGAAATATTTTGCTGCCAGATTTCTTGTTCTATTTGTGGCTTTTGTTAATGGACTTTCAATTTCAGGAACTCGTTGTATTTAAGAGGATAAGGGAAGAACAATACTTCATAATATATTATTTATTAAACAGAAGCTGGTATTACCAATGCTCGTTTATCTGGTGGTGATGCATCTCCCAAATAAACCAGCAGCAGTAGTAAAATAAACCAGAGCACAGAACCATTTTCTTCATAAAGATTTTGGGGACTTTTTAACTACTTGTACTCTGGAATGAAGGATCTGGGGGCAATGACTTCTCAAATGGTTTATGAGTTGGAGGAGTGTGATTTAAGATCATTAATACATTAATTTTTGTAGAATTTGGGAAGTCCTTCCAAAAAAACTGATAGAGTTTACAAGTGTATTTTTGTTTCTCTGCTCTCACCTTGATTTGTAGTAGTACTATAAAACCTATATAGATGATCACCTGGATTTGAGAAGATTTCCTAAAAGACTTTCCTAAAAGACTTGTCACAGCTCTGGATTTGATTTTGAAATTTCATGTATTCACACACTGGACTGCAAACCATACTTTTTAAATGTTTGTAAGACAAGGGTGCTGGAACTGCTGCTTGCCATGAAGGGAGCACAGGCACCTCTGGTATGCTCCTACTCCTCTGTGGCCCCAAGAGGGTTAATCTCCAGTGAACATCTGGCTGCAGCACCTGGGTCATTGCTCAGCCCAAGCTCTGAGGAGGTGGGTACTGCCTGCATCACACTCCTAATCTGAATCTGCAGCAAATAAAACAGATGGTGCCTTGGAATATTCCAGAGAATATTCTGAAGACAACGCACACATTTCTAACCAAGCCTTGAGGTCAAACAGATGAAATAAGCCTTGGTTAACCACAGACACGTTGGCATTCATTCTCTTCTTGGTTCTCTGCAGATTTTAACATCTCTCTGATTGGATCCTGAGTTACTTCAACGTGAGCATGAAAAGCAGAATAACTGTGCACAGCTCTGTTTTGTTTTGTTATATTCCATTTGCTTCTTGCCAGAAAACCATATTTTTCTTAAATTCTTGTGTGTTCTCCCTCTACCTCTTTTTTGTCAAGATTTAATTAGAATGATGAAATAATTTTGATTAAAAGGAAACACTGGAGATAACCTCATCTTTTACCCACTCAAAACAGAGCTTCAAAGTTAGGTCAAGTTGCTTAGCACTCTGCCTGGTCCAGGTGTGAATATCTTCAAGGGTGGACATTCCAGTCTCCCTGGGCATCCTGTTTAAGGGTTTGACCACCCTCATTGTGAAGTCCATATGAAGTGTAACTCATGTTCCTCTGTACATATATAAGGCTGGGAGGTTTCCTTATGCTAACATACAGTATCTGGCAGAAAACCTGGATAGGGAAGTAGTTTTGAGCTTGGGAATGAGGTGGAAGGGATTTATAGCCTGGAGAAATGAAGAAAATCCAAGATTTTACACTTATAGTAGGAGAGACAATGATGAGCAGGAGTAAAAGGAATCATGGCAGTGAGGGAGAAAAGCAAGGACTGCTTCACAGGTCAGGCAAGGTCATGTGTGGGAGGAGAACTTGGATGATGACAAGGCAGGACCATAACTGAAGTGGTCACCACCCCCAGATTTGGGTACCTCTCACAACCCTAAATAAATCTTCAAGAGTGTGTCATGGCTAAAAATATCTTGCCAGTTCTGGCATGAAGTTGATTGCAGGAGCTTCCAGAGTATTTTCCTCTCTTGGCTCCCTGTGCAATTCCAGTTGGATAGAACACTTCACATTTAAAACAGTGCTGATGTTTTGGTCTGCTGCTGTTCTGTTCCAGAGAAAGTTGCCTTTTTGAAGAAAGAGCTACAGGTCCTGGAGCATGCAAACATAGGCAACACATAACATTTATGCAGGGCACTGTTTATAGATAACTCCAGTTTCAATCACAGTTAATTCTCTAAAAGACTGCTGGATTAAAAATGCTTTATAAATATATGCAGATATTCTTCTTCATAACAATACCAAGGAACTGGAGCAGTGATGAGAAATTTTAGTAGCCAGCAATATGAGGTAGAAAACATTTTCCAATACTAATAAAAAGGAGAACAGAAATTGAAGAATTATTTTCTTTTGTTGGTTATTTAATTGTTCAGGAAAATACAGTGATTGCTAAAACTGCTCTCAGGTGTATAAAAGCAATGCTAGCAGCAATTGCACTTTGCAATAGCAGAATGCAAAGAAGAATATAGATGTGTGAAAAGGAGAAGATCTTTAAGAAGGGTGAGATGAGTTTGTGTTCATAAGAACTGAAGCCTAGGTGATTTATAATAGGAAATCACTTTTAGTGATGTAAACATGTTAACTGATGAGTTCTCCAAAGATTGTTGTGAAGCAGGGAAGGATTATGCCTTGTTTTGATAGATGGAGAAAAGGCTAAGTTCTTATCAGGAACTTTGCCAGCTCCTTTCAAAGTAGTTTCCAAGGATGATCTTTCCCTTCAGAAATCTTGAAGCTACAGACATCTCTCAAAGCTTCCCTCCATTACTGTGGGAGAGCAGAGATGGTCATAGCTGTTGAAAGTCTGGCCTGGCCTTTTTGGAGCTCTGACTGGATTCAATCTGAACAAAGAACAAGCAGAAACAACCTTTCCTATGTGATGATTCACCCTGCCAGAGGAAGATTAGTCAATGGAAATTTGTGTGTGCCTGTGTGGGTCAGTAAATATGTACCCATCCCTGCACAGGGCCAGGGGCAGAGCACCAGGGCAGCGGGAGTGGAAGCCTGAGTGGAGGAGTCACAGCTTTTTTACTGTTGGCACTCCAGCATCAACAGAAGTAAGAGCAGAGGAGTCCGAGGCTGATTTCCAGCATTGTAACAGACCTAACCTGTGAAGGATGTCAGGTGCTGAGTCACAGCTTTCCCATTTACCCTTTCTGCTCACAATCTGTCCAAGGCATACTCCAACCTTTGTCCAAAACATGCTCTTTTCACCTCATCTGAGGTCAGTACACGACTGTTAATTTTTCCTAGCTCTTTTCACAAGGAAAATTATTCACTCTACAACTCAGGTAACTCTAGGTTCATTTTGTACTGCTCTATTAATCAGTAAAGTGGTAATGTGGTAACCAGAATCTCACAGTGTTGAAAGTAAGTAGAGATTTAAGTAGTTCTCATTTAATAAATGTTGGTTTAAAAGCCAGTCTGATTCTTTTTCTTTCTGGTCATTGACCACATTTGCATCAGGATAGTTCATATATATGGGCAGGTGTACCTTGGCCTTGCCATTCTTTCCCAGAAGTTTCTGAAATAGAAAGAATTATTTGCCAGCCAAAGCAACTCCAGCTCACATTTTCCTAATACTAGTTTGAATGTTGCAGCAACATGGTATATCCATGTTCACATCCTAAATGTGGCCCTCAGTAGAGATCCAAACAGAAACCTTTCAAAGCTCTCTTCATGGCAACTTGTCTCTACAATGAACTATTATTAAAACAAATCTGGAGATAA
This sequence comes from Trochalopteron elliotii, assembly GCA_024734555.1. Lineage (NCBI taxonomy): Eukaryota > Metazoa > Chordata > Aves > Passeriformes > Leiothrichidae > Trochalopteron > Trochalopteron elliotii. Next base: position 3,646,803 of record JANPWX010000011.1, read on the forward strand.
ATGGAACCCAAACAATTTGGTTTTGTAAAATTTTAGGAGTTTAAAACCTGCAAATTCAATCACATAAATAAAGGGTACTAATACCTTACTGTAAAATATTTTCATTAATGATTATAAGATCATTCTGGTGCCATATTCTCTCCACTACTCATTAATTGTAGGACATTGATAAAGTTCCTGCTTCCACTGTATCTTGATGAAACAATAACCAATAACAACCCCCAGCAACACCAGCCCAAACCACTGGACCCAGTTTCCAAGCTCCTGATGTGATCTGAGCAACTTTAAAATAACTGTTCCTATATTGTTTTGATGGCACACACATAGACTGAGAATCCCTTCCTGACCCCTAGCAGAGGGTCTTCAGAGGGGCTCCACATGGAGCTGGGCTCGGAGACCCCTTTGTTTACTTATTCTTGACTTCCTTACCTTAACTACTAATGCCTACAAGCTTCTAGTTTAGTCTGTTTAGAGGGGAAAGGGAAGACAAAATCCTCTTGGTTAGCAAAGGATTTTCTTTATCATCACTCCTTACTCATAAAAAACGTTCCCAAGTTACACATCATTGCAAAATAACAAGTCATTTGTCTTTTCTCAGTCTACTCTCACTCCTGTGGCTTCCAGGTTTTATCAGCATTTCAGGTGAGACAGAATGCCTCCTGTTGTTCTCTGCAGATTATGTGTTAATATTTGGCAACAATTTCCCCTCATTTGCAGAGAAGCCTCCCTCTTTAAATATAGGCTGCCTTCCTTAGTTATATGCCCCAGCCGAAATACTCCAGCTCTGTCTGCATCAATGGAATTTGGGGTTTTTGTGGGGTTAGGATGGGAGCAAGACACATTCAGAGATTGCACCCTTGACTGCCTGACATTGGTCTCTCAGTTTTAGTTATTGCAGGTTGAGAGGTCAAACACTGCCCTGGTCTGAGCATCATAATAGACTCCATCCAGATTTTTAGCACAGACTAAAACCAGACAGAATGTCAAACCTAGCACAAATGGGCTCACAATACAAAACCAGTGTATAATTCAAGGCAGATATTTTTGCTTCTCTTAAGTGCACTTCATCTCTCATAATCAAAGCTACTGGGATGACAAGCAGTTACTGCTTAGGATCAGAACAAAAGGGAGAGAGGAAAACATGACTCGAGAGTGGGTTACTTGTTAAAGAAACTCATTATTTCAATATTAAAATAGGAAACACATTGTAGAGAAAGAAAAGGTTCCATTTAACTGCTCTTCACATTTATTTCTTGTAACTGAAAGCTATCAGGTATCACCTAGTCTAATTAATCACATGCTGAATTGCCATGCATAAAATGAATTTGTTCATTTGGGGGATCAAAAAATATATAAGGTTGTGTTGCATGAGTTCCTTCTGTTTCTTATCCACATATCCTGTATCTCACCTTCTCCTAATGTAAAAGGACATTCTGTCCTCCTGAAATTAGGTACCAAACACATTTAACCTATGTAAGTTTCAAAGCCAGCCCACCTTTTCAAAGATAGAAATACAAAAAATTCATCACAGATTATTTGACTCTTAGCTAAAGCAATTACATATATTAGAATTAAAATTTCAAGCACTGAGACAGTCTTTAGCTTAATTTTCACTGAACTGTCTACTGTGCACAACAATGTACCTTTTGGGGCAGAACATCTTCCTTGGCTATGTTCTGTTGAGCCACTAGATGTCCCTGGTTCCTACGTAAACTCCAGGTGGGAGACGGTCCATGAGGAAAAGCGGGACTCGGGTGGAACTCAAGCAGTGCAGAAGCACGTTTGTGTTCACATCATGCAGCAGTTTTCTGTAACAGGTGCTGATCATTCAAATCACACCACTGAGTGTGATTCTGTAAATCACAGCAGTTCCAGATATTGATATTCCAAACAGACAATAACTGTGTTCAGACAAATTACAAAATCAAGAATCATCAAGGTTGGAAAAGGCCTCCAAGATCATCAAGTGCAGCCCTCAAACAAGTATGACCACACCCACTAAACCACATCAAAAAGTGCCGTGCCTACTTGTTTTTTGAACACTCCCAGGGATGGTGACTCCACCACTTCCCTGGACAGACTGCTCCAACTTAACAACTCATTCAGTGAAGAAATTCCTAATACTCAATCTGAGTCTCCCCTTGCACAAGGAAGTGCATATATGGCAAATACAAAAATCAGATGAGACTGAAGAAAGCAGATGAAGATAGCATTGAGGAAAACAGACTAGAAACCCAGACATCATAGAGTAAACTGCATCATTCCATTCCAAACTATGCATTGACAACAGCATTTTCCATATACATGTTATTACTTTTTTGCCATTCATGAAGTAAAATGGGATAGTCTTTCTTGGCAGTCAGACTAGATCTTGTTTAATGAAAGCATACATTTGTCTGTAGTCTAGTTGGGGTTTGGAAGGGTCATATCACCATGTGGATTTGGATAACTCCAGTCTAGCCAGGGAATGGTCACATCAGTATCAGACCATGAATGCTGGGCAATGTAAGCCAGACATGGCAGAGATAACAGCATTTGACTTGCACTGGCAGTGATGAAAGCAGAGTCAAACACTGCTGTGGAGGAAACAAAATGTTTCACTGAGCAAATAGCATCAGGAAGCTGCTTGCAACTGCCCACAAGTTGTACAACTCCCTTTTCCCTTCCTGCACCCTATCTGCCTTTTGCAAGTTTCCTGACCCCCATCAGTTAATTTATACCATCAGCACTTTGCAAGACCCTGCCACAGAAAGTGCTGCATCTCCAATTCTGTTTTGGAAACTCTTCCCCAGATTAGGACTTACTTCCTCGATAATTTAAATTCATGAAGTGGAAGGGAAAGGTCACATCTAAGGGAAAAAAAGAAGAAACCCTTTCGCTGGATTAGTTTTTGCTTTTTAAGTCATGTGAGTGATGCCAAATTACATACTTATAAGAAACAGGACTTCAATGGCCTGTTGGCTTTTTTATGTCACTAAAATGTTCATGATAGAAGGTCACAACATGTCCTTTTCCAGCTGTTTTCAAAACAGAGGTGCTGTCATTTTTCAGTAAGGGTACATATAGAGGGTTCTGCCAACTTGGTGTACTTGTTACCTAATTTTAATGCCACTGACTGAATGATACAGATTTTCATTGCTAATTAAATATCAGATTATGGTGCACAATCTCAATGTTATTCATGCTTTTAACACCTGATTATTTCAAGGGGAGCATAAGCAGCTAAATGCCTTTATGAGTCTTGATCCTATTCTTAAAAGATGAAGGGGAAAAAAATATGCAATTCTCAACAATGTATTTGTTTGTCCAAGGCATTGCCAAAGCATGGAGAACTGGGAATGTAAGAACTTCGACCTACACAATACACTTCTAGTCTTCTCTACAGGAAGCCTTTGAAATCTTCTTCTGATTCTCCCTCTCAGCTCTTCTCAGATTGACTCCACTGGAGTGAGTGATGGTTGAAAAGATGGTTATATACAACCATTGTTGGCCCTCTGATTGCTGCATCCAGTCTGGAGCTGTTCAGATCAGAGTTAATAACAGTTGCAACCAATATATTGTGTACTGGTGACCAGTTTCCACCAGGCCATCTATCAGCAATACCAGAGAGGGTCAAATCCAGAGCCCAGTGGCCATCAATGTGAAATGTTGTTTTGTTTTCAGTGGGATTTGTATCAGATTGTTATTTCCACTGATGAAAGATAAACTATTTGGGGGCTAATAAATCTTACAGCTCCACATAACCCCTGGTGCTCTTTCCAATGCTTAATAGCTCTGCTTTCACCAGTTATCTAACTCAGTCTGAAGCTAAATGGATTTTTTTTCACAGGCCAATACACACATTACGCAGAATCTCCTTTCCCCTCCTGCTTACTCATGTTGTAGGCCATCTTTTTAATAGGGAACTGAGAACTAAGAAATTGAGAGAACAGAATGACCTATTGAACCAATTTTGCTCCACAGCAGAGCTGACAGGAAAACGGCTGCCTCAGCTCAGAGTTCCAGGAATGGAAAAACAGATGTTTCTTAACTGCATTTAACAGATGCTATTCCAGCTTGAAACAACATTTTAAAATGCAGATCTCAAGAGTTTATGTGTTTCCAAAGTATTCAAAGAATGGGAAAGTAGAAATTTCTTGCAAAGTCTTCAAGTAGTGCCAAGCATCCCTTTTATTCTTTTTTTTCCCCTTTATTTTCCTGAACTAACTTCTCCAGTTTAGCATTCCTGTGGCTGATACATGCACCTAAATATGCATTGGTGCCTACATGCCTTAGATAATCAGATCAGGTAGATTAATGCTGCCACAAAACTTGCATGTGAGCTTGGGCAAATCACTTGATTTCCCTGGATCTCAGTTCTCCACTTGTACTACCTAGAGCTTGTAACTTTTCCTTGAGAGCATCTCTCTCATCTACCAATATCTACAATAGCGAGTACATAGAAGCCACAAACAAGAATGTAGGCCTGGGAAATTACCATAAAATAGATTTTAAAATTTAAATTAACTATCAGCTATTCAGTGAATGGCAAGGGTACATAAACCGAAGTGGGTGAGACACAGATTCTTTATAGGGGAACCTGTCAACTAGGAATGCTCTAATTCCCAGCAGCAAGTGTAAAGATGGAAGGGCAGAAATGTGAGAAGACAATAGTTTCCAGCCTATTCTCTGAATAGATTCAAGTTGCAGTGTTATTCAGACATTACAGTCAATCCTTAATTCAGAATTAAAAACCAGGGAGAGAAGGAAAGGCAACCTGAAACATTCTTACCCTGAGCCCATCTGGTTTGCCTTGGAGTACGTTTAACCCATGGAAGAAACTCTTCTGTCAAGCATCACAGAATTTGTGAGTTATTATCCTCGTATGACAAAGAGAACTGAAGCGACAGCAAGGAATAACCAAAAATATACATTAAAGATCCCAAGTCCATGGAACTGTGCATTTCCCAAGAATAAGCTTTAGCCCATATTTACAGTTTCCTTCTTCCAGTTATGCCAAGTAAATCACAAGAGCTGGCTGTGATAAAACACTCTGAGCATTTCCTTCCCTGGCTGAAACCAGAGATATGCTACCAGCCCTGAAATAGAAAACACCTCAGCTTAAATTGGTTACCAGCTCTCATGATAGTTTTGGTGAAAGTGAAGGTAGAGAAGATGACTTTACTGAAGGACTTCTTGACCTTGTCAGATATTCCTAATGTTTAGAGTACTGTGCAGTCTGGGGTTGGGGAACTGAAGCTCTTAATGGGAGAGAGGTGTCACCATCTGTACCAACAGAAAAGGAGCAGAGGCACAAATTTAAGGAAGATATTTCCCTGATGTTCAAATGTACTTGCAGAAATTTCCTGGTGTTCTCCCATACACCCCATTGATACACAAAAAGTATAGAAAACATTAAGCTAAATGGGTTATCTTTACTAAAGAGTTATTGTGAATAGGATTCTATTCCACTAGAGACTTGAAAAAATCACCACTTTTTAACAATGCAGATTTAGTCCAAAACTGATTCCTTTTCAAAAAACCTAAATAGTTTCTGAAAAAAATGTTGACTTTTAAAGAATGATTATTCTGAGTAAAAAAAAAAATGAGCCATTATTCAAATATTTCAAAATAAAAGCATAATATTTGGGATTAGAAATTATTGAAACACTCTCCAAACATTTTAAATACATAGACTGGAAACCTTAAAGCAAAGACTTCAAATGTTGACTTTCAGAACTAAGGTAACTTCTTGTTTTAAGCAGCCACAGTAGAACTTTCTTGTACCTTTAAAGAATACTGTGTATAATACAACAGTCTTAAGGGTAAAACCACTGGTCTGTAACAAGGCAGTAAAGGTCAGTGATTAGAATTTAGAGTAGATGTAACAACACAGAAGAACTGATGCTGGGTGCTCTTGGTCTTTCATGGCCAGAGCCTTTATTCTTGCTTCTTGTATTTATGTCTCATAAATTGTTCAAAACTTCATTGATTGAATTAACAGTCAAAGTACCACTTCTCAACATCTGGTTAATACTATTGTCCCAACTATGTTGGTGTGACTCTAAATTAAATGAAATACCTTACATGGAGTAACTAAATTTATGATGGTATTTGGAAGAAGTGGACTTGGTTCCAGTCTTTAAAATATGTCTGTGTTTGCAGCCAAATAAAATCACACGTGGCTACAGCCTCTATGGCACAAGATTGCCATCCAGTGGTAATTCCCAAACCTGTATTTGCTGAAGGCATTCCCGGAGAGTTGACCAGTCCTGATTATACCTACCAACCTGCTAGCTGCAAATTCAAACTCCTGAGCAAACTCCTATTGCCAGGCTGAGAGGAACATTTCTGTTAAATATTGATAACTTATCTCTTAAAAAATTAGTTTTCCGTATTGAAATAGTTTAGACGATGAATGTAGATTTTTGCTTCCTTAAGAGCAGGATCACACTGAAGGGGGAGGCCCCTGGTGTAGCTGCATTCAGAGGTACCACCACCATCCTAAAGCTGCATCTCAGCTACTTTTCAGCCCCCTCTGCTGCCATGGTGTTAGTCAGATCTGAGAGGAACACACCAGTGCTCATTTAAGCATCCTTGTACAGAGCTTCTGGAGTGACCCATGCAGGGGATGGAGTTGAGACTGTGAGTGATCAAGCTTTGAGGCTGGTTTCATGTGAACACTTACATAACCAGACATCAATATGGCTACTGGTATCTCTGATATGCAAAGAACAGGCCCTGAACTCAGACCTTCTACTTCCTGGATAAATGCTGCTCTAGTAGATCACAGAAATGTCTTTTAGAAGGAACAGGTACAGCTGCAGTTGTGAAGACTTGGCCTGACTGGCATCTGTTGGAGGGGTTTGAGGATTACCTCTTGAACTGAGCCTCTCTGGGGAACTGAATAAAGCAACACAAAGCTTTTAGTTCCTGATTGAGCTGAGATATGAAAGAGTGCCAAGTTGCTTAGCCCTGTTGAACTGGTGCAGATCTAGGTACACAGAGAGGCTCTATACAGCAGAATATAACTTCTGTATAAACAGGAAATGTGGTTTGGGAATCTAGGCGTGATGCAAGGTCAGACACAGCTCACTGGGGTTTTTCCATCATCTCTGTTTTAGACTTAGGAGCTCAAATTCTGCTCCAAACACTTACTTTTTGGACTTGGCCTATAGCCAATAAAATAAATTCTGGTTAAAACCCCTCATGTATTTCATGCCAGTTGTACTGATCTACCTTATTCTGTTTCACCCTCCCCCCACCTGTAATGTTTTCCTTTGTACTTAACTATCTCTTGCAATGCAGCTGTGTAGGAATGATTATGAATGATTCAGGATTTGTTTGGCCTGATTGCCCACAGATTAAATAATTTCATACAATGTTCCCATTAGCATTACAGGCATCTTACTTCTAAACAGGAAATAAGTTATCTGGAGTTGTGGAGGCACCATTGATGTTAATACTTGCATGGGAGAGCTCATCTCAATGAACAGCTGTTTCTGCCAGATCTGTTTAGGAGATGCAGAAACAGGAAATACTGTTCTTTCTAGGTAAAATTCCATTTTGATACATCTTTTGCAGTAGCATGTGAAATTAGATGCTGAAGGTTCAGGCTGCTCCTAAGAGCAAAAGAACAGTGGAGCTTCTCCCTTGAACTTCTGAAAGAGATCAGTGGGTTGCACATAAAACTGAGAAATTCACATTATTTTTCTGATCATTTACTTCTACTTCACATTTCACTCTGTTCAAGAATGACAAAGTATACTCTAATCTAGCTGAAGTAGTCATATTGAAAATTATATGAAATATTAACAAGTGTGGAAAATATACACAAACATTTTGCATTGAAGAGTAAAGACTCAAATGCTAAAATGAGACTCATTCTCCAGGACTAAAATTAGTATGATTTTGACTTATGAATTTAGTGTGGTACAATTGCTTTGAGACAAGGAAACTGAGAGACTGGTAAATCAGCTCTTTGTGTGCTTTGTAGCAATCATCATATAGATTTGTGGTGGAATGAAACAAAGAGTAATTTATGTGTCTTAATTCCACAGCAGGTAAGTCAGGAACAACAAAAAAAAAGTATCCTCAAGCATTTTCAAAGCAGTTTGATTAATTTTCTACTTATGAAACCCATGCTGCAATCCACAACTCATTCAAAATTTTTAAAAAATCAGAAAAAAAAGTAAGAAAAAAAAATCAGAAAAAATAAGTCCTCCCTTCAAAACAAAGCAGAACCCAAATGCTTATTATCAGAAACAGAGATATTACTTTGTATCTATGGGATCGATACAGTCTCCTCACATTTGTCTAACAAAACGGCACAAATATTTTTCCAGTCTTTTCTTAGGTAAGCTGCTTTCTCTCTCTAGATAAAATTTTACTGCTGGCTCCTGTACACAGGGAAAGGAAATTATCTTCTTGGAATGCAAGTACTCTGTCAGTGCAAAAGGCTGCAGTGGGCAGTTGCAGCAACAGGATTAATGACTTACTGGCAAGAGAAGCTTTGGAGCAAAGGTGGGATACAGACACAATCACAATTTACATTTTCTGACACCTTTGCTGGGGTTTTCTACTCAGGAAAAAAAAATAAAATTGATTGGGGGGTGTCTAAATTTAGTGAAACCTTCATACTGTTCATATTTGATCAGACTAGAAATGAAAAGACAACTGGCAAAATCTCACCCTTCCAGGGTGCAGACCTCAAAGGAAGAGCCAAAGACAAGTGCAGATCTGCCATCTCCTGTTTCTAGTGTGGACAATACAACGACGGAAATAATTAGCTAATCTTTCATTTAAATAAAGTGTTTTGGGGGAAAGGCTAAAAATAGACACTGATTCATTCCTTGTCAGGGAAGTTTCTTCTGTCAATTATCACATTGTTACTGCTGTTTTTAATCTAGTCAGATGGTGAGATTGGCAATCCTTTCTGCAGGGGCTTCTGGGTGTTATTTTGTGGAGAATCTTACTTGAAGGACTGATTACTGCTTTTATGGGAGCCAGTGGGAGTTTGGCCACAGTCCTTCACGCATGTTAATTTGAGGGACTTCCAAATGTTAGCTAATGATCTCAGAGTTCTTTTTATGAAGTATGTGTGGGTTTGTTTTGGGGTTTGGGTTTTGTTGTTGGGTTGTTGGTGTTTTTTTTAATTCCTAGGAGAACACAATTAAGGCTGGAGAAAGTGCTGCACTGTAGCTCTGACTAGCCTCTCAATAACTCCTGAGTTCTAGAATGAAAAAATTCAGAAGCACACATCACCATTACAGTTGGATATATTATACACAACATTTTAAAATCAAATGTATCTGTATTATTTATATAGTCCAGACCATATGTTCTGCATTGCTGTGGACTGGGTCTATCTGTTGGCCTTCACTTGCAGCTACCGAAAAAGTAATTATGCTCTTTCTCTTTTTTAGGAACAATACTAAGGGGAAAGCAGTAGCCTCCGCTTCAAAGCAGGGAAATATGTCAGCATGGAAAATAGATGCACGTGTGGGTGGGGGAGTTTCATTCCTGTTTTCTGAAGCCTTATGTAGCTGTAAACGAGAAACAGGCGAAAAAGAGAGCCGGTGGCAGCTGAACAGAAAGCCAAGGACACAAGTCCAAGCAAGCGCTGGGGCTGCGGCTCAGTGAAAAGCGTGCAAAGCGATCTTTGGGGTAAACGCTGACTTGAAAGGGCTTGGAACGGAGCACACCAACAAACACCGCTCTTCGTCCTCCCCCTTCCCACCAGCGCTACCACAGAAAAAAACCCCAAAAGTTATAGAGATGTTTGTTTCTGGCTGCGTTCAGGCCAGAAACGAGATTTTGCACTTTCCCCGTGACTAACAGGGCAGTTAATGACTACGAGACGTTCCTCCCC
>JANPWX010000011.1:3657045-3728153 GCA_024734555.1 Trochalopteron elliotii
GGTGTCCCTCCTGCCCCGCTGGGCTGAGTGCCTGCGGCGGGGATGCCGAGGGGCGGCAGCAGGCGCGGCCGGGCTGGGTGCACCCCTGGCACATGCCGAATCACCACACTGTTTTTCCTTCTTTTCTTTTCCTTGCCCCCGTCCCTGTGGGGACAAGCCCAGCCGTGGAGGGGCTCCGAGGGCGCTGAGGCCTGCCCGCGAGCGGGGGCACCTGCGGCAGCAGAGCCAGCCCGGGGCCCGGCGAGGAGCAGCGCCCGAACCCCGCGGGGGGGAAGGGGCATGAGGGAAGGCGGTGAGGGCGCTGAGCAGCGCTCAGGCACACCCAGGAGCCCGGGGAACACCGGCACAGCCTGGCCGTGCGCACCGCGGTGCTGCCGGACAGCGGGGCTGTGCTACAGCTGTGTGCAGCTGTGCACAAAGTGGCTTTCACTCAAAGGTACGAAAAGAAACAAAGCGCATGAAAGGAAGGAAGCGCCGTCAGCGCTCAGCAGCCAGGAGACCGCTGGGGACAGGGACCTGCCGCTTCGCGATGCTGCGCAGGAGGTCTGTGGTAGGAATTGCCAGAGCTCTTGCTGCCTGCTTCCAGTTTAGGAGATTCACCACCCTCCTTTTGCTCATTCCCTTTTCCACAGTCAAAGAGCATAAAGCACAAAATGCCTTCTATCGAGCAAAAGACAAACAAAGAAATGCAACCATCCAAAACCCAAGCCAAAGTGCATCTGGCTTGGGATGAATACTGGACCATGTCAGCTGGGAGTGAGAATTTTTCAGAAGGCTGGACTCCACTCCAAAACGGACCCTGTCATTTGGAGTCTGAATATGAAAACAGCTTGCAAAACATTTTTTCAGGCTTCTGACAAAAGAGTTGGTCCTTCTTTTGCTCTGGTATCTAGGCTACATTGTGCAGGCTCATGCATATCACCGGGTTTATTCACATGAGTAATTCCATTTGAATTTGGAGCAACAATGCGTATGTGTAAAGTTACTCATATGCTTTCTGTCTCTTTTATATATTGAAATGATGTGGGTTTGGGTTTTTTCCATTTGATGGTGCAGCCCAGTAACTATTGGCATCAAGGTTATAGTGAACCATCACAGTTATTATTACTGTTTGTCAGCTGACACCTTTGTTTTCTTTCCAGACTAAAATGGAGCTGTTCCTCTCTATGCAATCTATTCCAGCTATACAATTATATCATGTTTTTACGCAAACATCTTTTACCTGATGGTGTAAATTCATCTTCCCTATAAAAGATCTTTTTGTACTCAGCTTTTCCTCCAGTCATGACTGACAGTCATTCCAGTTGTGCCATCTGAGTCTTTCTCACACAAGTCTCTCATGACTTCTCCCATACAGAACAATCTAAATTCATACTAATTCTAACAGGATATCTGGATGTTTCAATATCTGCCAGCTGGAACTTTTTATTATTCTCATTGCCAAATGCCCTCTCTTTCCTCCTTGATATTTCTTCAAGCTACAGTTTCTGCTATTCTCATAACCCTGTATGTCTTGTCTATCTCATTGCTGCATGTTTGTCTAAGGGCAAAATGTCACAGGGACAAGAAAAACACAATGTCTATCTTCCATGAAGTGTGGCATTAAGTTTTAAGTGTGACTGAGTGTTTTATTGGATGCTTCTTTTCCTCAGTCAGGGGATATAAAGAACAACCAAGTAAAATTCAATGCAGGCTTTTTGTTTTTAATGGAAGATAATAGCTTTTCACTGATATACTCTCAGCTGTCAGGTATATACTCTAGTACCTTAATTCGTGCCTGAGGAGAGCAGTCAGGCTCAGCAGCCACTGACTCCTTTGTCAACCAGAGTCTTTCTTCCTAATCTAGAAAATTTTGTGAATTAGTGTGCGTAGAGTCTCCCTTAGGAAATAAAGTATTTTGAAGTTACTTCAGCAGCAGGTCACAAGCTGTCAAGAAGATGCATTCAGTCACACCTAAAGACAGATTTATTACATTCAATCTCCAGGGCACCTGCCTACTGTATCTTGAAAGAATCCAGCTAGTTAGTTTTTGTGAAATCCCCAAATGATGCCTTCTAGGAACACTGAGAACTGCTCTTTCTGGGGGAAGGGTGATGACCCATGCATCGAAATGACCTGCTCCAGCAGTGACAATACAAATTACTGCCAAGGAAAGGGTAAAAGGCCAAATACATCTTAAGATTGCCCTGCAAACATGGTGGGAATTTCTCATTTCTTTTATCATAAAGTCTGAGGACCAGGAACTGTATTTCCTCCCTCTGTCATATTCAGAAGATGCAAAATGACCTGTTTGTCTCTGGTAATTTCTGAAGAGCCGCCTTGCTGCAGCAACACTTCACAGTCAGGGTGTCCATTCCATTTAGGTGCTGAGCCCACAGCAGAGACTGAGTTCTCCCTGTGGGTGGAGTCACCAACAGCACCCTAAATAAGATTTGAAAAGCAGGTTAGGTTCCTGAAGTAAATATCCTATTAAGGACCATAAATAAATAAAACCCATACACACATTGATTTTGAGCATAAACTTCTGATCAGACATGGCTGCTGCTGCCCTGGATTTATATTTCCATAATGGGCTATATTTGTGCCACCCATGGATGTGCATTTATGCAAGCTCTTTCTCAAAAACTTCATTCAAAATTGACATGCAGTTAAATGATTAATTGCAAATGTAAATTGTAATTAACAGATTACCTTGAGAGATCTACTAATCAAAAGTATATATTCTAATTTTTAGTTTATAAAAAAGCCCCATTCTTTAAAAAAAAAAACAACAAACTATCAAACAACTAACAAACAAAAAATCCCCGGCAAATGAAATTTTAATTTACTAAGGAAACTAAGGTGGCAAAATTGTATTAACTTTCATCTGTACCATAAAACATATTTAAATACAGTGGAAAAGGCAATTTCTTGATTCATATGCTAGAAGTGTATATAAAAATGTAACAACCCCTGAAATATTTTAAATACTAAATTTCTTTTTTCCAGATACTTCCTCCTCCATCATATTTGGGAAACAGATGAAATATTTACTGTATTATTCTAAACCAAGTAATTTTGTATTTGTTTACTTAAAAATAAGAAATATACCTAACATATAGAAAATAAAGCTGCACATATTTATATTTACTTAATAAGTTAATTTATTACTACTTAACACTTCACTTTGTTACAGATGAAATAGTGCCACAAAACACTAATGACTAAAGGATTTTCATTTCTGGGTGAAAGCTAGAAAAAACAAAAGACAATACATTAATAATGTCAATTTGCAAATTTTAATTTTGGAATGATACGCAAACATAAATTTATTATGAACTTCTAAAATTAAAGCTTTAATATTAATGTGATCTGAATTAAAGAAAAGCAATATCTTGCCTGCAGAGCTCCAGAAACAGGCAGTGAGCTTTTCTCTGGGAGACATCAGTGAGGTTCTCATCTGCTGTGCAGTGAAGGTGCCAATGCCCCCGGTGCTGTGGCACTGCTCCCTCCAGAAGGAGCAGTTACATTCAGAACCTTACAGAGTATAGAAACTGTAATTATGTGTGGCTGTTTCAGAAGAGCTGCCCCCTTTAAAATACTTGTTCATGTCAAAAAAGCATTTTGAAGCACTGAGATATAGCAAGTGATAATGTTTACAAATACTGCCCTAAACTTGTTAAAATTCAACTAAGAGTTACTCAAATAAAAACCTCGCAGTTTTTCTGTCAGTTTTTAGTGTTTGCTCTAAGCTTTATTCAGACAACAGGGTTGTTATTGTTTTATTTCAAAGTACCTGTCTTTCTTCTGAACCCTGAAATCAGGATGGAGCCATGTCTTCTGCTTTGATTTGTCATTTTACAAATCTCCTTTTTGTCCTTCAGCTTCTCCCTGTAAGAAGCAATACCTCTTTCTGTTCCCTTCCTTTTGTCTTGACTCCTGCACTTGTAAGCTCAGTCATGTGGTAATTGCATGTTTTACAACACGTGGCACAGCCAGGCCCTTATTTCAGTTCAGAATGCTAATAATACAGGACTGTCACAGACACCCCACTCCTAGAGCTATTCCCACTTTCAGGTTGAAACTCTGAAGCTGAGCATCTCTGAAAATTACATCCTGTATTTTGAAAAAAAACCCACAAAACACACACACACACAAAAAATAACAACCCCACCCCAGAAATAGTTCAGGTTATCTTGAGTTTAGGAAAAAAAAATAAAATCGCAAACCAGAAGATACTAAATTTATCATACACAGAGAAGCATTGCAAGTAAACATGATATACTGAAAAAAGTGCCTTTTTCTCTCTTCTAAACAAGTTGGGTTTGTTTCTAAAACTTTGCAAGGGCCTTGCAAGTCTCCAGAGTTTCCTCATTCATGCAGGCAGTCCCATTAAAACAAGACTTACAATAAAACCACCTCTAGAGCCAAGGTTTCTAGGATAAGTACAAATGGGAAGATCTGTTATTATTTTTGAAAAGCAGTAAAACATCAAGTTGCCTAGTGAGAAAATGCAGTGTTCTGCCTGGAAAGGTTCAAGGCTTGAGTTCAGAAAACTGGGTCATTAACAAAAAGCCTCAAAACAGAACAAGATTTCCTATTTGGGCCCCTCCCCATATGAGTGGTTTCATATCTCATTATATTCCAAAAAGCTTGATCATTTTAAAAATGAAACTTTTCTGAGTTTATTGAAAACAGATGGAAATGAATCTGGGGCTGAAATAGAAAAAAGCTTTAATGAAGATCTATTTAAGCAATACTTTAAATAAATAAATCATTTGTCTGAGAAACCACATCTATCAGAAATATAAATAATTATATAATGAACATATAAACTACATTTCCTGAAGTAATTCCTGTCTTGCTACATTTCCTGAATTATTTGTATTATGAAACAGTAGTGGGGCGCCATTAATTGATACACACTCAGTGCTATAGTTACTGCAATAATTGCAGCTCTGCAGGCCCTCAGCTCAGCTCCTCCAGCCCTTTAACAATTGGGATTGATTGCACAGGAGCTATTTTTAGAATGGAATGGCAGAAGACTTTGGAGAGCAGCAGACATTTTTGTGTGTGCTACAGCTGTTTTGGGGGAAAAAAAAGTGGAATAAAAATGTTCAGAGTTGTCTTTGGATTTTTTTTTTCTGAAGTCCGAGCTTCCTATTGGATCACTGATACTGTATCAAGTTGAAACTGAGGTCAGTGGTGCAGACACAGAGCACAAGGCTCGGTGACACTGTTCTCAGAAGAGGAGCAGCTTTTCTTTGGAAATGGGATTGCTGAGGCTGACAGTAGATGAACTCTGGTGGGTTGGGTTCTATAGACAGGCAATCCGGGAGTCAAGTTTGCATTAAAATACAATGATGAAAGGCGAGATTCACGATCAATTTGGTGGGGTTATTTCCCCAACTCTGAAGTGGAGCAGTTAACTGATTGTTAGGGATTGTAGGTCTGCTTCCAAGAATGCTTTAGCTGAGAGCAAATGGCCGAGGTTCCCAAGGGTCAGCCAGTGCTCGAGAGGTGTGACTGGGAGGAGACACCCATTCACTTCATCCCAGTTTGGCCTTTTACAAACGCCCTTTTTACAAACCGACAGGCTTCCCATCCTGCTCACCTGCCTTGCAAGAGTTCAGCTGGGCTAGATAAACAACTGGACAGGACTTTGGTGCTAATCTGGTATATGAAATCAGGGCTGTCATCGTCTCTGAATGTTTGTACAATAGGAGGCAAGGCTTGGAGGAAGAAAAACAAGCAGAAATATGTAGGAAGAAGGACAACCAGCTTTATAACTGAGAAAAAAACCCCCAACCACAAGGGAACAAGCCTGTTTTACCTTTGTAAAGTATTAGTAACCTATCACCCTTTTCAGAGTAAATAATACCAATAGCAGTAATACCTTGGCACTGTTACACTGCACTGCATCAGCAAATTTGAAGTGTTGTACTAAGGAAGTGACTGTCCCCATTTAGCTGTGGAAGTGAATGATTTGGCTGTGGTTGCTCAGAAGCTTGGCAGAGTTAGGGAGATAATCCCTGTTTCATGCCTTCAGCTGCATTTCCCTTTTCAATGGGATGCCAGGAAGCATTATGGACTTACACACCTTTAATGTGTCATTACTTCATATCTGCTAATTCCCCTGGACATGAGAAATGCACCTTTAGTAAGTGCCACCCATCTTTGTATTCCTTCAGAGAAAACATACAAAGAATATACTTCAGTTTCTACAGTAATAGCTTACAATACTGGTTTGCATTAAAAAAACCCAACAAAATTGAAGTAGTTAATCTTGCCTGAATATGCTGCAAGAGATTCTCTAGCATCTTTTTGTCACTGAATATATTCCAGTCTTAAAAGGTAAATTCTAGAGATTATTGGATGATAAATTAAGTTAGGTACAATGATTTCATATTAATACGAAATATAACTAGTTTTTGTATCTAACTCGTTTTACTGTAATCTTTGTTCTTCCCCAAGGCAAGTGCAACTTGCTCTGGACTTACACATTGCCATTAGGTAAATGACTCTTCCCTACTGATTTCCATCCTGGCTTCTCAATGCAGCTGGAGTCTGGCTTCCACTGAAAAGTCTTGGAATTGGGAGACTTTGTCACCTCATTTGGTGACGTGCCACCTCAGACCCATTACCAACACAAATTCCAAAATTTGGTCTAATGCTGGGGGAGGGGGTGGAATTGGGGTGTGCTTTGTTAAAATAAGCCATTCTTTTGAAGAGGATTAATAGAAGAATGTTTTCCTGGTACTTATGTCTTCACAGAACACAGTGACATCTTGTGGCATGGGAAGGGCTGGTGTCATTTTTTTCCAGATACATCCTCATTTCAGCAGGTTTATGGATAAAAGTCTAAACAAATTCTGAACAACTGCTAATGCATTACTTCCATCTGTAATATTCACTCTTTCCAAAGTTATTTTAAGTACAGGCTTTTCTAAAGTACTCTTTTAGTTGTGAAAAAAGACCAAGCTCTGGTATTGTAAATACAGTGTGTTGGAGCTTCATTTCAGTTCACTGATATTCCTTGGAAAACTTTCAGCTCCAGGAATATTCCTGTCCCAACCTCACCGATACAAGAATCTGAGTCAGAATTTCAGGTGCTTTACTCAAGTTAGTGTATTATCACAGATGGACAAAGTTGTCCAATGTTGCTTTTGATGGGATTGAAAAGAAAACACAGCAACATTTTGTCATAAGGTGGAGACTTTTCTTTTTTTCCTTTTTTGTCTTTTTGCATCCCAAACAGGGTTTAGGCCCTGTCCCTGACATTTGGGGACCCTCCTCTGCCACGGCTGCCCTTTGCCAGTTGATGCTTGGCTAAGAGCCTGGCTATCAGCATGAAGGGAAGGGCTGCCCGCGATGCGCGGGGAGCGGCGGGCGCGCAGCAGCCGCGGCCGTGTGACCGCTACAAACACGCCTGTGCCGTCTGCAGAGGCTTTGTTTATCTCTACGGAGGGCGCGGCTGCACCACGCTGGGCGACTTCTGGAGGTACCACACAGGTGAGCTGCCCCTTCTCTGGTATGGCAGGGTTAAAGCCATTCTACACCCAGTCATCATAAAATTGAGGATGCTCTGTGCTTAGCAGATTAGCCTCATTTGAAGTCTTTCTGTCACAGGGATGGATAAACTGCTTTTTGTTCATTGGGCAGATGGGGGTTATTTGCTCCTCTTGCAGGGTCCCACAGAGTTTTGATTTCACCTCAGTTCCTTTTGATTTTTGTTTTTTTTCTCCACTAGAAATACTGAGTCATTTAAAATACCCTGGTTCTAGCAAGGGATATCAATGAGCTTTCCTGACTCTAACATAGCAGTAATTATGCATGCAAAAGTGCACAAAGGGAACATGTGAATACAATACCTTGTAGGTTTGTGGTATCAGTGCAGTGTCAGATACAAGCCTTTGTATTTTTTGACTTGATGTATGGTTTTCCCTGTTCAGTTGTTGCTGGAATAAACCAGAATTGTGCTGGGGTTCATGCTCATGGAATTGTGAAGTTTTGATGTAGGTAACAATTAAAATACGAGCAGTGACAATTATTATATTTAAACGTAACTATTACTATTTAAATTTTCTAAATAGAAAAATGCATATATTTAATTTTTGGGAGAACAGAGGAAAGACGACAAAACACTTCATTTTCAGCAGCACAGCCACATTCAAAGCCCACCTTTTCACCACTGTTTATGTGTTGAGTACACCATTGTCTTAACTTCAGCTTTGGTTTATAGTGAAAAATGAATGGGAAATGTTGGATTGCTCAAGAGATGGTCCAGAAGAACTGGAAGAACATTCAATGGTGGCTTATAAGGTAGTAGACCAAGATTATATTGTCCATATCCTGACATTTTATTTCCCACTCTACAGTACAATAAAATGCCATAGGTTATTATGCAGTGAAATACTATGCCCAGGAAGCATTTTTGTGTTGGTGCAGTTCTGGATGTAGCTGTACCAATGTTTGGGAATCTTTCTGAACAGTGACAGTAATCCAGCTCTGGAGCAGCCCCTGGTTTCCTCAGTGCTCAATAAGTAGCAGTAATACCAGATAAAGACCCTGGCAGCACATTCTCTGACTTATCTGTGCAGTTGTAACAGTTGCTCTGAATTCATTTGCATGATCAGCTACGGCATAAAAACATTCACTAACAGAACTGGCATAGAAGAGGGACGGGGGAGTGAAGGAAAGTAAGAATTCCAGCCCTGCCTGTGAGGGGAAGACAGAATTCAGGATATCAGGAGCTACATCACAATGAAATATTCTATAAACATGCATAATCCAGTATTACCTGAGCAATGCCTCAAGAGAGCTCCAAATTCCCAGCCCTGAAGCTGCCCCAGGCTGACAGAAACGAGCGGCTCTGAAATGCCGTCCCTGTCAAACAGCAGAATGTTCTTCAGGGCTTCCCACTGGGAGAGAATAAAGAAAGAATAATTAAAAGTTGGTGGCTTTTTGGGATTAGTTGTTAAAAGATCATCATATTGTTAACTATATTTTGCTGATAGCAACCTTTGCTTGCCAGAATTGTTTTGAAAATGATTTTCATGCTATGTGCTTTCCTGTAAGTGACAAATACTTGTGCATTTTGCAGGGCAGCCTGTACATTTTTGGTGGGATGGTGGATTCTGCTTTCACACAAGCAAAAACTCCTCTCTGGATATATGACATTGGTATGATAAACAATAGCCAATCTTTTCCATGGGACATTCCAAGTCCCTAGGCAGTAATAAATAGTAAGAACCAAACTGTTTTCTGCTGCTTGTAACAGAGCCTTCCCTAAGCTTCACAACAAGTAATGTGTGTAAAACTGTGTGCATATTTCCCCCTCAAAATCAGGCTGTTAAGCTATCAGAGAGACAGGTCTTACTTCAATTAGAGAATATTTTATGGGAAAATTTTATGTATTTTAAGGTCTCAGAATTTCCATTCCTCCCTCTCTCCTTCTGAAGCTTACTATTTGATCATAGGACCTGATAATTCATATATTATTTAATTTTTATTTTTTATGCTACATATAATTTAAAAACAAAGCTCTTATGGAAGAAAGTAGATCAGTAAAGTGTATCTCGTTTTGTACTTTTACTGAGGAAACACAAAAGCTAGAGCAAGAGAAATCAAATATAATTAAATAAGGTGGGAAATTAACATCAACATTTTATAACACAGATTTTTTTTCTCCTAAGAACAAATATTTGGGGTCTCATAAGTGTGTTTTCTAATGAAAACAGTGTAACATTTGAACTAAATAGCAATGTCATACACCATGGATTCTCCCTTTGGAAATCCTGTGTACAGTAATGGCTGTTATTTTGATGTCAGATCGGGAGGGGAGAGAGAGAGGCTCAGTTCTTTTTGAGCCAGTAAATCTTGTGTCCAGACCAAGATTTAAGTTTCCTGGCTTCTTTTGCTACTTCGCTATGTAACCTTAAGTCAGTGGGTTTTTTCAGTCCTTCCTTTGTGTTTTCCACCAGTTGTCTGAGATAACCTGCTGGAAGAAAGAAAACCCTCAGAACACATTTTAAAGGAGAAAGCATCTTATTACTCACAGTACCTACCAATAGAAATTGGAAATAAGTTATTAAACATTGGTTTTGTGTCTAGCTGTTTCATAGTTATTATTTAATATCTTTTGGTAAGGATAACTTTAAGTAATGCAAGCCTGCACTGATTTCTCATTGTACCTCTGGTGCTGGGTTATTTGCTATTTCCTCTCCTTCACAGTGAACCCAGATCTGTAATTGCTGGCTGTTATTTGAGGGCTATTTAACGGCCCTATGAAAAAGAACAAGAAAGAATAAATCTGCCATAAAAAGGAGTATGTGGTAAGCAGAAGGAGTCATATCCATATGGAAATCTGGGATTCCTACAAGTTCAGAAAATGATGGAAATCACAGGTTAATTCTACATTATGAAATTTAGCTTTAGGAAACAGGAATACAGTGTGGTACCTGTGTGATTCTGTATCAGATAAGGATAGATGAAAACTGTTCAAACTGTGTCTCCTGCAAGTCTCTCAGTGCTGCTGTCTTAGCGGGATTTCTTCAGCCTTGTCAGTAGGCTGAAGAAAACACCAGGACGAGACTTCCTTGAAAATGAGCTGCGCAATTTGAACAATTGCTGTGGGAGGAGTGTCCCCTTGTGGTGCGGGATCTAAACTGCGCTTTATTAACTCAATCCCCAGATTCCGCAAGATGGACAGAGAGCTGCAACGAACCAGCAGAGACGGAGGTAAGGAGCCAGGAAGTGGGGAATGTGTGAATCAAATGCCTGTTGCTTTGTTGATTAAACAGATTGCTTTGAAATATGTTCCCCCAAACAGTTCCAATCTCATCTCTTCAGAGACATGTGGCTATACTTTATTTCTTTGCACTTTCAATAACTTAAGGCTTTTTCCTTCTTCAAAACAGTGTTTAAAAATACTGCTCTTAAATTTTAAGTCCTATATAAGAAGTTAAGTCCTCTCCTCTGCTGCTGCTTCTGTTTTTCTGAAATCCTTATCAAGAAAACTAATTTTAAATGGAATATTGCAACCATACGTGAAGCCTGTGCTTTTAAAAGTAGGGTTGTGAAAACAGATTGGCAGCCACGCTAATACGTTTTGGAACGTGAAGTGCTGCAGCATTTTTCATTTCTTCAGTGTGAACACGTGGACTCACCAAGTTACTGCCACTTCTAATTGAAACCTGAGTGGAAGCATTTATGGCTTGGTCTTTTGAGATTGGTTTTGTATCACTACACATTAAGAATCACTCATTTTTTGCTACTGAAACTTCATCATCACAATGCTTCTATACCTTGAAATTACACCCAAAAATTTTTTTAAGATGTGACACAGTTACCACTTTGCTTACCTATGCTTGATGGAGGAGTCAAGAGAAAGTTTGGGACTGCAGGGTCATTTGTGGAAAAAAAAAAAAGTGTATTTCCAAGACAGACATTGCTGCTGATATGATTTATAAGTTTTTGTCTTATTTTTGAACTATTCTAGAGCTCTGCACCAGCTAATAGAAAAGGTCACAGTGCAGTTGTGTACCATTCCAGCATGTACATCTATGGGGGATACTTTGGCATCAAAGGCATTTCTCAGGAGTTTTGGGAATTCCATTTTGGTAAGTTAAAAAAGCAGGATAAGGTTTTGATCCAGTGCAAAACAACGACTGCAGCAGGAGAGCATGGCTTGCTCTGCTACGAAAATTCTTATCAGTAGAAATGCTCTAAGTTAGTTTTGGCTTCTCTTCTACAACATTTAGTGATGAATTTTGTCAATTCAATTAATTGGTGGTGGAAATTAATTAGACTATTACACTAAAGTAAGTTTTGCAGTATTTGCCAGTTTTGCAGCTGAAAATCAGGGAGAATGTTTGTTTACTATTCACTAAAATTCTTCAAGGGTTACTAAAAACTTTCAGATACAGCAGAGACCCTGATGGCCTATTAATGCCATCTTTTGATCCCAAATCTCCAACTGACCACAGGGAGCCAAACCTGACAGGAGATATTTTATTAGCATATGCATTACCAGTCTGATTATTGCAAACCAGATGATTTCCAGAGATTTCCTGAATGCATAACTTGTTATCTGATGGCCATTTTGTCACTATTTTGAAACAAATGATGGGTTTATCTCATCCTTCCTTCCCTCACAGGGAGAATAAGCATAGACATTAATGAACTAATGTTTTTGTTGACTGATTTTTCCCCTCTAACAGGCAGGAAAGTATCTTTCTGTGTCAGAGTCAATGAACTGACAAAGCTGTAGGAAAAAGTGCTCTGTAAATAAAATTTCCATGGCATCTGTCACACAGCATCTGACATTTTCATTAAAAGTTTATTTCAAAACTGATTTTTTTAAATGCACTTGTTCAGTGTCAGAATTTAAGCTGTTAACTCGTAATAAGCTTAAAGCAGAAACCCTCATTCTCCAACTGAATAGTTACCTTCTCCAGCAAGTAAATCCTTTCTCAAATAGTCAGGATAAATTTGATCCACCTATAAATCAGCATTTCTGTTTCAGATACAAGGAAGTGGCTGTGTGTCTCCAGCCCCTGTCCCAGCAGCGGCCCCGGAGCTCGGCACGGCCACTCGGCAGCGGTTTATCACACAGCCATGTACCTCTTTGGGGGGCTGATGGGGCTCATGGAACAGAGGGACTTGTGGAGGTGGGACTTTGGAAGCAGCAGCTGGTCCAGCATCAGAACAAGGTAAACTGTTCTATTTGTTACACTAAAAGAGCAGAGAAGGAGAATTAATCTTACTCTTTGATACTGTGTGCGGGTGGAGAGGGAGACGATGCCCTCTTGGTAATTGTAGGGATTGTTCAGGATGCAGTGCTGCTGCCATCCCTGGGGCTCCAGTTGGCTTTGCTTGGGAGAGCTGTTGGCAAGGCGTTGATGCAGCTGTCAGCAGTGTAATTTTGATGTCCCAATGCAGCTGTTCAGCAGTCATCCTTCTGAGTCAAAAGGAAAACAGAAGCTAAAATCAGCTCTGAGTTTCTTGTTGGTCTCCCTTTAACTGCTGGTTTCTCTTACCTTCAGCCAAGGACCTCCTCCGGTGGTAGGTCATGCTTCGATTGTCTGCAAAGACTCTATGCTGATTTTTGGTGGAGGGATTTCAAATTCCAGCCCTAATGATGACCTCTGGAAGTATCATTTCCATACGCAGACATGGAAGAAGCTTACTAATACTACAAAGGGAAACTTTTCTCCTAAAATGTATCACTGCATCTTAGGAATTGGTGTGGATTTCCAAACTACCTCAGATTTCACTGATACATTCCCCAGCCACTGCAAGAGTGAGCAGAAGGACCATCCCCAGCTGGTGCCCATCCCAAGGCACTCTGGCTTTTGCAGCTACTTCTGCCCACAGCCCATGGATCGGAGCAACACCATAGAAATGAAAACCTTCAGCCTGCCCCTGAGGCCAGCAGAATTCCCTGCCTTCCAGACCACTTCAGAGACAGGACTAGGCCCAAACAGAGACAGGAGCTGTTTGTCCCAGGACAAGCCTCTCCATCTGTTGGCCTGTTCGGGAGAGGCTTTTGCTGCTGCTCAGGCTGTGGGTGAAGAGGAGGGAACTGACTGTGGGCTTGCAGCCACGGGGGATGAGATCAGCAGTACCAACACACTGCTGCTCATTGGGGGCAAACCTTTGTCCAGCTTCTCTGAGATCTCCTTCAGGCAAATGGAGTTTGATTGCTTGTGATTGCTTTGCTTGCAAAGTGAAGGAATAAATTTCCACCACCGTGGCAGTAGGTGGAAAACCAACTGCTTGCAACTGTCTTCAGCTTCCTATCAGCACGCTGGGGAAAAAAATAATTAAACCTTCTCATACTTGCTGCGAACAGATTTTTTACAATGTTAACAAAACCCGACATATATTTAAGTCACAACTTGCATGTAAGTTGTGATTTCTGAGAGGAGCTTGTTGGAATGCTGCTCTTTTTGTTACTTTTCCCCTGGTCACTTCATACCCTTTCAAATTGCAATGCCTGATGCTGCCTTGAAAATTAGAACTGCAGTAACCCATACCGGCTCCACAAGATGCCATTTCAGGGCAAAGCTTGCTCATTTTGCACTGGCATAAGAAAGAAATACAGTCACATTTGAGGGAGTCAATTAGTCTTAATAGGGATGTTCTCTAAGATTTTAAAGATTTTATATTCTTGAGTGTTCTATGCACAATGTATTTGCAACATGAGATGGCCTATGACAAAGGAACCCAACAGACAAATCAGCAACTGAATTCTAGAAGATACTCAAGGATAGCATGTAACCTTGAGGAAGTGAAACAATGACTGCCTCCTGAAAATTGTCAGCAAGCACCAGAGGAAGGGCATTATATCTGTAAGAACAAAGGATGTGTCAAATGAGTGTTGGCTTTAATGACTGAACACAGAATCAAAAGAGTTTGATTTCCCACAGCAGAGTGGGGAGAGAACAGAAAGAGGAGGGTTTGACAGAGTGGCACAAAGCATGGGGTTGTTTGGTAACTCATGTTTTAGCCACAAAGGGACTTCTGCTTTTCCAACTCCATCTCTCTTTTATCACCCTATGTACTATTTGCTACATATCTCCCCTCTGTATTTGTAAATTCTGACTTAATTTATGGGTTTTTTTTGCTGAAAAGAAAAAGTGCTTGTTTTGCAAGGTAATACTGTCCAGTGTTCAAAGCATTTCTTTCCATAGAAGTTACTAAATACCAGCCTTCTGACAGAACATCAGCTGTCTTTAAGAGCTGCTGGTATCTGAAATTACCTGAAAGTGTAAGTTAATACTTAAAAATATTTGAAAAGTTCACTTTTCAAAAGTTTCATAGGAATAATGACTTTAAAGTCATTTATGGACTTCAAGAATATTTACAGATACTTTCATCATCTTTTCACAAGTAACTGTCACGTGAATTGAACAGGAAAATTATAGATGGATTTGCTAAAAGCTACTTAAGAGTTATTTGAACCATCCATGACCCTTACCTGGAAACAGAGAGGATTGTACATTGCCACGTGAATAAAGCCTGCTCCATTTCCTATCACTGTGTGTATATTTTCACCTTTATGAGTCTAAAATACGTGTTTGTATTTTCAAACTGAACAAAGAACTTACCTTTCTGACCAAGGAACACGATTCTGCTAGCCCCAGTCATTTCCTTGCAGTTCAGCCAGCTTTGAGGGCTGCCCAGGCTTTGAATTTCTCCTCCAAGAACAAGCATTTCCCAGTTTCAGGAGGTTTGTTTGGAAGGGACATCAATACAGCAACCGAGCTGAGCATGTACTCAGCACTGCAATCTTAAATCAGCAGCTTGTTTTCCTTGTGCTGACTGACATGTCTGTTCTGGCATTATCCTGAGAGCTGCCGAAACATACAGCCTTTTATCTAGGATTGACAAGGGAAGGAAATTTAACTGGAAAGGGCAACAATAAACCAGTGATTTTTCCAAGTCACGCGAAGGCCTCCTGGCAGGTAGTGGTATCCTGGGGATGTGCAAGAGCCCCAGGAAAATGCCATCCAGCCTCTGCCATTCCTTTCTTCCTGCCCCCTCAAACTCTCTTCCCTTTGGCAGCCCCACGAAGGGTTTAACATTTACTCAGAGCCAACGCAGACGGGACACGAGCCAGCCCGAAGGCAATGGCTTGGCACAGGCAGGAAAAAACAGCTTGGAGTGTGCCCATCTCCCCTGTTCCCTCCCCTGGGCTCTGCCCGTGTGCCAGCTCAGGTGGGGGCAGCAGCTCGGTCAGCACCACACCCACTCCCTCACCCAAAAGATGCCAAAGCCCTCGGGCCAGCCCAAGGGCCCTGCAGTTCCCTGCCCCCGTCCAGGACACAGGGGCTGGGAGAGGCCTGGCTGGGGGGGTGGGACTCAGGGAGGCTGAGCCACATTTGGCCCCAGCAATGCTGTGCAAAGGAAGAGAGCCCCGATCCTGGGGTGGGGCTCTGTGCTACAGCAGCTTTGCTGAAGACACCGCAGGCTTTCTCCCCTTGTGGTCCATTCCCAGGTCTTCAAAAAACAAGGGTGAGCTCAAGCTGGAAGGGAAGGGGGTTGGGATTTGAAGTGACTGCATGCCACAGATACCCACAGGAGTGCCTGGCACCTCAGTCCACTCTGAGCATGCACAGCCCATTTCTGGTCCCCCCAGTGTCCAGACCCAGGGACACAATCCTTGCTCACACCACTGTAACACTTCCTGGGTCATAGCCCCTTTCAAACCTCAGCCAGTGCTATCAGCTACACCTAAAAGGTTCTCAGAGCACCTCACTCCTCTTTTCCAACTGCAGTCATCTTTTCAGAGAGGCAAAAAAGAGCCTTTGTGGATGTGCTTATGATATTTCTCTGTAACTGTAGCAGTTAATGAGAATTCATCCCAGGCCCAAGAGTGACTAAAAGCTGCGGCCATCTGAAAGCTCGGCAGTGGTCTGCATGAAATAATGAATGGAATTACTCCAGCTAGTGGCAAATATTTAGAAACAAAACAAAACACACTATTTCTGGCTGGGACTGAAGGGGCTGCCACTGAACTTGGCTGTTTAGAATGCCTCTGAAAAGCAGGGAACCTTGCATGTATCTGATATGCTCAGAGAAATTAAATCCATAGAACAAAAGCAAAAGGATGCAGCATTCTTGGCAACCTCATCTGAGACACAAGATGTGCTGTTGCATCATAAATTGTATATAAGGGAACAAATTGATCAGTGTTAAACATCTCAACAAACTCATTGTCTTTAACTGACATTTGGTTTCTGAACATTGTATGAAATGTATGAATGGCAGAAATATTTTCTTCTAAAATGCAGATATTCAAAGATATTTTTCAGTTAATAGAAAAACCTAAAAGTTTCATTGTTTTGAGTTGTAAGTGGATTTGAAGAACAATTCAGGGCTGTATCAGTGGGATCACAGGAGAAATTATTTTCTATGAGCTTAGTCATTAGGATGGAATAATTTCTCTTCCTTTTGATACTTTCCAAATAGTTTTTGAGAAACAAAGATGATCAAAGGGTTTAGCTGCCCTTTGCTGCCTTCTTTAGCATTTAGCTGAAGTCAAGGCTTGGGAGTAAACAGTTTCCTTTAAACAATCATTAGTGCTGCTGTAGTTGAAAGCACAGCCCAGTTCCTTGCTGGAGACAAGAGTGAGGGTGCTCAGTTAACTGGCCTGCACTGGAACCACACTGGGCAGCTCAGGCTCCCCTGGGCACACGCTCGGGAATGGTTTCCAAAGGCACTGGACACCTGACAGTCCTCCTGGCCAATCTCAGCTCTGTTGGAAAAAAGGCATTTCATTCTTTAGCATCTACCTGCAAGCTCAGGTGCTGTCCTAAGTTATGCTCTGACAACAGGCTGAGTTTAAAGCAGCAACCCGGTGTCCCAAGCCCCAGCTGACCCACCCCTTAGTGCTGTGCCGGTGTGACACAGGGGACTTAAAGATGACTCTGCAAGACTTTTGCACTGACATGGTGTATTTAAGACAAAACTATAGTATAAACATTCCAAGACTGGGTTGAGTGGACTACAGATCTACTTGTTCCCATGTACAGTTTCAATACAGATCTCAGTGCAGTGCCTAAGACAGTTCATACGTCACCAGCGTTGTGAAACAGGAGCAAGAGGGTGCACTTTGTTTTATAAAAAACCCAACAAATAAATTATACACTGAGAGCTATTGCCAAGCTTTACATATAAAAAGTAAAAATACAGTAGTTAGTGCAGCTTTAACAAAACAAATCTAGCTAAAAAAATATTCTTATATACTTTAAAAATAAGTTTGTCCAGTTACATAGGTAGGGGGTGTGTGTGTGTTTATGGAGCAGAGTGCTCAAGCCAAGCAGTCCAAAGGAGGTGAATTCTGCAGAAGAACCCTGTGGCTCCCGGCTCTGTGGGTGTGGCAGTGCTGCTCCTCAGGCCAGCACCAACACAGAGCCGGGCCCTGGCTTTAAGGGGCCGGGCTGAGCACCTGCATCTCCCCCCAGCACTGCCAGGAGGAGCCACTGCAGCTCCACCTCTGCCACGGCCCTGTGAGGACGGTGCTGCACTCCTCCGTGCTGCCAACACCTGGAGCAAACACACCTGGAATCACACCTGTGTCACTGAAAGGCCATTAGCAGGTCTATTTTTTGGTTGAAAAGTTATGATTGTCCAGCTGCATTTGAAAGCTGTGACATTACAGTGTCTAACAGCTACATATATATATATATATATGTATACAGATACTACAACTTCCTAAACTCAGAAACACTATGTGCCCAGACAAGAGCTTTAAATGCTAGCTGGCTGTGGAATAGAGCTGCTATCACTTCACCAGTAGATTTGGATTGTACCAGAATATGTTCACAATGTGAAAAATATATCCAGTGCTGTTTGTGAAGGACACACTTATCCCAACAGTATGTCTTTGCTTCATGAAATGAGAAGGAAGGAGCAGGGTGCAGACAAAGGGAGAGCAGGCAAGGACTGCAAAGAGTTTGTACAGAGACCCACACGAAGCAGCACTGTTCACCTGAGCTGCTCTAACAGGGCTGCAAATTTTCTTGCTGAAGTTGTGTCCAAAAAATTGTCCAAAATTGTCTTACATAGCTGTCTGTCTTCAACAAAGTAGGAGTAAAATTTAAGTTTAAAATCAAATACATTCAAGCTAATTCATTAACCATGACTCATTAACATGTAAGTAGGTAATTTATGTCATATAACTTATATGAAACTCTATTACCACTGAAGAGATTCCCTTAATTCTGGTGTAAGAAAGCTTCAACTTCCACATTTTAATGCCCATTTCCTAAGCCTGTAAATGCATGCAGCACATGCAGACTCTGATGGTCTTAAATGGGTGAGACTGAAATGCATCTCTCTCAGGTTAATCATTTTGAGATAAGGGCTGGGATGTGGTTATTATAAACACCAAGATTTCTATAAAACCTTTTACTCCACAGAATGTGACTGGAGTAAAATCACTTTTACTTTTAGATCCAATCACTTAACATTCATTCATTCATTCCTGTCAACTCTTACAGCTTTTAAGTGGGGGGCAGACCTGCCAACATCCTGACACCAGATTCACACAAAAGTTTTATTTATAAATCTCTTTAAATAAATACTGAAAAATAGACTTTAAGAAAATATTTGGACCCTACAGCCAATCAATCAATAGTATAGCAATAGTAGGAAATTCCTTTTTTTCTCAGTAGCACATAGGCATTAACTGATACTTTATAACACTAACTGTAGGAACTACTATCCCTATTTGTGTTTGATAAAATGCAGGTGATGAGTAATGCTATGCTACCTGTTAGTCATGTTGTAACACAGTACCTCCAGCTGCAAAGCAGAACAGTGATGCCAAACTGCAGGATGTTCAGATCACAAACCTCTGTCACCTTGGTCTCGCCAGGCTCCCTATATAAGCAATGATTTGGTTAGCTAAGCAAGCTACGTCAAGATAAACTGAGTAAATATTTGCTCCAAGTATCAGATATTGCTGGGAAGAGCTGGGTTTGTAGCCCCAAATCTATTCAATATTGCAGGTTCCCAATTTACCAGCTGAAATGTTTGCATTTTTATGTGAAATTTCAAATATTAGTCCTCTGAAAATTGAGGAAAGCCTCACCCCTTTGAAGTTTCTCTGTGTGTGCATGTGTGTAACTACAGCATTCCCCTCCAACCACTGCTATCCTGACCATGATGAAGTAACAGTTGGTTACTTGGAACCATTTAGATTTTAGGGGACACACTCACCACATGCTATTCACTTGTTATTTGCTGTGATGGCTTGGGAGGAATCTAAGGATGGTATTCAACACGCAGTGCTGGAAAACTGTAAACTTCTGTTATTCCAGTTTTGGGAGGGATTCAAGCTGACAGTTCACAGAGCTCCTGAACCCAATGGGAAGAGCCAAATATCAAACATGTCTAAGAAAATGCTACTGCATTCTGTCTATTTACAAACCCAACACATGTAGCTGGCGAATGCCAGCTCAGCTGCTGAGCAAACAGATGAATAGCAAGTGCCAAGTTTCCACACACAGTCCTGGCTTTGTGCAGGAAGCAGACTGTTGCAGCCATTGCTTCCCTTTTCCTGCAGGAACTTTGCTGGCAACTGCATTATTAATCCAGACTAAGACATTTAATATTCAAATCAGGAATCATCTATGTTTTAATAAGCAGTAAGGCTCAGACTTCAAAGTATAAAAAAAGCCAATACTCAACTGGAAGTAGCAGTGAGAGAGCTGAAGGGCTGGGAGCAGGAACCCTGTGCCTGCTCTTCTGGCAGTGCAGGAGCGGACGTGCTGGCTGGAGGGGCACCCGCAGCACCTGCCACCAATCCTCAAATCCTGGTTCTTGAGGCAGTGGCTGCAAATCTCTGCCTGCAGTCACTCTGGTATGTCAGTCCTACCAGCTTTCTCTGGTCCCTACGTTCCTCTATTAAGGCCTCAGGGGTTTTGAGAAGTGGCAGCAGGCCATCTAAAATCCACGTGGCTTCTCCCTTAACCCGCATTCAGCATCTTGCAAAGAAGAGCACGAGAGCAGCAGCAGCATGAACATCTTGGTCTGAATGCAACAGCCTTACTGGGCCCAGCTTACTTGCATAACCCATAGTGGTTTGGTCCAAACCTTTGTTTACACTGAGTCACGTGCACACAGCCAATGGGCAGAAATGAAGTTGTGCATACAGGTTCCAGAACCAATTTTCACATTTAAGTTTGTTTATAAGAACCACATGCATGTAAGTATCTACAAACAGCAGCACTATGCAGAAAACACTCTCCAACCCCAGTCACATGTACAAACCTCTTCCTCAGAAAGAAAGATCAGTTATTTCATCTGTGCTTCCCTGTTAGATGTGGGATTCACCACCTTTGTTTCTCCTCCCTCTGACTCTGCATTACTTTTTTCACAGGCTGTATTCCCAGGGTCCACGTGATGATATTGCTGCCCAGAGCTCAAATCATCTCTGAACTGTACACACTGTATCCCAAACTTCATCTGAGCACCCAAAGACCTTCACCTGCTCTGTGGAGTGTGTGCTCTTATCTTCCTTCTACAGAGAAGTGAATTGCGTACAGGAATTTTTCATCCTTTTTTCCTATTTTCACCCTAGTCTTTCTACTGTTTGTTCCACATACAACTATTAGATGACACTTGGAACAGGATTCAAAGTGGTGTTAAGAACTGATCTAGTTATACCCTCATGCTGCAAAAATACCTGCTAAGTATTCCTAAAACACAGCAAATGGGAAAAACACCCATAAACAGCATGAAGAGAAACAAGAAAATTATTTTCTTTTCTAGTCCTAGAAGACAACAATACTAATCAATAAGCAGCTCCTGATGTAAGCTGCACTCACACCTTCACTGCTTTGGCTTTTAAAACATACATATCTCTAATCTAAAATGCATGTATTTGAATCATGTAGGAAATGAAATGATCAGTGTCAAATGTGGGACCTCTGCTGTATTCTGCTAATGCTACAAGCTGTTTGGCAGATAATTTGCATTTTCCTGGTTGCAATGAGCAGCAGCTCAAATCCAGTCTACGCAGCTGGTCACTGATGGCCTAGATTTTCATGCTTTCCAGGTACTGTAATAGGGTGTGCAAAGATTATTTAGGGGGTTAAGGCCAAAAAGGAGAGTATGTGTTGGTAAAACGAAGGAAAACCAGAGGGAATAATCACACAAGAAAATGTCCTTGGCTGTACGGGACAGTGACCACCATGGAAAGTCTGTGCAGGGCACGGCCACGAGGTGGCCCTGCGAGTTCTCCTCATCCCTGCGACGTTCATTATTCCACAGCCACCAGGGCCCCGTGCTCACACCCGACAGCTCAGCGACACCTTCCAGCAGCACCAGAGCCAGCTCAGGGTAAGGAACAATTAACCCAGCACGAGCAGAACACAACTGTTTTCTTTTCCTCAGTTCAGAACTAGCTCCAGTGTGGCATTTGCTTCTCCCAAGGGAGAAGATCAAATGTGCATGTGGTTTTACATCCCAGTTCAGGCTGCAATTCCGGTTAGATTGTGGTAAATGTAGAAGTCTCTTCCTGGATCCTGGCAAACCAGCCGGCTGTCTGACTCCTGTTCAGCACGAGTTTGATCCCAAGCAAGTTTTTTTGAAGGATCTCTTGGAGATACGTTAGAAGATTTGAGTTTTTACAAGGTGAGAGTTTCAGAGACGCCTTCTTCTAGAGCTCAGTGGTGAGTAAACATTTCGTTCTTATTGTAGCATCCTCAGTAACTGGGCTAAAAGGGAGGGAAAAAAATAAGGCTCTGTAAATACACTCCTCCAAAAGGGCCTGCCATGATGGATTACAAGAGAGTATTGCTTCAAAGAGCATTCATGGCTGCTCCCCTTGTAACTTAATGAGACCAACAGACAAGCCTTTCTAATGGACAACTGCAGAAGAGCAAACTGAATAAAATTTAAACAATGGAGCAGCAGCACCACTGCCATTCTTTAAAGGTGGTCACTGGAAGGCCTGATCATCACTGCCATCATTCTGCCTCACCAGCATGGCAGAATGGAATAGCAGGGGAACAGGCTTCTACCAATTTGGTTTTTTTTGACACCCTTATAGTTTGGAAATAACTGGGGGGCATCCCTCTCCACCCCCACCAATCCTCTGGCAGGTACTGAAACACTGTAAAGAGATTTCTCAGAAATGTTTTCTGTACCATAACTTTAGTCTAGCATTAGAGCATGTGAGCAGATAAGGAAAGAAACTGAAGTGAAATTGTAATATACACACATCAGTTTACCTAATATTTCAGATGCTATAAAGTGAGACAGAACTACAGTGTATTAGCACAGCAAAACAAGGCCCTGTGTCTAAACGGCCACTGTAACTATGTCAGTGGAAGCAGTAAGAGTGCCCACACAGACTTGTGGAACAGCTGAGGAGACCTCACCTCACAGGGACCTCGGGTGTCTGCTGGGATGGTGTCAATCCAGCTGAGGACATCAGGGTCTCCGTGCTGCCTTTCACTGCCTTCAAAGATAAGGCAACATTATTTCCCAAAGGTCCGTTGGAAATCAGTCCTGTCTGAATGGGGAAGAATGAAACAAGAAACTCAAACACCAACCAGGACAAGACAAACT
Organism: Trochalopteron elliotii; assembly: GCA_024734555.1. NCBI lineage: Eukaryota > Metazoa > Chordata > Aves > Passeriformes > Leiothrichidae > Trochalopteron > Trochalopteron elliotii. Next base: position 3,680,113 of record JANPWX010000011.1, read on the forward strand.
AACTTTTAAATATGATTTACTTATGAATGCCAAAAATAGGATTCATTAAACTCCAGCCTGGGCTTTACTAAATACAAATTCTTTAAGAAGTTTTATGGCATTTATCTGCAGTACAATACAGCAAAAATTAAGTTTAACTATTAACAGGGTATGTTGTCTGATTTACTCCAGCTGAATTAGTTTGCTTTATTTTTGGTCTGGTAGACCTTACTTTATAGACCTTCAAACTATTAAAAATTATTGTATATTACTATTTAACTTGAACTCCTATTTCTTAATCATGACAAAAGCTTTCGTTTTTTTCTTTGTTAAGAAATGATGAAGTAACTCACTGGCACTAACCACCTCGGTGTTACAATGGGCTGAGAAGACACCTACAAAAAGCAAACAAAAGCTCAATTAAAAGGTTGAACGTAGCTGAGAACGTTGTCAAAATACATTGCCTCCCAAAACAACACCTCCCCCAAAACAATCTCAGATATTTGCCCCTCGCTAGCCTTTGAATCACACTAGTGATTAGGTGGAGATGTGGCACGCACTGAGCACAGAGCCAGACACTCACTGGGAGCAGTTTCAACTCAGCGCTCCCTTCCAAAGGAAAGAATTCATCATCTTTTAGTGCTTTGTGGACAACCTTAAACCAGGGCACACCACTGTGAAGAGTTTAAACGTCCTCCTTCTATACCCTTTCTCTTGGTGCATACAATATAACTGCACTTTGCCAGCACAGATAAGAGATTTCTTTTTATCTATATAAAAGGCTTGATTAGTATTAAGAGTATCTTCAAGTATTTGTGTGTATCTATATTTATACAGACATATAGACATGTACATACATCTTCCCATATAATTGCTGAATTATGTATTACTGAACCCCAAAAGTGTGAGAAGCAGGCTGGCACTTGCTGCTCTGCTAAAACAGTACTAGAGGACCCTGTGGCACACACACAGGTTCACTCTTCAGGTTCCTTCATTTCCCCTGCAAAACTGTAAAGTTTACACCCCTACAGCAGCCACCCTGCAGCTGGGGGCCATGTGAACAGTGACCCCTGTCCATCACTTCTTTCCACTGCCACAGATCCAAGCCTGGCAGACAGACACCAAAGCCAGAGAAGGGCTCATGAGTAAAAATCACTGTTACGTGCAAAGGAAGAAGTTTGGGTTTGAAATACATTTACCCGAGGTGTGGCTTCTGAAAAGTCAATTAGATTCTCTGTCAGTGATGTTAAGGAAACGTCCTGGTCATCTGGAGTGCTCTATGGAATAAATCAGTTTTGAATTGAATTCCCAGTAGTAACCACATAGGTCTACTGAATACCAGTGTCTTCCTGAGTTATAGACCAGTATCTTTAATGAACACCACTTTTTATCAGGCCTATTTTTTTAAGTCTTTCCTTTTGATTTTTTTATTTATCCTTTTAATTTCCCTTATTCTCATCAACGTACTGGAAACAACATCATTGCCCTGAAAGCAAGAAGTGAAACTGTCCCTTCCCCTCTGCAAAGGTGGGGTACTGCACCATTCGAAAGGTCAGCAAGGTCTGGAGTGGGGTGTTTGAACTCAGTGAAATTTATGATTATTCAGTGGGATCAACTACATAATACTGGTCTAGAGGCCCAACAGCTACAGGGCAGGGTGTTTTGGTCATCCAGAACAACCTGTCAGTCTGCTCAAGTAAAGGCAGCACAGGTCCAATGCTATTGGACTCTGCTTTTCTTTTGGAGAGGGACAAAAGAAAGTTTAATCCCCAACTTTGAGCTCTTCATGGAGTCCAGTTAAAAATTACCTTAAGGTAACTAGAATAACAAATGAGCATCTAAATTTAAACTTTTCCTTCTGTGGTTCTTTTGATGGGAACTGGCTATGTCAGAATTTCATCCCTACAGTCTCCTTACTGGAGCATAAAATCATTGGGATGTAAGGGGGCTCCCCGGCAGTGTGAGAAAAACAAACCAGTTTAGAAAAATTAGAGTTACGCCACGAACCGGAAAGGACAGGCAGAAACGGCCTTTGGAAAGATCTGTGCAGTGTCCCTGCCTGCTTCAGAAAGCACTCTCTGGCATTCCCCAGCGCCTGGCATTCACAGAGTTATGAGAGGCATGCAGCAAGGTCTGCTGGGCTTGCCTGGAGGCATCGGGAGCTCAGAATGTGACACAGAAACCTTCCAGGCTGGCAGGTAGTGATACCTTTGAAACAGCAGCCTCCTCAGCTGGAGCCAGATTAGCTGGAATTAGCAGGTCCTCGTGGTTAGAGTCAGCATTGTCCTCATTCAACGTATTACTGAAAGGGGAAAACATTCTCATTAGCACCCTGCCTGGATAGCATGGAACAGGGCTACTTCCCAGATAGCTCAAAACCTTGACATCGGCTCCACGGAGGCAGACAAAAGACTGATGTTTGTATGTTAATGTAAATGCCTTCCCACTACCTCCACAGATTCCTGCTCTCTCTCACAGTTCCAGCTACAGCTGTGTATAGACCCAGCAGTATCGACATCTTCTATCTCAAAGGAGCTTCTTCCCCTTGTGTCTAATTTGCCTGAAGCCTTTCCTGTCATCCTCTTATCTTCCTCTTTAGAGCCAGGGGCAGCAGGATGTCAGGAATCTCAGTCCTTTCAGAAGATGAGAGAGATTCACTTACTGCTTGCAAAGATACTCACCCCGAGGCCTGGCCTACACTGATCAACTGCTGCAACAGTAATTAAAAATGCATCCATAAATCTGCTTAGTTAGATGCAGCCTAAATGCTCAGCAACTGTTCCTCATCTTTTCAGGCCTTTTCATCACAATATCCACGTGGTCTCTTTAACCCAGAAACTCTTTTCTCCAGAATCACTTACGGAACAAAGGCATTTGAAGCAGGGATTGCTCTCAGCAGCTCTCTTGGATCTTGAAATACCGGACTGGTTGCTGGAGGACTGCTCTGTGATTTGCCTGACAGGATAATGTTCCTGGCACAGACCAACAAAAAACAAACAAACAGAAAACAGGTACAACCTTCCATGGAAAGCTCTTTATGAATCATGTGTTACAACACAATTTAGGGACTGCTAATGTACATTTTATTTGTATGTTTTATTTACAGATTCACCCTCTGCTCTTTGAGGTCTGCCACATGTGCATCTTCACAAATGGTCAAGAAGTTAGACGTTGTAACCTTTTAAACTTTTTCGATGCCTGCAATCCCACTGGACCTTGCAATCGTTTCATATTTAGTAATTCTCAAGAAATTGTCAGGGGTTTGTATACAATTTTTTTTTCTCCACTAGTAAACACCTACTGTGAACAGACCCATCCCCTCTCCCCACACTGAAGCTGTTCACATTTCAGAATAATTAGTGATTGAAATTGCTGTTGTAACAATGGTCATCAAGTATGGCAGAATAAAGAGCATCTGTATTATCTTGTATATAATAAAACTTAGCAGTTATAACCCTGATTTTCACCTCAAAACCACTTCACACTCATGAGGTTAAGGTACTCTATTCAAGGTAAAATGTGAAGACAACTGAGCCGCTGTCAGACCACACTGAACTGCAGGTTCTCAGTTCTGTAGTGGGGTAACTACACCACATTTCTTACAAATCTATTCACTACCTGGCAGCAGCCTCCTGAATATTGGAATTCTTGACACCTGTCATGCTGTCATCTTTTCCAACCTGAGAGGAAGAAATGAACAGAGACATAAATTTCTGATACCTGTTTCCATCTTGTGTCAGTTCTGAGATTCAGAATAGAGCTGAGTGTCTCTATCCCAGCAAAAAACGTGCTGTTCATCTACAGCTCAGGGACTTAGAACATTAATTCCATGTGACAATTTCAGTGCAGAAATAAAAATAATTCACCAACAAAGCCAAATAAAATACCATTATTTGCTAAGGAATTTACTACAACACGCAAGGAACCCAGTCTTAGTGACAGATTAATTGCTTGATTAGAAGGCAACATTTGGAGGTTACCTGTCTCAATGACCTCTTAAATTAAGGCTTGCACAGGGTCTTGTCCTGTTATCTGCTAAGTATCATCAAGGACAGAAATTCCTCCTTGGGCAGCCGTTCTAGTACAGGACTATTATCACTGTGAAAAAAAGGCTGAAAAGCCTTCTGACTCTGCCTTGGACAAGGCTCTTGGAACACTCTTATCTGCAAGGGTAGCAGACCCTCACCTTCTCCAACATCAGGCAACTGAAGAGAAATAAAACATTTGAGAGCGTCACAGCTCTGTTCAGTTGAGTATTTACCTTGTGCACTGCTTCTGCCTGGGCCTTCAGGATATTGCTTTTGAGATCTGCTGGAAGCCACTTTGCTGCTACGATTGGGCTCTCGATTGCATTGTTAAGACATTTATCTGTCAACTTCACCACTTCATCCTAGACATGAAAACAGCTTTATCAGAAGCAGTTTCCACATGGACAAGTCTGGGCTGAAGTTTATCAACATCTGTAAACAACAAGGCTCTGAAGACAGAGGAAAGTCAGCAGATTTATACTGAAATGAAAAAGCAATTTTTTCCTTTATTTTGGAACTCAGCTGTAATGTCAGAGCAACACACAAAGTAAAAAAACCACAATGCTTAAATGTGGATATGCAAACTGCTGTGCTAAAAATACAGCATGCAAGGAACGAAATACATCCTAAAACTGCAGCCTAGTTTACTGGTAGGAGATCAATGCAACAGCCATTATTATATCATGTCAGTGCAGCCTAAGTAAAAGTTGGTAATTTACTCTCAAATGCGAGTTGGGAAGATTTTTAATTTAAAATCCACTTAATAAGTAAGACCACGAGTTTAATTAATGTGCTACTAACTACCTCTCCCACCATTGATTATATCAGAGCAAACTGGCAGCCAGCTACATAATGAAGAGAAGTAAGAATGAGATACCTTTCACTACAGTATATTTCATTATGAGAATTGCATTTCTTAATTATAAAATGTTAATTAAGCATTCAGTCTACTAATTGCTATTTGATTAGTGGCAGAAGTTAATTAGCTGAGTGAAAACTAAACCCTGTGACCTTCCTTCTGAGGGTATGACTCAGCAGGGGGAGACAGAGTCCTGCTTTCCTCACCATATGCCACGGTCTAGGGCAGGCTCCTCCCAGGAGGCAAGTGCTGCAGGACTGCCTGGAGCAGGGACAATCCTGCTGCACTCCTACCTGCAGCGTGCCCAGGAGGAATGAAGCCCATTGCAGAGAGAGAGCAGAGCAGAGCAGAGGAGTTAAAAAGAGGTGAACACCTGTCCCCCCACAGCTCTCCATCCACTTTCAGCTTTTTACATTCTCTGGAGACACTGGTGAGAACTTGTAATTATTTGATCTTTAGAGAGGGGAAAAACATTTCCTTTTTTTGTCTCCCTCTAAATCACCTTTTGGGATATCCAAATAGGATCTTAGGAGACTATCTAAAGGAGAATACATTTTCAAAATTTGAACCTGTCAGCAACAAACTTCACAAAATATCCAAGGGTCACTGTCAACATAAAAAGCTATGAGGACCAACAACCAAGTGCTGCTAATGACTATTGCCAACAGAGGTGCACCTTCACAGAATTCATTAAGACAAACAATTATTGAACATTTAAGTACTTTTATTTTAGAGAAGCTGCTGCAATTGCCAAAAAGAGTAATTACAACTGAATTACCGTTATTTGTACAGCTGCAGCAGCCAACTGTGATAATCTGTAAGTCTTTACACTGGACCTCACTGAACCAGATGCCACGTGTGACAGTACCTGCACAGCATTTTGAATGCATTGTTCCACTAATACAGTAAATCTGATCATTTTAACTGAGCACAGCAGTACACTGGTGCTTGAAGTACCATTTTATTGTTTAGCTTCCTCTCAGCTTCCTCCACTACCTGAACAATCAATTTAATTAGGTCACTCTAGTCTATTAACGATTAGACTCCCTACTTTTGAAAGGCTTACTACTATCACAGAATATTTTAATTTAATGGAGTATAAATTTCATACCACCAAGGAAATATTTCCCTCAATATTAATGATCCGTTTTTTTCAACCCTATTTTGCACTTGAAAAAAGCATAGGTGTCTTACAGGTTTTTTAAATGAAAAAAAGCATGTAGCTAGAGGGAAAAGCATCCGGCACTTCCTAATGCCTCAAGATGTCTAATTTACAAGACATTTCAGTTGTCCACACAAAATGGTAAAGCTGCTGGGGTTTGTCATTATTCTAGCTCATTAGGAATATTTGTTGTTTCCATGGACTAGACAAACTACACTTGTACTGTGTTCTTCAATCAAAACATGGAGCTAGGCAGCGATGCAAAAAGGCAAGGAAAGATTAAGGGCAGTAACAAGGCATGTGATCCCAATCCTTCGTGCTTTTGAGTTGTGTTCCTGGTGCCACTAAAAATCACTTTGTGCAGGAAGATGGAGTCTAATACAGGCACATTTTTGAGCATCTTCCATGTATTTACAGATCACAACAAATTCAGAAAAAGTAAACCCTCATGTCCTTGCATTTCCGACTCAGGAGCAGACTTTGAACACGGGCAAACAGGGTGAACCTTTATTGTTCATCTCCCTTCAGAAGCTGATGAAAGCAGAGTGTTGGTGTATTTAAAGCTATTTGCTCTCTTTGTCAGATCTGGTCACTGCACTAGTGAAAGCTGGGACAGGACAAAGTCGCATTCTTCCATCCCAACAGATTTTGGCAGTGAGCAGCAGAGAAGAATGAAGCCATTCATTCCCTCGCTTCCTCTTTTTCTCCAGAAGAACAGGGGTAGCTGGATAAATATTTCCCTATCAAAGAAATCAATCAGGATTGATTGATTGCAAGTATAGAATTACATAAAGATGACTGTCAGGCCATCTCTGTCCCCTGATGGAAAACAGTTAAAGATTTTTAATTAACAAAGCTGAAATGAGTTGGCATATACAGTGTCACGAAGTTCAGGATGCAGCTCTGCCTTCATAAGTAGAAAGGTAACACTTTCCCCCAATGCATTTCACCAAACCTCTTATATACTGTAACAGTTTCTACATGTGGTGAAATTCATAATCACACACCTTCAGAGAGAATGCTGCAGCACTGCATTCCCTCTGAAATAATAACAAGCTCTAGAACCTAAACTTATTGCAAGGTTTTCGTGGATATATTGCAGTCCCATGCAATTCTGCCAGAAGAGGATACCACAAACACTTCTTTTACTAATAGATTAAGAAGAAAAGTAAGTACAGGAGAAGAGCCCATCGGTATATTTTATAACAAACACCATAAATGAAAGCTTCTTTTTTTTTCTAAAGTAGCCGTCAAAGGCAGGAAAGAAAGTATTTTTAACAGTGACTTTTAGGTCACTCTTCAGGACTGGTTTCCAAACCATTACACTTCCTCTCTGAAGGGTATGCTCACTTGGTGCTACTGTAACCTACATGTCTTTGCAATCTGAAGCATTGGGAATTTCAAGTATGCAGAGAGTCTCTAATCTTTGTCTATCTTTTTTAAACAAACACTCTCAAGTGACTACTTGGTAAACTACATCATAGGGCAGAAAAGTTTTATTCTATCTCTTCTACCCTAAAAAAACTACCAATGATCTACTCTTACATTTTCCTAATAAAATTTGCACTCCCTTCTTGAAAGCTGAACTGTGTTTTACCCCCCTATTGGCATACTGTTGATCCATAATTCTCTGTTATGCAAGTGTTCTTGCTCTCTAATCAGGTTACTGTCCCCCCAGTATCTCCAACCCCTAAAGTTACTCGGCACCTCATGTGACAGCAGCTGGATGACTGTGACTGTTCTGTATTGGGAGCTGTTTGTTAGATTAGCTCATTACAGGAATCTCAGCTTGCTTATTATAAATCAGCCATGATTTAAAAACCACTGGAACAGTTTCGGTCCATTCTCTTCAATGATCCAATTAAATGTCTTTCCCCTCTCTGTCTGAACTAAAGTGGAGCTCAACAGGCTAAAACATTCTTAAATAAACTGCATTCATTTGCTTTAGCTTATGTAGAAGCAGTGTTTCAGCATAACAGGACCTACAGTCTACTGATTAATCTCCTTAGAGACCTGGTAATCTTTGTAATGCACTCACCAAGCAGAGAGGAGCAGCAGGCAGCCCTGACAGCAGCCCTTAAAGGGGACATGAGCCAAGCAGCCTGCAGCCCCACCCACAGCAGAGCCTTCTCTCACATGGAGGTGAAAAACAAACGCTTAGGAGTGGGCTTAGGTCAAACACACACTGCTAAACACCTCTTCTGGCACCTGGTTCTGTTACTATTGAGGGAGCAAGAAAAATCATAGCTGCTTCACTCAAAGTTAGATAAATCCTCAGGCCTCCCTGCAAGGGAGGGTAGCCTAAACAGAGATAACACTGCCAGTTGTTTCACTCTCTCTGCTTGCCCAAAACACAGAAATCTCCCAAAGCTTGTGCAGAGAAAGCAGAGTAATGGGAAACTAAATTTCATTTTTTAAAGCTAATTAAAAAAACCCAGAAGAATATCCTGTCTGGGGGCAGTTATCTGATAACCAGTGAATCCATCAAAGTTCACAGCTGCTGTAAGGGAGGATCCTGGCCTTTATCCCTTCTAGCAACACTACTTATTTTCACTATGGCCCTGGCATTTCTTTGACCCTTTCCCTGATCCTACTTAACTCACCATTTACCAATTTAAAGAGCAAACTAAAAACCTAAAGAAATACAGCACCTCAACAAAAAGTTCAAAACAAAGGCAGGAAAAAACTTGTTTGCCAGTTTGTGGATACATTGGTTCACTGAAACCTGCAATGATTCCTGGTGGTGAGAGAGGAGAGAGGGAAGCTGGGGAAGAAAGAGTGAAGAGGAAGGAGGGAGAAGAGAGCCCTCACCCTGTTCAGGGCACTCAGGCTTGTACCTGGGCTCAGCTGCCCGTGAAGTGCAGCCTGACTTGCTCAGAGGGACTTGAGAGCAGTAAATCAAACCACATCACTGCTCTTTGTGTAAACACAGAGCACTAACACCTACATCAGAGAGCAGGTACAAACTGGTTACTTAACAGGAGGGATGGATCATCAGCAAACTTGACTCAAAACAAAACATCAGAACAACCTTCTCAGAACTAAAAAATGCCAGGAAAGCAGCTCAGCCCTTCCAAAAAGAGGGTGAACCATCCAACACCACGGAGGTAGTAACCTACAGATAAAGACAACTGAGAAACATTTCAAACATTTATGCCTTTTACTCCCACTGATTTTAGAAAATCTCACCAGGCTGCAGTCTGCACACATGCACATCTGCCCCCATCTTTATCTCACTGCCCTGTCACACACAGGTTTATATATCATAAAGCTTTTGTATTTCCCTGTATTACTCACTCACAGTCTTAGAAGTCTTGCAAACAGAGCAAGGCAAGTGGAAGACTTTTCAGAATGATCTGAACAAAATTCAGGGCCGTAGCAGGGGGAATGAAGGCCAGTTAATTACCTGTACATTTATGTTCACGTTGGGACGCTCAGTGGGCACAGGGCTGCTGCACTCTGTCTCCAGCTGCTTCAGTTTTAGGAATGTGTCTTCAAATGCTGAAAAAGACAAAAAAGATATAATCTTCCTAATGTTACCATGGAGTTACTTGACTTGTAACTTGCACTATTCCTAAATACCAATTACATGATTTTCAAGTAGTGCAAAAAACCACAGGGATGGGGGTATCTACTTGCTCAAGCTCCAGTGCAAATTTTAAGCCTGCAGACTGTGTGCAGCAAATCACAGCACTGCACTCCTGGGAGCTCATTTGCCCAGCCATCCTCACAGGAAGTGAGTCAACAGTTAATTCCTTAGATGGTGGCACTTTACTATATTTGTGGACAAAGTCACATCCAATGTAGAACTGACTTTTCCCTTGTATCTCTGTCCTTGTTGTTCTAGTAATGGGTAAAATTGTCCTTGTGCATATAATGTAAGGGAGCTTCCTAAAACAGTTCTGCATTTTTCGTAAGGAATCAATCCCATATCAACCTAATTATTTAATCCTGGTCTCACACATCAAAATAGGGAAAAATCTGTCAGTTTGCTTACGATCAGAGTCTGCTTTTTCTGCAGTCGTTTCCTTCATGCTGGGAGGAGGGCAATTAACAGCCTCTTCTGAATCTCCCGTTGCCAAGCCAACAACCGGACGGCCCACAGCATCATCCACACAAGTTTCTGGCAACTCTGTGCTGTCTAGCAAATCAACAAGAGGTGTGCTGCAAAGGCAGAAAGACGGGCAGAGAGATGCAAAATCATGTTACCACTCTTCCTGTAACAAGAAAAAGCTTTAAGATGTGCAAATTCTTTTTTTCAAGATGTCTTCTGATGACCAGCCACAATCTAGAAAAACTGCTTCAGGTAACTAAGAGACATTGGCTTTCAGCAGGCTTAAGAAACATGAAAAAGGGAACATTTCACATCTGTAGAAGTGACTTCATAACAGAACAGGTCCATGTTGCCTGCTGTGTCACCACACAGCAGTGGAAAAAGTGAAGTAAGAAAGAGGGAAGTTTTTATCCACAAAATACACTTTTTGGAACGAACATTTGAAGTTTTTGTAACAAACTCAAGGTACCCTTTAGGATTTTTACAAGAGAAAAAGAAAAGTTAGGGGGAGGGAAGTTGGTATCACAAAAAGCTGTTTGTGCAGCACCTCACCCAACACTGGTAAGCAGAACAGAGGGCAGAAGGGTGCCCTGCAAAGGACTGCACTGACACTTATGGTCAGGCATACCTAGAACCAGTTCCAGTTTTGTTAACTTAGGCAGAGCCATCAATGAAGCCTTAGCAGTCACAGTGTTTTAAGAGAACCACAGCATGTATTCTGCACCCTGTCATGATCACTTGTTTCACCTCCTTTGATTTCTGATGGAAATATCTCCTTTTAATTTTGCCCTATGAGCTGTATTTTTGATGAACAATTATAAAAACAATTATACAAATGAGAAACAATTATAAAAACAAAAATATTATGATGCTTATGTTGTGCAAGCAGTCAGGAATCTCATACATTTCTCTAGAGCTTGGGAACAGCTAAAGCCACGCTAACAGCAAACTAACAAACACAGAAAACAGTGCTGCACAATGTAATGGTTAATCAGACAGGCTGTGCACACAACTGCAGCTTTACTGCTGCCCAGTTCAATCAACAATCACTCTCACAGTATGGCTGCAATATTGATTTAACAAGAAAAATCTATCAATCCCTTTTGCAAGTCCTGTCCCAAACAGGAGAAAAATGTTATCAAGCCCATACCCACCACAACAGAACAGAACCTACCCTTAAGCACAGACAAGGGAAGTTTTCTACTTGACAGTTTAGACCAGTTTCTCCCTTACCACTACCAGGTTAGTGCCTCATGCCTCTGTCCAGCCCCTGAACCTGGAAGCAATGCCATGTTGTCACTATAGAGGCTCCAGGAAAAACTCCTTCCCTTCCAGCTCAAGCACACAAAAAATCCTTTCAATGTTAAATATATACCTCTGAAACAGATTACAGGATATCACTGTTCTAGTGCTAATAATGTACAAATCATTGGAAGTCAATTAATTGCTGTAAGGCAAATTGAGGTCACTGGCTTGATTCTCCTAATGCAGTGGAATAAGAAGCTACCAGCAAAGCAAATAACAGGAAAATTTTTCAACCTCCTGTGCAGTCTCTCCCTGCACCACTAATGGGAAAAGGCAAACAGCAGAGAGTCTTGCAGAGAGGGAATGATGGATACAGAGAATTAATTGTTAGAACTAATGAACAGGAAGAGATGGGTCTTCCAATTAAGGCAACAAGGAAAGTGAGACTGAATCCCATATACCTGGATTTACCCTCACACAAAGGGATATTTTGAACTTTGCACAGTAATAAGTGCTGTCTTCAAATTAAGTTCAACCACCATATTTTAAGAAATACTCTCTGGGAAATGCTGATAAAAGATACCAGGAACTCAAACCATATAAATAATTATGAATATAGGAATAATGAAGCGTTGTAGTGTATGTGAAGGTTTGTCAACCCATTAATAAGTCATTACATGCTCAGGGAGCTCACACAGTTAAAGGAGCAGCTACTGCATTACCCCTTCTTTTTGCCTGGCCCATATATTGGTATAAATATGTACCACACAGCATTCAATGTATAACACAACTGAGAAAGCTCTCTGTTAAAAGTGGTGTGGGTTTTAACTTCCTAATTGAAAAACAAAACAATACCCCATGCTAGTTTGCGAAATACAAGCTTCAAAATACAGTAACCAAGTCCTACAAAAGAGGTTTTTCTCTTGGAAACAATCTGATTTCTAACAGCATGAAGTACCATGCAAGCTCACTTATTTTTTCAGACTGGCAGCAACACAGAATATGTGTGTCACATGGACTCTGCAAGGTAGGACAATAGCATGAAATTCTTTGCTAATTTTCCTGGCTTTGGGGCAACCAACGTTATATGTGAAGGTAAGAAGACTAGTGAATTTGAGCCTTTTCAAATTATTTTTGCCTAAACAAAAATGCACATTAAAAAAACCCAACAACAACAACAACAAAAAACCACGCACAAAAAAAAGTGCTCCCTTTTAAAAGTGAGGAAAGCAAAAGGAAAAGCCCCAGGAATGCAAGATTGTAGAAATGGAGACAGCTCACACACACTGAGTTTGTAATCAAGTCCCATATTCCAAGAATTCTTCTGTCTTCCATTTTTTTGAAGATAATTCCAAATACTGACATAGCATAATATATACAAGCCAACAACTAGAGGAAAGGAAAGGAAACAGCTTAGGAAAATATGCTGGCTGCAGAACCTTTGGGCATATTAAGCAAAGATTTGTCACCACAGAAAAATATCCATGTGCTTCCTCATTGCAATTAATAGAGGACATGACCTGCTCCTGTAAAAATGCAGGTGGTGCTGGTTCCAGTGTGATACACTTTCTCTGCTGTTGAGAGCTGTCACTCACCCTAATAGGGACTAGGATAATAATTCACCCCAAGTCATGAAGTCCTACCAAAATAATCCCAGCACAGAGGAAGATGGACCCTCAGGAGGAGTCAAAGCCACGTGGCAAAAGCATGCAACATACATCACACTGAAATAAACCAGTTCTAAAGGCAGATGGGTTTCAGGCCACTTCCCCATCCTGAATCTGTAAGGGAAAAAACCTGCTACAAAAACCTGAGCCACAGCTTTGATTACCAAACTCGCTGCAAATTCCAGGGCAGTCCATGTCCATCAGCAGGGTCACCAGCCCTCTGCTCAGCACTGGTGAGACACCCTGGAGTGCTGTGCCCTGCTCTGGGCTTCCCAGGACAAGAGACACATGGATATACTAGAAGGAGTGCAGCAAACGGCCACAAGAACAACAAAGGGTCTGGAGCACCTGAGCTAGGAGGTGAGCCTGAGAGCTGGGACTGTTCAGCCTGGAGAGGACAAAGCTCAGGAGGATCTCACCAATGTGTATAAAAACCTGATGGAGGGAGGAAAGACAACAGTCAAACTCTCCTCAAGGGGGCCCAGAGAAAGGACAAGAAGTAATGGCCACAAACTGAAATACAGAAAATTCCACTATAAACCATAACCCTAACCACAAGAAAAAAACCTGACTTTTCTTCCTGTGAGATTGGTGAAAACAGTTCTCTGAGGAACGTGAAGTCTCTGTCCTTGGAGATACTCAAAACCTGGCTGGCATGGTCCCAAACAACTCACTCTTACCATGGGGGTAGACTGCCTGATCACCAGAGGCATCCTCCAGCCTCAACTACTCTTTAATTCTGTGACAGCTACACAAAACTTCTCTGACACCCAATGACTCAGCCACTACTTGCAGTGGCCTGACCTTGACAAAAGCACATCTGAACTTAAAACTCTGCAATAAACCAGTGATTTGTTACTGCAGCAGTGTCCTTGCATTTTAAATACAAAACTATCCCAAATTCCTCCATTCAAATTTGTGGCTTCTTCTCCCTCAACTGCACAGACATTATACGATACTGTAAAGTTAAACAACTTATTTTTGTTTGCATATTCTCATGCAACTTTATAAATAAGAAAGAAAAAAATGGGTTTGCTTCACTCCAGAAGTTTACAACATCCAGCATTTAAAACCTAAAACTAAAAAAAGCACAAGAGATTGTTCCAATCAGCTTGGTAGGCGTCACAGATCTTTACTTCACAGCTTGTTCATTTTTTTTAAGCAGAGTTGTAAAACAGAGACTCATATTTCATTAGCAAACTCTCATCAGATGCGGGGGTGAGGAGGCAAAAATATCTCAGGCAATATTAAGTTATGTCCTGGCTGAGACTTACGTCTTGCTTCTTCAGGTCAGGATATCTGAAAATGTTTTTTTATTTCTGGGTTCTGTGGCAATTTGAAACATAATGAAATAATTTGAAATGCATTCAAACAACTTCTTTATCCTAAAAGCTTAATATAAATGAACTTTAAAAACCCTCTGTTACAGCTTTTCCTCCTTTTTTTTAATAGGAAAAGAATATCAGAATTTGAAAGCAACAAACTTCAGAAAACACAGCGTGTTCAAGGGTAAAGGTTTGTTCTTCATGTTGTTAAAGGCCCCCAAGAATACCAATGAGCCATGAAGCTGGAGTCTTAACCTCTGACTTAACAATTAACCTCATGGATCATATGGCAGGACTGGTGTTTGTCAGGAAATCTTTGTTCCTTTTCAACTGGACCAGAGAAGCAAAAAAGAAAGAAAAATTTGTAAAAAGCAAAACCTTATAATAATAAAAAAAATACTCTTTGCCTTTTTGACAGTTCTGATAAATTTATTCTTTAAAAATTGAAAATAATTCTATATCATTTCCAAACAATAATTCTCAGAAGAGATCTTATTGAGAAAAAAAAAAAAATGTTAGTTTTCAGATCAACCATGTATCTTAAGATATTTTTACATGATCATGGTTCAAAAGGAGGGGCAGTTATATCCTCTATTTCTCTTAGATTTTTGAAACCACATTATAACCCACTAGTTGCATATGTAGCTTTATAACAAACGTGACTCCTGAATGGCTCTCAAACCCAGCTAAAAAAATGAATCTTTCGGTCATTAAGAAAAACTTTAATACAATTTTAAAAATCTATCTATATGCACATATAGATAGATATATACTGTTTCTAAAGTAAGGCTGATGTGTGGCTTCTGGTCTATATGCTGTTTTTCTTTAAAGACTCAATACCAACAGCACAATCTGCAAGGCCTTTTGTAACAAAAGCTTTTCCCCCTCTATAGTCAGCTTCGGGTCCGTAGTCCTTCTCCCAGGGGGAGCTCAGGAGGCGACTTCCCAGCCTGTGCCGGGAAGCAGTCCTGAGCCCCGGCGGGGCGCAGAGTCAGAGACTGGTCATGGTGGCCTGCAGAGCGCAGGCAGTGCCGTGCAGCCCCGCGTTCCTGGCGTTGCGCTCGTGGACGAACGCGGGGCTCGGTCCGTCGGCGGCGCGGCTCCTCGGCGGGGCCCACGCCTCCCACGCGGCTCCACCACGGTGACAGCGGCCGGCGGCGTCGGGGGGCCTGGAGCGGTGGGGAGCGGGAGGGGGAGAATTAGTCAACGGGCATGGAGGAGGAGGAACAGGGTGGAGAAGTAAAACAAAGGAGAGGACAAGAAGATCGATGCGAAAAGACAAGGAAAAGGGGCATTCTTGGAAGGTGAAGAGGCATGCAAGTACACGTGCACATGACGACGCTGCCAAATAAACCCCTTTCTGCACGGCATCCTACACGTTTTTGTACAAGTCCGAATTGACAAGCACTCTCATGTATATGTTGCTTACAGTTCCCAAATGTAAAGCACTTAATATTTCAAAACGCTTCACAGAGCTAAGCAAAAATCATGTGCATTTTACAGATGGGAGAAAATAATGTGATGGAGGACCAGACCTCAAGTATACAGCACATTTTATTTGCAGAAAACAAGTTTAGGTGGCAGCTCTAAACGTACATCTGAAACAAACATCTATAAGCAATATCAGTTTTCAAAGTGACTGGAAACTGCAGATTCTAAAGCGCATTAAAAAAAGAAAAAGAGAAGAAAATAGAAATTCAGAAAAAATGTGCACTGCTGTGCAGGAGCAAACAGTAGAGAAACGAATCATCCACAATTTAGGTGACTAAGGATTAATACTATTGAAGAAGTTGCCTGCAGCTATAACTTGCATTAACATAATTTAGTTGGAAAAGAACCATTTTACAAAAGGTCTCAACACAAACTAAGACCTCACATTCTAATTCTGCATATGAAGGCATAATGGTTTGTAAATTTTAAATTTAGAATTCCTAAAATCAAGCCTACAGAAATACCATGCACAGTTATGGCCAGTCTTTGCCACACTTGGTATAAAGTCCTCCAAAAGCGAGAAAGAGGAGCAAACACTGTCACTTCAGACAGTGTTTTGAAAAATACTATTATGCAGGAGCCCCTAGCTAGGAAACTGGATGGCTTTAGGCACAAACATCTCCAAAGCAGCAGGGATAAGCAATTAACTGAAAACAGCCAAATTTTATAATACTTTAAAAAAGGACAACGATCTGTTAACTGTTGTCTGTGTAGCACTAGGGTCCTTCACCGGTATGTTTTAGGAGAGGCTGTTAAAAGGTATAGTCACATATCAAAAAAGGGCTTGGAAAAAAGCACTTCATAAACTACTGAAGTAGAGAAATCCTAAAACAAAGGCATTTTTTCAGTTTAATGTAAAAGATTCGACTTAATGAGCCAAATCTAAACAAAGTGGAAGGATTGTTGCTGTTCACACAGAGGGGTCAGATGGCCTTCAGCTCAAATTCCACCTTCTCATGTTCCAGAACAGCCAAGCAGACAGCTGAGTTGGAAGATCACACGTGTTAAGGCAGGCAAACAGAAAAGCATGCAGGATTCACAACAGTGGTAAATGATTAACATTTGGGGATAGTCCTCCTTTAGAAAAGAGACAGGATCTATATAAAGGTCACCCATGTGTAAATTCAGAATTCTGGTTTTTGTGAAATACACCGAGGAAGTGACCCATGAATACCAAGGGCTCCAATCCCCAACAGTTCATTCCTTTATTTTATCATTTCTCTCATGTAATGTGGTTAAGGGAAAGCTACACTGGAAAAAAAAATTCCTTACTTATCACACAGTGAGGAAGTAAATATTAAATCTTTGTCTGCTGTCCCAATTTAGCAAAAAAAGAGCTTCTTGGGGAAAGACTAAACTTAGAAAGACACTGATCATGTTTTAGGTTTTCCAGACTTGCAACTAATATTCCAGATCAGTTTCAGATCCTGCAGACCAGTACAGCTTTCCTGTACTGACAATTTTACAGAAATGAAGTAAAAAAACCAACCAAACAAACCCAGAAATACTAGAATCCTTTGTATCTGCATAGTACTTTCTACAGTCTGGCAAAATTGCTGTTGGCAGCTGCAGCATTAACATTTTAAATTAAAGGAAACACTGACATTAGGAAGGGATCTAAGTTACAAGGTAGCCAATACAGGCATCTGCCAAGCAGAGTACAGAAATCCAGGAGGTCGGGACCTTACTTCTAAACCCCTTCAATCTATCTACAAAATCCACAGTCCAGAAGATTTTGGTGTTCTCAACAATCTTTGGCAAGCTCTCTCTAAAAGAAGACTATTTTTCTGACAGAAAGCAAAGATAATTCATGCAGAAACAGGCCAATTAAAGACAGTAGTAGCTGAAAGGAGATCTTGTTAGCAGCACCGAGACACCCTTGCAGGCACAATAGCCAAGTCACAGTTCCTAGCAATAAATATGTATGTTCTGGCAATTATATTAACCTAACCCCATTCCCCATCTAGGAAACCAGAATGTAGCTCAACTCCTGACTCAGCTCCAAACTGTTGTCTTTTTCCTACAGCTGGATTTGCCTTTTATTACAGGCAGTACTGTTTCCAGTGAACACAGTAAAACCAGAAGACAGCTACTTTCAGTAACAATGGCTCAAAGAAACATAACACAGACACAGTAGAAGCATTGCACTCTCAATTAAAATGCATCAATTGCCAAGAAGCTTGTTTTCTTTAGGACACACTGTTTTGGGATACATGCAGGTGTATTTTGCATTCATTCCCACTCTTCTATACAAACACTACATTCCTGCAGCAGCTGGCATGTAAGCTGAGATTCCTGGACAACGTTAAGACAGGCTCAAGTTCTCAATCCTAAAAACAAGCATAACAAACCCCAGACTGAGTGGCTATAGACCCCTCTCTGCTTCAGAACCAAAGCAGCGGGATTTCAGTAAGCAGCAGCAGCCTTGCAAACTTGAGCAGGAACATTAGCACAAATCAGGTACCCAAGAAGAGTTGATCTGGAGCCAAGAAACATTTCCACCAAAGGAAATACAGGTGTCTAGCAATCATCTTGCAATTAGGCCAAAAGAATAAAAATAAAACCATATTGCGAATGCTGAAGAATAAAGATGCCACCACCTTTCACCCACCACCACGGAAGGAATCGAGCGATCAACAGGATCCCACCATAGACAAGCACAGATTTCAGATACTAGATAAATCAAGGGCAAAAGAAAGAAAAACAGCATTGATCATATGTTCTGATTGAAATGTCAATAAAATGCAACTCAAAGCAGAATTACCATCCCCTTTATCATTCAAAATTGATAGTATTAAAAGTCTTTAAATGAATACAATTTACAAAATTAAAGTACATTTGTCACAGTATCGTTAGAAACAGATATCATCTACTTGTAAGAGATACTGAAGCAAAGCAGATTCATATGCCTGACAATGGGAGAAAGGGTCTTTCTCACGAGGGCTGAAACTGCTTAGGATAAGAGCTTTGGTGTCACTCCATTCCACCATGACTGCTCCTGATGAGTCTGGCAGATGCCAGATTTTCCCTTCTTGGACAAACCATAGGCACCAAGAAACCAAAGAAATTAAGCTGACTTGTGCACAAGTACTGGGTTGATATATGCTAAGTTTTGGGTTGAAAATAGCTTTGCAATTCAGAATTAGTTTAAGAAAAGATAAATGACATGCACATTTATCTATCTTCAAACAATTCTCTTAATTTTGAGATGCATCTAATCCATAAAATAAATACTCTGATTACATGAAATCAAAGCTCTTATCTTCAGCTTGTGTCATTTTCCTCAAGCTCCCATTCTACCCAAGCTCATGAGCAAAGTCAGCTTGCCTATTTCAGAAGGTTCAAAAGATAATTCACAAGGATACCAGTTTACAAGGCTCTGTATCATCCCAAGGGTCAAGGTAAGTCCTTGGGCCCCATGACACCAAGCAAAGGGTTACAAGTTTATGGCAAACAAGAAGGACCCAACTCTCTCCAAGACTTGAAAATGCTACTCCTCCTTAACTCCTTTAGCCCCTAAAGAAATTTTCTTTTGGTTGGCAGTGACTAAGCCTGTTGTCCTCACCTCTCCACACACAATTCATAGGAAGAAATCAGCTGCATCATCCCTAACTTGATTGTCAACTTACATTAGAGATACAAGGATGGCAGCTTATTTAAGTACAGATAAAGGAAAAGCTACTTGAATCATGCATAAGTGAGCAGAATTCATTACTCAGCAGAGCTGAACATACCACTTCTTATCTTGCTGGCTGGCTCCTGGGCTCCTTGGGAGGTTTTCTATTTCCACTAAGACTGGTGCAGAAGGAACCGCTGTTAGGACAGGTAGGTTTGGCTTGGCATTCCAGCTCTTTGGAGACAGAATATAAACAAGTTATTATACACATATTAATGAGGTGATGACACGTTAATGTGAACAAAACATATCAATATTTCTTAAGCACAAAGCTGAAGCAAGGCCATTTTCTTCCCTTACTTCCCTAGCACTGGGTATCTATCCCCAGTCTTTTCCAGCACTGTACACAGTTAATAGTTAACTGTAACATTCAATTACAGGTCAATCACTGGATTTCAGGAGCAAATAACAAAATCTTCAAATCTGTTGAGACACATGAAAATTGCCTTTAGAAAGAAGGAGAGTCCTTACTTGTGATCCATTAGTTTGGCTGATAATAGCATTGTTTGCAGCACTGAAAGACAAGAAGAATTTAAAACTGAATCAGATCAACAAACTGCTTTTGCAGGCTGGTAGAACTGTAAAGACATTCAGAAAGAAACAGAGTCTTAGATATTTCCAAAGTATTAATATCTTTTCACAAAATCCTTAAAAGCTTCTGTTTTAGGTCAGTTGTCTCATTCTAGGTAACTAAGAGTATCAAGTTTTTTTTCCTTTGTTCAAGCTGTAGTTTATCTGTAACTCATCTGTTTTTAACTATTCCTTTCCTAAACCAGTTTGGTTTAAAAAGTCTTTGTGATTCAGCAGTAAGATATGGCACTTCTAAAACGAAAGTTATATAATTTTAGTTAAAACACACAGCAAAATGTGACATCGTCAGAAACTCACCTACATGCTGTAGATATGTTTGTTCCATAACTAGAACCCTCCTGATTTGATGTTTCACATCACAAAAGTTTATCAGAAAAAGTTTCTTCTGCATGCAACCTCTAATAGGCTTAAAAGCAGCTATTCAAATTTACATGCACAGCAAATCAACACAGCATTAATAATAATTTTATGTTATTAAATATTTACTATATTTGATGAATTAAGTAAGACCCATATCCCTATCCTTGATGGTTTCTGAACCTGCAAGAGACATTTCATATTTCTGAGAGACTTAAAAGCAGTAATTATGCATTATAGATTTCATGCAAAGCAAACTTTTTCCCCAGATGTCTAATCTTTTAAAAAAGGTTCCCATCTCCTATGACCTGTTACTTTTCTGATTTATGGTCTGGACAACAGCTATCCAACCTGGCAAGCTGACAATTCAAACAGATTTCTGTATTTACTTGTGACTCTCTAGAATTATTTTATTTAAAACACCACGATGTCAACATCGAACAAGCTGTTCCTTGCCTGTTTCCCCCTTCACCCTTTCTCTGTTGAGAAGAATGAGGAGGCTACCCCAGAATTAACAGAAGTACTAAGGAATGCCTTCTGACTGGCACATTCCCCTGTGCTGGGTTAACACAAAAGAAGGGAACAACATACATCTTTCATGATGCATTTCAATTAGCAACACTGGAGTGTAGAGTTTCAGAAGTGGCATAGCTTGCTGTGGAGACACAACAGTGCCACACCTAAGTGCAGATCAGGAGACCGCAGTCTTATCAGGAGGAGAAACTGCACATGAAGTTTCTCTTCCCACTCTCAGAATGACCTAAGCAACCTGAAACTCAGAGAAGAGCACGACAACACAGCATGACGAGAGCACTAATTAATCAAAGAGTCACATTTTGCATGCAGAGGATCTTAATGACACCCAGTTTTGAAGACACTTTCCCACTGTATAGAAAGAAAAAACAATACAGGAAGTCACACTGCAGCCTTGTCCCCAGACTTCTAGACTTCTCCTGCTCTCATGCAAGAATTAGCCCTACTACTACAGACAGAAAATACTGGGCTGTATTAAGCCTGTTGTTTTGAAATGTTGGCATTCCCTACCCACCCACCATGGTGCTTAATATCTATGAATATCTATGAATATCTTCTAAAAAAAAAAAAAATGGCTGCAACTGATTATTGCAGTGTTCACAAGTTATTAGGGCAAAGAAACCAGAAGCCAAAACTGAGTGACCTAAGTTTCTTCACTACCAGGCAGTTCCTTTTAACATGGTTTCTTCTCTTCCCTCAAGGAAGGGCATGAAACTTATATGATTCAGATCCATGAGTAATTTACATTGCAACAGCAAGTATGAACCTACACATGCAGGAAGACTTTTGGTAGATAAAGATAGAACCAAAAGGCTTCCCTTTCAGTGCTGATCATGCATAAAAATAAATGCAAGTGTAATAAAGAATATAAAACCATCAGCTTACTTCAGAAATACTCATTTTACTGTCTTTTCTCTTTGACCTTCACTGAACGAGGTATTTCAGTCACACAGCTGGAGCAGGCAGACTTCAGGTAACAGATCACCTCACACACTTTACCTGACCTCTTTAGATGGCAGCACATGAACTACAGCTCATATCCAGCAAGAATCACAGCTAGTAATAAACAAACTTCTTTGCTAGCTAGTAAGCAAGTCTGGCAAAATTGTCTGTGTGACAGCAAGACAGAAGCTTTGCTTTGAACACTAACTTTTACATAAGGCAAACAAACACAATACCCATGGCAAAACCACAGTTAAGAGGCCAACGTTATATCCTCCTTCTGCACACATGTGCTCAAGTACAGGTGTCGAACATCAAAGACACAAAGCAAATACTGGAATGCATCTTACCTTGTTTCTTCCAGTTTAGCAGTGTATGCTGTGAAAATATAAAGCATTAATTAAAATTTAATTTATAATTAGGTAATCAGTTAAATATTAATGATATGATTAATAAAAATAGCCTAGCATTGCCTAGAAGCAGGCAATCAAAAAAGCCAAAGTTGAACCAAAGGACCAAAAGTTGCACACATCTCATGTATAAATGAGTGAAAACCAAAATCTAAATCAGAAAAAAAAAAAAAAATCTGAAGAGCAAATCAAAGCCAGATTTAAGCAAGTATCTGAAGGCAGACATGGCTGCCACACTGGACCTATGCAAGAGTCAGAAACAAGGTATCACAAGTATCATGATCATGCCAATGAAGTGCAGCTCTTAACAATGAAAAAAAATCTCAATGACAAAATTTTTTAACTCATTTTATAAATTTAAAATAGTAACATTAATATATCACTGTTTCCTGGGCCCAAGTTTTCCATCTTCATACCAAGACCTACTGTGTAATTTTCACGGGTATTTTACCTGCCAGGCAAGCCAGTTTGGACATGCTCTGGACACAAGCTTTTTCTGATAAATACATGAGGTCTCTTAAATAAATCAAAGAAAACCTACTTTTGAAAATTCAAGAGAAGGGCAAACAACGACAGAATTCCTACCCAGGATTTTTAAAGGAGATTATTACCTGATTCTCACATTGAATTATACTTCTTAGAATGGAAGTTCTTTTACCTTTCATTTGCAGTGTTCGTCTTGAGTATCTCTTGCTGGGCCTTCTTTCAAAGGATGCTGATCTCCTGGCTTTGTTGGTCTTTGTGGTTTGATATTCTGTTTTCCCACTAAAAATACCATGTAAAAGTGCAAAGTAGTAAAATAAATCACTTATTTTTAATGACTGAATAGAGATAACGCTCATAAAAACATCACATTTCTATTTTAAATTCATAGCTTACTATCTCAGGTTAGTTCTAATAAAACATCCCAAACTTCACACCTCAAAAGACCTTTCATAAAAAGAGGGTAAGAGTTTTAGAAACATTCTCTTCTTCACCCCATTTCCTCAAAACAAATGGCAGAAGCAATGACTTTTTAAACATTAAGCTGATGATAAAAGCACGCTTGCCCTTTGCATATTTCTGTGGTCCCAGTGCAGGAGTTTCGGGAGAAGCTGAAAATTCTGGAAGAGGACAAAGCTTAAGTAATATTGCCAAAAGTCAGAGAGAAAGCTGATAACAGGACTAAACCCAGCATCCAGGAACAGCAAGGAACGACAGGAGGTATGTGCCAAGTGAGAGATGGCACTGACCTGTATCGGAAGCGAGAGCCCAGGCGAATGAAGCCAGAGCGACTGGAGCTTTTCTGGACAGGCCCTCGGAGCCGGAAGAAGGCGTGGTGCTCCACTGCACATTTCCACAAATGTTTGCAGGCTTTGGGATGATCCAGTCTAAAGACAAAAGTGTGCTCCTGCTCCTTTCCCTTAAAGCACACAAAGCACGCTGATGACTTACAAGGGGCTTGAATAAATCAAAGCTAAAATTCCATGCAAGCTAAATAAAATTTGGCTTTTATGATTCCTAATATATATATTTAAAATAATGTTTTAGGCAGAAAAATCAACCTTTTCAGAAGCTATAATGAACAACTTCTATATTGTTTAAAGTTGAAAAGGGCTGGAGTCCCCTCTGAATAACTACAAATTAAAGATACTATTACAACAGGAAGGTGCTTGTTGATGAGGCTAACACGGTTTCACTTCTAAATCTAATCTTCTCAAATTACTAATGCTCACTTTTTAATTGTCTCAGGCGTATGCAATTTCTTCCCTGTAGGAATAATTCTGAAACCTGCTTAAGTAATTCATTCTGCTAAATATGGTATGTGGGTTTTTCTTTTTAAGCTTTCTTGCACAATACACACTGTTTCAAAAGTACATGTTCCAGTTTCACCAGGCATTCTCTTTTTAAAAAATGGATGACAAAAAAGTTTATCTTTTACTTAAGTCCCTTCATTTCCTTCCTCCCCCAACAAGTCACAATCAAAAATTTTTCAGGCATCCACATTAATTCTCAAAACTTAAGGAAAGTAGTATGTAAACTAGTACTGTATAATCAATACTGATATTTAACTAAACAGATATTTACCTACCTGTTCATCATCTTCAACAACAACCAGAGTGAGTTTGTTCTTCTTGAAGTCAAGCCTTGTTATCTTTGGCCTGTCAGATGAACAGAGTGCACGTTACATCTAACTTTCAGTAACTTACTCAGAAAATACCTCATATTCATGGTGTTCTCACGACACAAACAAGGTTTTTTTTGCTATCATAAAAAACAAAAAATCCAAAATCAAAACCAGATTTTAGTGTACAATCAGAGAGCTTACCAGAAAAACAAACCAATCTTTGTGTCTCCTTCAAAGACAAGAACTCCAGTAGGTGTTAGTCCCAGGCTGTAATCATTGCCATCCCTTGCCTAATTGGCACAAAATAAAAATTATATTAATTTTGGTGTTTGACCCTCTATCCAAATTACTAGAGTGATTCATATAGTTTGTTTACCTAGTGTTATAATTACACACATATCTGCTATCTTATACAACAAAACTCTTGTGTTTTGATGACCTTATGTAATGGATTTTTCTTGTTTGCAACCCTTCAATAAGGCTGACTAAAGAGGAAAATTCGAGTTTCTTGATTTGGCTGTGCAATAGACATTCTCATGCATTTGATGCACTTGTGTCTCCATGGGAGATCTATACTTATTTGTAGTTCTTCAGCTGATACTTGACTACATCTCAGCAAATTTGAATTACTATGATTTTTCAGCAAACTCCTAAATACAAACTGTAGTACATGACTTCCACATCTGTGATACATTTAACATGGAGCAGATATGCTTGGACTCAAGTTATACCTTCTAGAAATCTACTGAAGAGTGGAATGTTGACACAAAGCCAGATCACCCACTACATAGATTGCATGAGACCAATATTCCTTTTCTTCCCCCCTTAAAGCAGAACCAGTGTTGAAATGCAACACAAAACTAACATTATCATTTCCAAAGGTCACTATGCTGTGGTTAAACATACCTTGACTATGTGCATGTCTACACCATACATTTCCAGCCACTTAGCTTTGTTTAAGTAGTTAGTTTCAGCCTGTGCTGGTGTTTGCCCCCTGAAATAAAATTGTTGCTGTTAGGTAGATGCCTGAAAAAGCACAGAAAGGAAAAACTGGTATATAAGAAAAGAGGAAAACAACTTCCTGAAAGTTTGTGAAAAATGTAAACACTGGTGACACTTGTTCACTTTAATGAAGATCAAGGTCGCTTTTTGAAGTTTTGGTCTGAAAATGCTGCTGCAAAAATTACTGTGTTTCAAGATTTTGTACCTCATAATTTTATTCAGACCTTTGAAAAGCTTCATTTTTCACATTATATTCTTTTACAAAATAGGTAAGAACCATATTAAAATTCTATTTCTGAATAAGTAGTCAGCACTATCTTTTTAATAGATTCTCTTCACAGAAAAATCAGTGCAAATGGCTGGATAGCATTCACTGGAAGATCTAGTACCTGCATTCCTTCCACTTCTCAAAAACAGCTAATTCCATCTCTTCAGTCTGAGTGGGAACAAACCTGAACTCAGACACCAGCTCAGGGACATGTTCAGCAGGATCATAGTCTCCAAGTTCAGCTACAAAAGAACAACACTGTTAGGCACTGCTCTCAACAGACACAGTGGATATGTTTGCATACAGAGGAATTTCTGCACACTTTTCTAGTTAGTCTAAAATACTAAATTCCTTTTTGTGTTCCTTCTTCTCTTCCAGGTCTCCTTTAGCCTTTTTTGACAGGGAAATGATGAACATTGAACAAATGGTTGTATTGTCTGCACAAAAGCTTTGTATTAAGGTTTACAAAGTGTTATTGACATATTCCTTAAAAAGCTTCCTATAAAGGGAATTTATCACCATCCTTGAAACTCACCTTTTTTCTTTCTTGCGCAGAGTTTTCAACATTTTTATGACAGAAGTATCTACTGAGATGATAACTGACTAAAGTTACAATGGAATTTTGTCTTAAAGAATTAAACCAGTATCTCCTGAGTTATAAAAAGCAAAACCAGTTCTGACACTTTTCATGAAACTATTTGTCCATTCTACAAGTCAGTTTCTGGTTTTATTAGTCTATATGGCTCTGTCCTGCTAAAATTACTCTGTGTCAGGGCACAATCATGCAGCTATTATTTGTTGCTCTCCTTTTCATCTAAGGACATATGAAATGCCCTCCTGGGTTGGTCAAATGGCTCGAGTCCACTGCTGCAGGCTCAGAGGGGCACTAAGAGATGCTATGTAGAAAACATACCAGGCAAGGGGTGTGCCACATCAAAAACACAACTCCATCTCCCACAGATGCTAACAAATCCAGTTTTAAAGACAGATAAATATCTAAAATGCTGAAACTAACAATTAGAAACCTTTACAAAAATGTACTGATTTTCAGAGTTACTAAGCACTGGCCCCTCCTACTAATTTCAAGTTGCTTCTTAATATTCAGCTCACAGTCAAAAAAAAATAGGAATAATTCTGTAACTTGGACTTTGGAAGTCTGATGCAGGCCAATAATTGCTCTGTCTGAAAAATGAAACTACAGATGTTTATGTAGAGAAAAACAGAGACATCACTGAGAAGACCTGGAGAAGTCAAATAAATGCCAGTATTCCACAGGTACAGAAATGCCACATGATATAAAACTCCATTTCTTGGATTCTGAATGCTGCAAGCATAGTAACAGTCTTCTCACCCTCTCCTTTTTCTTTTTTTTAAATGCTGACTGAGGAAGTCTGTAGTTCTATAATAATTTACTCCCACTAAAATGCCTGCCTCTGTTGAAAGGAATGCTGTCAAACCCAGCTTAGGTTCCAGCTGATTTAAATAAAAGTACACAGCTGTCAGACAGTAAGATTAAAGCCCTGCTACAGGCCTCATTGTAGAGAAAGGAATGAAAAGACCACCACAAAAAGCAGTGGATATATGGCCTAATTAGATCACTTTGTTCTTCCAAAGTCTTATTTACTGCACCTGTATCTTAAGGCTCTAACAATGCTAATATTTTTAACTGTGGAATGTATTCTAACTGCTTTCCTCCCACACAAAAGAGCAGGTTAAAAAGGCAGGTGTCTTCACATTTTAATCGCAACTCTTATACCTACACACAATTAAGGGCCTTTAGCACTTCCTGCATGAAAAGAAGAAAGTGTTTTGAAAAATACTTGTAAGAGAACAAATTTCAGTGACTTAGTCCCACCTCATGCAGAGTAAGTACAACAGATTCATAAGATGAATGTCGTGTGGAGAATTTGTGTGGCCCAAACACATGGCACATCGATTGGGCTGAATAAGGCCATATATCCATGTATCTATATCCTCCAATAAGGACCCAAAAGCCTACTCTAGCAGGCATTTTTAAAACTTCAAGCCTCCCCTCTTTCTTTTGTGAGCTCCTCTGCTTTGAAACCATGGGAAACTTCACATTCGTTAACATCACACCCTCATCCAAACAACACATTCTCATCTGGAATCAAAAATTCAAGACAACTGCTTAATAAAATCTCAGATGACTCAAGCACAGTGTTATACAGCTGAGAGAAAAAAGGGTATGTCGCATCTTGTGGCTGAAGAAGGATCTGAAATACCAACAAGTGCAGTTCAATCATGAATGCTCAAGTACATGGAGCATTAAGATGTTCCTACAAGTAAGATGAAGTCAAAGCTGGTATTTTAAACACAGTGCAGACAAAACAAATTTTGTACCTTTGTTTGGACAACAAAGACAACATCTGACAAACACCATATGACGAAAAAGAAGTGAGCTGTGTTACTACATCAAAGTAATTCAGGAAGGCTGCAGACCTTGTATCTTCTCTGAAAGTGGACAGATTTGCACGTAAGCACCTGAGAAAACAACTTTAGGGCAAAGCTGTTTATGGTCAGAACCTCCTTGTCCTGTTTCCTGAGGAACTGAGTAATTTTCTGTACATACTCTCAGCACAAGTACAATCAAAAAATCTGCATTTCACACTGGATCACTAATGCCTGGGCAGAGTCTATTTTATGGACATAACAGGGACAGACTTTTTAGAACAGTTAGTAAGAGTCTACACAAAACTGTTTGTGCAACTTCACCCCTCCCTCCTTGCACCTACTCACCTTGCATGTTATAAGCTGCCAACTGGACGGCTGTGTCAAAAGGACATTCCAATCTGCCAAAAGAGAAATGCATTGTTAAAACCTGAACTGACACCATTAGCAGAAAACTTATGTAACTGACAGCAAGAGACTGCCAATGTCTGGACTAAGAAAATGAAAAAGTATTGATAGATTTTCAGAAAATTATCAGGAGCTATGCACTACATTATTTTAGCATTCCTCTCCTGATATTCATGCATAGAAACGTAGTATCTTAGAGAAAAAGAATAACATTACATTACTAAGCAAAACTTATTAATTATCCAAATATAAATGTAATAAACTCTATGCTAAACACATTGTAATAATTTAAAAGGCTGCTTACTTTCCACTAAGAATATCCAGTTTCAACTGCAGAACAAATAAATACCTGTAAGATTAAATAAGAAATAAGTCATTGAGTAATAGTGCTAATGTGTCAACAGGAGTAAGTTCGAGCCTGACAAACAGAAATGTTTTCTACATTAACGTGGGTTTTCAAGACAAAAGAAACTGCCACTGTGGCCTTTCAAGGCTTTATCAATCAGGCTTGTGTGCTTTGCAGGCATTTCAAATGAAGCAAACCCAAAAGTACCAGTTGTCAAAAGCTGAACTACAGTGTTGCATGGAAAAATAAACAGGATACCCAAGTAAATATACTTTTTATTCTCTTCTGATTCTACTTGAGCAAAGAACAGCTTGCATCTTCCACATTTCCTTCATTATTCATACACATACCAACCTCATAAAAGAATGGTTATTTTTAAGTCTTGCCAAAAAAAACCCAATCTACTATGGATTGCTTAGTTAAAATCTAACCTGGAATGCTGACTGCAAAGTGACTAAAAATAAACAGCAGGCTGCAGCCTTTTCAACCTGTTTACTCTTCAGAGTCAGCCCTCCTTCACTGCCTTGCCTATTTCTCTACTCTTTTTGCTTAGAAATGGGGCAAATATTGAATATAAACCCCTTTGGTGTGCAATACCAATTTTTCTGATCCAATATCCCTGAAGAGCAACCCCTTTGCTCCATTATGGTACACAGCTCTCCTTTAGCACGAGAAGAGGTCTCATCAAGTATAAAACACTGGCATCTGCCATGGTAACCAGTCTGAATTCTAGCACAGATTCCCAGATGCCTTACACACAACCTCTGCTTCAACATGTGCCTGTGTCTCTTCACACTTTCATACACAAACGCAAAACAGGTGTTTTTCCTACAGGTTCCACAGAAGCACACAAATACTTTGCCAAACCAATTATTATCCAAAACATTTTGAACTCTAGCCTCTGCATGGGGAATAAATTTGGTTGGTACTGACCCCAGATAAGAAAATGAACACAGGCCACCAGTGTGTAGTGGGTGTGACCAGTCTGTGCTTATCAGCTACATAAGGCTTCCAAACAATTCAGGCATTTCCCTGCTGTGTTACATGACCACTGGCTGAGAGCATGAGCAAGCTGCACCTGTGGAAGCTGAAAAGTAGCTCCAGCTGGGTGTCCTGCTCTTTAAAGGTGGAACCCTGGGAAAGCCCCTGCCAGTGTCACCTATAACCCACAGCAAAGCTCTGCTTCCCACTGCTTCTGCTGCTTCAAGGTGTCACACTGTCTCAGGACAGAAGGACGACTTGCTGCTCTCCTGTTCTGGGGGATTAGCTAAGCAGGCAGACTGTTTAAAAGCCCTCAGGTTTCAGGTCTGCCCTGCTAAAACCTGCATGGCAAGGTCTGACTGGCAGAACTCAAGTCAAAATGAGTGAAAATGTTCCATAGTGGTAGATACACATACAGGTCTGAATTTTGCATACAGTTGCTGATTT
The DNA here is from genome assembly GCA_024734555.1 of Trochalopteron elliotii. Lineage (NCBI taxonomy): Eukaryota > Metazoa > Chordata > Aves > Passeriformes > Leiothrichidae > Trochalopteron > Trochalopteron elliotii. Next base: position 3,710,401 of record JANPWX010000011.1, read on the forward strand.
TAAAGGTAGTTAAATGTTTATTCAGAACACGAATGGGGAGGTAAAACATTCTTCCCAGATCAGCAGGAAAGCATTAAAAAGCAGCAGTTACCACATGTAAATATGAAGCTGCATAGGGTACATATGGCTGGAAGGGGTAATGCTACTATAATCTTCCTGGTAGCACTCCAAGGGATTTGGCTAAAGTGCAGATTGAAGATCCACACAGACATAAACCTGAACAACAAACAAATGCACTTCACACCCTTACAAATGGCTGAGGTATGAAATGTCTACAGCTGTCATGAAAACACAACTTTGTTTACTCTCCAAAAGGGATCAGCAGCAGCAGTAACAACACAAGAAAACGTTGCCTTTTACAACAGAATTACACTCCTGACAGATGGTAGGTTGTGTTCTTTTTCAAAGCACCCTGACTAGCCTCAGCCCAATCGGAAATGCAGTTCTATGAATGGATTTGTGAAATGCTTCAATCAAGAGGAACCACTGCTCACCTGACACTACAAATCTACACCTATAGTAGCGTCAACTCAGCTCAACATGGTACTAAAATACTACTTTCCCTTTCCACAAGCTTTTTGAAGACCACATGCAATGAAATGCTAACTGAACTTCCTTCTTCCAAAGAGAGCTTCTTACTTTCAATTCAGCGCTTTTCTGCCTGGAGACAGGATTGATTGCATGCAGTTGAAACTAACAGCTTAAGAAAAAAAAAAAGACAGAGGAATGATGTCTTCTCTCTTCAGTGAAAACCTCTGTCCATCGTGTATAAGCTACTCAGATCAAAATTGCCAAAATTGCCTAATGAGAAATGATGCATTAAGTAATATATAAATACTTAGATTTCTCTGTGTCACAGCACATTTATCTCCACACACAAACAGCCACTTCACAAAAACGAAACTACATTTATAAAATGCCAAGTAAGGAAGCAGTTCTAAAGAATTCTCCAAAACATCAGAATTGTTTAAATAAATACCACAGAAAACACTTCCCTGGCCTCATCTGGGTCCCCCTCTCACACACAGAACCCCCCTTACCTTGTTAGCTCTTCACGTAGATTGTTGGGCTCTGATGAGTAAAACTTTACACGAAAATGCAGACAATATGGGGGGCCAACTGCAAAGCAGAATTCATTCAAGACAACAGTAACAGTTACTGGATGAGACAGACTTATTTATTTATTTATTTATTACACAGAATCACATCACAAAACTTGACTGAAATTGGTTGGCTATGTTCTACACAAGGTCTTAAGGCAGGAATTCCTTTATGCCAGGGAGATCCATGAAGAACATCAGGGTGAAAGAACACTTAAATATGCACACAAAATAGTTTTATGTGTTACAAGTCAACCCAACGGACATATCACATTACCTTGATTCCTCCTGCCAAGAGCACATGAATCTAGGTTAATCCCTATATTTAAGGGCTCTATCCATCACCAAGAAAGCTGTGCATCTTGGTTCTACAGTTGACTAAACCTTCAGGCGCCCTTTTGGTCTCTGCAACACCTTCCCAGGGCTCTGGGAAATACTCACTGCTGAAAACTCAAGCCCTTCTATTCCTCAGAAGTTTAGACATACTTTATGGGAATATAAGAGACCCTTCTAGGGAAGGATCATCTCTTCTGGAAACCAAAGAGTTAATTCAGCAAAAGGGTGGATTAACAGTTCTTTAAAAATGTGCATCGGTCGGCTGATTCCTGCATTTGACAGGAGGAATTTTCTCCCTCTGACTGCTTCCAAAAATTCTCTTGTATTAAAACAACACCACAAATCCCTGAAGACTTCCCACAGTGCAGAGCAAGGAAGCTGCTAAACAACATCTTACCCAAGCACACATCACTGCAACAACCAGGCCACACCTTGCACAGCAGGTGAGGACTTGGTGGACTGGACACAGATTCAAGCAGGCAGAAATGCCCCATGCATGAGGCTCCAAGACAAGTTTTCCTATAGCCAGGATAATGCTCTATAACACTAGAACATCTTCAGCTGCCTTGACTCCACTTTAACTATAATTAATGAGCCCTAAAATAACATGTTTAATTAAGAACATTAGAATAAAGTATTAAGAGGTACAGAAGGAAGATGCCATTAAATAATCAGCAGCACCATGAAGGGCTTTTGTCACTTGCCACCCTCACCCCCTCACAGGACACTGTCCCCCAGCACCCACTTCAACTGGCTGTGCTTCCTGCATGTTAAATACAATGTCCCAAGAGCAAATAGAAAGAACACTTACTTTTAACTTGCTTTTTAATGCTTTTTGTGTTGTCCAGCCAATGCTGAAAAATAAATTAATTTCATTGAATCAATAAAGAAATGTCCCAGGAAGAACAAACAAGGAATTGTTAGTGAAGACCATCTTGGAATAACAAGCAGTTTGTTAAAAACAATCTAATTCAAAACTTTCACAATTCATAGCTTTTTCTGTGCTCACTAAAGATCCTTTTGCTCCAAGTTTGTGATACAAAATGTCAGTTTTGAACAATAGAAACATCCTGTAGTACCTTATTTAAACCAAATCTTCAAGACAGCGCTGTCTACTTAAAAGAAAAAAACCATACTAACAAACCACTTTATTAGATTTTCATCCTGTCCCAACAAACACTTAATTCACACATTAGTAGGTCAGCCAGTGACAATGTGCCAGAGAAGCATAAATCATAGCTGAAGACTCTGGAACTCAGCCATGTGTGATGTTTACTTGGGGCAGGAAGGGGAGAGACAAAATAAATATTGTTGGCTTTCAGGCATTTTCTTCAGATGACTCAAGTGTAGTTAACAGCAGAGCTGTCTGTGTCCCAACATCAGAGTCAGCTCTACTTAATTCTCAAAAATCTATTCACAGGTGACATTTTAGCAACTGTCACATGGGAGGACAAGTTACTGCCTCACCTACTAATGTTAATTACAAGCTATATACTGAACAAGAAGCCAAAATAATGGCTTGACTTACACTGTGTACAACAGCATGTGAAAAAAGCTAAACTTAGCAGAATGAAACACCTACACGTATACACTATGCTCCCCAAAATAATGGCACATAATCACACTGCTGAAGAGTTTATACCAGAAGTTAAAGCACACATCTAGCAGGACAGATCTCCTTCCTAGGACTGTGTATGGCCAACAGCTTCCTCCTCCAAAGGAGGTGACACCTGAACAGGAAACACAGCACCCTGACCAACATCATTGCCTTGACTCAACAGCCAGAGCCAACTACCTGACACACCATGTCATGCATGGTTCACCATGCCCAGGGAACACCACCTCATCAGATCAATCCCAAAAGTCACCTTGCAACTAATACAGACGAATTATGTACTTAGCAACACCCCTTTTGTTAAACTGTGTGACATGAAGTTCATGGTGAGCCCCAGGGAGGACAGAAAAGCAACAAGGGTATGAAAAAGAACCAGTATTTTCAGGTTGCACTGCCAAGTGCAAACACATTCCTGCCTCCAGAACAGCCCTGCCTTCTGCAGAGCGCTGAAGTCAGCCTGTAACACAGCCGGGCTGTGACTGACTGCTGTATTAGCTGCAGATGAGAATGCTTAAACCATCTGCTGCTGCTGTGCACACAGCTGACAATGCTCTCATTGCCTATTCAAACTAGAGTAGCTACAGAGAGCTATCTGAAATGTATCTAATACATTTTTAAAATAAAGCAGGAAGCTTAAGAAGGAATGAAGCAAATATTTACATAAATTTTGCTTACACTACTAGTGAAAAGGGAGTTGAGCATGTTTTTTTCTTCAAGGAAATAATATAATCTTTTTTTCTATTTCATAAGATTACTGGCTGTAAGAGACTTTACTTACTCCTTTCTCCACCAAAAAAATATAGTAAGTACCCAGCTGGAGGCTTGCAGGTGATTTAGATACAGGAATGGCAAGGAGAGCCCCTTGTAGGCTCCAGGGCTGACTGTGCCCCCCGGTTTCATCTCCCTCCTGTTTTCTCTCATCTCCTCCACATTCCATGGGAAGGCAACAGAGAGGCAGGCCCATGACAGGCATGGATAGTGTTTCACTCTGCTGGGCTCTGACTGCTGCTGCCCACAGAAGCTCTGCTCAATGGTGAGGGTGTGCAATGGAGAAGGGAAACAGAACTGCTTTTAAGTGGGGGTGAGAATGAAACAAAAAAAACCAGCCCCAAAACCAACACATGAATGGACAGACACAGACGTCAAGAAACTTGAGATTTATTCCAAGTGATTAAAATGGAATTCAAGTGGACCTGGAAAAGAAGTTTACTTTTGATGAGGGTTTGCACAGCACAGTCTATTGCTGAAAATCAGAGATAAAGTTTGCTAAACAGAAGACAATACAAACAGACTGTGCAGAGTATTGGAAGTCCTTACTAAAACAGTTTGCTGCTGCAGAAATTAAAAACAAAACACATACAAATACCCCTCAAATCCTGACCCAGCAACATTTCAAGAAGTTTGGGCAAAAGAGGTTTGTTAAATAAGATTTGGAGGCTAAAACAGGTCTCCTCCTGAACAGCAGACTAGAGTGAACACAGAAATCACATGAAAACAACAACTCTTTCACTTCACTAATTGTTTCAAGAACACCTTTAAAGAAGCTATTACTTGAATACTAAAATCCAAAATGTCAGGAAGAGTTTCTGTTATCTGGGTTTCCCCCACTCTCCAGAAAATCTTTATCACCCAACTAGTGATCATTTCAGCAGCAGAAAAGAATGAAAAAAACCCAATCCTTCAGTCCCTCACAATAATCTAGTGAAAACTTACTTGTGGTTAAAATCCAAGTGTGGGATTTCTAAAACTTCTGTGTAAATATGTGTCGCTGGTTTGTATCAGTAAAAGTAATTAGCAAGTAGGGCAATATTCTCAGATTTAAACTGGGTAGCAGAAAGATTATCTCCTTCCTAGCCAGTGGACAATTCTGTGCACAGAAAGGGACTGGATTCTTACACTGTTTATTTAACAGGTCTCCAGAATAATCTTGGACAAGTCACTTGATTAGTCTCTGTTCTTTGTTTCCAGCTGCAGATTGAGTTTCTGCTAGAACTTGCCAGCTCCTTTTGCAGGAATGGCTGCTATCGCAACAGTTCTTCATTTCTTAAAGCAATTAATTATCTCTGGCTGTTGCATTCAGCTCTTCTGGCAAAATGCAATCTTTTCTGCTTCATTATATGTAGTTCATCATTAAGGTCCAGTTTAAACAGATTGTTATCTCTACTCTGATGCTTTTCACTCACGCATAGTTAAGGAAGGGAAGCAAACCAAGTTTGAAATCCCCTGTACCTGGTAGATTGTGCAGTATCAAATATTCAATCATGTGCTCTCTGGACTGGCAGTAATAATTTGCTAGACAAAAGCAAGGCATGAGCCACTGCTGTGGCAGAAAAGATTAACTCTTATTAACACATTTCAAGATGAAATGGCTTTGTTTGCTAGCAGATCAGGAAGAGAAAAAAATTATTATATAGATAATTCCACCAGTTAAAACTAACCCACTGCGAACTCTTATGAGATCCTAGAGACAGCAAAATACATCAGAAGCCACATGACAGAAACTGAGTTAGGATACCTTCACCATACAGACTATTGTTTTCCTGAAGCAAAAAGATAAATGCAACAGAGTCTTTCACTATCAATACTCAGCATCCTGGACTGCACATACTGAGCACAGCTAACATGATTTTGATAAATATAAAACGGTATGCAATAGGCTGTTTTCTCATTTCTGTTGGTATGCATGGTTCTGAATGCCATCCATCTGTTAGTGTAATGGTCTTTTTCTCCTTAGTGTTAAATGTCTCTGCTCTGCAAGGGGTTTAAGACCACTTTCACTACTGGGAACTACAGACCAGCAGCAGCTAATCCCACTGACCATGAAGTTTGCTTCAGATGCTGAACATCGATGATTTTCTCTGAGGAGAGTGTTCTCTACAATTACATGCTAAGCATAAAATTCGATCACAATTTTGGAAAGAAGCCACCAGGTTGTGAGTGCTTTGGGGTGGAGCACTGTGTCCAAAGCTATCAGCTTCTTTTGAAGGTTCAAGTTCGTGGAACTTTCTTTGCCTTTGTACAAAGCTGTAACAATTAAGAGATCACCTCCATACTGTTCTGGACACAGATCTTCACAGAAATAAAGGAATATAATTCACTGCCTCCATTTTTGTATGCTGACCTTGAACTATTCAGATATTTAGCTCAACTGTCTGTGCTTCCCTTCTGCCATCCTAAGCATGAAGTAATTCTGAAGTGGCTTTGAAACTCAAACAATTAGGTTATACATCTAACAAATAAGACTGACAAAGCCAACAGGAAAATGCAGACCTCATTCTACCCGGGGATGTTGGCTAACTGAATACAAGTTTAAGGCCCAGGGATGCAGGACAAAGAAAAAAACATTCCTTGCCTAAAGGCTCACTTAACTTGCAGCTACCCTTGGTGGCAGGATTAAATACTTGACTATAAGAAGCATCTATATAAAACTGCATAGCCCACAAGTGAAAGAACTGTGGTTACATCTGGCAATGTCCTGCTTCTGATTTGAAAATCTGTTACATTTTTGAAACACACAGTAAAACACCAACAAACTTAGGCTTGGAAGAACCATCTACTCAAACTGATACATACAATAATCCATAAAAGACAGCTTTCTTATAGCATTTTTTTCAATATTAGGATTTAACTTTTAAACTGTTGCTTAAAAAAGAGCATTACTCACTGCCACTTGTGCTGAATCCATGAATCTTAATCCAAAGTAGTCGCTTTCTATAAGGTCCAGATGATACATGATTTGTTCAAACAGGAGCTGGCCTTTGGCTTTTTTCTGAAAAGATAACAGGATTTAGTATGCAGCAGGTAGATTTAGTGTAGCATCTACCTTTTTCTCTGCACATGTTACATTCTAATTCCAAAAATTTAGTTTCTGAAAATATAATCTGAACACCTTTCTTTTTCCCCCTCATATTTTTTGATGGCTATTTTTCTCAAAAGCAAATGTACACCCCACAAGAAACACATAGAATATCCATAAAGAACTTGCATAACCTCCTTTTTTGGAACATGTCAACACTCACTTGCCCAAGAGAGTGTTAAAATATCATTTTATCATTTTTCCTTTTTAGGATCTCCTTACTCACTGACATTCAATAGAACTGGACACACAGCCAGTACAATTCCAATAACCAATGTACTGGAAAACTTTAAGAGCCAAGTACAGCAAATTGCTTTTGAATTTACTACTGTTTGGTATCTAGGCCAGTTTAGAAGCAGGTAGCAAAGCCTATTGAATTAGGAGATAGCATTCCATTAGCAAGTAGCTTTTAACAACTGCTAGGAAACAGTCTGGGGCAAGCAACTTGAATAAATAGCACTTAGATATCACATATACAAAACTAAGTTCATAAAACTAACTTCCAGCTGCAAAAAGCCAGCTCATATGCTCATACATTACTTATGAAAAAAAACAGCTCTGGCCCCAAGGAAACATCGCTTTTACAGTGATGATCTAAAAAATTAAGCAGTTGTTTTTAAAGGCACATAAATAGCACTGAGCAGTTTCTACACAACATATTTTTCATGCTAAGAGCACCTTTATAACAGTAAACAAATAATAGCTTAAGAGTTATTATACCTAAGATGCTTAAATGTAATAAAATAAAATAAAATAATAAAATAAAATAAAATAAAATAAAATAAAGTTATTAATACATTAATTAGGTCAGAGTAAAGGTCATAGTATTAAAAAAATTAAATGCAAAGAAATGCAGACATCATTTATGCTTACTCTGCCAGCAGCTTAAGGGTTTCTCTATTTCTGTAAAGCCAGCATCTTGCAATTTTTACCTCAATATCTTTACATTCACAACAAAGAAATGGGATAAATTTCTAAGCATATATTTAGTAAGCTAGTAATTAGCAGATTTAGTACACCTCTCAAAATTCTGGGCCAGACAAATTTTTAATCTCAGAAACAATCTGGTTTAATCAGTAAGTAATATCTCAGTAAATAAAGTTGCATGCTGTAATTTTTGCCACCTTCCTCTACCCTGATCTTCAAGTATTTTATATTCAACTTTGCAACCACCATCATTGGTTTATTTGATGTATCAGTTAAATCAAACACAACATATCACAGCTCAAAGAAAAAATCTCAGAAAAAAGTTTGTAAACTGAGCCAGTCTAAGCAAATTCTCACAGTTATTTCTTTCCAGGTACTGGGGAGAATAGCAGGAATGAAAGGCATCTGGGCCAGCAGGCAACTTCAGAAATGCACAGCATCTAGAAAACGTTGTATAATCCAAATACTAAACATCAGCCTCATCAAATTCATTCCAAGTGTTTTCTGTTGGTCTCAGGAAAAAAAATATTTCTCAGGCAATAACAGATTTATTAAACACCAGCTCAAACAGAAACCTTAAGGCTAACCATGTACACATATTAACCCACACTTTGCTTTCATTGAGTCCATAGCCCCAGTCTTGAAAGACCATTGAACTGTTGAGAGTTTTTCTCAACACAGGATATCGTCTACTTAAAGATTAATACAATAATACAAGTGAAATCAATTCAGCACCTGCAACAGCAAATCTAGAGAAACACTATGCTGCATGAAGCTTTCAGTAGCTTGTCTAAAACTAGTGGAAAATCTCCCCTTATTGAGCAGAACATTTGAGATCTTTCTCAGCTCCTCTGTAGGTCATCTTTAAAAAGTGCAATTAACCAGTTATCTCAGGCAAATTCCCTGCCGCTGATAGAAGCACTTTGACTCCAGCCTGGAATACTACACACACACTACCTCGGACTACCCACGAGCAAAACTTCAATTCCTGCAGTGTCAAACTAGTTTCACAGTGTGTCCACCATTTCAGAAATCTCAGCAGAGGACTTGAAGATTAACTGGACCCAGAATGACTAATGTGGGATGAAGTCCCTGAAGAAGCAGTGCAGCAGCTGTGGAAAGATCTGCAGCACTTCTGGCTGTTTTCTGACTTAAATCACCAGGGCTGTCAACATGGAATTAATTAGGTACTACTTTGCATATGACTTAAATCATCAGCAGCTGTATTTGGTGCAAGTCAGCAGAAGTGTCACAAGTTTTCTTACTAAAGTCCTTCCTCCTTAAACGAATGGCAACTAAAAATATTAATGCTTCGTAACCAGTCAACTTTTATGAATCAAAATTAATTTCTTTGCATTCAATGAAACTGCAATCTCGAGAGTTTTCAAAGAGCAAAGATACACTTTTATTACATTTTCTTGTGAAAAATTTCCCTAACTTTCTAATGACAACATTGGTGCTAATAATATCAAGACTGTGATCACAATCCCCGTATGGGCCATTGAGAGTTAGACTCGATACTTGTGGGTTCCTTTCAACTCAGAATATTCACAGTGATTCTGTGAAAGTGACATTTTGATCCTGCTGCTGTCCCACAGTTTCCCCCCCCCCTTTTCTTTCCCTTACAGCAGAGCTCAGGTTACACTCAAAGGACAAATATTTTTAAACTGTTTAATGGTTACTGATGAACTATATTAACAACTCCACTCACAAGCAGTCGAGTGAGTGCCTAGTTTTCCCTTCAGCGCACAAACTAAACTTCTCATGGGTTTGCAGTTCAGTAAAACCCGACTACTTGATTTACAGAGTTTGCTATTCTCTCTAGGAAACACCAGCAAACATCTCACAGCAGGAGACTCAACAACAGAAAAATGTAAGTAAAATATACCATATATATAGGGCAGGACCTCTCCTGGTTTTGCCACACTGGATAAAAGCATCTTCTGATCAGTCCAGCATGAATCACACGGCCCCCTCCCCCCTTTCCCCAATGAAAGGGATGCGCCCAGCTAATGACATCTCCTGCTGCTCTTAATAACTGCAATTGCTGCCTGAGTAGGTGTTACAGAGGCTGGGCTTAGCCCCGGTAGCTCAGCAACAAGGTTGGGTGTTCACCTCGGCGTGCTGGTTTGTCCCTTCACCGCCGGGGTAAGGTGATCCCGAGACATTCTCCTCGGCTCAGGCATCTCAGCCGCTGCCTAAAACCTGAAAGGCCGCATTTAAACCCTCTTCTCATGGTCTCAGAGTATCGGCTATTTCATGGACACGCATCCATGAGGATAAGTCAGCCAGGGGCTCTAAACCTGCCCGATGTCAAAGCAGCACCGGAGAAGCAACACAAGCTCACAGTAACCGGAGAAGAGCTCGGGCTGGGTGAGCACCACCTGAATGGCTCATTGAAAGTTTTTAATCACAGCAAAGTAGCTCCTTTTTTTCCAAAACTTGAAAAAAACCTCAAGACCAAAATATCCACGTAATAAATTTACTAATTAAAATACTTATCAGAAAAAAAATTTCTCCTGTTTATTTCTTTCTTTGTGAAGAAATGGAGGGCCCTATACAAGATGAACTTTGAAAATAATAGATGAATAAGCATTACCTTCATGGGACTTACTATTCCTTGTGTATTTGCAGCTGTACTTTTTGTTCAGACTTCAAGTGATCACGTTAATACTTTTATTAACAATAACTAACAGTAGCTATTGTCTTCAACAGCTACCAAGTGGCAAAAACGTCCCTTCCTGGTTTTTGTCAGCTCCTCAGGAGGGCGACCATTCATATGCACACGAGCTTCCTTAGAAATACACATTTACACACACACACAGAGAAGGAATGGATCCATACTCAGGATTTACAGCTACCCAGTTGCTAGGATGTCACCTATGCATGTTTGCAGACCACAGCTGCACGGAAGCAGCAGATGAGCCTGCCCACTTTTTTAAGAAGTAAATCCTCTTCTCCGAAACCACAGGTTTCAAATAACTAAGCCATGAGAAAGCTCCAACAGTGAGCTTTAAAGGAAGATTTCATCTCAATATCATGCAAACGGTGTCTATAGTTAACACCATTAAGGTTTGCTAGAGAATTGGAGGGTTAAAACCCCTGATCTTTACAAAGGCAGTGTTAGAAGTACACATTATTTGTACCACCCTGATCTACTTATGGCTTTAAGCACTGACCTACAAATGGAGCTGCTCCTCTCCTCAAGCTCCAAGCACCACTCCTACCAATAACTTTTCCAAATTCCCCAGTCAATTTTCTCGTTCATCCAAAGATGCCACTAGCAGCAAAACACCAGTTCTGCTTCTCTCTCTCTCTGCTTCTCTTATCCTCCATTTTTGACAACACTGCCATACACACTTGGGAATATAAAACCACTCAGGCTGGAAAGCTGGGGAGAATTTCTACCTCCAGAGACACAGCTTTATCAATTCTTCTATCTGCTCAGTGTCTCACAAATATAGGAAGGTAAGCATTTGGGATTAAATATTTTGTCCTTTTATTCTCAGGAGAAAGAAGGCATTTCCCAAAAATCTTCATAAAAAATAAATTATTTCAATACCCATCCTAACTATACGTTCATTAGAGTGCTATGTAGAAGGATTTTAATGTACTGTGCACAGGTTTATTGATCCTATTACATAAGAAGACAAAGACTCAAAACATTCATACTTGTCAGTTTGTTTTGTGGAAGTCTCTGTTTCAACTTCCCGAAAGTTTTTATCTTCCAACTACCAATTTGATTTAACCAATTTTAATTCTTTCTGATACAGAATATACCCAAATTGCTTGTTCAGCATTAAGGTTTACAGATTAGATTCCTCCCCCCATTATATTGCCAAACATCTCAATTTTATTTGGTTTTCCACCTGCAGATTTCTCACGAGCACTCTGATTAAGAGCACCAGAGAGTCCAAAGCCTTTGAGCTCTTTGCAGAGGCAGTTCAGCAGGAAAGGAGGACTTCAAATAAAATTCGCTCTGAGTTAAGAATGCTAAACTTTCAGGCAACTAAACCAGCCTGCAGCACCAGCCCCAGAAACACTCTGGCAGCATGCAAGCCAAACAATTTACTCTGCAAGCAGCACAGCTTGGTGCCAGCTGCTCCCTTCCTCCCTCCTTTCCAACAGTGCCAGGGCATGGAGCATTGCACCAAGACTGTAATGCTTGCCTGCCATGGCCCTGAAGCAGCAGGGCTGTGACTGCACTTGGGGCAGGCAGTTCTGTGCTCCTCACACGGGCACAGCACTCAGCATCCCCTGGCTTTTGCTCCATCTCACCAGGAATTCCAGTCTGGCACCCCAGGAAGCACTGCCTCACCCTGCACTACAGCCAGGCCCCCTCACACCAAACAGCACCTCTGCTTTGGAACACACAGCCCACGACTCATTTTGTCCAGCTGCAGTCCCCTAAAGGTCTTTCAGAAGTTTAAGCAAACACTCAAAAGCACGTCAATACTTTCAGACAGAAGATCACATGGGAAAAAGGGTTTTAATCCAAAACTTTATAGCTTAACACACACAAAAAGGGGCATGCTCAAATGTTTATGTTATTGCTACTTTTGTCAGCTGAGCTTTATTTTGAAACTTTAGAGGTCAGTCTTGAACACTCAGAGCACTCATTTTATTTGATGACTGATTTTCTAACATTTTTAGCAGCACTAGATTTTCTTGTTAATCAGCAGCCATGCCAGGAACAGCATTATGTATTTCATATTTACATCCACAAATAGTCAGCAAGTGGCCATAAATATTCTACAAGTTTTTTAATAAACCAGAGTGGATTACTGAGTAACATTAACTATCACAATGCATCTCTGATATTGTAGTTGGATCAACACAAATAATCTCTCTCCAAACAAAGTCACTGGCACTCCTTAATGATTTCTGCATTCCAGATAATTTGTTAATTTTATTTAATAATCACTATAGATAGAGCCCCTTTTTATCTTATTTTATACTCCAAAAGTCTAAACAGCTTAGTTCAATCCCACTATTACACACAGCCCCTTTTCTTCATTATAATAAGGACAAAACCATCTCATTTTGGAACCTCCATATCAAATTTCATGCATGTGTAAGTAAGGAATACTCCAAGATAAAAAACTACTCAGAGAGCATCTATTCTCATAATTTCTGTATTTCATCTTAAACCACCAGGAAGCTTTTACCTAAAACTTTGCACGTACAGAAACTGGAATACAATTAACACTCCATTATCCATGAGAAGATTATGTAAATTGTGGGTTAGGCAGGGTCAGGTTTTTTTACTGAAACACCACTGGCTTCCACAAAGTACAGTTCTGCTTCCAGAAGACCCTGTACTTACTATCTGTCTCTCTTGTAAGGCTGACCTTGCTACCCCACAGAAAACAATCCAGAAATTTTAAAAAAGGTGCATATTCCAAGTGCATGTTTTTACATTATTTATCTTATCATTTCTCTCTCCCAGTTAGTACTGTGGATAGCATAGAACTTACAAAACAAATACTCAATTTTAAAATATTTTGATTTTAAAATCCTCTGGAGCTCTCAGTTACTCAAAACAGCACTTTATTTCAAATTCTTGGCCAACATTTTTGTTCCCAATTATTTCATAGTTGTTGGTGACCCCAGATAAAGACAGCTTTCAAGATCCCCCCAACCAACCTGTCTTTCCTCACAAACCATGAGCACCAGGAGAGCCAGTATTCCAGCTGTTGAGGGGTTCCCTTGACAGACCAGACTGGTATGACTGAGCTGATGGAATCTTCAGGTAATAAACCAGAGCTGTTCATGGCTTTTGAGCTCTGGGAATTCCAGAGGTGCAGTGGGGGAAGATGTAGTTTAGTTTTGCATGGGAACAGGATGAAAAGTAAGATAAGAGATGTCAGCAAAACAGAGCTCTTGTCCTCTCACCACTCATATACTCAGCAAACATTCCACCCACAGATCTTAAACAATTGGAAGAAAAAGCATAACCTAACTTTTGTCCAAGTTGAACTCAAGCTAACAGAAAAGCAGAATGTATAATAAACAACATCAACAGCAGCATTCACAGACAGCATCTTTTTTATAAAAACTTTTAAAAGATAAACAAATTAACAAGCTTCTTAGGGTTTCACTAAGCACATAAGTCTGTAAAAATGGCTGAATGCATTTGGAGAAACATAAAGCTTCAAAAGAGTGGTAAGAGATGAGGAAAACTACCAGGTCAATACACAACTTTAAATCTGACACGAAGCTGTGGGGAAAAAAACCTGACACCTTTTGATCTGCCCCAAAAGAACACCAATAACTTGCATTAAGTTCATGCCTCCCACCTGGAACATACCAAGGTGTCAGTAAATAGTACACATGACACTGACATTCTTCAGTCACTGACACAGCTACAGAAGCAGTAGATTCTTGCAAGGAATCCAGTCTATTGTACTGTGTGTGACTGCAGCTTTGGTGAAAAGTTCAAGTCAGGCATTTTTCTAATTAAAAACAGAAGACATAGAAAAGCAGAAAGATTAAGTGGCTTGACAGGCACCTAAGATAAGATCAGTGGACAAAAAGCAGAGTTACTGCTCAAATCCTAGCTCCGTGTCTACTAAGTTAAATCTTGACTGAATCATTTACAACCTGACCTTCTGTCTGATTGTCAATATTCATAAAATATCAGTCTTTGCTACTTAATGACTCTGAAATGTGCTTGACTTATATGGAAATGTCCCCTGTGGCTGCTTCTTATTGCTGTTTTTCCTTTTCCTTTTTCCTTAATTAAGGAGAAATTCAGCAATCTCAGGTTTAACTATAACAATGACTGTAAATCCAGAATACTCTTCTCAGTAAAAAATTCACCATAAGGATACATACAGTGAATAGGCTACATGCTCAACAGCATTTTGAGCAAACTTAAGCCTGGTATCACCTCTAAATGCTTTTTCACCACATTTGGGGAGGCACATGGGGAACCAGATTGGAGAATCGCTCCAGCTGGAAACTACATAATGAAATTATACCGATTATTTTCAGCCACAGCATTTTCTTGACTCAGCTTACTGCCTGGCTGCTAAAAACCTGTTTCTTCTGCCAAGGGGTATGAGAAAACAAGGACAAACGCAATAACGAAAGCAACATCTTTCCTTCCTGTGGCAGCAACAACTTATGCCACTGTAAAGAATTTGTGTAGCCATGGATCTAAAAAGGTATGGCATTCATTCCTGCCAAGACAACCCTTTCTCTGGCTGTGAACTAACCTGTTTGCTAAATGATTCATTCTTAAGAAAAGCTTTGTTATCTATATTTTTAATAAAACAATTCCACTGCTTTGGTAGATAATATGACTGTGCACAAATGAACTGGCAGACCAGGGAGCACCTCTTTGAGAGAAAGAGCTCATTTTAAAGCAAATTTACTGCCAACAAAGTAACAGTACCAGTCTTGGAAAAGATCTTAGCTCAAAGAGCACAAAGATTCTCAAAGAAAGGTTTTGTAAAAGAAAAAATATACATACACATGTATTTTTAATTTAAACTTTACATTTTAGAAAGTGATGTTGTTTTGCCAGGATTTTGTACCCCCCCACTACATCCCCTGTCCCCCCTACCGTTTTTCCTTTCCTTTTTAAGAGTCAACCCCGAAATATGAATGATGTAAGTGGAGAAACAAGAATAAACACTCTAGGAAGTTTGAAATGAAACATTTAATTTACTTTTAATTCATTTTATTTCAATCACTGAAGAAACTGGTACATGTCAGCCCCTGATGATGCACTCTAATTACCACATCTGGCTACATTGATTTAGTATATTTGGTTACTGTTACTCATAACTTAGAAGTTCACAGTCAAGGATCTATATTAGCTTTTAAAGAAAAAAGTCTGGAGTGAAAAGAGTTTCTTGTAGAAGTAAATAGTTACTACTGCACCCTGGTCTGAGATTTATAGGCCAGGTGGCAGGTCGTGACACCTCTTCAGGTTCAATTTATGCTCCTCCAAGCCTCAGAAATGTTGTTAGAGCTGCCAGGAATTTGCCTACAGAGCCGACTCCAGCTCCAAAGATTACTGCTCTCGTTATGCAGGGACACCAATTTAAACTTGAGTAATTTTTAAGTGTTAACTCTTGCTATAAAGTGTTTGTGGGCATTCCTGGCTTCAAATCAAACATCCTAAGCACTAAGCAGCACTGGATAGATTCATTATGTTGCTTCAGAGATTTACAAATTAATTTTACCACCGTCTATAAACAGCTATATGTACAGTCCTTTTGCAAATAAAGATGCCAAAGGGTTTCTCTAACTCTAGATTATTTGGGGTTTGGGATATCACAAGAGTTATTTCTGCTCAGTGCATCAACAACACTGCTCAGTCAAGCTGACTTATTTGCACTACCTAAACACTCCATGATTAAAAAAAGAAAGGGAAGAAAGAGCTGCTTGGAGCAGCCAGTCTTGAAATGGCTTTTCTTTCTAGTCAGCAGTTCCAACACCAGCACAACTGTGATTGCAGCCAAAATCCTCTGGAACTAGTCAGGTCTCAAAGATCCACACCTTCCTGACTTCCTAATGCTCAGCTCTGTGAGCTTAAAACAAGTCACTAACAACTATAACACATGGTAATGGAAAAACAGAGCACATCAATTCTGGTGCTACTGCTCATCCTGTTGGCCAAAAACAGGTATATAATTAAGCAAGCAGAACAGGCACGTGCATATTAAGGAAGCCTTAGAAATGTAAATCAGTGGCTAACACCTCACTCCGAATAAAGCACCATGTTATGAGACAATCCCTACTATATAATCTGCCCTGAGGAGGGGAAGGAAGTAGATTTTTCCTCTTCCCCTCCCCTCTCAAGTTAGCATTAAAAACTGCATCCATCTCTGACACAAAACCAGACCAAACCCAGCCCACACAGAAATTCCTGCTGGTACTTCTGCTCATCCCTCCTCCTCAACAAGTTACACCAAGAGATTCACCTTCTTTTTCAAGACAGACAGCCCACCAAAAAAGAAAACCCACTTCACCCAACAGGTTGCCCCCTCTAAGGTAAGCCTCGGCACAACAATTACAATTAAAACATTAGAAAGCATCCAGTGTGTAAGACACAATGACATCTAGCAAAACACTCTCGAACGTCAGTGAATACCGAAGTTAACTATTCTTTCAGAATCTTTTTATGAGCAGTAACTTAGTGGCCACCAATTCACAGGGTCGACTGCCAGCAGCAAAGAGCAAGGCCTTTACCTAACTTGCAAACGGCAACCCACATCAGAATAACACAAGCCAAGAGTATTTCAGAAACACACTTGGATCACTCATACCGGTAAGTCCACGCTGACATCTGTCCCGTCCAGCAGCGCCACTCGGCAGGTAATGACGGATTTGGCGTCCCCAGCTGCAGGGATGTGGGTTGCAGCCCTTTGGGCTTCTCTCAGCCTTTCCCTCTCCGCATGCTTACGCATGGACCGGCGTCCCAGCGTGCGGCGGAAAAAGCTCAGCATCTTCGCTACAAAATCCAAGAGAGAAAATGAACAGGGTTAAGTTTTTTACAGAAGAAAACTCCCCAAAACAAAAGAAACAAACAAACAAACTTACCTCAAATCCAAACAGGAAAAAAAAAAAAAAAGCTCGCAATAAAGTTCTTAGAAAATCCCAGACTTTGATAAAGAAAGAGGCAAATAGGTTTTCACTTTGATTTAAACGCCCACAGTCTTTGGCTGCGAAAGTCTTCGGAAAAAACCCAGCTCAGAACTTTGACGACGGTTGGGTGACTTTTTGGGACTCCACAAAAGTACGTTTAAGGAAAGAGCGATCGTGCAGATCACGGACTGTTGCTCTGCAATCTTTCATTAATACAAACGCCACCCCGCGTTTCTCCCAGACGGCGATCTTCCACAGCTGGGAAACAACTGAGCACTTCATACCACCGGCTCCTTTCCTGGCTCACACACTCCACCTC
>JANPWX010000011.1:3728531-3842484 GCA_024734555.1 Trochalopteron elliotii
TGTTGCCCGGGGGGGCGGCGGCGCGGAGCCTGGAGCGGCACGGGGGCGATGGGGCTTTCCCGGAGACCCCGGCACTCCTGGGAATTGAGCCTTCGGGACGCGTTTCAGATGATTTCCCAAAAGTTCTGGAGTTTTTGCTAATGCAGCGTGAAGGTTTCCCCTCAGTGGTTTGGCCAGGACTGCGAGCACCCCTTGGCTTCACAGCGGGAACTGGAACTTTTAGGCAAACGCGCGCTTAAACCATAAAAATTGTAAGAAAATCGCATCTTTAAACAGTGCCTGAAAGGGGAGCGGTAGCAGTGTATTAAATAAAGCAGAGCCGTCTACAAACCAGGACTGTTAGTATTTGTATACTGAAATACAGCTGCGACTACAAAGTGCAGTTTGTATTTTAAAGTCCTTCTAACCCAGACCCACAGCCTGTGCTCCGCGCTTCCATCGTTTTTCTTACGTGTTAGTCCAGCCCCGGGGGACAAGCCCCGCTCTTGGCAGCAATTACAGAGGGCCGCACTTCACTGTGTTTTTTTATTACATAAATATTTGTGTCCAAGCCAGTGTTTGAGGAAAACCTCAGGAAAGGCAATATAAACTCTCCGTGCGTAATGCCAGCTAAGAGTGACAAAGCTCGGAGTAAAGGAGCTCCAGACACCCTCAAAATCCCAGGATAACAGGGAATAAAGTACCTGATAGTCTGGGAAAGCAGATACTTGGGCTAAAGATAACACATCATTTTTTATGCTCAGCTCTGACTCGCGGGCTGAGACACCCGGTCAGTCCCTGCCAGGCAGAGGAATTGGCATAATGAAACCCACATTAATACCTCAGCTCCAGTGCCTCAATCGAGTTCCTTTGATGTCATTTACTGAAATGGGGGGGCGGGAATTTAAAAAGCTGCCAGGTAGTTGCCCACCATTTGCTGACGAAGCAACAGGCTGATTTTACTAAATGTCTGTTGACAACAGATCACTCTCCTGCCGCTGGGAGGAGCAGGATGAGCTTTGAGGAAAGGTGAGATTCACGTTCATGTGCCTGTTTATTTACTCAGAAAGGTGAATCACAAAACGGGGGGGTGGGGGGTGGTGTAATTTAGATATCTACTTTTTATCAGAGGAGCCGGGATTATGCTTGCTGTCAGTAGCCTGTCATGAAATACCTGTGGGAGCTTGCAATAAAGTTCCCAAAGAAACCAATCAAAATCTTACTATATTTAACGTGGAAAAATAATTTATCTTGAGGGTCTGCAGATATCTGATGGATTCTCAGTGCAGATCAACTAACCAATGGTTTGCATATCAAAGATGCTTAGTTTGTAGTGGAGATGTGTCAGGTAAATGGCTGGCTATTAAGTCTACACCAATTCACATTCTCCTTATGACAAAGAATTCTGGGGAATTCCGTGATTCTTGGAGGTTGTCCCGAAATTTTCTAACCATCCTCAACTATTCCTCAAATTGGGCTTCTTTCCACTCAGTCATTCACAAGCTCGCATGTTGGCACCAGGATTATTTTCTTCCTGTAGCTTCAGTGACACAAAAACTTAAGTTGCTCATTTTTGCTTTTGAATTTCTACTTCACACCACCCTCTTGCTACTCTTCCTGTAATTACAGTCTACTCCTTCCTCGCTATTTGCTACTCAGATACAGCCCAAGTACGTACAGTACACATTCAACTGTGTTACCTGTCACTTGTCTTATATACAGTCTTCCTATTCCAGCTTAAATCTCCTCCTATTGGAATTCCTCTTCTGACATCTGTTTCTCTCCTTAAAGTGCTCTCCCACCAGTTTATACTTTTGTACTTCAAATCCAAACACCCTTTCTTCACTTTTAAGTCCTGTATTTATCAGGGGAATTAAGAACATATGGGGGTCTCAGACATTCATCCCTCCTGAGATTTTTGTCTTGCCTCCTAAGCACTTCCATCATCTTTACCCGCTTTTGTTTTGTATATCCCCTCACTTTCTGGCAGCAAATATTTCATCACAAGCTTCCATCTGGAATTTTTGTTCTTCATACCGTCGGCTTTCTGATCAGATTATCATCTCTACTGAACACCATCTCCAATACACTCACTGTATAAAAGGTAATTTAAAAGTTATTATTCCATTAGAGCAAATCTTGCAGTATTTGTGTTTTTTCAGCCAAGCAACTTAATTCCTGATAATCTGCATCCTCTTCTAATGTATAATCCATAGTGGCGTATTTATGTCATACAATATCAAGAAGGAAAATACAAGGGGAACATTATCTGGCATCAGACACATATAAATGCAGCACAGCAAACCCGTGTGTACAGCAGCAAGAAAATCACAAAAAAAAAATTAAACTTTAAATTACTAAAGCACATCTTTATTTTGCAATTAAACAATTAAGATCCACAAGTAAACTATATATATATTTTCAAGTCTGTACCTAGACAACTATTTGTCAACTGAAATTAAATATATCCACAAAATATGCATAACAGCATTTTTTCACATAATAGAATGAAATTTTACTTAAGACTAAAACAAGACTTGTTAAATGTTAATTAGCATATTTATCCTGGGAACTGCTGGTTTTCGGTAGAAGTTAGTGTATAATTTTAATGGCAAGAAATTTCATTTTATCAAAATGAGGACAAATACATAAGGCCCTTTAAAGCATACAGTAGCTGCAGTGACAAAAGCTGATTTTATTTTCATATTGTCCAGTGTTGACCAATTTCAAGTTTCCATCGTTTTCCATCAACCTCCCTGGCTACTTAGCCAAGATGGAGCATTTAGGTTGTTGGTTTGTTTTTTTTCCCTCCCCCTCATGTGCTTTTAAACAAATTTATAGGCAGAAGTCTACTTATGGGAAGAGCCTTTGCATCTCCCCAATATTAATAAAGATACACAGGAGTTAGTCTAAACAACAGAAGAGCTGATCAACTCTGAGATGATTTACTCCACACTTGTAGTCCATCATTCAGCAGTATGAAACTGAGATGAAATTTGACAACTGAAAGCCACAGCTGGAAATGCAAATTAATTACCAGAAGTAACTGGCAAAAATATTGGCACCACCTGATTGTTAATAATGACCTAAATAATACTCTTCCCTTTGTATTTACACATAGAATAGCACCTGCTACAAAAAAAAAAAAAAAAAAAAATCAACCCAAACCTTACACAAACAGCCCTGCCAAACTGACTGGTTAAAATGGGATCACTGGTAAATGAAGCAAACCAAATGGAAAACAAATCTGGATACACTGGATAAGAGAAAACCTTCACCCTCTTACCTTGATTTTCCAGTAAGATTATTATAGGCTGTTACTGTGGTGCCCCAATGTACTGAGATAATTGCACTGGATCATTCATAGTCTAGTCCTTGTGCATATTATAGTTAAAGAATAAAACAGCTTAACGTAAACTGTTTAACCCTTTCACTCATGTCTCAGGCCCCTGGCCCAGGTGCAAAAGGGTGACAACTTCCTTAAACTTCGTTGTGCATTATCTTTAGTTATCAAAATTCAAATAAGTTAAGTAAAAAAAAAAAAGAACACTGATTTCCAAGTAATTGATCTAATGTTAAAAATAATGCTTAGCAGAAACATTTACAGTAAACATAGCTAATTTGCAGCTAGCTGAGAGAGATCACAGAGGTAAATTTACAAGTACCCTGTAAGTTTCTATTTGCACCTTTTTTTCCTTTTTTTTTCCCAAATGCAGCCTTCATATTTGTGTTAAGACAGGAAAATTGAGATGATAGAATTATCTTATTAATATCTGTTTTCTGAAAATCCCTCAGAAACACACGAACAATCAACAGGAAATGGCTGGAACAACAGAAAGCGTTCGTACCAGGGTGTAATCTGAATCATCTCTGTACAGAAACCCATTAAGTATCTCTCTCCAAACCCAATTTATTTTGTCCAATAGTTCAGTCAGTAGTAAGCATGAGATAAAGTGCTACTATTCAAACATCAAAACACTTTGAAAAAAATTATCCTTTAAAATACGTAAGCTTGCTAAATATGAAATGCCACAACCAACAAGCGGCCAGCCAGTCCATGAACCACCATTCTTGCTACAGCAGACTAGAATCAGATGTTTTAGTGGCTTTTTAAAATGAGGCTACTAATCAAAATGTCTACATTTTTACAACTGAATATTTCAACACTTTTCTAAAGAAAGTTGTTTCTCTCTCCTCTTTACCAATGAGATCTCAATGAGCAAAACACACCAAAGCCAATAGCCAGAACTTACAGCTTATGCACCAGATCTCGTACTTGTAGCAGGAGAAGCCCTATGAAAAGGTAGACACCTGTGGGAGTAACAAGCACAGAGGTAAAATCCAGTGATAAAGAACTAGCCTTCTTTGCAGACTTCTAAACAAACAAGTGACTAAGTGCAGTGGGATAACAGAGACTGGACAGAACATTACACTGAAACAAACCAACCATTTCCTCCTTCTAACAGCTTCCCAGTCACCACTCATTATAAATCCCTGCATATTCATGCAAGATCCACAGTTAATCAATGTGGTATGTTTTTACCAGATTTTAATACTGGATCCTAGCACTAGAAGTAGCAATAGGAAAGAACCTTTTCAGTCTCAAGACAAAAGATGGATACTAAAATTGGCAAATACACCCAACTCAGCCATCTGGGGACTTGAGAGGTGAGCTATGAAAAGACTGCAACTGATATTAGAGGACACCATTCCTCTACTTGATGGAAGTCTCAATACACAGAATTTTTATATGGACCATAACCAAATCACTCCTTTTATTCTCAGGGCTGAGGGGCTTGCTGACTGCCTGCACAGTGGCTCTACAGCCAAAACTACAGCATATGTACTGAACAACCTTCTTTTGCTTGGAAATTGGTGGATCTGTAGAGCTTTTCATGCTCATGCTAATTCCCTGAGCCATCAAACATCGCCCACACACCTGCACACACACTGCATAAGCATAAAAATATCACATAATTCAGCTCCACAGCATACCTGGAGCTCCCACGTCTCTATGCCAGACCTTCCCTCCTCCCCGTTTCCCTGGGCAGCACAACTGCAACACAACTGCTGCACTGTGGCCCTTCCACGGGTACCATGAAGCTTTTTGGAAGGTCTCCACGGAAAGTTGCCAGCTACACAAGTTCCATAACAAACTCCTCATGTTTCTTAATGTCCCAACTGCTTTCTCACCCTTTCTTTACTAGATGGTGTGCCAGACTGCAATCAGATATTCTAGACCAAGTGTTATTGCTTTATCTATATGGAATATAAGCTTTTGAGATTTAACAGAGAAACATGGAAGAAATGTCAGCTAGCATTAAATCTTCTGAGAAAAAAAACTCCAGGTATTCTTTTTTTCATAAATGGGAGAGAATAGATAAAAATGAAATGCATAAAAGCAGTATTTTACTGCTTAAGATAAGTGATTCAAAGTACCAAATGCTATCCAAATTCAGGATAAATGAATTTTTCAGCTCTCAGGTATCTGGGATATCTAATGCAGTATTTCTCAAAGTGGACTGGCTGACAATTTGTAGGTGGTTTATTAAATAATACCTGTATCTTATTTCATATTTAGCAAAAATAAAAAATGCTCCCAAAAAACACTCAAAGCCCCCACTAGAGCCCCATGTCTTTCTACCAAATAAACCCCCTTCAAATCCATTTTAAATAAGAGATGGTAGTGGTAGTTTTCAATCTGAACCTAAAAGTAAAACCAAAAATCTTAACATTTTACATTGGCACAAAATTGTCATAATATTGCTCTTATTTACAATGAAAACTACTTTTTTTTTCTTTAACTGGATTTGTATCATGAAGTGTTACAAACATACTCTTTCCCACACCCACCCAACGTTTTTCCTAATCAAATGGTATGAAAATAATTATTCATAAAATCCCAACAGTCATAACACCAATCACATATAGGTCTATAAGTCATTATGTCTGAAAGATACATTCATGTTTTGTACAGCATGAAACATACAAAAACTTCTTTAAAAAACTCTTAAGGATGATACAGATCTTCATAACCCAAAGTAAAATATTAAGCAGTTTTGCTTTTTTTGGCCATATAAAAATATTTTAAAGGCCATTTATACCACAACAGGTAGAAAAATTTAAATTACTGATTTATGGTGCAGAAAGGCTCCAGTGCTCTTCTCTTTCCCAAGTTTTTGGTTACCTTTATCCCAGCTTTGGAGAAGCCAAAAGCCACTGAGTCCCTGATGCCCAATTATTAAGAATAGGTACTTTGTTCCAATTTTCTCCCCAGTGCAGCTAGTTAATAAACTACAAGTCAGTGCAGAGGAAAATTTTGAAGAGACCTATTATTCTTGCTTGTGTTTGTAATCAAAACAGTAATGACAGATGACAAATACATATTCCACACTTAATTGTGGTATAAATGGGACTTTTGAACTCGAACTGCTATGGCAATTTTAGATAAGAATATTTAAATATGTGACATACCAATGCCATATAATGCTGCTATAAACTCTGTTTCTGATTTCCCTCAGAGTAACAGGGCAAATGCTGTTTTTGTTTACAACTTAACCATGAAGAAAATTTCTTTTAGTATAATGGATGAATTATTTTACTTTTTGAACATTAAGTGCTGAGTTCAATATAACCTTCTAACTAGCCAGCAACTCAGCTAATACCCTCATCACATGGAAGTTAAAGAATTATAAAAAAGAATTTTTATTTGTTGCAAATGGCTTAAAATATAACTGAGATTAAAGCTACCATATTACTCTTTTTCAGTTCAGTTCAGATACAGAGATTCTTGTAAAATTTATTTTTCACTGAGGGATAACATTGACTTAAGCATCAAATCTAGAAATATAAGTAACAGAGCCACAGCCCTCCTAATATTATTTTGTTTTCTAAAAATATTTAAAACTCTCTCTTCCATTTGGCATTGTGGTTCTTGTTCATTACTAAGTCATGAGCCAGGATTTCACTTTGCCTGAATCCCTTTTCATTTAATAGTTTATAGCTGATCTGTTTCAAATGTCTATAGAACATAGTATATTATACAATATAATTCTTCAATAGTTAAAACTTATTTAGCGTAGAACTTTCCATTTTAATTCTATGCTGTATATATAGCTTACAACAAAATTTAATGGATAAACATTTTCAGGAAACCAATACAATAAATTAAAACTTTTAAATAGAGGGCACAAAGTTATGCTGTCACAGGGCAGTCAAGCAAGTGACTGTTTTTTTCTTACAATATATTACACTGGGTACCTTGCTTCTGACTTGGTTTCTCCTATACTAGAAAAAATATTTTAAAATTGGGACACTTATACATCTTTAGAATGAGCTCAGATACTGTATCAGACAGACATTTCTTACAAATCTTCTACCTACTTAAATAAGAAGCAACGCATACCAACTGGAACAATTTTGCACAAGCATAACAGAAGGTGACTGGGGTCATTATGAAATTAAAATTAAATTCTGGGCTAACTTCATAGTGTTCTCCTCCCTTCTCCCCTCTAAACAAAGAAAAGAAAAGGCAGACCTGTACGAACATGGCTTGAAATCAACTACGAGGACTTAACAAGTTAGTTAGAAAGTAATGGAATTAAATCACATCTGATTGTAAGTTCAACTTAATTATCAGTGCTATTAAAGAGTTATGTCTAATCGAGTAAAACAGCTATTCTCAATAAAAGGATGAAACAAGGTATCAGCTTCTAATGATCTACCAGCATTTCGCAGTAAGATGCTAGTAAATTACTAGTTGGAAGGAATGTGTCAGATTTTTCTTATAATTACAACACAGCAGCATATAATGCTCATTCATTAAGTTGGCAGAGGTGCTTTGCTACAGAAAGTAGCATACAGGTACTTGTATAAGGAAAGAGGGAATGGTATTTTCCATGACCCCTTGTGGTAACACATTCCAAGCACCAAGGGCCATTTTAGAAATCTGAACTCATTAAGATAAATATGACAGGACAATACCACCCCCATGGAATCATGAGTGCCTTTCACTGGATGTACGCTGTAAGTCTCAAGGCACTTAAGGGGTTAAGACATAATGCATGCACTAGTTCCCATCACATAATCTGAAGTCACACGAATCAGAATACACCAGTGTATGACACAAGCTGTGCCAAAGAAATGCTGTTTATTTATATGTCAGTTTTTTAAAATTTTTATTGTTATTATTTTGTACAAGATGCTGGTAAGTGGGCATTATGCAGCTACTGCTGGGTTAACAGACACCAGCTCTCCTCTAACAACCAGCTGGTCTCTAGTAAGGGTGTAGGACAAAGTGTGCTGCATCAGTAGGCAGTGTGTATCTATCTAGTATTGGCAATATTGCTAATGTTGTAAAAAACAAAACTGTGAGAGTCTGTACATAGTAAATAAACCTAGCACTGGAAAAAAGACCATGGCTTAGTGTATTTTTTCATTTGTTTTTCATTGTAAGAGACATGGGTGTAAAACAGAGTGAAATAATTCCAAGCCTTGTTTGTAGCAATTCAACCAGAAGCGCAGTATATGGCACTACAATGAAATATCGTAGATTACCCTGAACACAATTAGTTCTTTCAGTTTATGGTTTGTTCGGAGCAAATCACGAAAATAAAGTCTTCAAACAGATGAAGGTTAGAAGAGTTTCAGAGACTGATTTTGTTTCAACGTAAAGTGCAACAGTGCTGAAGTTTTCAAAGTCCTTTGTCAATTCTTTGCTGTACTTCACTATCATTTCCTGCAAGCAGTATTATGGCACAAAGAATGTTGCCAGTTCATTATAGAGGACAGGATTCCTCAATTGATATCATAGGTTTTTTGCTCTTTACTTATGCAGTGATGCTTGTAAAGGTTTAATAAATCCTTCTTCATATACCTTCAGAATAGCTTCACATACAAATCTGTACTGACTCTGAAAAGGAAAATAAATTCAGTAAATTGAAAACAAATGTAAATGAAAAATGCCATTTGGAAACAGATTTTCATCTAAGATTTCCCCACCCCATTCTCTTGATGGGCCAGGAACCGTGCTTCAAAGTTAGTTTAGGAAACACAATACAAAAGGAACTTTAGATGAAAGCATTTTGTTTCTCAACTGAAGAATAGGATGAATTGCACTTTGAAATATATACTGAAAGCCATACTCAAATCCCCAGTACTATTATTACAACATCACCTATTTAGTAATTTTCTGCTCTTCATTTCCTTGCTGAAATTTCACCCACCTGAGGTTTCCACGCCCTTGGATTTAGAAATCATATTTTCAAAGCACTTTTTCATACTTACATTAACTCAGGCATGTTACTGACAGGCACCTCCCTGTCAGAATTTGATTTCAAAGAAAACTGTTTCATGTTTTAAAAACCGAGATCTCCTGTTTCTTAACATTATGTAATGTCTAATTCTTCAATGCATCCAAGTCTAGCCCCTGCATACACAGAGGTGACTAGGTTTGTTTTATACAAATAATAAAAAACCTGACAGTAATCAAATTAGAATATAATGAAAACAAACCGAAATAAGTGCAAAGCACCACAACTCACATTGCCTCCTGCACCAAGGTGTCTATGCTGGCTAGAACTCCAGCACACCTGCACTGTCTGTTGTGGAACAGTCTCTCCATGCAGCAGTTCGTAATGTCAGATCTCAAAAGGGAACATTAACACATCTAGCACTAGAACCATTATTTGCTATCCTGGCTCGTGCATACGGAATGGTTCACGTCTCTCCATTTGTGTAAAATCTGCGTTTGTCCGCAGCGCCCCCCTGCGGACAGCGAGCGAGCCCAGCTCCAGGCGGCCAGAGCAGGAGCGGGAGCGGCCGATGTTCAGGAAACCTTACAAAACCCAGTGCCTTTATTAGACCTTCTCCCTCTGATGAGCTGAACACCTGCTTTTCACCGAACCTTGAAATTTTTGGTTTTCTAAGAAAAATGAGGAGACCAGACGATATTGAGCACACACTGAAAAAATGCAGTTAAAACCCTCAGCACTGCTACTCCTCTACCTTTATTAATAACAGTTTCTTCCCCTCTATATATGGTAGAGAGACAGCTCTCCATCCTGGAGAACTGTCACAAACAGCAAGAGCCATCCTTTCTCTTTTTCATGTATCATCACCCTTCTCATCCTTCCTGTGCTACCTGAATACATCAACTTTTTAGTGAAACATTAGTACTGGAACATGAGTTCAGCAGCACTGAATGACTGATGATCTAGAAATGGAGACAAATACCCACTTTTTGTCAGCCTTAATACTCTCTGAAGAACAAAACATTTTTATTCAAATTTTATTAGAGAAACAGCAGCAGGGACATGAAAATTACTACAGTGAGTAACTACCTTCAAGTAATTGTGATTTGATAGTGAATCTAGTGCCTTTTCTTCTTCAAGATGCTTTCTCTCTAAATGCTGTATACTATGTAAAACTACATCAATTACTCATGATTACTCTTTCAAAAAAATAAAAAAATCCTAGAACTATCCAAAGTTTGAAACAACTGAAAATCCAAGTCTTTTTTTTTTTTCTTCCTGAAAGACAACATAACTCAACCTTTTCATCCATTTTAGGTACTTTCTAAAAATGCAAAAACAAACTGCTCTTAGAGATATGCAATACCTGACTGTCGCAATAACAAGTTTCTAAATCTGTTCTAAAACTCTTACAAATTTGAAATATAATACATGAATATTCTCACAAAACCCAAACATAAAAAACTCTGGTATCTTAAGGTATATCAAATGCCATGAAAGCCTCAAAATAATCCTTTTGTAAGTTACTTCTCTTAGACTAAGTGTACTTATGAGGGCTTTGATGCATCTTGTGTAGATTTAACTACACTGATTTTTAGAAATATTATTTCTCTGATAATTTCCTTTTAAGTCATTACAGGGTGTAGTTAAGGCTTGCTTCCACTACAGCCAAGGCAACATAAAATCACTGAATTTCATCACTGTCTTGGATGTCTTGGTTCTTTCTGTGTTTATCTTTTATACTACTCCCATTCTTAACACCTGGAATTAGGTTCTTGCTTTCTTCTCTGAGTGATTTTTACACTGCTGAAAATTGACCCTTTTTGTCATTATTTGCCAGGTCCCTGAAATAGCTGGTGCTTTTTTTCAAGTTTTTTCTGTAGAAATTTAAAGAATTGCTCCTTTCCAATAGCCTTAGGGATTTATTTTTGCAGGGAGCCAAGGCTACAGCTACACTGGGTAAAGGTGATCTCTGCAATATGATCAACAAGTACATTAAAAATCCATCCAATATGACTGGATCTTAGGAAATTATTGTTCTGCAACACAGAACAGCAGGGGTGATACTCACAGGTGTTTGGATCATCATGGCTCTTTGATCTCTCATGGTTCTTACAATATCTAGAGGATAAACAGGCTGATTGCACTCAATGAGACACATGGCTGTCTCCATCGTGATCAGAACCCCTGTCCGTCCAATCCCAGCACTGGAAAAGCAACAACAAAACAAAATGGAAAATGAAATCAAGTGTCTAAAGTACAATTCATACTTGAAGACCTTCCTTCTCCTGGATTCTCTGGGTTGATCATTATGACTCCCATACTGCTGGGGTAGGGACTGGACTGGTTGTGTCTGTGTCTGTAAGCAGCCTCTGTCCCACCTGAACAGAGCAAAACCCATCAGCACAGAACTGCTGCTCCTTGGAAGAGGAACTGCCTCAGCCAGCCACTCCCCTGAGCAGAATTACAGAGATGTTCATTAAGATCCCATTATAAACCACACTAACATCTAGAAGGTAACAAAACATGAGCATATGCTGGACACATTGTGTCAGTTTGACCATTACTGAAATGATGATTTCTGAAATGTTGGGCCAATAAAACCATATTCATGTCCTTCAAGTGATAAATACCTTCCTATTTCCAAGTAAGGAAAAGAACAATTACTAGAAACCTCTGTAGGGTGACATTAAGGATTGTTTTTCTTGTTTTTAAAAAGTACAATATAGATCTAGATTGTATAGATTGAAAAGGAATACATAATAGCAACCCCTTTCAAGACAAGGAAGTACCATAACATACACATCTCAGAATGGCAAAATTATCAAGAGAGCTTAAAGGCAAATTTTTTTTCCCTTAGAAATAAAACAAATCTGAAGATTCATCTGCCTTGTTTTATATACATATATGCCTTTCCAGAAGTAGTAAACCTTAAAGACTGAATATTTAACCTTGAATTCAATGAACAGTTTCAAATTTTTCAATTAATGTTTCACTTTTGAAATAGGAAACAAATGTTTCCCCACATTCCAATATAGGGCCAAATACATATTTTGAAATGCCAGCATTATCCCAACTCATACAATAAATTGAACTATTTGGATCTAAAGTGATTAATAGAAACATTTGAAACTTTGAAAGTTACTTGTTCTGATTTTAAAGAGTTACTTCAAATTAAGTCTGGCTAAACTATTATTTAAATCTTTGTCCAGGAGGTGGCATTAAAGCTACTTTATATTTCAGTGATGTCATAAGAATTTTAAGACAAGATGTAAATGTGCTGGTTATATAAAATGATTCAGTAGTATTTCATATTTCTAGAATTTATACATATAGAACTTCAATGCAGAATGCTTTATCAAATCCAAGCAGGAACAAACAGTAACTGTCAAAGAACCTAATGACTCATTTTACAATTTCAAAAGATTCAGAGGACAACAACAATGAAAAATGTCATAATTTTCCTATGACAAACATAAGGTAGGATAGGACTTTCCAGCTTAGAAAAAGAAATCACTGACTGATGGACTAAAACACTGAGACAGGGCATGAAAATCATGAAGGGCATGGACAGGATGGGTGGTTCCCCATCTCATCTAGAACAAGAATTAGAAACTGTTCAACGAAACTAGTAAGCCCTTGTAAAGATAAAAATAACCACATGACACAACATCAGAAATGAGTGGTTTATGCAGCTCAATGTAACAAAAACCTTTCCAACTCTTTAAGGTCTTGTCTTATAATCTTTGTGGGTTTGAACCATTGTGGTTTAAAATTATTATTGTACAAAATAAAATAATTTTCTATTAGCTACTTGGGATTCCTCACACTAAAGCTGGTGACTTAGTCCTGAAAACAAATTTTGCTGCACTAATGCCGTGCCCTATTATACTGAAGAGATGTTAAAAATAGAGTGTATGCACCATATGGAGGAACACCTGGGCTCCTTCTGCTTGACTCCCTGCTGGAATTTGGTTATACTTCCCAACAGCCACCAAGTTGGGCCAATTAAGTAAATTATGTTTAACTGTGATATTCCATCTCTTTTCTTCTGTGAAACATAAATTTTTCATACAAGCTTCAATTACACATTGAAGTTATCAGTTTGGAGCTGAACTGGTGCCTCCTTGAGAAGAATGAAACTCCTCCTACTCTCCAATGTTGTTTTTCCCATGTTTCTGCAGACTTGCACACCTTACATCATAGAGGGTGTATTTGGCTGCCATTTTCACCAACTTTTCACAACCATATTAACCAAAAATATATCAATAATGGAAGGTGAGAAGCAGTATCAGTTAAGACACTGGTATTCTGGTACTAGTTTCTCTAGTCAGTAAGGTTCACCCTGACCTGTATAAAACAGAACTAGAGAGCAGAACTAATGGAATAGAATTTCTGATACACAAGGTGTATTTTTCTTTTTCTTTCATCTCCTTCAATAAATGTCTAATTTACCTGTAGTCTTTAAATTTATTTTATCCCTTATACTTCTCAGCTTCTCTCTGAAAAGAACAATATATGCCTGACTCAGGAACACTGACTCTCTGGGGAGTATTCAGAATTGAGGAGTCAAATATTATTCACAGAACTGTTCCCCAAGAATTGTGATAGCACATGTTCATTTGAAAACAACTGGCATTATTCTAGTTTGCCAATTAGTTATTTTAAAATTATTAAGGTCTTGAAATTCACTACAGGAATGGAGAATGCTATTAAAAAGTATTGCACAAGAAAAAGAAAAGTCACATTTCACGCGTATGTAAAGATCTAAACCAAAGTTATTTTACTTCATGAGAAAGGTAAGTTGTTGAAAACAATGCCTTGGTATTTTTTGATACAAAAATTTTTGATTTTGATATCAAAATACCACGTAGCATAAGACTGCAGACTTCCGAGAAAATGTCTTTTAATTGATCTTTTAATAAACTACCCACATTTTCCACTATAGATCACTTACACAGCTATTCTAGAGCTTTGCAGAACAGGAACCTATTCCTCATGGTTACCAAGTATCTTTTGCCCTTTCTCTGAATTATGTAGATTGTTACCACAAGCATTTAATTGCAAACAAAACAAAACATCCCAGCAAAATGCAGAGATCAACACATGTTGCTATTCAAAATTTCGTCTACTGAAATGTGATTACCACGTTAAATAATTGTTTTATCTCAATGTTGAGTTTTCCTGTCATCCCCAAAGCAGATACCATTAAATTTTTATTTCAAGAAGAAAGCACAGAATAGCTATTTGATGATAAAAAGTTCACTTTGATGATTTAATAAAATTAGAAAACGATTTGATACCTGCAGTGAACAACAACAGGTTCTTCTCTGCCAGCCCTCTTCTTTCGCACAAGACACACAAAATCCAGGAAATCACTGGAATCATCAGGAACCCCATGATCAGGCCATGCTATGTACTGGATTTGGGTCAGCTGGCGGCTTTCCTCTTTCTGATCAGAAACATGAAATTTAATCAAGAGTAATTCAAGTCCCATTAAAACAAAAAATACCACAAATAATAAAAAAATCAATAGTACATTCATAGCAATTTGTACCCATAATCAAAGTGGCTTCAGGCAACTAGCAGTGCTTTATTAGTGTTAACCATTGGTCATCCTGGATTTTGTAATTACCTTTTTTTTTTGCTTAGAAGGAAAAAAGGAAATCCACAAATGCTTACATCTTCAACAGGTGAAAAAAAAATCACAGAGTATATTATAGCAAAGCACTTCAAGGACACCAGCAATCTAACTGAACACTAGATGTACAAGAAGGTGGTCATATCCTTAGCAAACCAAATTTAACAGAATGAGATAGTATCTTACAAGATCAAATGACAGAAGAGGGGTAGGGAGGGGCGATCAGACATAAAAACTTTCCATCAGACCCTGTGTGAACAGCAGCAGCGTTTTGGCTTGATCTGCAGCTCCTACACCTAACAAGGCACAATGACTTTGTTTTCTACTCCCTCAGGCCATTGCTCTGGTATCACAAATATAATCAATCGGCCTCTCGTTAGGGGAGGGGACAGCCCAGGCAACCAGAGTCGAATTTCAAAAGAAGAGGAGCTACTACTGCATTTTAAACAGCCTTTAGGCACTGAATCATTTACAGAGATTCCACGGCTGATAGCAGATGAGCAATTGTCTCAACAGGACACAGGGCAGGAATTTTAACTCCAAATTGACTAAAAGGCAGCTCTATAAAACTGGCTTCTCAAACCGGTAACTCAAGCAGTGAGAAATAAGTATGTGAACTAAATTCCAGACACTCATTTCCAAACATTTCTGAAATTGAAATGGTGGCTGGGGAGGCTCTGAAAACTACACATGCCCTGAAAATCATACACTGCATGTTCAAAAAGGTCCTTGTTTATATGTAGTCACCACTCCAGATTCATCTTTCTCTCAGCAGGATTTATCTTCCATCTTCTT
Organism: Trochalopteron elliotii; assembly: GCA_024734555.1. Classification (NCBI taxonomy): domain Eukaryota; kingdom Metazoa; phylum Chordata; class Aves; order Passeriformes; family Leiothrichidae; genus Trochalopteron; species Trochalopteron elliotii. Next base: position 3,744,198 of record JANPWX010000011.1, read on the forward strand.
GCACATATTGTTCAGGATGGAATTATTAAGAACTGTTTGCCTCTACAAAGACTTTGAGTTGTGATGATGAAACACCTCTAATCTCCCATGTTCTGAAAATATCAAGGGAATATCAAGTTTCTCAACTTCTTTTATTACTCATTTTCTTTGGCCAGGTTATGAAAGACACCAGTAAAAACTTTCAGGATAAATAATATATCCTATATGTGATCCAATTAGTACATTTATGAAAAATGAATCTCTGTGATATTTTTGCTTATGAAAGGTTATCATTCTGTGGACAGAATTTCTCCCAGGAAAGTACATGACAATGAGTAATTTTCTAGAAGGTTCTAGAAATAAACAGTTCTATTTACATGGATATGCCACCAGGTTGAAAAGAAAATCTATGTATGTTTTAGGTAGTATCCAAGGATTCTGCAGATTGACACATGAAAATATATTAAGATTTTACCTCCAGATTAGTCAATGTCATTTCTCGAAAGACATAAGCAGGATTTCCTTCTTCTGAATGGCAGGTGATCTGAAAATTCCCATATGATGAGCTTCCCGATGGCTCTGGCCAGTACTGATGGCATTTAACCTAAGGTCAACACATTTTTAAAGATGCCTGTGTTTAAATTCAGAGCATTATTTTCATTTTCTTTAGTTTTTATGCCTTTGTTACAGATTATTTTGATCATTTTGTAATCACTATTTATTTACTTACCAAACAGACTTTGTTACCTAGTTACTGTTTATAAAATAAGGTATCACAGAGATTTCCTGTTTCTCTTTCCAAGAGGACACATGCACCAGCTCTTGCACTTAGTTTAACTGAAGATGGATGCCTTTAACTTCCATTACAATTTTTTAAAGAGAGTTTATCTATAAATATTCCATCTTAACACTTGAGTGACAAAGATGCTGCTTTATAAACACTTCTGACCTCCAAAATCCTAATCTGATCTTCTCAAAGTACATTTATATGGGAAAAGGACGAACAAAAAAAAGGAAATACGCAACAAAAAAGTTGCTAAGCTAATGCAGAAAATAGGGGGATGAAGATGGTAGACTTCAAAGACTCCCAATCAAGTCCTCAAATGTGAATGAAAACTTCAAACACTACAATTTTCTGATATATGGTTTAAATGCCTAATTACAGAGGTCATTTCAGCTCAAGTGTACTTTTGCATTTCCAACCCACCTGGCGAATCTTTAAGAGCAGCCAGATTTGCAGACTTCCTGCTCCACTGAGACATCCCGGCATGCAGTGGGATAGTGATGTCAGAAGCCTCATGATCAGCTTTAGAGCAGGGAGTCTGCCTATGGGTACAAGACAGATAAGTCCTTTTATTTCATTATTAAGCAGCTCTCCAAAGAACTCCACAAATATCATTATTGGAGGGGTGGGGGAACCTCAGAGAACTGCTATTGCAAGTCTGTTCTTAGCAGATCTGCAAGGAAAACTCAAAGTAAAAGGGCACTTGTACTGAAATTCCCTCTAATCCTGTTTATTTGGGAGCAGGCATCATCATGCAAACACTGAGTCACTGAAAAATGGTTTAAAAACACTGCAACTTCCCTTCAATTATTTTAATTCTATTTAGAATCCTGACCTCACAGCAAATACATGGTTATTACAAAGTCAGAATATATACAGACAGTTGAATTACAGTCCAAGTTGATCAGAACAGCCACAACCCACTGTAAATCCATCTTCAAAAGAAATCCTGATATGGAGGAATTCCACTACACTATTATTCCAGACAGTCATTTCTGTCCACACACTTAACCAGCCAGTGCTACTGTGAATGCTCCAGACTAAACCAAATAACTCTGGAATTACACTGTATGACCACACTTGATTATTTTGCCTATCTCCAAAGCATAAAACTGCATAAAATCCAAACCTATTAAGGAGAAACTAGAGCTTAAACCAAAACCAAACAAGCCACAAAACACACCTGAGGCCTTTTACAGCACCATAAACAATTATTTTTACTAATTTGAACTGCAATTACTCTATTACTAGTATTCTATTTTTACACATTTTATATACAAATCAAAGGGCAATGATTATTTCACACGACGAAACAAATCTTTATAGCCACAGAATAACATTTTACAGAAAATTTTAGAGTTCAAGTTTTAAGAAAATCCTTGATAAGACAGCCATCCTGCCATGAGATATTAACACTACAAAGCTACGTTAGGCTGTCTTAAAAATTAATCTCACTACACATCAAAGAAGTACTCTGTGAAAACTGATGCAACTTCTTGGAGTTCCTTCATTTGAAGATTAGAGAAAAAAATCTGTGAAGGTAAATTCTAGATGCTTTTTACTTTACAATAGAGTCAAACAAAGCAGGCTGAAAGTATTTTAGGAAATAAATGAAGAGTTAAGTACATTTCAAGACTGAACAAAGTTTAAATATTAGCTGCATTAGCAACACCAGAAGGTTTAAAATCTAAGACTCTTCATTGCAAAAGAACTAGGAATGCACTGCTCTTATGAAAAACAGTTACAGAATGATAGAACAGTTCTGGTTGGAAGGGACCTTTAAAGGCCATCCAGTCCAGCCCCCTGCAATGAGCAGGGACATCTCCAACTAGACTGAGTTGCTCTGAGCCCCATCCAACATGATCTTCAGTGTTTCCAGAGATGGACATCCACTACTTCTCTGGGAAACTTGTGCCAGTATTTCACCACCCACATTGTAAAAATTTCTTCCTTATGTCTACTCTACTTACACTCTTCTAGTTTAAAACTACTTCCTCCTATCCCATCATCGTATTATATGTCATCACAATATATTGCTCTTTTAAAGGCTAATTACTAACAGTTTTTTAGAAGATTATGGAAGTGGTAGTTAAGGAAATGTTTTACTTACTCTGCCCCGTTCTACTTGAGTTGTTAACATTACAACCATAGAAGAGCCCTGCTCCCAGGTCATCTGCCAGAAATCAGGACAAGTGTTTGGTAATGGACCTTGGCAAGCAATGTACTGGTTTATTATTGTGGAAGAAGGGATTTCCATCTAAGAGAAGAAAAAGTCATTATTTCAATTCCTACAGCAAACGGAAGTCAGGCATCAGACATTTACAGTTTAGTAACTAATTTTTAAAAAAGCATCCATGACATTTATTTTATTTCTTAAAGGCTGGCAAATATGAATTGGCACAGATAAAAATTCTTTAGGCATTTCACATACAAAGATTCAAACACACTTTACAGATGAACTGACAGTCATGTAGTTGCCATAATGAAGATTAATGGTTGAAAAAACAAAGGATAGAGGAATTGGCAAATAATTCAGGTGCAAATATTTCTTGCTCTGTGGACTTTTGACACTAGCTTTTAAAACACAGACCTCAGAATTTAATATCTTTTTTTTTTGGTTAAAGTAAGTAGCTGTAATTTTGCTGTTACTAACAATGAAAAAAACAAGATGCAAAAGAAACTGATGCCAAATTAAACTTTACTGTTGTTGAACACAACTGCCAAAAGTAATCAGAAAAGAAGAATTAATTGCTTTGGAGAGGGCTGGCTTCAGTTTGCATTTTTTCACATTAAATGCTGGGCTAGACTTTTAACATTTATGAAAAGACATGCCACAAAACATTAGGAAGTAAATATATCTACAGGAAATTTCAAATCACTTGACTAGAGGTTCAGTAGCCATTCTAACCTGAACTAGATTTATGAAAAATAGATTTTTAAATGAATTTTTTCATTGAAAAACTGTAGAATTACTTAATGTCAGAAGCACTTCTGAAAAATACTACTCACATTTATATAATTTGCATTGATGTAATCTTCATTACTTTTTAAAATAACCCGTGTAGCATCATCTGAAAAAAAAATTAGAAAGATGTTACTTACTTACTAACCACAGTACAATACTTTTAGAGTACATATACACGTAGCAATACTTACAAGGCGAAATGTCTCTGTATCTATTTTTGGAAATGTTTTGAGGTAATCTGGCACAAGACATTGTCATTCCAGGCTTTTTCCTATACAATTGCTAAAAGACAAAGCTGATGGTCAGAACATAATAGAGGCAATAGACTCATTATTATATTACTTGCCTAAGAGGTGCTTTTTAGAACATATGGAGCAACAGTAGCTCCAAAAACATGAAAATACTTTTAAAAATAAAGCACTATAAATTTAGTTATGCTCTGGGATCACTGAAAATGACCAAGATGTAACCAAAATTTGTTTAAAGACGAAGTGAACACAATTTCAAGCTTCCATTAGAACACAGATCCAGAGGAAAAGTAGTATTGTATAGTGGTAAGTGAATTCATTGATCATGACATCCCACTTGGTCATTTGGGGCAGGCAGATTATGTTGTGTACAGACATCTACCTACATTGCACTTGTTTCAGTTAAGAGGTTTTGTATTTTTTCCCCAGATGTCCTTCTGTATTCCAATAACTGTAGAGCAAATCCTGGTTACCTTGCACTTTTCCTGCACAAAATTGCCTTTGAGAGGTTCCTGCCCTTTCATGCCTTAGTCATGCATTGCCACAACCTTTGTGTTACAAAAAATACCAGTGAACCGATCCAGGTTTAAAAAAAGCAGTTTAAAAATATTTTACACATTGAACCTGCTAGGGAGAATGAAAACTTATATTAAAGCAGAATGTTAAATAACTTAGAAAAATCTGTTCTTTCTAAATATAAAAGGAAATTTTACCAAAGTTCTTAAAGAATAGTATATAAAGTATATTTTATAAATATATGTTGCAAAATATAATGCTAGGTCTCCATTTGGTGAAGAATTCACAGAATTTGCACTGCTGTGTTTTACAAACCTACTGTTTCCTGTTTTAAGCCACTTGATCTCATGCATTTAAGATGGATATCACCAAAGCACAAGTCAGTGCTGAACAAAGACCATAGCTATCAACAGCTTAATGCCCTACAGAAAATGCACTATTGTTCTGAAATATGTCAATAAAAATCAACTATTTATAAAATACACAGTTACTTTAGCCTTCAACAATAGGCCAGTATTTTCCACTGGTTATTTTACCTTTCCTCATTGAGAATGCCCATAAAATGTCAACAGCTCAGTATCATTCAGTTTCTACAACAACTTAGGTATGAAATGAAGGCCTAAGTACAGAACACATATTTTGGTAGACATTCTTCAGCCTTCATCTTTATGAAAGTATTTTATTAGAATGTCCCTGATAATCACAAAAGGTGTAAGTAATCAATAAAGCTATTTATAAAACTAAAACCTACGATTAGGTATCCTTAAGTTTGCACATACAATACAGGATTGATTTTTTTCCTTGGCTATTTTTCTTTTGAGAGTGTAAGACAATTGTTTTGCTAAAGGATGCTGACTATACTGAAATTTAACTGAAATCTGCTCTGTTTAAAATAACCCCAAAAGACTTGGAACCTGCACCCAGCTCCAGGCAATAAGGTACTTACATCAAACTGAGCCAAGACAGTTCCAGTGATAAGCCCCTCTGCTAACTGAATCATGGATTCCCTCAGAGCATTATCATCTTGATGGACACCATCAAGTGGAGATTTCTCAGGGATGTACTGAAAATCAGGCTCGCTCTCCAGCTTCTCTTCCACAACATCATAGACAGCTAGAACAAGCAAAGGTGTGAATGCTCTGACTGAAGATGCTGTTTGACTAAAGTTAGCTGTAAGTCACTTACTTAAAATAGAAAAAAACATCATGTTTCTCCTGTAGAAAAATCCCCATTTATTAGCACATTGATTTTAGTCCCCATCAGCAAGGACAGGTAGCCTTTACTGATCATTATAATCCATGATAAAACTATTTTTTCTTTGGTGTAATAGTAATTTTAAGTGAAAGCCTGTCACTGACAGCTAAAATTTTGATCAATTCATGTTATACCCTGCCTTGCCTGATACAACTCTCTAATCTCAGATTCTCACATCATGCCTCTGATATCATTACAGCTTCATTTACATTTTACTTACAATTCCCTTAGAACTCATTCTAGGCTTCAGTACCACCTGAGAAAATTGCCTTTAATACATGGCATTATAAAGCTATCGATGCCTTGCCTATAAACTCAGAAATAATATGCATCTTCTGTTACACATAACAGGCATATGCTGTTCAAAAGCCTGTTTTTAAATTATATTACATCATTACAAAGAAAGAAACTGGCAACTCCTCACTTCTACAACTTACATGTTTTTATCCAGAATACAAAGATAATCAACACACAAGGGGAAAGACAGTTTGTTTTAGAAAATTTGCAAACAGAGTTCATAATTTTGTCTGAAAAAGAAAGTAAGCTCACAGAAGTTGCAAGAGAGTAAGTGGGGAGTGCAAATTAGTGAATAAGAGAAAAGTTTTTATGAGGTGGATAAGGTACTCTGCAAAAGTAATTTCAATTGTTCCAATTAAGCATTTATATTTTTCATTTTGCTTTTGCCTCTCCAACTCTACTATAGTTAGGAGGTGCAGCAGAATTAAATCCAGTGCCCATCTGCTGGCTATGATCAACAGTGTATTTTGCAAACACACTGCATAAGCTTTCATTTAGACTGCATTTTAGCAATTCTACTGAGATTCCTCAAGTAGAAATGTTACCAGTAATTTTGGATTGTTTTAAAAATTTATGAAATGATTTTGTATATATTGTATATACCTCCAAAGTCACCCAAACACTGAATATTTGGTGAGGGTTTTTTTGTGTTTGGTTTAAATTTTCCTTAAGGGAATAACAATAACCTTATGAAATACATTCAATATCCATATAGCTTTCTGGACATTTTTATCAATGAGAGTGAGAACAAAATTTAAATTAGCTCTCTGTTAAAAATATTTGATGTCTGACTTTTTTATTAGTTTCCAACACTTAGTAATACACAGCTCCTTAGATTATGGGATCAATACACTGTATTGTTACAATTCCTTTTCAGGGAAGGGAATTATTTCTTACAGGTTAAACATTCCATGCCAGGACACAAAATGGAGGTTAGAAAATGAGAGCAAGGTGTGAATTTTTGCTTTTAATTATGATGTACAAGGCACTCACCGTTGGGTCGCACTAGGAGCACAAGTTCCCCTGAGTGTCTCTCACAGCTCGCTTTAATAAACATCACAACCTGGTCGTGGGTGTGCTCTGCGATATCCCTGCCGTTGATCAGCACAACCTGGTCCCCTTCATTCAAACGAGGGACACACAGATCAGCCTGCAAGGGTGGAGGAAAAAACCCAAAACCATCTGTAACAAGCCACTACCAATTTCTTCCCTTAAAATAACAAAGTAACTATACTTGGGCTCTCCAATCCTAACAGCCCTGTTGCTATGGTTGCTGCACTGTGTTCAAATGATAAATCCAAGTGTTACACAATACACAGGCAGTGCCATTCCCGTTTGCAGCTGGGAGGTGACTGGCACTGTAACATGTCTTTCAGCAGCTGTTACTCTACCCCTCAGCTGATGCAGAGAGCTCCTCTGTTTGAATCACCCTTTGAACAGAAAATTAAAAAGCAGGATATGTTTTTGTCTTTGAAGGGAGGGGAGAAACATGGCAAAGCCATGTCCAAATCAATTTCACAGGCTTAAATGCTTCAGGTCTGAAACGCCGCAATGGTAATGGCAAAAAACAATGCACAACTCCCAGTAATCTCAGGAGAGGAATCTGGTGTTAAAACTGTTGTTATAATCACAGTCTAAACACTGTTGCAGAAAAGAAAGAACACAAGCCATCTCCAACTAAACTATCTTCTTTCTACAGAGTGAATGTTTAAAGTCAAAATTATTCACATTATTAAATGTTTCAGGGATAATAATTAACAAGATACAAGAACAATGATTTTGGCAAACATTTCAATACTTTCAAAGAGTTAAAAAAAAGAGAAGCAAATAAATCGTTAACTCCACTCAACACTTATCGACAGAGCTGACCTCAGTCAGCTGAATACTGGGTCAGTATTTCTGGCAATAAATAGACAAATATTGTGCCTAGTTTGAAGACACTTTTACAGTCACTCAACATCAGTAACAACATGCAATCAGACCTGATGAATGATTCATAATGTCTGGTTTTAATCTACATCTTGGCTTTACTCGGCTACATCTGTCACTAAAGTAAGACATTTGCTATTTCAGTTATTTTTAACACTCTTTCAATATGTAATTTATGTGAAATTACTGAATGTCTATATCTAAAAAAAGCAATAAAGTAAAAGTATTTTTAGGATGGCACAGCTCAAGTACCAGTGCATACTGAGCATCTGTAATGCCCTGCAATTTTCAGAAATTAAACTTTGTTTCAGTAGGAAAAAAAATACTTTTGAGGATTGGAGAACTTTAAAAAATATGTTATACAGCCCCATCAAATTCTTACGGCACATAATTTGCTTTGTTCTGATAATGTTACAGCAAAAACTAATTTTCATAGGGAGCTATGAAATAACTTATTATTTTCAGTACATCCTTGAAGACATACAAATACTGCTACCAAGTCTGCTTTTTTGATAACTTACAGGTGTTCCTGGAGCTACCCTGGACACTATTACCGGCATCTTCTGATCATATCCGCCCTTTAAAAACAAACTAAATTAGTAAGGAATCCCAAATATCAGAAAATAACCTTAATAAATGTAGAAGGAATAGATGCACTGTTACCTTTACATTGAAGCCAAACCTTCCATTTTCATCTGGTTTCATTCTGATCATAACAAGATTGTCATGGGGGACACCACCATTGGGCTAATAGACAAAAGTTATATTATATTAGTATATATTTTGCTCATGGATTTTGAAGATATTGTATCTAATAATTCTGCAGTTTCCTTATCAAATAATTGCTCCTGGACACTTGAGAAATTATCAAGCAAGAACACAAACATCCTGGGTTTGCATAAAATGGAAAAATTACACATTTAAGAGTCTTGGACATAACGCAGCTAAAGTTCTGTTCTGTCAAAGCAAGCTCAAAGTAAGAAAGAACATTAGAAAAGACTAACTGGCTTCAAAACTCTAATAAAAACAGCTTACTAAATGGAAATTTCCTAAATTCATTTTAATTAAGACCACAGTGAAGAGCTGCAATAAGAACGTAATACAATGAAAAGGAAGATAATTGAAGGCATCCTTTTGTTCCTATTAACAGCAATATGCCATCAGTAAGCAAAGAAATCCTGGTTCCCTATCTGTTACTCCATTTCCAGTCTAGTGGAGTATGAGGTGTGACATATGCTCTGCACTGATTCAACTCTGAAAATTTTGGCTGCTTTCTTCTTGGTTTTATTTGGATGACAACAACAGTGTTAAAGGAAATGCCAATAAACTGTGGAATTCTAGCTACCTTTGTAACCTGAAAAATACCAACTTAGTGCCATTGAAGTGATTTTTGGCTGGTTCCCATCTGTATTTATTTCACAGACTGAGCATTAGCTAGTATTTCTATAGTTCCTACACTGAAGATGGAAAGGAATAAAGAAATGTGCTTCAGTGATGTTTTCAGTACTACCGGTTACAGCAAAGCAGAAGACTCATACCCAGAAAAATAAAAAACAAACTTAGAAAAGCAAATGTTTTTAGAAGTAAGAAGGTCCAGAATCTGGAGTTTCACTAGGTTAAAGAAGTCTGCACAACTTGACTCTTTAGAAGTTAACTCAGTTGCAGGCATCTTCAGTTCTTGGTTAAAACAGAACAAAATTTGCCAATGCATTCACAGTAATGCAAAAGCGAAAAATTTGGGAAAGTAATGGCACAAGAAATCTTAGTGAAAAGGAAGGGTCTTCGGAAGCCTGATCATATGCCAATCATTTCAGACTATGCCCACCGGCATGGGAGTTCAGACAGAATGAACAGTGAACAAGTGCTCATGTGCAGCATTTGGCAGCTTTTGTGCCACTGTATTCCCCAGTCAGAAAGGAAATGCTCATTTCCTGCTTTGGGATGTTATTTTGAGCAGAAGTTTATAATGAAAAATGTGCAGAGAGCACTGTATGCCGTCATTAATGTGTTTAACTGAAGAGACTGACCACACCTGTTTTCAAGTACTTCTGACATTCTCAGACTGGATACTTAGGGATTGCAGAGGGAGTAAAAAGTTGCCATTCCCATATGTGTCCTGCTACCTTTCTACACTCACTCACCATACATGGAACAGACAAAGGAAATTCAGTAGCTTATATAAAAGTCAAAATGGTGAGGGGTTTTCTCTAAAAAATTTGAGATGGAACAGCAGAAGACTTTAGTGGTGCAGGAACCTGAATTCTGGTCAGAAATACAATTTTGAAAGAAAAGAACATTCCAAAATTTTCAGTCATGCTATGTTCCTTCTTCTGCAATCCCCAAAATAAAAAGTCATCAGCAGACCAAATTAGATGTTCAATTACAACAGTGCGCTGCCTTCAGCAAGAGTGCATAAATGTGTCCCACTGGAGCACAACAAACAATCACACTGACAATGCACAGAGAAAAAATAATCTCGTTCACGCAGCTGTGTTGGTTTTGCAAGAACTAAAAGGAGTTAAAAAAACATGCAAAAGTTATTTTTGTGGATTTGGTAAAGATAACTGAATACAGGGCAGAAAAATTTGATGACTAATGTAGTGCTATCTTTTGAAACAGAATAGCACTTTAATGTGACTCAGGTAAGCACTGGCTGAAGACAAAGCTGTTACAAACTCTGTTTCATCATTTAATTAAAACAAAGATTTTTACAACATTCCCAAAACACTCAAAAACTTCAAACTTTCATTTTTGAATCTTTTGTTAAAATCCCAGCTACGAAATTAAACAGAGGTTTTGTGGGAATCCTAACTTTGTTATAAGGCCTGAAAGAACACCCTGGGTGTTTACAGTTTACCTAGGTTTACAGTTCAGGTTGCAAAAAAAAATAAACTAAGGCATTTCCAAATATCAGTTTGGGGAGCTGATTCATAATTTTGAATGCTTGAGGTTGACAAAACTGTTTACATAGTATTTGCTACATCTGGCTATTTTCTCATCCTGCAGCATGTACCTTGTCCCATTTACTGTTCACATCAGTATAAAATCTAGAACCACCGAAAACGTTTGGAAGGACAAAAATCACAAAAATTATCAAGGAGATTTCTCCTCTGTCAGACAATCAACTGACTGTCTTACTCATCTCACACATGCTTGATTATGGAAAAAACCCCTTTTGTTCATATTTTTCCATTTGCTGTCACAGGCCTCTTGATAGTCGCTTTCTTGGAAATTCTGATGAGAAATGCAACCACAGACTCAAGAAACTTCTCCTGACAAAACCACTCTAGAAGCTGGTTGGCATTTTCAGCTTTACCTGTTCAGCTAAAGCTGGATTAAACACCTGCAATGTCTTCTTTAAAACTGATGGCAAATGACTTCTCAAAGAAGAGGTTAGGCAGAAATTTCTGCATGTGCTGAAAAGCTAATGCTCAAAATGTTTGCAATAACCATCCCAATGTAGTGATTTGTTGCCAACTGACAAAGCACTACTCCAGCAGCTACAGTAAAACCAGCAGGAGCCAGTGAAGGGACAGTATGGATAACAGAAATGCTGCAAGGCAATGCACAAACACAGCAGCTCTGAAATCCTTCAGAACCAAGCTCATGTAAAATGGGACCATCATTCTGATAAAGAGCAGAATGGGTTCAACGGGATAGAAAAACTTACGGTGGATTTTTCAGGTGATGAAGGAACATCAAATGCTTCATTAATATGGTTCTCCAGTTCTTGCTGTGAGTGTGAATGATGAATTTGGTTCCAACTGTTCTTTTTGAATTGTTTGGGTGGTAACGCTGGAGGCTGCCCATCTATAGGAGCCTCTTGAGATCTAAATACCAAAATAGAAGTATGAAGTGGAACGATCATGAGATATTGACAGCTCTTTCAGGATTGCAAATAAACTGATAACATCAGAAGAAATTCACACGTTTGAGAGATGACTATCTGTATGTATTTTTGGAACCTCAAAAATGTAGTGCAATAGAATATATTGTCAGTCTATGTTTGCACCTGTTGCAGCTTTTTTTTGACAAGTAACTGTACACAGAACCACAGCAAGTTCATCTTTTACCTATGACCTTTTTAAAAAATGGTTTTAGCATGCATAACCCACTACTTATCTGCAAGCACTCCATTCTCGATTAATAACAATGTTCTCTGTGTTTTTGTATAATATGAAGAATTTCCTTTTGTTAGTCCTCTTGGAATAAAAGCCTAACTGTGTAATTTGTATTACATAAATACATGATTCATCTTTCATTATATGAATTTATATTTAAGAATTAAGAAGAACATTTGGAAAGGCTCAAAAGGGCAGTGAGCTCACAGCTCCCATAACTTGGTTTGAATGCCAGTTTCTAAATACCAGCAGGATATGTCGTCCTCCACAGGCGCCCCATTAAAAGGTGCCATTAAATCATTTAACGATTTCAGACAACAGCCCACTGATCCCAGATCCATAAACCATCAGGAATCAACTTACAGGTTATAGCTAAATCTAAAGTGAATGCTACCACCAAAAACAGGGGTGTCTGTTCTTTCACCCACATCCCTGGCTGCTTCCCTGAAGAACTGGTGCTCCTCCCTTGGCTAAGCAGCTTACACCAAGCAACCAAAAATACTTTTTAGACAAGCCTGGGTCCTCTGGTTTATCTCAGGGCTGGCCACCATACAGGGAGGGAAGGACATTCCCAGAGGCAAAAGCAGGACACTGCTCCTTTGGTTATCAGCAAGCTGTAGTGGTAACTCATAACTCCCTCCAAAATGCACAGGTAGCCACATGAGCAGCTCTTATGTATTTAGTAATCTTGCCTCAGTGAACTGTTAGCAGGGCAAGACTCTCAGTGTGAGACTGCACTAGGTTTCAAGTTGCTGCCAATCTGAAAACCTAACACACATCAAACTCCATACCATATAATTTGGCTCCATGCAATTCAAGAAATGCAGTTCCCAGATACATGTTCAAAAATAAAAAAAACTCTAAGCAAAACTAAGTATTCTGACTTTAAAAAAAAAAAGGATGAACCTCCTTCAAAAAACATGAAAACTGGGAAATAGAACACTTCACTTCGAAATGCCAAATATTTTCAGCTTCAGTTAAAAAAAAATTTGTCAATATTCTTAGAAAACAAAACTGGTAACATTTTTGTCAGTGTACAAAAGAAAACAGCACATTCAAAAAGATCTTAACAATATTTTTCTCTATTTTTCCGCTTTATTTCAACTTTCAGAAAATATTTTTTTCATGAAGTGTTAAGAGAAAAAAATGTACTAATTATTCAGTCTGATGTCTGAAGAACCTCATGTTCAAAACACAGTTGGGAAGAAAAATAGTATTTCTTAACACTTTTCAGTGCAAGTAACAGAAAAAAGAGCACATTTCATTTTTCAAGATAATCAGCTTTTCTAAATTCATTTTTGTGGAGAGAAAAATATGATGATTGTCAATATTTGCAAAACAAATCTGCAAGGCAGCTATACACTATTTAGACTTACAAAGGTCACCCAGAGATTTTTAGCTGCCTATGCATTCATTCAAGTCTGGCCAGCACAGATTACTCAGTCTTTTAAGTTACGTATTTTCCTGAAAACAATTACTCCTGAGAATTTTAAACCAAAGAAAAAAAGAACAGAAAACATGAACAGAAACACAAAAGAAGCTATTCTGATAAAAGCAGAAGATGAATCTTATGTTTGACTAGATGTCTGTACATACATGTCAACAAACACAAATAAATTCCCACCGAACACACAAACTTCTAGAAAAGATTTGAAAAGTTACTTAAATGAGCATTTTACAAGCAGCAATGCAAGTACAGTAATATATTAGCATAATGAATTGTGAGAAGTAACAATCAAGCCTTGGGCATAAACTTCACTGCTTTATATTTGCCCAGTCAGCTTTGAATTTCCTTATGAATGCTCAGACAATGGCAGTGAAAGCAGCCTATTTTGCAGGCAAAGCAGCTCTCTGTTACTGAATTCAGCAATTTACATAATAATAAAATAACACACAAACCCTGGCACTGGCAAACTTCGGGTATTTTTGTTACAGATATCCGGTCTGATCTTTTTAATATATTTAGCAAAAGTTCCATACACACCCCCATAAATTTATTAAACTAAACACTTATCACGTGCCTTTGGAATCTGAGGTTATAATTACCTCAAGGAACTACAGGCACTATCTCAATTTAGTGTTGAATAGGACATACAGATAGAGAAAAGATGTGCAGTTAAAGGGTATATTAGCTAAGCTATAATATCCTTCTGAACTGCATGGAAACTGATAATTTCTTTTGCTATGTTGTTTTGAAACTCAAAAAGATCACTAAACTATTGCCAGACAGGTTAGCCCCTCTTTTTCACACATATAAATTTGATCAATAAATAAAAGTTTCTGACAAATTAGCACATGGACTACTAAAACCTTTTCAGCTAGGAAGGTCAAATTGGTTAAGAAATAGCTTTTTGGACTGTAGAACAGTATAGTTTAAAATTATATAGCCAATATGAACTTCTTGTCTCCTATTTTACTTCATAAATGGCAAATCTTGAATCAATAACATCACCTTAAACCTTCAAAAGACCTGGGGTTCATATATTTTTGAAAGTCAACGTCCTCATTCTTTAAAGTATGTTACACTAGTGATCTATACTGGGATATTAAATTTTAGTTTTAATCTTCCAGCAAGAGGAAAAAAACCCAAAAACTGTGCCCTCAACACTTAGTGATGGAAGAGTGATACTTTTTCTGCAGAAAAAGTGCAAAAACATGAAAAACAAGAATCAAGAGTTGTACAAAACCACTTCCTCTCTTTCTAAGACTCATTTCTATGGTGACTTACTCAAGAAATCAAGTACTAAACAAACAAATCCTAAGAACACCGAGGAAGATCTTGTACAACCTCTACTAAAGGCATATGAATACAAGAGAGTATTTAAAAGTTGTACTTTCTTCACTGTATCACTCATTCAATCATTCAGTAAGGGTTTCTCATAGCTGACTTCAGTTGGAAGCTTTAGAACAGAAGCAACCTGACCCTGTGTGGCCTTTGGACAACAAAACTAATATGAGAAAAGAATCACAACTGTTCCAGTTCTGAGAGTCCTTTGACATGTGAATATGTTAAAAAGTCCACCAGAAAAAGGAGAATTTACATGATTAGGTGAAATTCATATTACATAACCCTGGAAGTTAAGTAACTAGCTGAGTGTCAATTTGTAACTATTATTAGCCTATTGTAAAAAGCATCATTGCTATTTTATAAAACTAAAAGTTTTGTATTCTATTTCCCTCCTAACAATTACACAGAGTTGTTAAAACTGAAAGTACACTCAGTCTAAGCAAGGTTTTAAAACTGCATTTAAATAGCTTCTTAGAGTAATTTTTCCTGAGATATACCATTTGTTTATAAACATGAAAGTAGGTATGTGCTGTTTTACAGTTCTCAACTGGTTTTGAAACTGTGAGCACAATTTCCCTGCTAACAGAGGTTACTATACCAAATTATGAGGGCATATCTGACATTACATGTACAGCTACACTAAGAGGGCACAGTGGCAGTGATAAAATGGTATATATAGCAATATTTTTCCCAACTAATCTGTACTCTGAACACAATTTATTGCGTATTTCAGTATCTTGGAATAAGTCAATGGGGTTTTTGTTCGTCTTCCTTCTGGACCCAATACACAATAATAGTTCTTATTCTGCCTATTTTATCTTACAGTAAGTAAGCTTACAGTATAAAGAATATTCAGCATAATTGGAAAAAAAAAAAGCCTGACAGTGTCAGCTCGAAAAAATAAACTCTGTAACAATATACTAAATACACTAGCAATGTCCAAATGCTGGGGTGCCAAAAAGGTATTTTGGGTACCTAGCTTGTAAAGCTCATTTCTGTGCCTTGACAAAAAGCAACACTTCCAAACTTGTGGGAATTAAATTTTTTCTTCAATTCTATCAAAAATCCACCTTTTGGTCCCACATCCAGACCCTGATGGTCACATTACAGCCAACCCACAGCTCGGGTTGGTGGGGATGGAACTGCAATCCTGAACCTGGAGTATGTCAGACACAGGTCTTCAGTTCTGTACCATCTAGCTCTTTCTCACAGTAAGACCTATACTAACACTCCCTAAATAACAGCCACCCTTGTATTACATTGCCTGGCTCTCCCTGACCCCACATTTAACAATAAATTCTTCAAGGCCAAGATTTCTGATTTCCCTTCAGCAGCCCTGCAGGCTACAGAGGCGTGGCAAGAGCAGAACTTACGGGGATGATTCCAGTATGATGCTGTTGGCCTGGGTGGAGGATGGAGATCTGTGATTTACAAACACTTCACTGGGGGAGGTGTGAACCACATGATCCACTAAATGTCCAACTGATGAGGGTCGTAACCGGGCTCCTTCTTGAGTGAAGGCAGAGTTGCGACTAAGAGGGAAAGCAGAGCAGTGCAATGTGACAAGAATATTATTGTTAATATACATTTCTGATACACCCACTAAAATGGGGTGCTAAAAAAATTATTTCCTCTCAGTGCAAGCACATGTTCATACACTTAGTTTTATTAAAATTTAAAAATCTCTGAAACAATTATGTTGTCAGATCAACATGTACTGCATTTTTTTTAAGTGTTCAAAAATTATTTTAATAAACACTAAGGGCTGTTAAAAAAAATTATTTACTTTTAATTAAAGAAGCCTGAAACTATTGTGGTCCAATTAACAATCAGACAGCCCAGTCAACAAGAAGAAAAATAGATTCCTAAGACGACAAGTCCTGACTTTGTTCATGGCAGAACTTTACCTGAATTCATTAAAATGAACCATTTACCCCCTGCATCTTCTCCTAGAAGAACCACAGGCTTTGCACTGAGAGTCTTATAATTTCTGGAATCCAGTATTTAGTATTTTCCCATTTCAAAACTAGCACAACAATATTCAAGTTCTTTTAAATATGCATGATTAGGTTTGTTATGCTTTAAGCATCACTATTACACATTTTTTCAGTAATTTTTAAATGCTACAGGTATTTACAACATTAATCTTGTCAATAACATGCTGCAGAATTTTAAAATCTTGTCATTTATGTAATACAAAATTGAGTAATACTGACTCTTTAGCAAGTTTCAGCACACTGAGAAAATTGGTCACCTTCCAAAAGAAATCAGGAATGTTTTTTCACTAACTTAAAACAGAAGGCTCTATCATGTGAAAAGAGTGAACATTGAAAGGAAAGGCAGAAAAATTGAGAGGAAAAAACCTGCAAGGATTTCCAATTAAGTAATTTTCCCCAATGTTTTAAAAAGTGGTATTAAACAAAGTAAATTATTTTTGAAATATCACATAGATTTTATCATCAGGGTCTTTTTTTAACCAAATTAATAACTTGGTTTTAACTGTGCTTGAGAAAACTCAAGCTCTCAAATTTAGGGTAGTGTGATACATCCTACACTTTTTATAGGTCAAGTGAGAAGCACCTAAACTCAGCCCTAAAAACTCTTTTTGAATCCGAAGCTAAGTGTCACAGAGAACCATTTGGCACAGATTTTTTGACGCTATTTGTCTACATAACACATTAATCCTTTTATTACACAAGTAGGTCACTCACATTAGAGGTACAGAGTCACTTGTAGGGAGAGAAAATCTGATGTCACTCACTGATTTGGTGTTCCAGGTGGAGACCGTGACGGGAGGCTCTGCGTTTCCAGCCTATCATCAGACAGTGAGTTCCTACTCACTACTTCCCAATCCATCCCACTCATTACTTTCCGTGCCAAGGGTTTACTGGGGGATCTAGAAGAAGAAAGTAAAATGATTAACCAAGAAGTGCATGATGTAAGAACAAAATTATATAAAACTCACCACAATGAAACTGATGTTCTATCATAGGAAACCAAATGATACGTAAGAACGGAAATGTAATAATGCAAAGCTGTATGTACATGGGCAGTTTGTATTTTCTCCATCTAGTGTACTTCGTTTACTGTACTTTGAAAAGAATGCCATTGAAATAGTAAAACTACTGTTGGCTGTGAGGGAGACAGGCAAGACAGAATCTGAACTCACTAAACTTCTAATGCCTCCAAGATAACCTGACTCAAACAGCATAATCATTGAGAGATCTGAACGTAGAAAATGTAGAACAAAACCAAACAAATAAACAAGCCAAAAAACCCCCTCTAAGTTACACAACTGCTTAGCCACCTCAGGAAAAATAAAGCAGTGAAAACACCAGGTCAAAAAGATCCCTCAGACTCTAAAGAACTGCAATTGAGGTGATTAACAACATGGCAACAGAGTTACAAAGTTTTGTTTAGACATCAGGGATTTCCATCATGGCATGCTTTCTCCCAGAATGTGCCTCGTCACTTCTCAGGGAAATGCAATAATATTATTTAACTATTTAAACTTCTTTGTGGGTAACAGAACTTCATTTGGTTTTGTGCCAGAGATGTCCTTCAGGTTAAAGGTCATTCTAAGCAGTGCTTTTATACAATAGGAATTCTATTTTTTACTTGCTGTCCTTTCTTAATATTTACACATCTTTTTCTTCCCATTCTCCAGTCATTCCAGGATGCCTACAATCTCCTGCTGTTTCTTTCACCTATTTCTTAAGCACAAATGAAGCCATACTTGTAATCTCTCATGAAATATAACATTTTCCTTTTATACTGCAAAGCATCAAATGAATTGTCTGTGGTTGTTTTTTTCTTAGCATTACATTGGATGGTTCAGTGATCCTGCAACTAAACATACTCAGACTTTCGTGGTTTGTTGTTTTCAACTGAAAATTCTTCTGCTAACAACAAAAATACTTTTAAACAATCCATACATGTCCTGTACAATTTGTGTTATTGGGTTTTTACTTTACTTCTACTGCTTTGATGGTGCTACATAGTTCAAATTTCTTCTCTATCATTACCCAACCCTTTCTAGTTCCAGTGATACTTCAATCTTTTGCGACATGAGAATTTCATTTCCATTTGCCTCCATATTCTATCACTAAATTCTCCAGCTTTGCACAATGAGGTGACAACATATTATTGTATGAGCAGTACAGCTCCATACATCCATATCCAAAAAATAATTTCTGCCTTCACCGTCCTTGTGACACATTTTGTGTCCTTGTGACACACCTTTCTTTACTGTCATCATTGTTACTGGTTTACTGAAAGAGCAACTCCAGAAAGGAACTTGGAGAAATTAAGGAATTACCTGCACACAAACTACATCCTCTGAAAACGAGAAGCTTGGTTACAAATCTATTTTTGCTTCTCAGAGAACTTAAAACTCAATGCAAGTCACCACCTTAGTATTATCAAAAAAGTCTACAACAAAGACCAACCAAACACTACATTGAATAAGCTTCACATATAGAAATAAGTAAGATGTCAAACTGCTTGATACTAATAAGAGTGGTGGTGTGCTTTTGGATGGATTATCTTTATTTTTACCCCCCTTTATTATTTTTTTTATTTATTTTTAGAACCAAGCAGTTCTAAACATGTATTGCATTCTGATTTGCTGCTCTAAAGTCTTACAGAGTAAGAGCTGACAAATTTCAGACAGTTAAGCAAGATGGTCTATTCTAAATACTACTATTTCAGGTGTTATTCCACCTGGGAGAAAATAATCTAACACTATATTGATATTTGAAAAGAGATAAAATATCAATTAATTCCTCAGGAGAAGCACATCCAATTTCTTAGCATGCTTCGCTACATTTAAGGAGTATTAATTTGATTTGAAAAATAATTTAATTGATAAGATCAATTAAACCAATATTCCAATTTCTGTAATTTGCTTCAAAAGTGAGCAACTCAAACCATTTAGGTATCTTTCTCCACAAACATGTAAATATGAGCAGTTCTAAACAGGTAAAATTCACTTGAAACTGGAATAGTAGAACTGAAATGCATGTCTAATTCTAGCCTTTTGTTATTCTTTTATTGATCAGGGCTCTGATTAGCTGGACCCTACTGACACCCAATTATCTGTCTGCAGCCAGGAGATGAGCACAAGAGCCAGCTCTGCCAAGAGATGGATTCTACTACCAACCAAAGAACAGTCTGAGGGAAAAATACAGAAGAACATAATGTAACCAATGCTGAATTAGGTACATACAGGACTGCAGGTTCAGTATTTGCTGACAGACATGTAAAGGCAACTGCTGAACCTCATTTACCTTCAGTGAAAAAGCAACAAATGGAATGTAGGAGAGTTGGGGAGGGAGCTTTTCTTTATTTAACATGTAACAACAGTCTAAGTGCACAATCCTTGCCTGTGTGAAACTAGATAAATTACAAAGAGACACAGGAGCATATAGGGTGGGGGGGGGGAAAAAAAAAATCCAAGTTTTTCCAAAAATTATATTTTTGACTGCTTCAAAAACCTCCACTACTGCGTGCTTTAAGTCACAGTCTGTAACTATGTTTATGTAAACTTCCTCAATCTATACAACAAATGAACATAACTCCAAAATGAGCAAAGCATCACCTTCTTCCCTATGAAAACAATGTCAAAAACCCACTCACCTTTTACTGTGGATAGGGTCTGATCTTTCAGAAGTAATACCTTACACCACCATGATAAACAGCTGCAGCATTTATCACCAAAGCTTCGTTTCAATTATTTTATTAACAGCCCTAACCTCAGAGTCCCCACCCACTCATGTTTGTTGCCCCAATTTCCTGTCTTTGCAGAAATTTCAAAGAAAAAATTACCACACTGCAGAACTGAACTTCTTAGTGCAGTGGCTTTTTCAGTTCTCCTGTCAACACTTCTAAATCTAACAAAAAGTTATTTTATTTAATCAACATTTAAGATTTGTTGTGTAATTTGTCCTGTATCTCTCTGACTTCTAACAATATTAAAATAATTTTCTCATGTCAGAATGCAGCTGAGGAGATGGGAGAAGGGAACTAAGATGTATAAAACTTTGAAATTTTGAAATTCTAAATTCCACCTCTATCTGCTCAGCCTGGATACTACTATTGCACCCAGCACAGGACACTGATAGTTAACAGAACAAGCAATTCTCAGATTTCATTTTGGTGTACCTACAGAGACATTCCTAAGAAAGTTGGAAGCACTCCCATCTATTTGAGTAGCAACAGAACTGAAAACTTTACCTGCCCCCAAGCCTTATGAGCTGCAATGATACAGCAAATACAAAAAAAAAAAACCCCAAACACCCAAAATTGAGTAGCAGGGATGAAATTACATAATGCAACTAAAAAAACCCAGGACATTGTATTAGCTCAGCTACAGTACAGAAAAGCCTTCAAAGACAGAATTTGTCTGGCATCCCACAGCTGAAGGGCTAAAATCTTGCAGAAGCTGGGAAAGAACAAAGGTGTTGTTTGGGAAACAGGTGGGAATTTAAAAAATAACTTCTGCCCCAAAAAGAAACATAACCTGAAGCCACAGCCTTGCTTTGTATTTTGACAAGGAGTACAGGGAATGCATTGCTCAGCAAAACTGACAAATACTGCTGCAGAACAAGAGACTGAAACTATACACAAATCTGCAATGTACATCACACAAATGACACATGCAATTTAAAACACCTGAGAAAATATTTAATTGACCTTAAAAAGTGCATAGTTGAAGCAAGATTGATTTTCTGGAAACAGACTGAATTTTAATTGACAGGCAGTTTGCAGACACAAATGACTGACACCCACTCACTCAAACTCCCTTCTCTCAGCCCTTGTGCACAACAGAACTTAACAGCCCTAGAATGTTTTGCAAGGACTCCTAAGAGAAAGCAGTGCCCTTTAAGCATTCTCTTAATTCATGACGTGATTGAACAATTTTTACTTGTATTATCTACTTTTATGAAGTTTCTGGGAATTCTTAATGGTTCATGGATTGTGAATATCCTACAGTAAGTGAGGCTAAGAGAACAGCTGCTATGAAAATTATTAAAAAACAAACAAACAAAACCAACCAAAAAAAAAAAAAGCCTCCAGAAAACCAAACAAAAAACCACCACCACCAAGAAAAAAAAAAAAAAAAACAAACCCAAACAAACAAAAAAGCCAAAAACCGAAACAACTGCAGCAACAGTCTTCAGAATGCTGAACTTAATGCTGCATGAAGATTAAGAAAACAGCACCTACATAATCTATGTAATTTATTACAGAATATATCCTTCACAGTAATAATCCCATTTTTAAAGATTAAATGTAAATGTTTCTATGATTTGGAAAAAAACACCATCAGCTAATTTTAAAGCAAAATCCTGAGAACAAACAGCTAAGCCTGTTTCCTGTAGGTTGAAATTGCTTGTATTATTTAAATGGCTGTTATAAAAATTTATTTCCCTGTCTCATGTTCTGCTCTCATGTTCCACTCAAGAGTGTAAAGGCCAGATGGGCTGGTCATTACTTGTGGCAATCACCATTTCCCAACTTAGAACAAACAGATCACTCAAGTAACAACTCAGTGTAATTCTGTGTTCATTTTCTTACCATGAAATGATTCAAAAGTTTGCTTAGACAGTATTAGTTCAAATAAAGTAGTTTCTAATTAGATATTGTTAAGAAATGCAAGAGTAAATCCGGATAAATCTACAAAAAAACCAACAAAAACATCTTTTTAACTGATCTTGAATAAATCTTCCTATGTAATAATAATAAAAGCAACAGTAATTATTTAAATTTATGTGCCCACCTAATTCTCAAGAAAGACTTTGAAAAACAATCAAAAGAAGCCCACTGCCTGAGAGCTTAAAAAGCTGTTCAACAACACCATGACTTTGTCTGATAAATACACACCATAAAAGAGAAGGGCAGGTTCCAGGAATAAAACCCACATTATACCTGGAAAAATCTTAGAAAACAAATTTTATCCTCTGTATGAATACAAAAGGGCTGACATCTGCTCGGTACATCAACTTGAAATGTAAATGTTTAGAAGACAATGAATTAATGTTCTTAGATTAAGCTTCTTGAACAACACTGTGTTCTAGAAATGTCTTCTGTTTCAAGTTTTTTTCACTCTTGAAAACATTAAAGGTCTTTAAAATTGAAAATACATTAATTGCACACTGTCATGAGGAAGACAGAAGAAGCAGCTGATTCATTAAAAGCCTTTTGAGATGTATTTGTTACAATAGAGTTTTATTTCATTCCACTGATATAAACATATATGCCTCAGACATCAGTCATCAACATTTCTTAGAAACTCAAAATACGTGGATAAATGCTCTATTTCTTAATAAAAAAGCAACAGTGGAAAATATAATTCCTGAGGATGGAAGAGCCAAGCATTTTATTAACTAACAAAACCCCAAGATTTATGAAAGTAAGAGCAGTTCCAGTCATGGTTTTTGATTTTATTGACTTCATCGACTTTATCCAACTATATATTAAAAACTAGAAGTGACCCCCAGCAGCACTTGTTGGGTTTTGCTGCAAAGGGAAGAGTGCCATCTACTGCATAAGAGTTTCTGAAATGATAAAAAATATTCTTCAAAACAAAGTATCAGCTCGCCTTCACTCTCCTGACTTGTGGGGAATTGCTAAGTTCAGAGTGCAACAAGAAAAATAGTTTTTAACTGATTCATAGCTGTTATTTAGTGAAGTAAAGCTCACTTATCACAGTGTTGAGTCTCCTTAGTACTAAAAAAAGTTGCTCCAAGTACAAATCTAAATTCACTCACATTCCCAAATTAAATTAAACTGAGTAAAACATGATTTTACACAGAAAAAAAATGGTTTTATAAAATCCACTTGTTGAACCAGCATGTTACAGAATTTCTGCCCCCCAAACCTAGTATGGAGCTGTCTATCTACGGTGGGCTGAGGTAAAACCCAAATTATATTCTAATGCACAGGGGCAAAGAAGGGGTGGAGACAGGGAAGGAAACCAAGGCAGAATTCACTAATGCTCTTAAAAACAGTGTCTGCAGGCACCTGGAAAGGTTGCTGGACTTACTACTACAAGTCTGCAAGCATAAATTTGAACTCTGGAGTTCCTTAAGGGGCAAAAAGACATCTTGGATCTCATTAAAAGTAGAACCATAAAAAAAGGACAGAGCTCCCCCCTCCCTGCAATGATTCTATTAGTGATCAGGTGGATCAGGTGGAAACCCCAAAACTGCCAGGTGGATGTAGCAGCTTTTTACTTTGCAAAACAGCATCATAATTTCTGAAGAAATAACTAAATTTATGCCTTGACTCTTTTATTGTGATCACTAAACTCCCCAGGAGCCTGGAATAAAATTAAGTAATATATTCTTGATTAGCCAACTCCTCTGTGACCACATACCTTCAGAAGCAGCTCACCTTTCACACCAAAATGCCTCACGGAGACTACAGTGATAAAGCTGTTCTCACAAGTAAGACTCACTGCACTTATTCTAAAGGAAATACACGTGTACAGTTGCAGGTTATTATCACAGACAAAAATACTCATTAACTCAGTATTTCAATGGAGTATTTTAACAGCAGGAGACCATTCTTTGTAATAAAAACAGTACAAAGAGGGCTAATACATGTAACAACGAACTATATAGACTGAAGGCTCTTCTGGGTTTTGAAAATATATAAAGGGGGTAATATTAAAGAATGCAAATTACTTACCTTGCAAATACCCTGTCTTTATTTGCTCTTTCTTTACCATACTGTACAGATTGGACTTCTGTTCTCCCACTGGAAAGCAAAACAAAACCAAACTGCTAAATCCAACACGATTAAGTAACAATTTCTTGTTTAAAGCTGAACCATCTCAACAAAATGCCTAAATTCTGTTTTCAGTCATGCTCAAGCAATTGCCCCAGCTTCAGTACAGCATAACCTTAGAAAGCATTTGGTAGAAATGCAGGTCTTCTTTCCAAATAATTTTAGATGTAACAAAAACTTTCCCTTCTGTTTACTTTTTTATCCAAAGCAATAAGAAACCTCTGCTTGGATCTTTGGGTAACACTTAATAGTATTTTCTGTTATACCCACTGTCAAAAACTTACTGTGCCCCTTCCATACTCTTCCCAAACTATTCCCTGAATTGCTCATAACTTAGTTGCTACTTAGTTTAGCAAAATACCACAAAAAAATTACATGATAAGCACATCAGAATTGTATTCTTCTATGCAACTTGTCAAAACTAAGTTTAGATCTTAGAACTTGCTGACTTTTCATATAAAACCAGATGTCTTCTGTCAAATCAAAGATTCTTTATAATATTTCATAATTTCTCTTCTGGAAAAAAGAATACAAATTTTTGAGTATCTATCAGCACTTAAAAATTGGTGACAAGATACCAGCAAGACTTGCTCTTGTAGCCACTTCCCACTAATAACTTCAGAACAAGCACAGAGTCTCCTACAGGGAGATTTACATTACAAAACCAAAGAATAAGCTATTTCCACGCTCATATTACAGAACTACTGGACATGTGAAGACCTGAGAAATGGGTCAGCTGGAATCTCATGAAATTCAGTGAAGGAAAATGCAAGGACTGAGGAGGAATAACCCCATGCACGGGCTGAGTGTCAACTGGCTGGAGAGCAGGTTTGCCCAGCACAGGTGAGAGCACATGGGAATGCCTGGTGGAGTTCCAGAGCTCTGCAAGTCAAGCAAAGGGCCACAAAGACAATTAAGGGTGTGCAGCATCTGATGGATGGGAAAAGGCTGAGAGAGCTGGGACTGTTCAGCCTCAGGAAGAGAAGGCTCAGGAGGATCAAATGCCAGAAAGAGAAAGTAAAAAATACAGCCAGACACTTCTGAAGGGAGCCCAGAGAAAGGACAAGAGGCAATCAGCACAAACAGAAATACGAGATCTCTTATCAGGGCAGGCAGCAAGGACAGGGCTACAAAACAACAGCCTCACCACCCATCAAAACAAAACAAAGTTTTTACTTTGAATACAGTTTAACACTGGTCCAGGTTGCTCAGAGATGGTGGAGTTTTCCTCCTTGGAGACATTCAAAACCTGCCTGGACACTCTCCTAAGCAACATGCTACAGTGGACCCCGTTAGAACAGGGCATTGGACTCAAGAGTGTCCAGAGCTGCCCTCCAACCTCTGCCATGCTGTGATTCCAGGGAATTTCTGTTTTCAAACCTGCTGGTAGCTAAATTGCTGGGGTTACACATTTTTAACTCCAACAAGCAGTAAGTTGGCTGTATTGGCCTCTATTCCTTTCCAATAACTCTATCATTGTATTTGTCCTTCTATAACTGCTACTAATAACTGATTTAAGGTTTTCAGAGAATTGATGTTCCTGCTCTTTTCTCCCTCTCTGTAATTTATTTTGCATTTTTGGGCACTGAACTTGATCTACTATTTTATTGCCTACTCACTCTTTATTGTGAAATACCACCAAACCTTCTACTGTCAACTTCAGATTTTACTGTAAACCTCTGTGTCACTGTACCACAACAGTGGTAACTTCCCTCTGTTGTGAAGAAGGAACCTACTTGTTTCCCATCTGGTTAAAATAGGTGCTAATAAACAGTAAAACTCTTCATGTTTTTTCATCAGTATTTGGTGAGAAATACTTTAAGAACCACTTTGAAAAATCTAACGACAGTGTACAGAAGTCACCTTTGCTCACTAACAGTCTTCTATATCCCTCCTGGAAGCTTTTTTTAAAAAAAACAAAACAAACAAACACAAACGAAAAAAACCCCAACAACACCACCACGCAAAATTTGCTTTAACATTTGATGCATAGAAGTATTTCAGACCAATGGAAATAGCTTATGCAACAATTTAATAGTTCAACAATTTCACATCCCCGATTCTTTCAGAAGTGGAGATAATTGTGTCTAGACCTGCCAGTTCTGTGTTTTATTGACTCCTTTTGATCATACAAATGTTGGCTATAAGTCTCTAGTGCAATCACCTGCTAACACTAGGTCACCTCTGGCCATGCCTTTGTCTAGCTGACTTCTGAAAGCCTCCACTAAGAGATCCCACAGCCAGTCCAGGCAACTTGTTCCAGCAGCACAGCTATAAAAAATCCAAACACTTTCCATCATGCCCACCCTGAATCTTCAAGGTGAAATCTCACCTGCCTGTTACCAGCACCTTTGGGTCCACCAGTGCTGACATTAGCCTTGAAGTACCTTTAGGATTGTTTCTGAATTCCCCCTTAGCTTCCTCTTCACCAGATTAAACAAGCCCAGTGCTCTTAACCTCTCACTGTGTGCCATGTTACACCTGTTACTGCCTCTCAACAAGCTCTCAGACTGCTTGCAGAAATTCCACCCTTTTGGCTGTTTCAGCAACTTCAATGACCTCCTTCATTTTTATGCAGCTTCCCTTTTCATCTTATGTTAACTTAAGTTGAATGTCATCAAAGAGCTATTCTGTAATAGTAACCACAATGATTCAGATTCAAAATCCTTACAGAAATGGAAAAGCTCCCTGAAATTCTCTACAGCAACACTGAGTCAAGTCTCAAACACTGTTCAGGATCATAAAATGCTGTTTCTCAAACGGGTACTGTGAATGCTGGTCAAAAAACAGATGCTATAAACAGTTAGCCACTGAATTACTTTCCTCTTTATACATTTATGCAATTCACAAGTGTGACAGAAATAGCCTGTTATTGTGTTTTCTAGCTTTTCATCATGTCCCTTTGTACGTCACAGACACTACTGCCATTCTAGATGAATGATTAGTAGTAGCTCTGTTATTCTCTGTTTCAGGCACGATTTAAACCACTGGCATCATGCATTACTTGCAGAGACAGTTAATTCAGCCACTGAACAGAGATTTCTTTTTTAAAATAAAAAGTATAAACCAGCAAACCACAACGCCACCCACTCCTGCATTACAGGGATTATAGTTATTGCAGTCATTCTGTGCACCTCCAAGCTTTTTGCCTATTATTTTAAGCTCATCCTTAAAGGTTATGGATTTAATTTCCTCCTTATTTTCTAAAGATCTGGGTTTGATACAGAACATGTATGTGCTTTGTTTTCACCTAATTCCTATTTGTATACATGTAGATAAGTGGGCTTTACTTGTACAAGCTTCTTTTCAGTGATTTGTATTTGGTATTTATGTAGGTCTGTTTTGTTGCTGCTGCTGCACGCAGTATCTGAGACTTGACAGATTTCAAAAACACCAGGTCAAAGACTTAGAAGGTTTGAGACAACATTTTTAAGATAAACATAACCCAGCAGGAGAGCAGGCCAAGAAATGCAGCTTGAGAGAGAATCTCAGAGCACTAGTGCAATAATGAGCACTAATAATACAATAATTATATTTTCAAGCTATCTTATAAAATAAGATAGCTTGAAAAATAAGATAGCTTGACATTATTAGTGACATTTGAAACTTAGGCCAACAGACAAGGGGAACAGCTGCAGGATTCAAAACCTACTTGAACTACATTTTAATACAGATTCTAGGTAATTCCCTGTGTTTATTGATGAGCTGCCTACTCAATCATATTCCTTCCCATATATTTCACATCAGCACTTACCAGTAGCGGAACTTGGAGCCCAAAGTGAAATAATGTGCAAAGAAATTCTTCTGAGGTGGGAGTGGTCTGTCCAAACGGAAGAACGTGTGATGTTCAACACAAGCTTTCCACAAATTCTTACATGCTCGGTAATTCACCATATTGAATCCCAGCAATGTTTCTCTAGATTCATGCTAAAGAATGACAAAAATGTATTTCAGGTAAGAATTATTCCAAGTTATTTTTGAAAATAAGATGAATATAGTTGGCTTTGGGGTATTTTTTTTAATCATGCTTTTTCTAAAGCATGGTTACTCATCAGGTACTCTAATATTCTATTAACTTTGTGTACAACAAACCCTGTTAAAATACCTTTACAATTTCTTTAAAGAATATTTTTGTTCCCCTGGGTTGTTTTTCCTTTTAAAGAGCCTGCTCAAAGGTTAAGTCTGTTTACTTATATAGAAACAAGTCTAAAAGGTATGACCCAAATCACACGAAAAGAATCCCATGATTTGGGAGCTCAAAGACAACGTGCCTCTCTGTCCAAAACTACAGTTGAGTAATTGTCATGCACATGTGGCAGTTGGAGATTGGGAACAGGTATCAATCTCAAGAGCAACTGACAGTTCCTACTTCTAAATGATTCATTAGATTCCTGGGAAGTGCAAGAAGCAAAATGGCAAAGCAAGCTAAGCCATTCTGCCTGTTGAGAGAGCTTGATAACAACCTCTGCAGGTCTGGAAGTATCAACAGCATTCTTCTTTCTCTTCACAGTACTACATTCTCCCCAACATTTTGCACACCTTAACTGATTTCACTTAGTAGTAAAGTCCTTTTCCAAGCTGAGCTCTTGTTGGTCTGTTCATCTTCAGATAAGCTGAGAAACCAAGGCAGAGAGACCTGCAATTCTTCCCCCAGTATTGTATTAGGGAACAAGAATGACACTGTATTTTCAGCCACAGGACAAATTTACAGCAAAACAAAATGGATTTAAAACAAACAGCAAATTCTAAGTATTTATTAATGAAATTTAAGAAATTATATTCAAGAAACTAAGTCCTGATATTCAATTACAAAGATCATTTATATCTGTTTTTAATTTCCAAGTATTGCCAACTGTTCCCCCTATTTTCTAGGCATGTGAACAGAACCATTTAAAGACCAGAAATCAGAAACACGATAACAGAAATTAAGTTCACTATCTAGGCAGTTATAAAAGGATTTATCAAGAATATAAAAGTCAAACAATATAAACAATGTAGATAACTATTCTGCAAGAGAGCAACTATGTATAATTATGGACTGCCTTCATCTGGATCCAGTAAAGAAAGAAACAGCTAAGATTTTAGATTCTAACAACAAGCAATCGTGATGTAGCAAATTTTCATGTTCTGGCAGCCTTTTAAACAGTTGGAAAAGAAAATTTGACAAGTTATATGAGCTGGTGATCATGCATTTTAATGTCATTCAAAGTATTATAATTATGGGTTGGGGAAAAAATATAACCTGCTGTTTCCCCTGGTTTGTATTCTAGAAAAGGAGCTGATCTGAATCTCATGCCACCATCTGATCAGTAGATCAGACATGAAGCATGGAGGAGGAGCTGGTATGGCAGGATGAGAGAGAAGGAGCTGCAGCAAGATCAACTTAATTGTAATGCGAGACAGCACTTTCACAGGAACTTGGTGTGCTAGAGCTTTAAAGGTACCTTAACAATAGTTCTATTCATAGCTTTTAAAGCTTTCATTGCAGTGCAGGGAGAACTGATTCTCAAACCCTACCCTTTCATCTCAATTGCAGCTAGGAAACATTGTTTAAGGTAAAGAATAATATATTATATTGGCTCCTAAGTGCACTCATCCCTCCCCTATTAATCCTTGAAGGTTCTGTAATATTCTAATATAACTTGGGCACTTGAAATTCATCTTAGCTGATGATTCTGAGGTGGAAGATCTGGTTCTACTGCTGGATTTAGGATAAGGTTGCCTCTATATTCCTTGGAAAGAGCAGCTTTGAATCACTGTGGGCTCAGCACAAGACCCCAAGGTGACATTTGTAATATTCGTGGTACTTCAGCTGAAAGCACATAAAGTAACAGGACAGTTATACTGCAGCCCATGGAGGGTTTTTACAGCACAAGGCTCCAGCAAGATGCAGAATGCTCTGTGGTCTGATAATGACATGCAGGCATTTCAGGGGATTGGTCTGTTGAGATCAGTGTTAGAAGACTACCTCAGAGATGCACAGCAGGATTCTGCTCCAAAATTATTATCTTACTAATTTTGTCTGTGGTTTTTATTAAACACAGGAAAGCAGTCTGCTTGCTATGGAGAGGAAGAGTGAAGCAGCTGGGATGCAATACTGGTAATGAAGCTCTGGGCCCCAGCACAAAATAGAGGTAGGGTATAGTGAAGTCCAAGTCATCTTTGTGATTCCTAATATTAACAAAAAAGCAGACTGCCCAAGTACATACTTGGATATTGGTGTTCCTCTCACACAGAACAGCTCAGTACTTGAATAAGCACCTTGAGTGGGGCCATTCATTCAAACCCACCTTTGCCTGCCTTGAAACAGTGACTCCAGAGCAGATCTCCTGCTGCTCAGGAAAGAAACTGGGCTGAAAAACTTACTCCCTAATGAGACCCTTTAACTTTGGCTAAACAAGGGAAAATCTCAGAAAAAAACCAGCACAAATTCCCAACCTCATCTTAGAGAGACAAAAAGACTTATGCTTTATAATGGCAGATGCTCCCCCATACTCAACATCTTCCAGAAATAGTGAGCAAAAGTCCTGTGAAAGCTTAAAAGCAGCACAGATACTTTTGCCAGCAGTATTTGCCCTTCACAAAAAAAAGGCAACACACAAACTTTGACAGGATTAGGCAGCAATCAAGTAGGCACCTAATGAATGCCAGGGCTACTTAAGATCAAGTATGTACTCGGGCAGATAAGCCCACGCATCACCTTGTGATTTCAGACCAAGTTCTTAATAAAAGTCAGTCAAAAAAAGTCAGACAAAATTCAAAGCACAAACTTCAGATACATAATCTGTAATTAAAAGAATAAAATCAATTATCTTGGCCACTCACTGAAACCAGACTTCAGTTATGGCCAGAAACATATCATATCATTTAGTTCCAGACTCAAGTAATTTTTCAATGGACATCTGGCCTCCAGAAGAGCAAAAGAAAATCTTGAACAGCTTCTTTGGCTATCAAAGAATCAAGATCACAAAAACATCCTGGATGGCATTAAGAGCTCGATACTGGCTACTGATATTACTACAGCCAAGGGTGCAACTAAATAGAGCCAGAGAAGTTTAGGGAAACATCCAGAAAAACTAAACTACTGAATTATTCTCAAACAGCTTCAAAGCATGTAATGGGAAGCAGCATACAGAGCAGGCAGAACAAGGTAAGATATGGTAGAAAAACCTGCTATTGAAGTAATGGCTCAGGAGGCTTCTAATGTTGGATGAAGAAGTCCTACATATAACACACTTTTCCCCACAAAAAAACAAAGGCAAAAAAAATCCACTCCAGTGGATATGTGCTCCAGCCATATGATTGTCAGAATATTCCACCAGCTTCCACTCAAGATTGTATTACACTACCACTGGAAATCGACTGTGACATTCAACTGCTTCATCTCACTTCATTTAAGTGATTTATTTAAACACAGATATAATCTAATCAAAATAAGCAAATAATTCTTTACTTATGTTGATGCCTTTAAGCTATGCCAAGTCAGCGAATAAATTTAATACGTGATTATGAGATAAGGCACTTTCACTTTTGAGGACAGTTGCAATTAAAAGCTCTCAACACTCATTAGCAGTATTTGAAAAAGTATCTTTTTAGGATTATATAAATGTCTATGTAGCTCAGTTGGGAAAAAATAAAACCAGTGGAAAATTCCTTTCCCAAGTCCACTAACTTAATATTCTACAGCATCTCGGCTTTGCATTCAAATAAATGCCGTTTCTCAGATGTACAATTCGTTATATATTTACACACCAGTTTGAAACACATCATCAGCATACCGTGAATGTATTTCCCCTGCCATATTGTAAATAGGTGATTTAAAACATGCACTCAAAGCACTAGACCAGAGATATTTTACATACCAAATGTGCAATCACTGAGTCACTTCACCTAGTTTCTGCTGCCTAAAGAGAGTCATTTAGGCTCCCTTTATTGTTAATGGGAGCGAAAACAAAAGCAAAAGGAAGAATATACCACCAGAGAGCAACTCCATCCATCCTAAAACATACTTCCTGTTCATGCAAGATGTTTCAGCCTTTGCACCTTTGTATGTGATTATTACAGAGGAAGTCTAATGATGAGCTTTGGTGAGCCAATTATCATGCAACAGAAAATATATTCTTTTTAACCCAACTTAAGCAGAATATAGGTGAGATTTACCTTATCCTATGAATCTAGTCAGGGAAAGTAACTCTGGAAACAACAATTTTAATATTAGCTGTGATTAAAAAATTAGTTTAAGTATGACTTCTTTGGAAGCCAAATTTGAGCTTTGATCTTAAGATATTCATGACTTGGAATGAATGAAAATTAAGTTCTTGCCACCACTTTTCATCTGATACACAGAGTTTAAAGAAAAACACTACAAGGCTTTTTAATTTGTTGGCTTGGATAAGATGTCTCAGAAGAGAAATTACATTAATTATATAAACTACATTCTCATGCAAGTAACAATATGTAGAGTATTAACACACAACAGAGAAAGAAGATGAGAAAGCTAACTTGGTATTACCTTCTATTATAAGGAGATTTCTTTTCTGCAGAAAATAGAGGAAACACTCAAGTACACAATCCTATTTTATATCTAGGTATCTTAATCTTCAAGGTCCTGAACTCTGCTACCACAGCATTTTCAGCAAGTTCTGATTCAGAAAACAACTGCAGTTCATAATTTCTGAATTCCAAAAAAACCCCAAATTCTCATCTCCCATGCAAACACAACTTTCCTGCAATACTAATGGAAGTTACACACGCTGGTATCAAGACAAAATTTGACCTCAGCCTGCCCTTGAGAACAAGCCTATAGCTCCAGCAGGGTCTTACAAAAATGCTGTGTCACCCCATACAACAGTCCTCCTCCACCTTTTTTATATCACCACTTTTCTGCTCATGTTGCACAATTTCTGCTCACATTGACAGACACTCTCATTCACTGCAGATCCTTTAAAAGATCTGCTTTTAAGATACACCTGTTGTACACCTGTATGACCCCTGTTTTCAGCACTAGTACCAGTCACCAGACACTGGCCTGAGCTGACAGAACAGGTGTTTCTCTTGTTTAACCATATTGTCTCAAAACCTGGAACAGTCCTGTAGTACTCAAGATGCATTTCTGCCTAGAGTCATCTTTTATATCTAGTCTGTACCTCTGCATTTCAGGTCTTCAAATCATAGAATCACAGAACATTCAGGGTTGGAAGAGACCTTGAAGATCATCCAATCCCAAAGCACCTGCCACAGGCAGGGACATCTCCCACCAGACCAGGTTGTTCAGCCTGGCTGTGAACATTGCCAGGGCTGGAGCATCCACAACCTGTTCCAGTGTCTCACCACCCCCACAGTAAATCCTTTCAGATGTAAGAATTGCACAAAACCTCTTAACTCATCTGACAAGTTAATCATGTAGTCATATTTTTAATAAATTCTTCCATCTTTCCCCAGTGCTATGTCTGTGATGGAAGCCCAGAACAATCCATTTCTTGCTGAATTAAATGCACAGTGGTCCTGTGGTGCTTCATGGGGTAGCAAACACACACCTCAAGCAGTGAAACATGCAGCCCCAGCCTTTTCCACAAGAAATTCAGAAATAGGCATAAAAATTTCCCATA
Source organism: Trochalopteron elliotii (assembly GCA_024734555.1). NCBI lineage: Eukaryota > Metazoa > Chordata > Aves > Passeriformes > Leiothrichidae > Trochalopteron > Trochalopteron elliotii. Next base: position 3,778,479 of record JANPWX010000011.1, read on the forward strand.
TGTAATTTGGAACTACAAAGGAATTCTTATCTCTTCTGTTTAAATATAAGTAATAAAGTCATCATGTATTACCAAATCTGAATAATACAAATCAACATGTTTATCAAACATTAATTTGCAAGCATATATACAACTGAAGCAGCATTAAGCACTACCTTTAGTTTATTATGTACCTGTTTTTTTCTGAAATTTAAATTTAATATTTACTTTCAACCTTTTCCACATTTATCTTACAGAAACAAGTTACATATCCTGCATACAAATGTAAAACTAAAAGTATCTAAAATACAAGGGAGATCAAATTAAAAAGAAATTAAATAGCCAGAACATTGGTGAAACTGGAGTTTTAATTGCAGACAAAACCAAGAATCAACATAGTATCAGTCAGTATAATGCAGCCATGCAGCAGAATAAATTTCATTGCCTTCAGATCAAATATAAGACCATACTCACCAATTCTTTCCTAAGTTGAATAAAAAACTGCTTGCACTTGAAAGAAATTTTTACAATCTTCAACCTAAATGAAAAATAAAACCACACTATTAAAACATTTCATATGCTGAATAATGGTTAAAGGCTTAAATACACCTACTGAAAATATACTTTGTAGAGAGAACAGATTTCATTTCCATGGACAAAATATAAGATATCAAAGATTATATAAAAGTTTGTATAATTTGAAATTTATGAGCTGTATATTTACATCATCCATCAAATTCACTTGTTTACATCCTAAACCCAAGGCAGTTGCTAATTTTGGTATCTTTTCCCCACTGCAAAGCCCAAAGAGCTCTTCTATCCTCAGGCCATTCCAGGCAGATGTTCTCTTTTCTGAGGCCGCTTTCATTATCCCTTAGAATATGAAAAAATCTTTTGAATTTCACCTGATCCCTGAAAGATGTTCTTTCTCTATGTTCTTACATGTCTTTAAATATAACCAGAACTTGTTTTAGTAAAATAGCTAAGATAGGATGTAAGCACAGAGATAAGACTCACAACCTTAAAAAAGAAATTATCACATTGTTAGGAGGAAAACCCATTTACAATATCACATGGCATGGAAAAATCTGCATACAGAAGTGTTCACCTTTCAGGTTATCTACAAACATATGAAATGCTGACAGCAATTCCAGACTGTTTTGGATGGTCACTCTAATAGCAGTTATACAAAATGGAAAAAGACAGGCTGTATTTTCATCACAATCTAATGATAATGATACACCTTTTCAAAGAAATGCAGTATTAGGATAGTCCACATATTTATATAAATATACAGGAGGATCACTCTGGTCAAGAAAAAAGTGAGGTTCAAATTGTAAGTTTTGTTACTTGAAAAATGAACAACTGACACAATACTGCAAACTGACTGGAATTACTACTTGCATATTTATCACTTGCTGAATAAAAAACCCTTTAGACCAGGATGGATGAGAAGCAAAAATATTAACAGACACACCTAAGTTGGATATCTATATATAGAAATTATCTTCTTAACTAAATCAAATAAAGACATTTTTCCCCAGGGCATTATTCAGAGCAGGAACCTAAGTGGGATGTATTAATTTGTTGTGAGAGTCTTTATCTGCAGTAATATAAAGACACTCTGAACATTAATGCTTAAATTATGCTTATTTACATCTTCTCCCATTTCCTTTTTCTTTCCCAGCCTTGCAATTAGTTTAACAGTTAACAACTTAAAAAAAAAAAATCAGCAGCAATAACTGTCCTATTTATTAGTTTGTTTGGTTTTTTTTAATTCTTAAATTCTTGCTATCAGATTTAGTTTCTTTAGGATTTGAAAGTTAAAGGGGAGTTAGATCTTATCTACTGAAATCAAATTATTCCCCTGGCAATGCATCAATCTTATTAGAACTTCCCGTGACAAAAGCTGCTTAAGGGTAATGTAGGATGGGTCTTATATTTACTGGATAGAACACACACTAGTGATTATTAACAATCCGACTACAGGAGAAACAGAAAAAAGAAAATTTGACTATTTAGGCTGCAGTTAGTCCACAAGCATGTTATTACTAATTTTTCTAATATTTTGGTGTACAGTGCAATTAAAAGAACATTCCAACATATATCTTTTCTAAAAATGGAGCTCCATACACTTTGCAACATATCAGATTTACTTAACAATTATTCAGTTTCTAAAAACATTCACTATCTTTCACTGTTTGGGGTTTCCTCTTCTGCTAAAGAAATTCCTGCCCTTGGTGATTTACAAACTCAAAGAGAATAAGAACAGTACATATGGGGTTTTAATCTCATCCCATAATGCAGGCTCACAGAGTGAGGTCAGCTGACTTTAAGCCTGAAACCATTTGGAACAGACTCAAGGCTGTAACATTAGCCAAAAAGGTCTAACTCAACTCAAAAGAGCCACCATTCAAGTACAAAGAAATGACTCAGAAAAGCTGATTCCCAGCTATTTCAAAAAAATACAGCAGATAAGAGAGTTCCTATACACTGCTAATACCCTGCTAGGCACTGAATGAGCATATCCATACTCAGACCAAGGAAAAGGCATGTCTGCCTATGCCTCCTTTCTCTGATTGTTGGCAATGCTGCATATCCAAGGAAAAGTGTAAGAACAGGCAGGCATCAGCATTATTTTCCTGGTATGATTTTCCTGTCTACAGTCACCTCAGGCATCCTAAATAACAAAATATATATTTTTAAATGAAGAGATATTTGAAATCTTAGTCTAGAATGCAGATTGTACACGTGGAAGGAGTCTCATGACACCAAGCCCTGGTTCTCACAAGGGCTTTGCCACCCCGACCCTTGGGAGAGTGCTAAAACAATGAGTAATTCAGCAAAATTCTGGAGCAAGAGCTCTTTGACACAGGTTCTGGACCAGTCACCCAGGGAAGATGCTCCTGGTAGCCAAACTCACAAGAAAGGATTGTCCAGATTTAGAAGCCAAAAACAAGCTCAGCCCCAGCAGCTGTGAGGTAGCAAAGCTAAAGATCTTAAAGGAAGTGGAGGCATGCAGCAGACCAGAGCATGGCTTCAGGAGAGGGAACTCCAGCTTGTTCAGAGTTCTGGCGGGCAAAATCCTATGGAAGCTGCCTTTGGGTCACAGGAACAGAGGACAGGTAGTGAGTCTTAAAGGACAATCTTCTCAATCCAGAACAACCCTGATGTGCTGGAAAACATGCAAGCATGAAGAGGCCAGCCAGAAGATGCACTCAGAACTGCTCACTGGGCTCAAACACAGAAGGAAGTGTACAAGATGTGTAAGCAGGATCAGATGACCAAGGAGAACACAGTACCATCTGATTGTTCAGGGATAAACTAAGAAATCCACAGCACAGCTGCAGTTGCAACTGGCACTGGATGCAAAAATCAACAAAGTTTTCCAGAGATACATCAACCACAAACAACAGGCTAAGGAAAGCATGTTTCCAACTGCTGAACAGGTGGTCTAGTAACAAAGGAAAGGCTGACGTACTCCATGATCTTCTTTGGTCTTCAATTTCCCTCAACTCCCAGGTCTCTGTGCCTGGTAGCAAAGTCTAGGGAAAGGAAGATTATATACAACACAGGAAGATCAAGTTAGGACACGTGGGATAAAAGGCAGTGTCCTTTGGTTTCTCCTCTTCCTCACTAGTCTTTTTCCTGTTTCATTTCTCTGCATGATCAAAAGGTTCATAATGAGCAATTCAGATATTATATCAAATTATGAGTGAGAGGGCAAAGATATTTTACTAGATTCTTCTCTAAGCAATACAGTTAAATCTTTATTTTCTCCCACATACAGGCATTTCTATCCTCTCACTTGTCTCAAAACTCAGGAGTACTGAAAAAGAGGTATCCAAATGTCTACTAAACCCACAAAGCACTGGGAAGACATTACACAGCTCCAGTTACATAGGAGCAAGAATAAATGGAAGCAAAAAGAAGAAGTATCAGTACTATTGGCACAAGAGCAGCAGCATGATTATGGATAGAAAGAAAGGGTAATAAGTCTATTATTGAGCTATATTGTGGAAACTGGTATTTCAGATTATTACTCATAGCAAAAGAAAGCTTCTAACAGAGTGAAATGGGGAAGGGTGGTTTTTTTTTTTTTTTTGTAAAGACCAATTGTTGGTAACTACAGTCTTCACAGCAAGAAATTAATATCCCTGGTGTCAGCTGATATGGCTGAACACAAAGAAAAACTGTTTAGGTAATTACACACACACACACACACAAAAACACAGTAAGAATTTAGATCAGCATCTCTGGCATGCAAACAATATGAAGCAGAACTCGCAGAAACCTCCAACTTCCATTAGGGACACGTAGCTTAATTATGACTTAGATTGTATGTACTCAGTAATTTACCAGTGTGCTTTACAGAACCTATTTCTACTATTGCTGTTTCCCCCAAAATAACGGCAGTAAAGTCAGACTGAAATAAAACTTTCCTGATTATTACACCATTCCATTTATAAAGCAGCCTTAGTCCAGAAACGGCTCCAATATCTCAAAACTCTCACATGAAGGATATCTTTCCTGGAATGTGTCACTATTATAAGGGCAGGTCTGACTGACTGCTACAGTAGTTTCAGGTTTATCATTGCAAGATCCAGTTTTAATTTACCCAATAACCTTGAAGACTGGAAATTTACATGCTTTGTAATTGTCTCAGACTTACTTTTCTTCAAATGAATACAGGTAAAATATTCACCATGTTCAGTTGTACTGGTTGCAGATAACACTTTGATACAGCTTTGTTTTATCTATCTTTCTCAAAAAAAATTTACTAAAATTTGACCAATGACACTGTTTCTCAGCTTGGTAAACCACAAAATAGGTAACATCCTACAATGAACCTTAAGATTAAGCTTAGCCCAGAAAACCAGAATCTCTCAAATTCACAGGGTTGCAGAAAAGATCAAGATCAAGCACATCAGCAGCAAACAAAAATGCAAAACCAGTAGCAAATGAACAGTTCTGATCATTTCTCCAGAACGAGCAGCTTTTGTGCCTGGTGAACTACTGTCTGTTATGATAACCTTGTATCACTGCCTTCACCCCCTCAGAATGCAGCTAGAGCAACTCAGTGACACAAGGAATAAGGCTGTCAAAGCGGATTCCAAACCGGCAAAGGAAACCAAGGGAAGGTTCCTTCTGTGGAACTATGAAAGGCATTTCCAGAAAGGTGACACAGCTTCCACAGAGCAACACAGAGCTTATAGAGCACTTCTAAAGAGCATTACAGAAGTCACAGTACAAAACAGGATTTCTCACAGATCTTCCCTGATCTCATATAAATGAACAACAGGATCCCAACTTAAGCAGACTGATAAATAAGGTAGGATATTCAATGGAAATAATTCCATCTTTACAGAACAGCTTTAAAACTTTTTCAGTTAAGATAAAGAATAAATGACAGCATTTTCTGCAGCAAATGCACTTTTTTGATCATACCATGAAAATGATTATTTACAGATGAAGACATGACAATATCCTGAATGATCCACCTCAGTTATTCACAAGTACCATAACTACATTAAATTTCAAACACACAGTACAATAAATTCATAGGTCACAAAATAGGTAAGAGCAGTCACTCTCCAGGTTAATATTTTTCAATTCAACTGTCTCTTTAAAGACTGTAAGCTAGACCATTACATTGGCCCTGGCTATATAGTAATTAAATGTAAAGTATGCTTACAAACTCCTGAAGAAAGAGTATTGAAATTCATTACAGTTTCATTAGAGTTTCAAAGCTGTTTAACACCACAGCACGCAGACCAGGACAAAACCCCACCACAGAATTCCCCACAGCACATAAGATAAATAATTTCAACATGACATGATACAACTTAAGTTACAGTCATTTTAAGAATGGCAAAGTATTTTGAAATAGCAAATAAAAACATTAAATAGCTGTCCTTACCACTGAAAGGTGTTAATTCGTACTCTGTTCTTAAAAATTAGTATTCCACCTGACATCACTCCAATCATTATTTCATTGTTACTCTGATCCTTTAAAAGAAAAGAGAAAAATACTTGAAGAACAGTATAAATATCGTTTGAAACCTCATATATATTCATTCTCATCTCTCTCTAAATACACAAATTAATGTGAAAGGAAACGTGTTTTAATAAGACAAATAAGAAATTAAATTATTCCCTCCTATTTAGGACAAATCCAAATGTTTGCTCTGAGTTCCTTATAAGCAACCACAAAATTTAAAATTCTCAATTTAGATCTTCTGTCTTTCACAACTTTGAAGAAACAAATATGAGACATTCAGGTTTATTAAGAACAGCAGCAATAATAGACAGGCTTGGCATTCGCTACACTAAAAGCAACCAGCAACTTCAATTCCTACCTGAAAGGAAATTGCAATCTCAGAACACAGAGAGGAGAGATTCTAAAACAAACAATATTGTAAGCATTTTTAAATAGCACATTTTTCTTGAAATATTTTTGCACTCTAATCAAGCATCTGCTATAGAACTTTCAGTATGTGTGCAATAGCAGTAGATGCAGTCAGCAGTTAGGTGGGGTCCATTTCAAATTCTATTCTATTCCTAGCTTTCTAGTTGGAACCAAATTAAATATTTTCAAAGCTGACAGATCCTTAAGTATCAAATGCACACTTAACAAGCATATTTTTCTTATTCACCAGTAGCCAACTGAATTGCCATTCAGGGCAACAAAGCTTAACCTGATTACCACACAGATAACTAAGCACAAATTTAAGCAATACCCTCACTAGAGTGAAACAGTGGATATTCAATCAGTAAATCCCAGTTAGGCTGAATAAGACAGTATTTTTTTCTTTTCTCTTGTAAGAAAAGGTAGGAAGTCTCAGCAAAAAGAAAACTTTTTTCCATAAATCTCAGAGGAATACATTTTTACATTGTAACACTAGTTCATCCAAACTTACCCTTGCATAGTGCAATTCAACTCCGTAAAGTTCTAAGGTACGTGCTGTATTGAGATAATTGAACTCTGCTTCTGCAGGAGACAACCCTCTGAAAGAAAGCAGCTAAATCAGAAATGTTCTAACACTACCTCCCACATCAGACTCCCCAAGTGAGTGCAGACAGAAAATCTGCATTCATTTTACTACTTCTATCCCCACCCTGAAATCTGAATTTCCTGATAAACAGACTGTATCCCAAAAATTTTAACAGAAAAGAACTTATATTTCCAAACGAACAAAAGTCTTGACAAGAGACCACAACACATTCTATTTTAATGCACCTTATCATTTAAATGTTTGTGGAGCCCTAGAATCTGGGAATTAATTTTACAATCCTGTATTTGGCATTGGTAATTTAAAGTAACATCAACTCACTCAAATGTCTTTACCCTAGCTAAGAGAATTTTCTAAGCCTTTATCTCAAATTTAACATAACATTCTGTAGTTTCAAAAGTAAACAACACGACCCGATCAAGGAAATGTTTTATACATATGGCTTACATTTTGTTAAATTTAACTGACAAAAGGCACTTAAATTCTAAAATACGAAGGAACCATCACTGGAAAGTACTACAGTATTAGAAACTGAAAAAAAAATATTTTCCATTGCTTCATTGCCTTTTCCTCTTCCTGAAAGGTCACACACTTGCACACAGAAAAAAGCAGATATTGAAGAAAAGGACTTTGTTACTTCTAAAGTAACTCTTTTACTGGTGAGAGCATCATGAAAACAAAGCCCTTATGCTCAGAACATTCCTAAAGACTGAAAAAAAATCTCAAAGAAAATATATCTGGCTAAGTTAATATCCTACATAATAGGCACAAATACTGTTTTCAGAGTACCTTTAACATAACATGTTCATTATTTCACTAATTTAGAAACAGATATTCTGTACAGACCATCAATGGTATTTATTATACAGGTATTTAATCTACAAAAAAAAAAAGAAATCACATTACCTTAAAAGAAACAACCAAAACCAATCAAGAAACCCAACACCCCACCCCACCCCAAAACCTTTAAGAAAAAAATACTATTTTGTTTTATATAATAGCACAGCATCAGCAGTCAGGATTTGACAAAGTCAGTATCTTCTGATGTAAATCCTTACATGTGCTGCTGATGTAATTTTGCTATTTCTTTTTCAAAGTCTTGAGGCTGGCTAGGGATGAAAGAATATTCTGAGAGGTAGCCTGGCAAGTTTTCTGAATGGTTGTAGTCTCCCAGCTCGGCTAAAATATTAAAAAGAGAGGTTATTGTTTATCACTGATGTGCTTGGCACTGTGCAATGCCCCCAAATTCACATGAGTCTGCTCCCACATAAAATCTATGGTCCACAGGAAAGAAAAATAGAGAAGACATTTCAAGTCCCATTTTCCCTTTTGAATAAACAGTCACATTCTCAGTGAATATCATGGAGATTATTTAGAGAGACCTTTGATTATGCACTCATGAACGAAGTTTGTAAAGTGCTTAATTTTTAACAGACAAATCAATCCATAAATGCTGTCATTACAGCTAGCACTAAGTAGGATACATATAGGATAGTACTCAATTTTTCTCTTACTATTTTACCTTTGCTTATTTTCATGTGATTACACAATTTTATTCTTTTAACACTACAACTGCTATTTTGTCATGAAGATCTACAAAATCCAGTCACTCATTCTGCACCAAGATACATTCAGAAGCATTAGAAAAATATTTTTTACATTCAATTGTATGTATGGAAAAAAACATACATACACCTGCATTGAAGCTACTCTACGTGAAACTACTAAAAAGTGTGTTTACATAATTTGTAACACTTTCCTAAAATTACAAGAAATAAATTACAATCACATTTGTCAGAAAAAAACATATAAACAACATTTGCTAAAATTCTTTGAGACTTTCTAACTACAGAAAAAAAAAATTCAGCTTTAAATATCTGCAATCCATGTAACAGATCTACAATGATAGATAAGAAACATAAAATGAAAAGTGGAAAGATAATAGTAATATATAGTGATATGGGGTCCTGGGCAGGCCTAGTGGCACTGACAAGGCAGACGAAGGCACTTATGGAGCAGGAGGATGAGGAAAGGAAGGGAAGGTAGGAAAGAACTCTAGGTCACTTGTATCACCACAAACAGGTCCTATTTAAATAATTTAAAAACCAGAAAATTGGACCTATTTTGTAACAGAATGCACTCCTTGCTGAAATCCAAGAGTACAGGACTGAGATCTGCTGGTTCCATGTATTTATAAAGAATCCAGGATGTTTATTACTAGGTAGGTACAGGAATCATTAGATAGAGCTCCACATGCTGAAGAACTTCATGGCAGCAGGATCTCAGGGATAAATGTAAATACAATGCACTGTGGATACCCACCACTTCTACAATATCTCAAAAAAACCCCATATTGCATTATTAGTACCCTAAAATGTTATCAAGTTTTCATAGTTCCTGTTACCAAATACTTTATCTCTTCTACGACAAATCCCTATGGCACAACAGCATTTGCAGTACATTTTTCAGGCAGTTGAAGTGTGGGAGGTTTGTTTAAGAGAAACTGTTCAATGATTAACGTAGAAAAAGGTGACCACTGAGCAAAACCATACATAAAACATGACATTAATGTTAGTATATATTTTTAATGAAAATATTAACATGGACAATATTTGTCTGATACATACAAAGTATACAAAGTACTAATGTGGATGTAAGTATCTTAAACAGTAGAAAAACACATGAATGTGAATGAATATATCAGGATTGCTTAATTTCAGCTTATGAAGAAAACCTGAGTGAGGAAGAAAACAACTAAATCTCAGTTTGAGACTCATCTGCTCACTGGATGGCTTAAAATTGCCAAGATGGGTATTGAAGTTTTTGGCCAGATAGGACCAGAACTCCCTTTTCCAAACCTATTTGGAGGTCCACTGTATAGTATGTTAAAAATGCTTTAGTGTCTTAAGAAATACTTTTTAGTATCATTCTCAAGGCAAAAGCCACAATTCCATGCCTAAGAATACACAGGAATAAAAGAATATTGATTTGGGGTTTTCTAACAGCATGGCTTTAAAGTATTTTTTCCATATCCAATTCAGCAAAATATTCTGGTGGAGGACAACCAATCAATTTCCCTAATCATGAGAAAATTAGCACCATGCCCACAAACACCACAGTATAATGCTATACAATGTACATTCTTTAGAAACTAATCAATAAGACTTTCTATATATTTCAGTACTAATAAGTACATGAAAACGAATTATACTTACATTGAACAGCATAGGAAGCCAGAAGAGCAGCAGTATTATAAGGACAGGGCAATCTGTTTTGTTTTTAAAATGATAAATAAATAAAATTACATATTTCATATGACATTTAACTGTTTTGAAAATCCTAGTCTTTTATAGTCTGTGGACAAATTTGACAGGTAATAATTATAAACACTTCCATTTGCATACACAGTAATTTATTCTTAATATGTTTTTATTTTTGCAGGCAAAATCTCTCATTAGTAAATTTTTCTTGACCAGATTTGCATTTAATGTTTAACACAAGAAAAATGTCTTACCTTCCAGTAAGAATGTCCTGCTTAATTTGCAAAAAGTACTGGTACCTTATTTAGAAAAGCAAACAAAAAAACCACTATAATTAAAACCAAAATGATTCCATCATTTTTCATCAATTTAATGTAATTTGCTTTCAGTTAGTGCAAAACTAACACTTGACATTCTGCACGCTACTTCCTAAACTATAACAGAAAAGAAATGAAACTTTGCTAGTAAAATAATAATTCAACTTTGCAAATTAAATGACTTACAGGCTATGAAGTTACACATCACATTTCACTAGAAGGCTATGAATTTCACATTCTTTCTGCTTTATACAGCAACCACACGTTGAAGTTTGCATCTGTGTATGGAGGTATCCTCATAAGAATGATTTGTACTCCAGGTAGACAGAACTAATTTATTCTGAGTATTTGATACTGCTGTATCAAATAAATTAATATACTAATTATTGTTAGTATTTTGGAATTACATTGTTATTAGAAAATTTTTAGCCTATTATATCAAACACCTCTCAATTAACTTCCCTTAAGCTTCTAAAGTTTTCTTTCAATTACGATGTGAAAAAAACTTGTTTTAGAAATTCATCTACTTTCTCCATGCCCACTCTTTGAAGTCAGGAAGGAGATGGATATAATGAAAAGAACAGCCAAACATTTTAAAACAAAAACTATTTCCCACCAAACAGGGGCAGCAGAAACACCATGACTTAAAAACTCCAATAAGCCGGAAAATACAAACAAATTTCCCTTTAAATTACTTCCTTTGTGTCTCCAACAAAACCCAAATATTTTGTTAACGTCTCAGAATGAATCTTTTGTTCATTCAATTTAGTTCCTTCAGATTTCACTGAGGTTTTAGAAAATTTGAAATAAGTATAACGTTTACATCAAGTGACAAATCACACCTGCTACAAAGCTTCACTGAACTAGAGATTGCCGCGTGGTACCAAACCAGATTTATCAAGGTGGCAGGATCTTAGCAAAAGCTTCAACTTTCAGAAGAAAAATCCTTGTAACAGAGGATAAATGCTGCTGTAGAATTTGTCTCCACTGCCTTTTAAATTTTTTAATGTAAGTCTCACTGAGTGGCAAATTTAAACATCATTCCTGCTTTCTTATAAATTTAAATCCTACATTATTATTATTCTAATAATCATCTGGTTTCCTTTGTGTAGTTCTGATTGAAAAGCTGGGCTATACCCATTCATTATAAACACCAACATTACTTATGAAAAGCACTGAATACTAACTATTTCCCAATAACAGCTTCAACTAAGAAATAAAGCCAAAATGTATCACTATTACACACAACTTCTCACAACTGTGCATTCTTCAGAAAGTGCATTATCTACCACTTGAAGGCTTCCACAAACATTTACAAATACACACTGAGAAATCCATTTATTTACAAGCTATATAATAGTAGAAAGGTAAAACATTCCATGTTTGTAAGATAATGAGGGAAAAACATTTGTGAAATGACAAGCAAATATTAGTCCACGTGCTCAACTCCAACAAAACCATCTAGAGACTTTTTTACCGACCAGAAAGGCAGGAAGCTTAGTTTAAAAGGTATTAACCTCAAGAAGTTAAAACTTAGACAAAACTAAAGCCAGGCTTTAAAGATCTCAAAATACTTCGAAAACTTAAAATGCATATTGAAACAACAACAAAAAAAATAAAGCAAATTTCTTCACTGATTAATAAATGCAATAAATTACAAGTTTACAGTTCAAATTTATATACTGAATGGATATGATTCACATGCTTTGCTTGAGCATTTCTGCACAAATATGCAGCTGCACCTCCATTTTATTTGCCTTTTTTGGTAAAAAGCTTTATTAGAAATATTTCATGGTACTTAAAGGACATCTTGATTAAGGGACATCAAGCAGAGTTCATCTTCTGCCCACTGTCTCCAGTGAACAGTGAGGTTAATGGCTTGTTAGCCAACCAGCCCAGTCTGAACACTGAAGCCTCACATATTATTGAGCAAAATGGGAAATCAATAGAAGCTTCAGCAAAGCAGATCTGCAAAAGCCTGAACAACAGACTCCACTAAAACAACAAAGGCAGCACTGCATTACCATGTTTTCATCTTGCTTATACAGCTACAGCTAGAAAAGGGCAGGACAGAATTATTGCTAATGGAGTCAACGTTAATAAGCAACTCTTCCTGCCATGAGGAACACTAATGAAGCTTCATTCCCTCCCCAGACAAGTTCCTGAAGCGAAGCTCTGCAGCACACACTGAGCTCCTGCTGACCTCTCCTGACCTGGGGCATTCAAACCTTTGCTCATATGAAAGCACAGAGGGCTAAGAAGACACGAGCTCGCACTGAACCTTTCCCTGACATCTCTTCATACTGCTTCCCATTCCTCTGCTCTCATGGAATTTGTAAAAACTGAGCATTTTGGAACAGTCTCAGCTTCAGCTGGTATTGTCAGAAGTTTGCACTTTCTTTTCTTTCCCTTTTTTGAGGTGAGAATATTGATTATGTGAAAAGAGCCATATTTGTGACATGATATCCTAACTTCACTCCAAAAGAGCCTATGGATAATATTGCTCTCTTCATAAAAATTCCAAATACAAGTGAGTTCTCAGGGGCAATTAGGCCTATTAGCAAAAAAGGCAGAGCTGACCTAGATAGAGAAACTATACATTACTTCTCATTTAAAAGAAACCTGTGTTTATAGCTTTGTATTTAGAGAATAGCACGTCTCCAGTTTTCTCCTCCTTTATGGTTTACTTCACATTGATCAACCTTTATCCTTTTTTACATCTCCTCAGGAATATTACATTTTTTCCTTTAATTAAAAAAACATGTTCTTCATTATTTTGATAGAGTAAATTGCCAAATTTTCCAAGAGTAAATATTTCTGTTAAACAAAGTCTCATCCAGGATCTCTGGGACTCATTTTAGTAAATTCTGTCTGCATAGATATGTGCAAAATTTTGTCCAAAATATGATAAATCAAAGGAAATGACAAACAAATGTAGACTCAAATTGTCACAGTTTTGGTACTTAGGTTTCAAAAGCTATCCTCAATAATTTTTTTGAATGAGGCTGACCTGTTTTCAGAATGGCCAACATCCAAAAATTCCAATCTGTCAATTTATGCCATTTCTGTAGAGGGCCAGAAGTAATTAAAAATATGGAAAATTTGAGGCATTTCTTCAGGGTCTAATTGCAATTCACAAGCCTCTGATTTTTGATTCATACTGAGCATTTTCTTCAACAGATTTCAACACTCTGCTTCCAAAATAAGCTTACATGATTCAAACTACAACTACAACCAGAGAGATTAATTTTATTAGTACTAAGCAGAAAATTGGGGAGGAAGGTGTAAAAAGAATGCAGAATGTTCTGCAATGTTTTAGTCACAAAGGAGAACACAAGGAAGGATAGAATTAAATTTGTAGTTATTGGTAAATACTGGGATTAAGTTTTTTCTCTTTTCTCTATTTTCCCTTTTCTGTTTCTACTTGGTAGTATTTGCTTCATGTAGTTACTTCACTTTGCATATAAATTCATAAGTTTATTCACAGAAGCTTTTTGTTGTATTGATTTGGTACAACTGCATAGTTCATATCTGTAATCATTAGACAAAACTTAGAAACTTGTACATTCAACAGGAATGAGTTAAAATTTCCATGTTATACCTTAAGGAAATTAATGACTGCTCTAGAGAAGTATTTTATTGACAAAGCAACCAGACCTACCTTGTATATTCTTCTTGGAGCTTGTTTGGGTCACTTACAAAAAACTTAACTCTGAAGTTCAGACTGTGAGGAGATCCTCCTATGGTCAAGAAAAGTTATTTCTAATTAATCAGGGCACCCTGGAAAAATAGCATAATAACAATAGATGAATTGACGAAATACATACATTACTCACTTTTTAATTGTTTCCTGATAGGTTTGTTTGGATCCAACCACCTCTGGAAAGAGACAAATTATAACACCAACTTCAGAGAAACAAAGTACAAATCACAGCCTTATACATCAAGAAACTGGAGCTTTTCTATTACTTTTTACTCATCTTCTACCAAAAGAGTAGTGATTCTCTAGAATCCGTAGTAAGCCTGTGTGTGCCTCACTGGCATACAGGCTTATTACTGATTCTGGAGACATCACCACTATCATCAACAACTGCTACTGCTCTTCTTTCCCCAAGATTAGCCTATCTTGTCCAGATACCTGTTAGCAGTAATTTTACTTTGAGTTGCTTCTATGATTGTCACAGGAGCCTGAGAGAGGTCAGAACCCAATTATGCAACGTTTAACAACTGTCAGCTACTCTTTAAGAACTACCTATGGTAGTGAAGAGCTGTAAGTAGGCTCATTTACCCAACCCAGAAGTTAATTTGTTTAACTACTTCCAGTACTTCTGACTCTGGATTTTGCATGTCTGGCACATCCAGGGAGTGATCCCACTGGCTCAAACTGTTGGCCTGAGTGTCATCACTGGTACATCACTAACTGGACCCTGGAAGCCAGAGACTCAGCACTCAGCCTCCTGGATTAAGGACTACAGAATAATTTTACTGAACAGTGTCAAATCTCGATCATTTCTGCAGGAGAACACTGCTGTGTACAGGAAAAGCTTTATAAAAAATCAATGTGGCAAATTTCAGATAAAAGTATGGCTACCTGGAAAGTTCTGCAAGTTGTTTAAACCACTGGCCATCAGCAACCCAGCAGTCTCTGTACACACCAAGATAGCCCAGGTAACTCCTAAGTCTATCTTTGTTATAAATACTTTTCAATTCCTTGTGCTGCATTACAAGGTGAGTCCACAAGCCTCAGGAAATCGTTACATGGGCACAGTTCCTATGGAGTGACAGGCACCTTAATCCAGTACAGCACACAACTCCTTCACACTTATCACAGGGCTTTTTATTTTTTTCAGCTGAGGGAGGAGGTAGCAAACACACAGCCACCTGATGCACAGTATGGATCTGAAGTTAGTCCTGTGTCATTTTGTTCATGAGGAATAACAAATGATGATGACTAGATCCACATTCTGTATCCTTGTAGTAGTTAACTCAAGAGGACATAGAGACAGTTTGATACAGCCTCAAAAGCATGGTTATCTAAAAAAAAAAAGCCTCATACAGGATCAATTAACTTTTATGACTAAATGTAAAAGCTTAAAGAGCACTCTCGCCAGGAATATATATGAACTTTATGTAAGAATCTTTCAAAACATGTTGAAAGATACTTGATTTTTACTTTGATAGTAATATTATAAAAAACCACAAGGGTTCTGCAATTCATGAGATCCATGTTTAAACACAATGGTAGAGGTTTCACATTCAATTAGAAAAATCCCCTTTTCCTCATCATCTTTATCTGCTGCTGCATTAACTATATCTTAGCAATATTCTGCTGTGTTATTTCACAAGTAACTAGAATATTTGTCAACCCAATATGGTTTCCTTGTCTGAATGAATCAAGTGTAAAAGTAAATGTGTACCCAATACCAAACCCTGAAATTAGTCAAACCCATCAATTCTCCAAGCCTGCATGACTAATATTGGTAATATCTCTTTTTAGCTCTGACACATTGTTTTCATGGCAGCTAGATATGTGCTGAAGAGACAAAATGGTAAGAAATTAAAAAAAAACCCCATCTTTAAAGTATGTGCTTGTACCAAATACCTGTAAAATCATTCTTGCAGACTAACCCTTAATTAGATCTTTGTATTACAGTGTTGTGTTCATCTGCTCCCAGACAGATAACTGAAAGAGAGCTTAGAGGTCAACCTTTTGGAAAGCCAGACAAATTTCTGAATGTTGAGTGCAATATTGAGCAATGTTCAATTAAATACTTCCCAAACAAAGTTGAAAAATATTTCAGCCCTTTCTTCTGCTTGCCTATGTTTCTTCAGCCTGAAACAAAAATATTACAGAGGCAGTCCACCAATGTCATAACAGAACTGTCAAGAAGTGAATGTAGCCCACTTTGATGCAGAAGTTGGGAGGTAAGTTTTGATCACATCACTGTGTTGCACATCTAATAAGAATTAGGTAAAGAACTGTTTTACAAGGAATAATACTCAGCTAAATTACACTTTGTAAAACAAGTACTGACCATTTGACACTTACAAAAGAAAATATCCAAAAAGTGTTCTGTAGACAATCAAGATCCCAATAGGACCACTGTACCTAGTGTAGTGAATGTTACATTTGCATCTCTTGGTTTCCCATGATTTACAAAGTTTCAGTTGTGTAGAATTTCCTTTCAATTAAGACCATGAACTACTGTAAATGCACAGTTCCAAGGGAGTCCCTTCTTTGTTAAGGTGATGAGATGACTGCCCTTGTCAGATACTGGACTATACAAAGCACTATTGAAAGATCACCAGATATCTGGGCTAGAAACAGAAACTCCATACACGACAATCTAAAACCCCCATGTTTTTCTGGAAATCCTAGTGACAAAAACAACCACAAAACAAATTTAAAACATATTTGCTATTTTTGACAACGATAACGCAATCCAGTAAACAGATACAATAAAACAAGCAATATCCTTTTAAGATGTTACTTCATAAGCAGAGAACTCAATATTTTACTCCAAACCTGTGACTATTAACATGTAATTTTATCATAATTACAAGATGATACAGACCCTCGCAAATGACAGTGGGGGAAAATGGCACAATCTTGCAATGGTGTCTATTCACCTCTCTTTAAACAACACAAAGTGCAGTGATGAACATGATTGTGAGTTTTAAAACTGTACTTATAAAAACAGAGTCAACTTACAGGGTTATCAGTAGATTCATCAGCCAACTGTAAACCAAAGTAATCTCTCTCTGTCAAATCGAGATGCTTGAAGACTACGTCCAATAGAACTTGGCCCTGATCATGTTTCTGCAGAGAAAAAATACAGACCTTTTCTTTAATCAGTAAATATATATAACTGGACACACAGATTTCAGGCAGGTAGAGCACATATAAATTCTTTCAGATGTGCTCTAGCAGCACTATTTTAAATATCACAAAGTGTATCCCAGCAGCACTATTTTTAAATGAGCTTCATCTCTTTTTGAAACATATGTAAGGAAATCATTTTTCTTCAGTCATTTTCTGACAGTAAGAACTTCTCACTTCTCAGCTAGCTACATGATTATTTCTGAAAGCCTTTCATTAGCCAAATTTGGTATTTAAAAGGAGCACAGAAAAGGAAAAAAAAGTTCAGGAATTAATAAAGAACTTGGTGCAAACAAGAATCTTGTTTGGGTCACTGAATTCAAACGTACAGGTCTATACAAGTGATCCTTCCTTATGTGAAGATCTATCCTGACTTTAAATGAACCAGCATATTGAAAATGTTTCCAAAGTTTAATGGCAGAGACAGCTGAAACAGCCAAATATCTAACCAACAAGTGTTATTTACATACATTCTAAAATAGCACTTCACTTTAAATGAATTAACTCAAAGTAACTGAGTAACAGCAACACTTCCCTTCAGAGTCAAGTGAACAAACTGGATTTCTACTACAGGGACAAATATTACCCACAAACTGATATAAAAAGAATCTGTAGTTGTTAGTAGCTCGCAATTTTTTGCCTAACCTGAAAATACTGCCAACATAGTAATTGAAACTCTGAGGGTGTCATTATGACAGGACTCAGTAAATACATTTGGTGAAATCTGAAGGGAGTCTCCCAAAGAAGTTAGAAGTGTCACAGCATCTTGAAATACAAAAGACAAGCAAAATTCTGCAAGAACTGTCAAACAAAAAGAAATATGAAAGAGATGATTGATACATTTTCCACCCAGATTTTCAACTTTTCTGTCACCAAGCACAGAAGCTTCTAATAATCTTCTAAGTGCCAAATATTATTGCAGCTACAGTGGATTTGATACATCTTGCCTTATTTACTGTGGGCAGTAAGATATTTTAGAGTTGTAAAACAAACCCCCCCTGCTGTTCTTCTCCCAAAGGATCCTGTTTCACGTAGGTTACATAACAATTCACCTTTACAGCTGTTAAAATGGAAGTATGCAACAAAGATCAAGACAGGATTGCAAGAATTTCATTAATATCCACACAACAGAAAAATCTACAAATCTACCTTCAGACATCTGCTAACATTTAAGAGCATTCTATCAAAACTCACTTTTTTGTTCAGATGAAATTACACTGAAGCTGAATAAACTGTCAAAGGCAGTTCTTTGAGCCTAACAACTCAAAGAAGCATGGTAATTTATTTCATAATAATTAAAAAGGAGAGAAAAGTTATCCACAAATTATGCTTGAAATAATCCTAGGAAGACAATCATACCCGTAACTCTGCAAATATCTTTAAATTGAAATTACATAAGGGATATATTTCAGGTCCCATACAAATCTGGCTAAATTGAAGTGACCTAAGAATTCCTGTATTTACTTTGCAAAAGACCTTATCTTTTTTTAAATGACACAGAGAAAATTTCTTATGAAATGTAAGAGGACTGCTGTTAAAAAGTCCACCACTGAAAAATTTACTTTACAAATTACTAAAAACAAGCAAAGAAAAAACCAGATGTTAACACAACAAATGTACAACGGCATAAATGCATAAGGCATTTTTTATATACAATCCAAATATAGTCACTTTTATTTTTACTAAATTAGGAGTTTGTTATATTTTGAAATAAACCAATAATCAGTACAGTTTTTACAGCAAATAATGATAACTTTAAAATTGCATAGCAACACTAATTGCCTCTTGGCATTTTTCCCACGTAGATTTAAATAAGAACACAAACTAAGAACTTATAACAGTAACTACCACAAAATGGGAGATGCCTGGAACCTAACTTTAGCCTTGCAATGACCACAGCTGGCATGTTATTTCCTCTAACAACATGCAGATACCATCTCTGTAGCTTTCTTCCAATCCAATCCTGCCAATGTATACTATTCCTTAAATACTGAATAGATGTTTCCAAATAAAAAAAACTTAGAATTGATTGATAAGTTTGAATTATGAAATACAGAACGCCATTCCATGACTGCAAGGAAGGTATTTTTCCTGCAACTGAGCAGCAAATTTGGTAAGAGAAGACAGGTTTCAACATGAAGCATTTGTTTGGATCACAATGTTTTACTTTTTATGGGCAAAATAAAGATAAGCATCTAGCAAAACCAGACCTTAGCTTAACCCATCTCTGATATTTATGTAATGATGTTGCAGCATGCCAAAGCAGGTGAAGGTCACAATTCTGCTTGTTGAGAAAGATCCAAAATATTTGTAATACTATCATAACACTGAATGACTGCTCAAAATTACAAAAAGTATGATAGCAAGTTTAAATATCTGATTTTTTTTAATAAAAAAGCAAGCCCAATAAATGTAGATGAGCATAAAAAGAAACTTGCTTTGTTGCTACAGATACAAGTTAAACATTATTTCCTCATAAAACAAGAAGTAATGAAAACATGTATGAAAAATGGGAACTATTTAAGACAAAACCACAGGAGTTAGACATAAAAGGTCCCTTTTTTTCTGAATTGAAGAATGAGAGGGTTATATGTATTTACTAGGCATTGCTGGAGGCAGAATGTCTCACAAATTTTGGCCTTTTAGGACAAATTTGACATAAACACTAGACATCAATATGTTAACTGCATTTGATGAACTATTTATCATCTAATACCACTAGCTATATAGAGATTCATTTTTAATTGCAAAATGATTGTCACTTGTTGACAAACACCATGTGTGAAAATTCAGGCAGACAACTGCAATTACACAGGCCTGATGCTGCTCACCAACTACCACCCTCTTCTCAGGCTGCATTACTGACATTCTGGTTTAGCTGCTGCCAACAGAACTGGCTGCACCCACAGCAAACACCACGAGACACTGCTGCCGTGTCAGCCCAAAAATATTTGGACTTCTGATGACAGAGGAAGGGGATGACAGGTTCTGGGCTTTCCTGGGCAGGTCACAGCTCTGCTGCTCACACGTTTGTGGGAGGCTGTGCTGCTCCTTCACTACTGACAACAGAGAAACCCTTCCCCTGGCAGCTCATCACAGTGCCTGGGTTGCTGCTCCAGGAGGTGCATTCCCCCACACTGCACAACTGTCTCCTTTCCTTCTACAGCTGATGCTATTCTTTTATTATTTTATTTTATTTTTGTTAAAGAAAAAAGGGCAAGTATCTAAGTAATGCTGAAGATTAAATTACTAAAAATTTTAACCTCTAAAATTACAGGGGGGTGGTTTGGGGCTTTTTGTTTGGTTTTTTCTTTTCTTGTTTGATTTATTTTACAGGTTTTTAGATTTTTACTTTCATTAGAGTGTAAATTCATTAAGTTCTGGGATAGGTAAAGGCTCCAAATTGAAACATTTGTCCATGACCATTAACCTTGCTCACAGAACCACCCACCCCATTCATCCTGACTTAGTTTTTCCTCAAGCTTAGTGTTATCCCCACATCTATCTATTGGTTTTCAGGGAACAGAAGTAAGCCAGCCTGCACGGAAAATATATAATTTTAGGTATTCAAACAAGTAATTAAAACTAATTAAAGTAATTTGATCTCGAAGAAACCGTTTTACGGTAATGCAAATCATCCTGATCATGTTGTTAACTCACACCAGCCTCCTTTCTTCCAGCTACATGTTCTACTGAAGTCTGCTGATCAGGATTGAAGGAGGATTCCTTCACTTGGTAAGCAGAGTGTTTTAGAGAAAGGGTCTGTACTGCTCAAACATATGCACAGGTTAATTCCAACTGATTCTTCTGCCTGGAACCAATGCAGCCTTTCTCTGGCTCCAATCCACAGGGATTATCTGGTTTGATTTGTTACACTCTCTACAAGATAAGGCTTAGCACAAAGGTGTCTTTTCTGCAGATCAATGGAAAGGGCTGGTTGAAATGTGAGCTTAGAACATCACATAAACTATCAAGAGACACTGTCTGTGATCAGCACTTTGCTGCTGGAGAAGAAATAGCATTTGAGTATATTTTTATTAACACACCACTGCATCCTCCAGATGATTAAGTTTTACAGTCATTAGCATACAGAATACCTATAGCAATCACCAGGAGAAAAAAAAAAGCTGCTAATTTATTTGATGTTATCTTTGTTCTTCCTATTTTGAAAACAAGTCCATAAATATTTATGGCTAAGTATAGTGTCAACCACAATAAAGTAAAACAAAGCTATAAAACCTAAGAACCTGTATAGCATGTAGGCTACATTTGCTATGAATGAATGCTTTATTACTCCCTATTTGTGAAAAAACAGATTGAGGCTAAGACATGAGATCAAGATGTTCAGCACCAAGGAACTTTTTATTCCCTAGACTCAGTTTTAATAGACAAACTTGCAGGCTGATCTGTATAAGCAGTAAAGCATGATCCATGCAACTAAAATATTTAGTACACTAGGGAGGTGGGTAAGAACATATTACATAACTTTTTCTTGGAAGAGACAGAACAGACATTTGAGGATTTATAGCTGGTGGGTCTCCTTTTCTAAGAGGTACTAGTATCCTCTAAAAACATATAGCTTTTGAACACCTAGATTGAAAAGAAGCACATCTCTCATACCTACTGGCCTACTACTCCTTATTTTTCCCAATTCTTACTTTCTTCATAAGAAAAAACCTCAAGACAGATACTTTAATGGAAAACTCATGCACCTGAAAGCAAAGATGACAACATTTACAATTTCTTATGCACTTCTAATGCTTTATAACCAGCTACATTTTGCACATATTGCTTTTTGGCAGGCAGTATAGACTGGGAAAGTGATAGCAAGGATGAGAAGTTAAGTGATACAGAAAAGGGGAAAGAATATAGAAAAAATTATCCCAGAAGGGAAAGGAGTCATGATGTTAATAAATTAAAGTCTTTAAAAATCTGTCCCTCAGCTGCATCATCCAAAATTCCCACACTTTACTACTCAGAAGTCCAGAAAAATTAAATATTTTTTGAATGAACTACAAAAATGCCTCAAGAGAATATCCTAAACCCTCCCATCTTGACTGACATAGCTAAAGCAAATAACCACCAGATCTGCCTCTGAACCTTAAGCCTCTGGACGTTGGATCCTTTCAAGTTTTTGCCAGATAACAGATTTCACTTCTGATCAGCAGCTGCAGGCTCTAACCACTGACTACAGAACAGAAAAAAGCAATCCCTCTCACAAATCTCCCCTGAAACATTCAAATATATCAATATCCTTGCTGAACACTGCATATCAGAATTCAATATAAATACTGAGCATTAGAACTTTTTCAAATGGTCTGAATTAGATTTGTCCACATAGATTTGACAATTGCTTCACTTTCTCCCTCACCTCCCATCTGAAGTCCCAAAGCCTTATTTGATATTCCTGCACTCCATTTGCTGAAGTTCAATTTCCTTTTGAAAAATTTTAATTATTATTCGACCTGTTAACTTTCACCATCACATTATTCAACCTTTCTTCATCTAAGTCATCAATTCTATACCGTTTAAAGTAAAAGCAGAGTTCTACTTCCGCAGGAAAACCTACAGCTTCTATCCTGTTGAGTTCTGGTTCTTCTCACACAGAGATGACTTTAAATGCTTTAATATTTTCTTGTGAGGTCCTTGCCTATTTTTTAATGGGGCTTTTTTCCCTCAGGAAGCTGAAATCAAGAGTTGCACTTGTGTAACATATACATAACACCGTGTACACTTTCATTAGAAAATGGAATGAATAACCTATTTTAAATTCCAAGTTCATATTTAAAGGTGTTGATTTTTTTTCCATTAACAGTTCTCAGTATTCAGCAACCAGCTTTCCGTTTTCCTTCCTGTCATTCTCATTAGTGTAGTAGAAGATGGTGAGCTTAAGTGAGGGAAATCACAGAACAAGAATATTATCTGAGAAAAGCAAAGAGCAGGGAGGTACTCTAAGATGGCAGCTGTGACCAAGTATAACCATGCAGGTGATTAAACACAGTCAGCCACACAGCTATAGGAGGAGTTCCCACTCCACCTTACTTGTGCTCAAAGTACAAAAAGCAGAATGCAGCAGAACAAAAGCTTCATTCAACTCAATAGCAAAAGTGTCCTCCATTTCCACTAAACAACTTTAATCCATGAAGAGAATTACTAGAAATAAATTGTGCTTCGTACATTGGATTTTGAAATGAAGATGTTAGCACCACAGAGGATGCCAGAATGACTAAGTTCCCAATAACACTGTGCACGTGTACAAGCATGCCTGCCTGAACACAACTTCCCCTTTTATTCTCTACTTAACCCTGTTTGTAAGTCAAACTCCAGCCATACAAACGCAGGAGAGGAAAGCAAGCTCAGGAGATTGATCTGCAATAAGCCAGATATTGATTTGCAATAAGCCCATGACTTACATTAACTCTGAAAGCTTGTACAGTGTTATCCAGGAGAAGAATGTTGCAGACCACCTCTGTATGCTGCCTGTCTCGTGCCAGCTCAGATGCTCGTACATTGTAGGTTCTGCCAGCAGGCAATCGGAAACGTGCGGTCATTACTGTCCACACAGGGTCTGCAGGCAAAATAAACAGGAAATTTGAAAACGGCCAAAAAATGCAAATGCAAGAATGTCTCACTTCAAAGAAAGCTGAAAACACAGCAAGTCCATTATTTAAAAACTCCATTACAGACAAAAGAAAAATGAGTACTAAGTCCACAGCCAACAACAAGGCAATACCTCACATGTTAAAACACAACCTTACACCAAAATACTCAGTCCTTTACTTTCTGCCCATTGTCCACACCCTCTCTATTTTAAGGTTGTTTTGTGGGTTTGCTGTTTTCTCATTGGGTTTTTTGGTTTGTTTTTAAAGATTCACAACAACATTTTCCATTCAAAAGGCATTGTAATTGCTGGGCATCATGGCTACCAGCTTCCTGATATTAGACACAATTAAGTAACTAATTTCAGTGCAAAACAGCAAAAAATGATTACATAAAAAGCTTTATAGAGAAAAAAGAAACACACAAGACTTGGACGCATTATTCTGCAGGAAGGCCCGTGCATTCACTGTAAAATCATAAAACATTAGAATGCACAATGGTAACAAAACATTAGCATTGTTTAATTTCCCCTTTTTTTTAAATTTCTGCAAGAATAGTTTAATGCCTGTAAAACTACTGAATCTTCCATGCCAATTTGATTGGATTTACACACTTACTTTGGGAGCACAAACAATTCTCATCCTCTCAGTAAGCAACCATGACCATCACAAGTCTACACCCTAAGCTGAGAGCTGATAAATAATATGCAAGAATTGACGTTCACTCTTCAGATCTAAGATCTGATGATTATCATCCAGCCCCAGTCCAGCAAAGTCCTTATGTGCCCACCTGAAGCTATCAGCTCCATCCAATGGTATCAGCTACTTTCTCAAGTGCCTCACAGGATCAGGGCCTGTGATTCACTTAATTACACACTCAGCAAACTATTTCTACATCCTTGGACAAGGGCGTAAGCAAACAGAAAGTTTCATAACTTAAGTACAGAATACATTGAGACATAAAATTAAAATACCCTAAGAGTAGCAAAAGAACACAGATATATTCAACCCCAAATATAAAATGATTGATTTTCCTTATCTTGCATAAGATTATGAAGCTTTCAAACACATCTACATATTAGCTTCACATGTGAGGAAGGGGATGGAAGCATATGATGATTAAAAAAAGGAGAATTTAGCAGAGGACAGCAAACATCCCAGCAGTGATTAGAGAGCTTGCATGGATCATAAGAGGTATCTGTGCTCCAATATACATAAACGAAGAGGGAGGGGTAAGAAATTAAAGATCAATCCCTCCTACATGGCTGGTAACTTAGATCCACAGGCTCTCATGGGAAAGTGAAAGACCAAGAACCAAGCTGGGACTTTGCAGTTCAATCATCTTTCCACTGCCAGCAGACGACCTCCTGAGCAACTGCCCTAAAAACCCCTGAGGTATTTTGCTTTTTTAGATCACATCTTCAGTTCCTTAAGTATGACCACACACCTGAGACATTAAAAAATCTGCTTGATGATCATCCATCCTTGCAAAATGTTTCAGTTTTGACTTACCCAGCATTTTCAGATTAACAAGTACTTGCTTCCTCACCAGACAGCGTTTTTTATTTTGGCTAGTCAGTCACTGGCTTCAGAACTGAAATGCTGCATTCATGTAGAACTACAGCAAGTTTATTTTTGTTTTGCTAAACCAACATGACAAACTGAATGATACAGATAAAGCTAGATAAAGCCACCAGCTTCTAAATTTATGAAAAATTGTGTCACAAACATTAAAACTCTCAAATAAAGCCTAAAAACAAAGTCCATCTGACAACTCTTCATGGAGAGGCTGCTTCTGCTATACCTTCTACAGATCTCAAAAACAAAAAGCAGAAGAAAACCTTTACACACCTCCACACCAGTGACTCCAAGCGAACCACGTAACATTTCACAGTGTTTTGCCACACAGACAATCCAAAAGCCTTACTAGTCATAATGGCATAAAGGTTGGCATCATCAGTGCAGCTGCACAACTGATAACTAAAGCCAAAATTTTAGGATGGTATTTGCTGCTGAGCTGAAACTAAGAAGGTTTCAGAAAAGCACACAATTTGATTAAAACCAGTTTCTCCATACCACAGAAACAACCCCTTGACAGGTGTATTATACAAGGATTTGAAAAAGTAACAAATCAACCAAGAAACAGTGAGTGTAATCCTCATCACATAGACAATCACGAGTCCACAAACAACTGTTCAGCTTTCAAGTAAGTATTGCAGCCCTCACAAATCCATTTGGTAGTGAGCTAGGAGAGGCTAACTAAACAATACAGTTTTGCAGCAGAGGGGGAGAAAAAAAGACTTGTTAAAAGCTAGAAACCATCATGTTTTAAGAGAAGAAAAAGGTAAGTCTCACCTTTTCTCCTGTTCTTTCCTCTATTTTTGTCTTATTTGCTGATTAAGACAAGACCAGCAATACTTTTTCCTTCCTCATCACTGCCTTAAACTAGACAGAAAACTAGGTTTCAGACAGAGCAATAAATCTGTAAGAGTGAGCAAGGAGACAATCATCCCTTAGTGACCCTCAAAATCCTTGAACACCATGAAACCTTTCACTCTGCCCCTTCAACACACCCAGCCTGCAGACCCATCAAGGTTCTTGCTGTAACACAGATCACCTTTGCTCCAGCCAACCAAAACCATTGCACAGTTACAGACAACAACTGGATTTTCCTCCGTGTACATAAATGAAATGATCAAATTCAAGAAAGAAGGCACTGTATATGAGTTTGCTATGGAAACAGGAGCAGCTATACTGGGCCAGAACAACAGTTCATGTTGCTTGCAGACTGGAAGGGCAATGCCTTCTCCACTCTCTTTAAGGAAGAAACAAACAAATAGGACACACAACACTTCTCATGCTGTTCCACAGTCTGGAGTTTAGCATCTTCCTGGTGTGAGGCCCATAGTCCCACCATGCTGGACATCAGTCATTCATTAATGTTTTCCTCATGGACTTAAAAAACTGTTTTGTACTTTCAGATCATGCAATGAAACATTTTATTCCATGTCCCACATAAAATACACAGTAGTTGGAACCACCATCTCATAGAAGACAAGTTTCTTGCATGAAACTAAGAGGTTTTTGCAACTACAGAGCACAGTTTTACAGGTATGACTGAAATCCTGAAACACATCTACAAAAAGGAAATAAAACCGCCATAAAAGTAATAGAGAGGAAGGTGGCAAAAGACTGACTGTCTTCTGCAACCCACACTCAAAGTTACTCTTTCCCTATATGTCAGCAAAGAAACTATGGAAGTATGTAGGGAATGTTAAAACACCTTCACCATCAACATGCACTTTCAAAAATACTCCCCCTTCTAAAGATCTGCCAGGGTTATTACACGGAACTGCTTTGTGGCCAATTGTGTGCACACAAACCATATTTAAACCTCTATCTGCATATGTACACTTAACAAAAAGGATGCAGTTGTTAAGCACAGATAGACCCTGCAATTACTGGTTTTACTGACACACTTGTTTTAGAACAAAATTGGCCCCAAACTGTACCCATATCATCTTTGCTACTTCTTTCTTTCAGAAATACATGCACCAAGAACACAGATAAGTCTCCCAAATGCATACTGCCATTCTTGCTATAATTTTGAAAAATTATTAATAGTTTGGGATGATAGTTAATGAGATGGCTAGCTGTTGCTTATAAGGTTACAAATTACAGCTGACTTCTTAACAAATATTGATATATAAAATGAGAAAATCTGATAGAAATTCAGCTACACTCATTGCATACTTCAGCAATAAAAATGTTATAGCTAGTGTTAGTATGGAACAGAGGACTGCTTTAAGCTCCAAAGTAAAAAATCTGCATCCCCAAAAGAAATAGGAATAAAAACAAAAGCTGAGACTTAACCAAAAAACCAGTTTGAGAACAACTGGCCTAAACAGCAGGTTAACTTAAGCAAGGTACTACTGTGTGTGCATATCCATGTCCTGGGCAGTGTCATGGCCACTTAATGCTAAAATATTTTTATACATTCAAGTGGATTATTTAAACTGGACTTAATCTTCACATATGATTAAGGTTTTCTGCTTATAATTTTGCAGTGTCTTCTGCTAAGAATGTAATACTTAGGTATGTGAGTTAACAATCTAAAGGACATGCTGCTACAGCAACTGGAGAAGGACAGAACTCATGCAAAGTAACTCCACTTACCTCTCAGGTTTGTGGAGGGAGTAAGTTGTACATTTCCTACCTGAGCTCAGGTTTCAAGTGGTGAAGCAATTCCAGGGAGTGTTCCCTATCAAAGGGCAGAACATTCCTGCAATACTGGCTTAGTTAGGGCACTAAAGAGCATACAGGAGCTTCACTAGTGAATTTTCGGCATCCTTTATTCTTTTATGTAAATGTATACAGTATAACGACAATTTGCTTGGGCTTACAATAAACTAACTGATTTTAAGCAGCTTAATAAATAAGCAGTTGGTTAAGCAGATAATTAACTGAAATTTAATTTATCCAAGCATGCAGCCAATTTGCTGACTTGATGCAAACTTTCTTTAGGAGAACTCTTGATGTAATGTACAGAAAAACAACTACCATAACACATTACTGTATGCACATGTGCATGCAAGGACATGAGAAATTTCATTTTTCATGGCTCATCTAAAGCAGCTAAAGAAGCTCACGCATTGCCAGATTTCCATTTGTTTAGGAGTTCGTATTTTAGCAACCCAGAAGGCTCAGATTTGCACTGCAGCCCACCTGCTCATTTGGGTCCAACACAGTACATGAATTTCCTACAAGAAGTAGAAAAGTAGGTCACAGACTCACAGAAGACCCACGTCCTCATAACATGATGCAGCTTGAATACATTAACTAAAATGCAGACCCCATCGTTACTAAAATTATCCAGACAACTTAATTATATATATACAAAACAACAAAAAAAACCACCCTCTTTTGAAAGTACAAAGACAATTTGAAGGTTTAAACACAGTAATACAACATACTGCAATTCAGACAAACACTGAAGTACACCCAAAGCCTAACTTCATACAGGTTTATTTGAAAATACATTAGTGACACTACATTGAATGTAAATTAAACTAGTTTGAAAATACTAAACATTATCCGGTCATGCACTTTTCTGAGGGAATTCTGCATTAAATCCAAAGAAAAGGTTCAAATTTTTATCTTTCAAAAATTTGTGCTGAAAGCTTTCAGCAATTCTGATGCAGTACACAGCTTCAGGACATTGCTTATAAATAAAAGCAGAACAGAAATGCATTTTCATTTAAGTGAATCGACCCATGCACTACAATTCTGAAATTGTTCCAATGAGAACTGGACTCGATGATCCTTGTGCATCCCTCCCAACTCAGGATATTCTGTGCTTCTGTGATTCCTCCCTGCTTTATGCTGACCAAATAATGGAAAGTATCTATCATTCATTAAAGCTGATATGTAAACACTGACTTATTTCACTTTGCAGTCACCAGGTGCAAGGCTACCAGCAAGACCTCTAGCCAGGCAACAGCATCATTAATGATCCCAGGCTCTATCAAACCCATTTGTTTTATTTCTAAGTTTTTTTATTATCAGTTATATATAAATTGACCCCATTCATTCTACGTAAGGAAGACAGTGTACTCCTGAGAAGTTATCATACAGCCACTTACTAAACTTTTCCTAAAACTTCACTGAAGAGGAAGGATATCACATCTTTACTGTTGACCAACTGGGACAGTTACTGTGACTGTACAATGTAACTACAGCCACCCCGTTCTTCAGGGCTATTACATTCCCAGTCCTGGAAAGAGAGCACTGGATACAAGGAGATACTGGCCTTGGAAGGCAGGAAGCTGAAGTTCCCTAAACCTCCACAACTTCTCTCCACTGGTGGGTAACCAGACTGTGCTCTCTTTATCTGGGTACCTGCATGGGGCTGGCAGCTCCCAGACTCCAAACTCTCCTGCTCCTGGCTCAGGGATTCCTGTATCCTTCCTTACAGCCTGGCCCTGAGCAGTCTCCACCCTTCCTGTGCAAAAACAGAACACAAGTTTAGCTGATCTGCAGCTGCTTCTATACGTTCCTCCAAGATCTCTACTATCTGCAGACACTCAGCTGCTTGAGCAAATCCCTCATGGATGCCAGAAGTATAGAACAGTAAAGGGAAATCCTATTTCACTTCTGAAAGCCACAAAGAGAAACATACTCATGTTCTCAAAACATCCATTATCTCACCTGCACTTCAATGAATAAGCTACTCTTACATCCTCAATCATAAGAAGAGCCAAATCTAACAAAAAAAGCATTTGTTCTCAATGTATACATGACACTTTCTGAAAATTCTGGGCCCAAAGTTCAACAGCTGAGAGAAAAGAAGTTGAATTTAGCCCCTTTCCTCCACTGTCAGCTTCTCCTATACACGAACCAGTAGCAGAGAGCTCATTTAATATTCTAGCCACTTACTCTGATAAATTTCTAAGACTGTTGATGCATGTCATGAACAGGAAGATTTCATGGGGTTGGTTGTGGATTTCAGTGTAGTCTTGATGCCTAAATGAATAAGCATTCTCAGTTAAAAAACTACAATTTTTTAAAAACTAGTATCTCCTTGAATAATGCTTTTTATCTACTTCTCTGAAAAGAGTTTTCAAATTTGAACAACTGCTGTGTGACATCAAGCAAGATTTTCATTGTTATAATCACATAATTACTGATAGAGACAAAGGTTAAAGATGAAACACCTTGCTGTGCCACTCCCAGATTGTCATACTTTCTAACATAAAAATAATAATTAATGAGTGTTCAGTCACTCTGCACAGGATCTGTAAGAGACAGCTGGCGGTTGTACACCCAAACACAGCAAACTAGTGAGATAGTACTGTATCATGCTACTGCTTTCTCTGAAAAGTAAACTATTTGGACAATTTAACAATCCCCTCCCTTGCTCCTCCCTGCCCCCAAGAAGAAGGGCACAGCTAACAGAGAAGCCAATTATAAATGACACTTCTATCTAATTAAATGCCAATACTCATTATGCTTGAACTGCATGCACCACACTCACAAAAAAGCCTCTCAAATCCAACTGATCCCTTTCTCTGTTTTGCGCATGAACTAGGACAGTACAGGAAGACTGGTATCTACTCTGCTTCACTCCTGTATGCAACATTTCAGGAAACACATAACAGCAAGATAAAATTCATTAGTTTGAGATTACAACACCTACTGGCAGTTTAGGAGCAATATTAATTTAAAAAAAAAAAAAAAAAAAAGAGTTCTTAGAAACCATGCCATCAACACTGACAATTATTTTGAACCTAAACCCTTTATGTCCTCAGTCATGTTTCACATGCAGACAATAACCTTCCCACCTTCACTGTGCAGGATTCTAGATGAGATAACAGCCTGAGAAAATATTAAAATTTCTTCGGCAAGGAAAAAAGAAGTTGGAAACAAAAAGGCAAACAGACTTATAAATTCCAAATAGCTGAATATGATTTATTTTAAACCCATTTTTAAGTTTCAAATTCAGTCTTAGTGAACACCTGTCCAAACCACCTTACAGTTTCAGAGTGTCAGAGAGGCTGAAGAAACTCAACCAATACACTAAAAGTCTGCAGCCAAGAAAGAGTTAGAATTAAAACAGCCAGGCCCTTCCCCCCTCTCCCATCCTACCTCATCAGGGCCCCCATTTCCCTTTTCACTGCATCAGTCTTACAGGCCAGAGTGGGAACAAACACAAAGACAACAGAAAGTCTCCTTCCAGCTATTCCTGCCAGCTCATGGCTCAGTACCCACTGAGCTGATGATGATAACAATACTGCAGAAGAGACAGGACCTTTCCATCACTTTCACATGATGCAATAAAAATGTCCAGAGTGCACGTGCCTTTCAGCAAAGTTTCACAGTGAGCACATATGGTTATTGACAACCAACACAAACCCAACTGTCCTGCAGGTGACACACGGAAGCCACAGTCAGAGTGGAAACACCGTATGAATTTGTGCAGCTGTTTTGTTTCTGACCTGGAGACTTTTCATTTCTAGGTATTACTCAGGGGGTTAGGGAAGTTTTATGGAACAAGTCATACATACATTTGAACGAGATGTGTGAAGAACCTCACATGAGGCTTCAGAGATTACTTTGAGCAAAACTGTAGAAAATTTCTCAGTAACATGCAATACAGCCAATACCCCTTAAGGA
Organism: Trochalopteron elliotii; assembly: GCA_024734555.1. NCBI lineage: Eukaryota > Metazoa > Chordata > Aves > Passeriformes > Leiothrichidae > Trochalopteron > Trochalopteron elliotii. The sequence continues at coordinate 3,810,699 of JANPWX010000011.1, forward strand.
CCAGAAAAAACAGCACACCTATCCTCCTATTAAGCAATGGACTAGAGTTGGTCTTCAGGAACCACCTCATCACAGTGTGAACGCTTTAAAGAATGGTTTCGGGAAGCCATACCTTGGTGTGAAGAAACAGAGAGAAGGCAGCTGAGGCTAGAAATGTCTTTAAATAACAACAATGGTATCATAGGCTGTTATACAAAAACACAAGCTGATGGCAAGCACCAGCTAGAGCAGTGCCAGCCTGTGAGGCAGCAAGGCCACAGAGAGGGAAGAGGCCCCAGGGGCACAGCTGTGGCCACGGTCCTGCTTACGCCACTTCACACGCACAGGCACCGTGGCAGCGGCAGCAGCAGCCCACACTCTGCAATGAGACACTGAGGATGGAAATGGCAAAGCTAGCAGAGAAACAAATTAAATCTAACTTTATTTTTAAAAAAGCCAACCAATCCCTGTGGAAGGGCAGATAGCTGCAGCAGTCAGTAAAGGATATGTCTGCCAGGAAAAACAAGAACAGGAAGAGGAACACTGTTTAAGTATCACTAAATGGTGACTTCAACTATCCTCCTATATTTAAAAAATATTATAAATTAAACAAATATTCATATGCATATATAAGAAATAAAACCTCCTTGTTTCCTGATATGCGGCTGTCAGTTCATGACATTTGGAGGTGTTTATGATGTGTAAAGAGTACTAGCAATAAATAGAAAAGTTTTCCAAGTGAGTTCCACCTCCATTATTTTAAACTCGATTCTATCCATAACCTGCCCTTGTTTGAAAATAGCATTAAAAATGGTAATCCATGACCTTCACACAGATGATTACTACATCTATCTCTTCCCATTTCTGGAGCTGGATCTCTTATTCTTGCTTTTATGACTCAATGCTATAATAAGATGTAATAAATGAAGACTATAACGAAACATTACTAAAATATCTTGATAGAGACTTCTCAAAATAAATCCGCACTACTTTTTAAAATGTGTTCTTCAACTAGGTTAAAGAGATTTAAATAAATCTTTCATTAAAGGGAAATCTGGCTCTGATACAACTCTAAGATCAGGGAGCCTAAATATTTACCTATCAAAACAAAAAAAGGGCTGAAATCAGTGCAAGTTCAGACAAAGTACAGAAGTATCAGGTGATAACAATTTAATATTTAATATCTTGCTTAAGGGGAGGGGAGGGGGGCAGAAGAACATACACCCCCCCACTTCAAATCCCCCCAAATACAAAATTCTTCCTACAGTTTTCCTCAAAATAACTAAATCTGATTCCCCTTTGCAATATGACTTAGAAAAACATTTCTTCACCTATGAAAGAAAGGACTTTACAGTTCTCTACAGACCCAATAGAAAACAAAAGCTCCTCAGTATAAAAAAGGAGTCTTTTAAATTTTTGAGCTTTTAATGACAATGCACAACTGCCTGTAGCTAGAATAACCAAGTACAGTCCTTTCATGACACAAACTATTAACAGCTCTAAACTTCAGCAACAGCCCAACTACACAAGCTGAATGGAGGAAATGTAGCAAGTGAAAATTAGGTTTTGATTTCAGCTTTTCCATCAACAAAATAAGAGGGTTTTCTAAACACAATTTAAGAAATCAAAATGAGAAAAGTTACATGCAAATAACAACTGATGTTCCTCAACAGTTGTACGCAATTAAGCAGATAAAACAGGTAAAACACCAAATGATGCAAAGTTACACATTCTAATTTGGTGTCACTGTAAATGAACACAAGTCCCACATCCTCTATGTTGTGCAAACCTCAACCACAATTATCTGAAAACAACAGTGACAGAAAACATATGATGGAGAAATCTGTGGGCTTGCCATTAGCCACTTGAGCAGCCACAGGTCAATACTGCTGCACGCTGAAGGACCCGCAAGTCCAGAGCAGCCAGTGGAACTGGCAGCTGTAGTTGCAGCCATGGCATCTGTGTTGTGAAGCCTTTGAAGCTAAAAAGGCAGTCTGAACTGAAAACAAACTGGTAAATTCAGAAAAAGCTTTTATTCTACTCATAACCAACTTCAAGTTGAATTTTGGCTGGCACTAAAACTGAGGTATTAGACAGGGGGAGGAAAAGTTGTCTGTATCTATTTTGTTCAGAGTTGCTAAACCTAAGCCAAATTATCTTCAATTTAAACACAGCAGATGCTAATTATATGGCTCAGTGTAACCAACTGGACACTTTCCATCAAAATTAGTTTTTAATCAGAAACACCATTTCCATAAAATAGAAATTTTCACGTGGAAAAATTCAGTTTTGCCAAAACCCACTGATTTTCCACGGGAAACACTGAAATAATGCCTAACTGGCTACCTGCCTGGAAAACGCTCGTCAACTCCGCTTCTTCCTCCAGCAGAAAACAAACCAAGGGATGTCTTCTGGCAGTGCTGCCCAGAGAAGTGACCTCACTCCATCCGTGCCCCTGGCTTTCAGCCACCCTGCCTTGCACTCCAGGCACTCAGCCTCTCACAGTGCTGTGGCTGTGGGCTGGGAAAGGCACAGGTCACGTTTTGGCTGGTCATGGGATGTGCACTTGAGAGACCCCAAAGCGCACCAGGGAGCTGGAACAAGGAGCTCCCTGCCACAGGCAAGATCGGTTTCGCTGGTGCACCTGCCCAGTTCCAAAAGAACCATCCCATTTTACATCATCTCAAATTTTAAGGCCTCTTTTTAGTTATTTCTTCATTTACTATATTTTACAACTTCACCTCAGCTTAAGTTACCTCTGACTTACCTCTGCCTCCTCTCAAAGACTTTCTTTATAGGAAACAATTTCCATTTTCAAACCAGTTCAAGGTTAGAAACTCAAAATTATCTGAATGAATCTGACAATGAAAATATCACACATGTTCAAACAATGAAATCTTAAAATTCCATTGCTTGTGAGTGAACATAAAATCACAGCTTTGTGGGTTTAGTTTCTTTAGCAAAGTATCTTAACAACATCTTTACTCCCCAGATTTGTAAATTGTACAAACCCACTTTGTAACAATTGTATCTGTACTCCTTACAAAGTGAAACTGTGAGCCAAATCAAAAGTTTTTCAAAACTGTGGCATACTGACCTCAACAGCCACATGCTGTCAGGGGTTATAACACGCTTAAACATTAAGGGCAGACTGCAGCCCCCCTGCACTCATCCTCATGCATTCAGAGTTTTGAAAATTGTTAAACTACACTCAAGTTTGGACATAAACAAGTTAGAAGGTAAATGATACTCATGCATATTTCTAAGAGTATCTAAAAACACTCTCCCTTTTGGGATGTATTTCCTTCTCTTGAAAATAAATTGACAATTTTACAGAAGCATCTGTAAAAAACATGGGAAAAAAACATAATGCAAGAGGAAAGACAAGATCCAAAATTACATAAAAGTTTATAATTCTTACCAGGATTCATCAAACCAAACTTCCAAAAAGTCCTTTCAGTTTTATTTTTTTGTTTCTGAATATGACTGTTTTCTTCCTTTTAGCTTTTGTTCTTTAGAGAATTGCACGGTAATACTTGATAGTTTCCACAAAATTAACTTAACAAAAATAGCAGACACTATTAATGGTGTGAAAAGCAACATAACACTGTCAAGACTAACTATGAATATACTGTGGGGGGAGGTGGGGAACAGAACTCTCTATATTCCTAAATCCAAAAAAGTAAAGGCACAAAGTTGAAGGTATACAACTGGAAAAAGTGGAAGAGCTAAAAAGACAGAGTTTATCATGCACTGCAGCTCCAAGAATGAAGACACCATATTACCCAAGTGAAACTGAAATTCACTGACAAACTGTACTTCTGTATTATACATCTTATCTATTCAACTTCAAACCTTTTATTAGAAGTTAAATTTCTTTTACTAACATACTAGCAAATCACTTGCCAGGTAGAGGGTACACATTTTCTATAAAGAAACAGCCATCTAGTGCATTTGTATTTAATAAAGTATCAACTGAGAAAAATTACCTGACCATTTTGCTTGGAGCTGGAAACTTCTACAATCAGCTGCCATTCAGAACCAGCAATGAACTTTCAGTTCAGTTGGTTTGAGACTAATTAAATTAAATTATTCTATTATTTACTTATTTAAATAAGTTTATTTTTAGAAAGCCTTCTTACTTTTAGAAGGAAAACAACTTCTACCATCTCCTCTAATGCATTCATGCTCAGGAAGACAGAGGCTTTATTGCTTGTTTATCATATTGGCTCAGTTCAGTATCAAGTTTCACATCCGCTGAAAAAACAGGAGCATAACCATGGTACAAATCAGTTATTCAACTAAAAACAAAGCAATAAAGGAAACATCACAACTCCAGTGGAACAAAACATTACCAAGAAGGGCAAATGAACCCACAAATGCAGAGTTTGTGTGTGCTGAAGTTAAAGAGCAAAAGACTATTAAAAGGAGAATGTACTACAAAATTATAAAAGGCTATTTATAGACTTCATGTCATGCTACTATTTAATCACACGGCTATTTATGCTTTCTCTCACGCATTCACCACCTCTAAGCAAGAAGAAAACCTCAAATGCAGTTTAATCACCTGCATGTCACAGGGTTCAATTGCATTTACTGAGTTCTCTGCTGCTCCCAAGAACTCTCTTTCATCCAGCCACACTGATTCCCTGGCAGGACACGAGCACACACCTCCTGCCACAAACCGATGTGGGAAGGGCCACTGGCCCTGACAATGCCTTGACAGTAACCAGATTATCCCTTATTCTTCCTTGTAAGACAAGCAGAGGTCTGGAAGGACCCTGTAAAAATATATTCTCTGTCACTAAAACTGCAGTATGGTTCAAGTCCCCACCCTGAGCCTCTTCATTGCAGCTACAGCTGAGAGCACACAGCCATGTCTCAGCTGAGAGGCTGGGGGCAAGCTCAGGTTTGACTTTTTCCTCTAGCACAACTCTAAACGCCAACTTGATTATAACCACAGCACAATACTGAAGTCCACACGTCATCACTGTAAGTCTTCTCCAATTTCTGGTATGAAAGACCAGACCAATTTTTTTTTATTTCCCAAAAAAGCCTAATCCTAGGAAAACCATGCTGCCAGGGATGATTACATATCTAGTCACTAAACTCTGAGTAAGTGTAACACAAATGAACTTTTCTACTGTATTGCCTATAACTGACATCTACTTCCTCATAATAAAATAATCCAACCACAATAGTTGCTCTCAGAAGTTGTCTTAATCCAGTGATTAATTTAGCTTTCTATGCCAGAGAAAGCTTGCATACCACTTGCACAGAAAATTACTGTTAAAAATGAACTTACACTACTTTACTGTTCAACCGCATACAAGACAGACCTCCATGTTCTAGTCTTTAACAACCTTTTCCCACCATAATAAAACTAAGGACACAGCATTCTTTATCTCTTTGAAGTCAAAGGACTAAAGCTGTAGACTTGATTTAAGAGTCTTGTATGCAAACTAACTCACCTTTCAACACACAGCAGCTTTACAAAATGCTTAGCAAAAATCCCATTTGGATAGTGTCTTCCCCTATATTGCAGTTAACAGAGATTATTGTAAGGGAACAGAAGCAGTTATAGCCCCTGGGCTGTTAGAAACCAGAAGTTTGCAGGGCTGTCCCATTTTCCCTGCAGTGAGTTCTCAGCTGCCCCAGGCAAGTGCTCAACTCCCAGCTCCACCTCTGCTGAGCCAGGGGCTATGCCAGGCAGCAGGTCTGAATGACAGATTCCAACCAATTCCCTCAGTGCTCTCAGTTCTCCTTTCATTCTACTGAAGAAGTACTTTATGTAATAATGTGTGATTATGTTGGATGTGTCTCTGTTTAAAATTTGTAACAAACATCGGAAACATGTGATAGCCTATGAAAACCCGACAGCAGAGACCCAACGAAAGGCTTAGTGAACCCGTCTGCAGGGAAGTTGGCATGCTATAAATACCAGAAAGGAACTTCAGAGGCAAAAAGGTAATGTAAATCTGCAAGAAAAAACAAACATCTCACGATTTCCAAAAGCATGTAAGGAACACAAACTTCAAGCAGCCAATCTGCAAGGACAGTGTAAGAAACAGTCACAGTGTAAAACTCACCCTGGAAACATATTTGTTCTTTTTATACAAAGGGCAACAATCTGACTCCAAAGCTACTTGAGAAGCATCTCAGTTACACAAGTCAATGTACTTTTATGATAGTAGACCTTCAACATTTGGAAATTCATACAAGCTTTATGCAGACATGCTGATGTTAAACTGCTATGACTGCGCTGCAGTCCTTAAAACCTAGGACAAAACTACATCCTCATGTGTAATTACAGCTCAAGCCAAACACAGCAGAGGACTTGTCAGTAAACAAGTTTCTGCCCAGCATTTCAGTTCTCGAGGATGTCAATGCCCCACACATGCAGTGTGAACTGCTTTGTGGAGATGCAAATCTCTGACAAACGAACTCTGAAATTCCTCCAAGTCTATAGAGCCAAAAAACTTCAAGTCTCTTGACAGAAATCATAAATATAAGTGCCCCTACACAGAAAATGATTTGCACAATGTACCCAAGTTTCCCAGATAATTATAATTTTAGTAAAGGTGAGAATAAAGATTTTTGGCTGTTGTCTATAAAAGCAGTGGAAGGGAAGCTGCCAGCAAGTACAATCACCACTTCCTTAAATACCTTTCCTTTAAATCCATCATTAAACACTTTTTTTTCTGCTCAGCTGCCAAGCAGTCAACATTCTGGGACAGATTCATTTCTCTTTTCTAAAAGGGAACAGAAGCTATTGTGGGAGAAAAAGGGAAAAAAAAAAAAGCCACAACCTCTCAAAGTACAGAGCACAAATGACTATGTGTCCAGTGTTGCCCTCTGAATAATGCCATGTGCAGAGGCTGTTGACAGTCAAAGGAAGGAACATCTTGAATTCCAGATTCAGCGTGCCAGCCCAAATTACCAGCAGTCCTTTTAGAAGAAATGTTACCATTAGATCAGGTGTGACTACTCACCACTAGTGCTGCCTTGAACAAATGAGAATTCTTACCTGCAAGACCAATTCAGTAAGCAAACCTCAAAAATAATGAACGAAGCAAGTTTGGAGAAAATTCTAGCTCAGTTTTCCAAAAGCTCTAAAAGAGCCTTCTCAACACATTTTTGTTTTATATAAAGGAAAATACAGTTCCAAAGTTTCCCATTACAATTCTCCCTTATGTTCAGAGCTCATTAAGTCACAATATAAAGCTCAAAGGTATCAACACAGATTTGCACAGAAATGAAAACAAGATACAGCAATGAATATTTGAGTTATTTTTATGGATACCATTAACAGTCAAAAAAACAGCCCATTAAGTTGATAATACAAAAAATATGATTTTTTTCAATATACTTTCTTGTTTTATAAAGATACATGGTATCCCTTGGGAGAATCATTCTTTTATAAATATTTGACATAAAAAGCATAATTTTTTGCCTTAAAAAATGTTGTGATTCCTGACAGAAATAACAGATAACAATGGACAGTGGAGACAGCACACTGTTAAGCTGAATATAAAACATAAAACTGTTAAGTTTATACTTTCGGACATTTAAATGGAGCCCTTTAAAAGTCATTAGGCATCATTAGATTGTTTAAATAATACATTAATTAAGGAATCTTAAAATAGCCTGGCTCTTGCTCCTGTTGTTTTCCCTGGAAAGACAAGTATAAACATGGGTCAGAGTCACAGGTTGGTGAGGCAGGTAAACTACAAAGGTAACAATTCATACTGAAACCATCAGTTCTCTACCATTGTCTTCCTGCAAATACTCCAGATCTCTTCCACGTATGTTCTTTCCTTCTCAAGGCTCTAACACTCCCCTTTCTAACTGTTCAATTTCCTTCATCCGTCAAACCCTTCCCTACATTTTGTCCATTTCTCTAACCACATTTTAACTTTCCTCCGGCTTACTCCATGCCCTACTCGTTTGGGGTGGGAACAGAAGATGGAACAGCAACAGAAATCACAAGAATGTCCCCAAAATGCACAGAAAATCAAACAGGTTCCACCCGGAGGCAAAAAGAAAAACTGTAGCCAAGAGACAGGAACCATGCCCAAGTCTGCTCCCAAGGTTAATACAGAGATGCCAGGTATATTCATAGTCAGAGTAAGCACAGGTGTCTGATGCATTCTGCTGAGATGCTTTCCATGTGGTTATGAATGGAAGGGATGGATGGCAACATAATCACCAATGCAGCATTACCAAAAATCATTAAAAGGCTTTCAACAGAAAGATTTCCACACCATTACAAAAGTCTATGAAGAACCTGCAGAGTCAAATTATTTCACCCTAACAGTCTCCTACATACATACATTTTGACTTAAATCCATGTTTCATTTATCATCTTCACTAACAAAATAAATTCAAGCTTATAATACTTAGGGACAACTTCCTTAAAAAAAAAAAAGACTTTCAGAACAGAAGACCCAGAAGGAAAACTGATTAAGTACAAATTTATCCTCAACACGCACTAACATGTTGACAGTGACATCAGTAAGTCCAGTAGCTAAGTTTTCGAATACGGAAAAAGAGAAGAAAGCTTTTTATCTATCAAACTGGAATTGGCTCTCTAACTGTTGGACTTGATGACCTTTAGTGATCTTTGCAACCTAAACAATTCTAGGATTCTAAGTATGAAGAGACACTCAGATGAGAAAAGACTGCACTCATCTTTTCTTTACAGTGAAAATATTGTACAAAGTGCACTGAGAAGCAACAGTCTACCAACTTACAAATGAAGATTGCATTAAAAGGTGACCAGCTCTCTGAGTCAGCACATCTGCACTGCTCCTCTTGGGCACTGTGTTTAAAGGCTCTGTTCATTCATGTGCCCCTGCAGTCAGGCCCAAATGGCTTTCTCACACCTGCTCCTTTAGGCACTCTTTTGTAATTAATCTCAGCTTCCCCAAACTCTTTACATCTACAGCATCCCAGAATTAAAAGGCTACAGAAGAGGGACATATGGCAGGATATAGAACGTGCACATTAACAAAGAAAACCCAGCAACTGGCTTCTGCTATTTTCCAAGTCTATTCACATGCACTTTTCCCTGCTGGCAGCTCTGCAGCACAGCCCAGGTCCCGTAGAAGCAGCTGCCGGAGCCACAGGTGGAAGCAACAGGAGTGTTGGTCTGCAGGGAGGGCCTCTCTGAACACTGCTACTGTGCTTATCTGAGGACACAAAGCTCTTCCCATGCTCCCAGAAATGCCCAGAAGTGATATTTTCCAAAACTGAAGACACTAGTATCACACAAGCAATAGCCACCACACTCACCAATGAGACACAGTCACTTTCTCTCTAAACAGCAAGGCAGATTCATCAGAGTATCACAGATCAGACTCAGCTCCTCTGGGGACCCAGGTCTTTCACTACAGTAAGTACTTTAAATTGGGACCTTAGGAAATTCAGTACTTTCAAAACTGCATTGGTAGACCCGGGTAGCAACAAGCCTTTTCTTAATAAGGATGTACAGGACAGCTCAGAATAGCAAGGCTTACCAAGTGCAGAGCACCAAACCAAAACCACTGGCTTCTTAATTTAGTTTTCCCAGTTATGTCTTTTCTGAAACAATCAGTGACACAGATGAACAAGCTTACCGTATCATGAAGAGACAAAAAACTTCAAGCCACAAAAAGGGAAGTATTGTTTTCCCATTGCAGGTTAAATCTGGGAACAGACATAGAAACTACATTTTTTAACAGAATAAAAAATGGGATCTGAAACCACTACACTTGCATTATGATTATGCAGAGCACTCTGTTGACAAAAGTCCAGATTCAATTAAACCTTCTGAACTCCAGCCACTACACCAGCAGCACTAGCAATACTGACTTCAGAACAAGTGCCTGTTGCCACGGATAGACACATATGGAGTAGTCACCTAGGTACAACCATGCAGTTGTTGAAATGGGATGACAATAAGAGAATTCAAGAGTCTCAGAACTGTCAGCACACTAACACCAGTGATAATGTACCATGAAATTGTTAACACCTTCTGTGGAAAGATGTGACAACAACATACAATTTGTTGCCTAGATCAGAGGAAGCAGATCCTGGTGACCCATGACTGGAATGTTTCGGTAGCTCCAGGAAGTTGCAAAGAGTAAAAACAAACAGATGAACGAGCCCCTCTACAGTCCAGTAAAGGTTTGCCAAGTTTTGGCTTTGCCCAGTGCTGTAAGAGGTCCTGTCCTCAGAAGTCAGTCTTCATGGATGCAAAGCCAGAGTCTGAAACCAGAGAAGGAATGATGCACTCCAGATGGATCACACAATTACTGAACTGAGGCTGCCAGGAATATGCACTGCCCATGGAACAGCTGGTGGCCAGGGCCATGCACCATGACTCCTTCAGCATTCGTCACTGGCAGGGCATCTCAAGCTGAAAAGTATCTGAAGGGTTCTTCAGCTCTGACTATTCAGAGAGAAATGTATCAAGGCTTGTCCTTTCCAGATGCAGAAAGTGGTGTCAGGATGCTCTGGCAACCTCTTAAGAATGATGAGCATGATGTTATGTACATCACAGAGAGACGCAATGGTAAAGAGCTTAATACCACCACCACATTATCCTTATGGAAAGTAGCTCCCACTCTCCAAGAACCAGTGCAGCATGCTTATTTACCAGGTCACCCAAAAATCTCTGAGGGAGCTTCTCAGCACCTAAGAGTATGAAGAATCTACAATGGCCATCTGAGAATTTGCTGTTCTCAAATTCCTAAAGCTAGAGCCCATAGAGCAGAAATCCCTGTTATTTAACACAAAATCAGCAAGAAGCTTGTGTCTGCTACTGACAGGCAGGCAGACTGCTACGAGCTATTCTGATTCTTCATGAAGGATGCAACATGAGCATTATTAAATAACAGACATGTCCATCTGTCCTCTGGAAGTATATAAAGAGAAACACAAATTAGAATTTCTTCACAGTCTTAGATCATCCGCCTTTCTGTAAGAAAATCTGCTGAAAAAAACAGAGAAATGAAAAGGTGCCAACTAGACTGAACAAGTGCTGACAGAGCTCATGAAAGTGCAGAAAAATCTCATCTAGCTCTCAAGAAATCCAAAATAAGTAACTCAAGAGCACATACACCCAAACCTATAGCTTTGTGGTAGGCTGGTTTTTAACAGATATACAGGCTACACTACATGTACATCTCTGTCACATGGTGGTCACTACAGCAAAATAACTCAAAAAATCTATGATGGACCACTTTTGCCACTATATATTCTATTAAGCCACTTTGTAACATTGCTGTAATACCCCTCAAACACGATATGGAAAGATGTTGGTGGCTGGAGTAGGAGTAGCCATGCCAACATTACATAGCAAGTTTTAATATCACTACAAATCTGGTTCTTACATCTCATCTTGCAGTTCCAAGGACTGATGAATTTTTAGTCTCAACCACAAGGGATGAGAAAAGTGTTAAAATTGTAGGTGTTTGAACATTTATCTAAAATTCACTTTTGTAGTTAGCTTGTTTTCCTGTTTTGTTGGCTTCACTAAGAAGTTTATTTCAATTTTCTATTGAATATGGTTGAGAGTTTAAGAGAATAAAAAATTGCTTTCCAGAGTAACTATATCAGAGTTAAAGATGATCAAAGAGCTATTACTTAAATGCCTGTTTTCAGAACATTTACAGATAAAAACAACATCTATGGAAAGTATATGAAATATAGGCAAGGCAACAGGAGACAAATAGCTGAAAATTTGTCAGCAACATTAAGGTAAAGAGAACACAACCATTGTCTCCACTGGCAGCAATTCCAGAAAAGTATTACCAGAGGAATCTGAGAGCAGCTCCTGAATGAAGATCATGCCTTCCTTTCAGTCAGGAAAAAAGAACAGTGTTCAAGGGCTTATGGAAAAGAGCAGGCAGCAGGATCCATGTCATCAGCAGGCACCAGCAATACAGAACTGATACAGGCTAAAAAAACATTACACAACTACTGAGAACAGGAAGAAGATGATGGGAAGAGCTCCCAGAGGAGTGTTGCCAGCCTGATGACATGGGCATCAGATCCCCAAGTGTATCTACAATAGGGCTGTAGGACATTTTGGGAGAAGATCTAAAGAGGAACCCACAAAATGTCATATTTATTTACACCTTATGTGCCACAGACAGTTTGCTTTCCATTTCCAATTTGGGGTTATATTTCAAGACATTACAATTTGGTGGTTCACTTTCATCAGGGCAGTGCCTCAATTCCTGGTATTGAACTTTGGGAAATGACCTATTTACTGAAAAAACCCAATACTGAACAAGCATGTGTAACCTGAGTGAGCTCATGTCTGTTTCAGTGTATTAACCTCAGATTCTTGTTTTACTTCATAGCTCAATCTGTGAAAGAACCAAACATTGATTCTTTTGTGCTAGAAACAAATGGAAATTTGGAAAGCCAATAATTGGGATTACAATAACCAGAAAGAAGGCATGGACAAGACAATGAACTACAGCTCATATGACTGACCAGAGGTAAACTAGCATCATTCTTTTCTGAAAGGTTGTACACACCAAGCTGCAGAAATTGTCTCCACAGTGTGCAGTACATTGTTAAACAATGTCACTTTTTCTCTTACGTTTTTCTGAAATGGTACAGGAATAGAGGGAACATAACATACACGAATTTTTAAGAACAACAAAAAGATACTCTAACATTAGCTGAGATGTTCTGACACTTCAACACATGCAGATACACCATTACATACAGGCTTGGAACAAGTCTATTTACATGGGAGCATGCAGAATTGGATTTAGAAGGGAATTCATATTTTTGTGCACTTTAACCTAAGTTCAGGTGTGAAAATTACCGTATTTGCAAATAACTTAAATTCAGATGTATGTGTTATCATTCCAGTATCAGTTTAATATCTGTAGAGTAAAACTAACATCCCCCAACAAACATAGAAACAAGAAAAAAACACCAAACACTTTTATGGTGCCTGTTAATAACTTGATTGCAAAGTAATGAAGTGCATCTTTGCAGACTTAGGAAAAGGAAGGGATTATTTAGTGCATTTATTTGCTAAGAGCATCTTGTGATTGATTTCAGGGACATGAAATATTTTGTTGTCAAGGTACCCAGTCACCACTGGAAAGACACTATGAAAGCAGGTTAGTTTGCATTACATTTTTTTTGAAACCAATGGTTCTACCAAAATGGCTTAAGTTTTTCAAATTTCACAACAAGCAGGTACCATATTGTACTGCTTTGGACAACTACTGATTTAAATAATATTTTTTTAAATTGATACATATCTAACCCCAACAGCTTATCAGTCTAAACCTCACCAGAGTTATTTTATGGGTATGTACAAATGACAGTACAGGTTTAACTAATGATGCCCACACAAATGATTCAAACAGGAGGTTTGCAACCTATCCTGAGGGCAACAGGCTCCACCTCCTGTGCACATTGAGAAATGGAGGCTTTCCACTGATGTTGTTATTGATCACTTATTCTAAGAAAGAGATAAACGAGCTTTGGAAAATATGTTAAACAGTAAGGGGGAGAGGTAGAGAGGTTAAGGAAAAAAGCAGCAGAGATCAGTATTTCCAGAAATAGGATGTGACAATATCACAGACAACTAGACTTTACTCTGACACTCTTTTTATTTTGACATAACCTGGCAGTGTTAGCTAACACAGCATCCCTGACCCACTCCTGAGTCTGGCCTCTTGCTTCCAGCCTTGCATCATCCTCTCCCTACTGCTGACATAGCCATTTGTACAGCCATATGGTAAACCAGAGTGGGGAAATAAGAAGCAACACAATTTTGGCAAAATTATCCTTCAGTCAGACCAATTCCCCAATATGTCTCACTGTGCAGTGGCAAAAGCACTACAGCAGCACAAGGAGGGCAGCAGGTGGCCATGAGGAGAGGAAGGCTTTCTTCATGGTCAAAACAAGGAAAAGAGTGAAGGTATTACCACCCAGCCAAGTGAATATCATTCATTCATTCATTTTGTTAAAAGCCATTTCAAGAAAAGAACAAGAGGGTGGAAAATGGTGAAAAGGTGAGGAAAATGAGAAGATAATTTAAAAACTGAAGCTTTTGACTGTGTATTTGCTGAATCTGGGGCAGAACACAACCAGATAAAATGGGGTGATAACTAGAATCCTTGATGGGATTTTTTTTTTAAATGATGAAGCTAAAGCAAGCATTTAACGTGATGAAAAAATCTAAGAAAGTGAACAAATTAAAAAGTGATTAAGAATGATGACAAATGGAGTGGAAGGAGATAAAGATGCAAAAACAGAGGGGCAATCACAGAAAGAGACAATAGCACATTCTTCCTTGAAGCACTGGAGACCAGAAATTTCATGTATTTGCCACTGTTTCCAAAGTTACTTATGGAGTATCACAATAAAAGTATGACTTTACCAAAAAAAAAAAAGCACACAACAAACCTGTTAATTTCCATACGTCATAACTTTGCCTTTGAAATAAAATAATGCCTTTCTTTTTATGTTTATCCAAATCATCTTATATATATATATATACACACCTGAAACTGTTGCATCATTTCCCCACTTACCTGCTACAGACCTCCCTTAAAATTTCCGGCATTATTTAGGTCCCTTTCACCACAGAACACACAAGGACTTGCATACAATACAGCAAACAATGACAATGAAGAATCTTTGGGAAGAAGCAAGTGGTGTGTGATTTGTTTTGTGGTGTCTGAATCATTAATTTGTATTTTGTTTCAGGAGGTGCCAGAGGAAAGATTAAGACTTACAGCGTTAATGCAGATAATTCTGAAAAGGTCAAGTTCCCCAAAACACTATGAAAATTCAGTGATAAAATGCAGGCAGAGACATAACGTGACAGAGGTGATGGAGATTGACAGAAAACTACTCTAAAGGGCTCCCTGCACTGTTCCATCTGAAGGCGGTGCAACGTCTGGCGTATCAAACAAAATGGAATGGTAGTTACCAATGCAGACACCAGAGAAGTTTTATTGAAGCTGTACTCAACTACAAAAAGAAACTGAACAGAATAAGCCCTGAAGTGCTAAATGTGACCTAAACCCCTATTTTTGTTTGTGCATTAAGAGGTCTTCAAAAGTACAGCGTGGCTTAATACAATCCATAATGAGCAGCAAGACTCATCCTGCTGTGTCTGTACTGGTAAAAGACTTGCACAGAACCTGGTATTTGCTGCACTTTCTATCTTCAAATTTATATACTCAGTAGGCGTACAAAAAATATCTCCTTTTATCCAATGATCTCAGAGTTTTACTGGGAAACTATTTCTCATTTATAAAGGAATAGAAGAAGATGCAGAAAACCAAGTAATTTGCCTGTCATTACACAGTGAGTCAGTGGCAGCAGCCCACACTGGTCATACATCTCTTGCTGTTCTTATCAGGCACTGGCATTAGAATAAGGTCTTTTATAATAGTTACATCCATATGTATCAACAACATGATCCTCACAATTTCAAATTTATGCTCGTTCTTTCTTTTGCTCAGAAAATGAACACTAAGCTTATACAATGCACTCTATTTAAAAGATAACACATTAGTGCCTTCCTTTTTCAGCCCAGTATTTCTTTGACTGAAAGATACCAGAAATGCTTTTGTGTTTGGGTTTACCACAAACATTTAAAAATAGTTAAATATTCTACAGAATAAAAGTTATAGCTATCAGTACCTACATGTTAAAACCACAGAAACCTAGGAATGGATTTGTAATCAGTTGTATGTGGCTACATTAAGGAAGGTTCACTGTACACAGGACACAAGTCTTACACATCTCCACGTTATTCAATGCTGTTGGGATTACTGAATTCTGGATCTTTTATCTGATCCAAGAGTGCACTCCCATTCTTATCTGCAGCACGTGCTGTGCCAGCCCTTTGGATGCAAAATTTTTCTCCCTGTGGTATGAAAAGTGACTAGTGCATGAGGGGTGGGGGGAGAATGAGGATGACAGTACAAATGAACAAGGAACAGTAACACATAAACAAAAGATGAATTGTTAGGAAAAAGGTTAATTTATGCAACTCAACGAAAAGAATCTCCTCTAGATAACAAGCAATTCTTAAAAACCACAGAACTTGGTGTAAATTCTATGATCCCTTTAGCATATCATCTTTGGCACACAATCACAGGAAAGATTGGATTTTATCTTCATCAATCACTTTGGCAGACCTTTCCAAAAAGAAAGATTGTTGTAACTGGTGTTAAGACATTTTCCTACAACTAGTCTCTGCAGCAGAACTTTCACTTAAGTTTCTTACGGTGCATTCACTTTTACCATTTGCCAGAAAACTGACAGAGTCTTTTAATTCCCAATTACTTTTCTTATCCTGCACATGTCCTAGTCCACATGGATAAACTTATATTGGAAATAATGATTGCCACTTTTGCCAATGAAAGACAAAGAATGCTATTCTGATGTATAGAAATGTACAGAGGTTGTGCTGTGAAGAATTTCATGCCAGTGCATCCAACATAACTGCCTTAAAGCTTTCAGCTCAGGCAGCATGGGTGGGTTGGCAAGGCCAAGTTAACTAAGTATCTGCTTGATACATCTTCTCCCACCTGAAAACACCATATAACTGTACAGGGACAGACTCCAAAGACCTGTTGTGGGTAAAGCAGAAAAGCACCAGCAGCTGAAGGAAGAGAGAAAACAGGATCTGCACCTTTCTTTCCAAATATCTGTCACTTCTGGCTTTTTCAAACAGCTATTCAAATGTAGCATCCTGGATCTTGAGCATCTGATTGTTTCTGCTGCACTATGCCAATCAAAAACCTATCAGTCCACACCAACAATGACCACACACCCCTGTCACACCCTGGTGACAGAAGACCATGACATGTACTGAGATGGTGGCACTGGACTTCAAAAGGCAAATGTAGTTGGATGAAACAACCTCCCTCCAGGAACACTGCAGGGTCCCACAGGTGTGGGGAGCAGCCCCACCTGTACACTTGCTCTTAAGCTTCTGGTGTTTGAATACAACTCTTAAGTTGCCAGCGAATGTATACATTCCCTTGAAAAGCCAAAGTATGCATAACATTTAGAATAATTATATTTTTAAAACACACTTTGGAATCTGCATAGCCAGAGATAACTTTGTTTCACAGGATCTGCAGTGCTCTAGGCATGTATTACTGCTATAGACAATATCAGTCAATACAGCAGTGAGAAGAGCCGAGGGGACATGGGCTTAACTATACATGGCTAAGCCAACATCTTCTGGAAAGTGACTACCAGGCATCGGTGTAGGTCTTGGAAGATAACTGCTACAGAAGAAAAATATTTATACACAGTAGCCAATGTTTAATTGGGCATAGAGAAAGGAGAAGGAATATCCCTATATATTTTTAGCTGTACTTGTCTATTAGCTTAGTTAGCTTTAGGTTACAAAAGATTTTCAGAGAGCAAATAAACTCATCATGAGAAATCATTAAACTGATTTAGAAACCAATGTTTTCTTTCTAAAACAGACTGACACTGAAATAATATTTTTAATTTACTTTTCATGACGTAAGTTGTAAGTCCAAGTCACGTAAAAGTTTTTAAATATCACATGACATGTATTCATTTCTAACCTGTTCAAACATTATGTCCCATATTGGCATTTTCGGCTTCCTTCAATTTTGATACATGAGATATTTAAAATGCTAAAAATGACTCCACAAAATCTCTTTCCTCAACAAATAAAAACAAAAAGGCCTCCTCTGAAAGATCAAGGCAAATGGCTTCAGATGTTCAGATTCCAATCCAGATTAATAAAAGATAACACAACTTTTTCCTCTTATCTCTTTTCTTCCTTCCTTCTCTGACAACATCCAAAACAACACCCATTTTTTCAACTGTAAGGCTGCCTTTATTTTGCTTCAGAAGAGACTTCAACCAGAAGTCATACTGAACTGTCTTTCCTTCAGAATCTGTTTCTTGTGTTTAGACTCATCTGAGTCTACTTACTCAGATCAAATCTATTACAAATCAAAACCAACCAAACAACAAAAATCGACCTGACCCCCAGATAAACCATGATTTGTCTACATAGACATTTCTTGCAAAATAAAATTCTGCTGACAAGCAAAATCATCATGGTGTAACACTCTTCTCTGGCTGTAATTATTTCTGTGCTATAACTTCTTCTTAAATGCTATCACAGAGGCGTTGCCACCCTCTCTGCTGGGCCCAGCCCTGGCTGGCAGCACGTCCCTCTGGGGGCCCCAGGGATTGGCTCTGCTGGACACGCACCAAGCTCCCAGCAGCTTCTCCCAGAACCTGCTCCTGCTACCAAAACCTGCCCATATAAACCCAATAGATCAGCTCACCTTGGCACATTGTAGGCACTGAAAAAAATGCTTCAGACAGTCAGACCAGTCCATAGAGTAGATGCATTAAAGTCTCTAAAGCCCATGATCTATACCTCACAGTTAATAAACTACATCAGTTGCTCAGAAAAAAAGGGTTTCCCCCCCACTTTTCCCCCCAAATCTTATGTGTAAATATAAATATATAGAGCATAAGAGACTGATAATCTTATTGTAAATGCTGCAAATCTGAACAAGGACACAAATGTTAAGAGTGAGCTGTAATTAGTGGTATTGCCACATTAGTTCATTTGGCAGTCAGATCCAGATGTTCCTGTTGATCAGCCTTTTGTCTGTCCTAATAGGACACCAGTAGCAGCATTCTTTTCCAGAGAAACCAACCTCAGCTGGTTTCAGCATAAACCTCTTCAAGTAAGAGGCCATTATTTCAGTTTGTTGTCATAAGGTCAATAAATCAAGACTATAGTATATTAAGATACAATATAGATTACTGTTAAAACTGAGTTTCTAACATTGACACTGAAACTGCAAATGTGTCTTATCAGTTGAAATCCAATTCATGCAATTTCTTTTTAAAATTAAGACCTTTCAAACCTCTTATAGAATGCTTTTTCTTTTCAGTAGTATTCTCACACAAAAAGAAAAGTCTGGAAAGAATTGCACAAGAGAAACTGTCTTAAAAGACTGAAGTATTTCTTAGAAAATATCTTTATAAATACATTTTGTAAAACATAATCTACGTTCTATAGACAGTAATGAATTTGACTCTACCTTGACAAGTCTACCAAACAAAAAATTTTTAGATTCTGCACTGAAACTTTTTTTCCCCAATCTAGTCACTGTCACCCCTAATTTGTGCTGTGGGTGAGACTTTCAGAGCTTAGTTCTCTTCTGTTCTCCAAGCCAGCAAGAGTGGGTGCAGAAACTGCTCTTGCTCTGCATTTGGCCCTAAGCATGAACCACAGATAACTTTTAGGTGTGTTATCCTCACTTGTGCTTTCCATTGGGAGCTATTACTTACATCCCTAACAGCATTCCCAAATTTCTTTCCTACTTGCCAATTTATGACTCCTAAACTCAGGAAGTTCTTATGCCTAAAATACTTGATTTTGTATTATCAAATTATATTAATTTTTTGAGTACTCAAATCTTGAGTTTATCTTATTTTCCCTATGGGGTAATCCAGTCCTCTGATATACTAAAAATTTTTCTGAGCTCTGTGTTATCTACAGCTTTTAATAAGAAGAGACAAAAATGAGATAGGATTAATTTCAAGACTCATTTTTGAAGAGCATGACTAATAATGCTTTTTAGAGTATAACAGTTTGCAGGGTTCTCTTTGGTCAGCTTCTGATCCAATTTATGCTTTCTCTACTGATGTCAGTAGTTTTCACAACCCCTTATGGACACTATCCAGTCATTTATGGAAATTTGCATTAGATCTACTTCATTCCCAGTAATACATGCTTAAATTTAGCAAAAAATCCCACATTTCTAAAGTATCATCAGAACATAATAACAACATTTATTCTTAAAAATTAAGGTGGAAAACTATTTTCTGAAAACAAATGTCCTTCGTAAGTTTGGACAATTCCTTCATCAAGCAGGCACAATTCACTGCAAAAATACCAAAACTGCATACAAGGTGGTTATACACCAATTCTGCTGAGAAGGATCTTAGAAGGTAAGTGGGAGGGAAAAGAGAATATTTTTAGTAGGTCATAAGATACAAACACAAACCAACTATGTCATGCTGTTGTAGAGAGGGAATTCCTCCTATGAGGATACTGAGTCAGGCACACAGCCCACGGGACAGATGAAGGTCCTCTCTCATGATTCTCAGCATTGCAAAACCTCAAATGGATTCAGTTTGAAGCTTCCTAAACCAGATGCAGGTCAAATAAGAACAGTCAAGAGACTGTTCCAATACCAAGCACTACCAAAGAAAACACCTGAAAAGGCACAAAACATTTCTGATATATTTGAGGTTGGCAGTCTAAGACCAGCAGTGCCAAAGAGGATTGACAATACCCACAAATATTTGACCCATGTCAAATAAAACACGAGGTATTGGGTCTGCTTTGCTTACTGTCAAACTTTTTCATAAAGAAGCAGAAGACAGATAAACCCAAAAATACAGAGGGATCCTCACTTTTAGACAGATCTAAAATTTTTTTTCTGCCCTTTAGCAGAACCAAGTTTCCCTAACTAAACTATTTTTAGATGCCCATTATTATTTCTTCCAGCTTATAGATTTGTTACATTCAAAGCACCTACAAGAACAGAGGAAGGGCAAGAATGTGTTTTAGGAGAAAAGAAAAAGTCGTGTTTAATAAACTTTAAACATTAGGCTTACAAATTGTGCCAGCAACATTCTATTATCTTGTTTCCATAAATGCTGAACAGCCTGGGAAATTAAAAGAAGCTTCATGTTGCAGTGACAAAATTAAGATAGGTTTTGGTGTACCTATCAGTCAGTTGAAATGCAGACATTAACATTCTAACTTTGTGGATCCTTGAATGACATAAGTGTCAAGATGAAAGCAGCTGACTCAAATGCATTCTGAATTAGACAGAAGTAGAAAAGGAAATGGGGAAGAACTTGTAGGAACCAACAGAAGTTCTAACTTCACTTTACTTCTTTTTTTCAAGGTAACACAATGACAGGATTTAAATCCTAAATGCATATAATTCCAAATGGCAACACTGAACACCAATGGCTCTGCAGCTATGAAATTCCCTGTGTTACCAACCTTGTTCCTCACCATATTCTACCTTGCCTCTCCTTCCCCTCATCACCAGCAAAACACTTCTCCAGGTGCAGGATAAGTTTCATCTGAGGAGTCTTTCCACTGCAAGTGTTAGGACAGGGAAGGACCAGACACAGGCCCTGCTCCATCTCCACTGAGCTGAAAGGTTTCTCAAGGGCCAAAAGACCTTCTCATGCAGCCAGAGTAGGGGAGGAGGGGACTGTGGGTCTGCATCTCAAGGTAACTGGGCTGGTGGCAGCAAGTCTCAGCATCAGTTGGTTGTCAAGATGAAATTCCACAAATAAGCTCTTAACACCTTCTCCTCACACAGAACCAGACTGTCTGGTGAGCAGGAATCAGGAGATTGGGAGGATGGGGAAAGGCAACTGTCATCTATCAGGCCCTGCTGGCAGCTTGACTTGGTTTTCTGAATTATCAGCAACGCTGCAAAGTAAAACAGGAATACAGAAAAACCATCAATCTGAGCACCCTGCTGACAGCAAGAACAAAACTCTGCCCTTCTAGATGTGCCCCCCACCCCAGGTGGTAACACTGTACCATTACCTGAGGGGAAACTGCACGAGTTGCCCAAAAGCAACACCACTCAAAGGGTTCATTTATAAGGCAGTAAAGCATTACTGAACAGAGTGCTGCATTTCACATCACATCATCTTTGGACTACTTCAAAAGAAAAACATCAATTTTCTAAAGCTTCTGGTGTGCCCAAACCACCTCCTTGGAGATAATCTCACTTCCTAGAACCCACCTAAAAACATCAGGATCAAAAGGACTGTTCCAGATGACATGGCCTGAGGTGTAATATGAACACTAAAGGCTGGAATTACTTCCAGCATAACCCCACAGGATCACAGGTTGGTCACTTCTGTGGTTCTCAGCACCAGAAAATTGACTCTTTTGGAGGACAGGATATGCTTTACACTGCATGAGTTGAACAGATGAGAATTAACCAAACAACTCCATTCTCTGAAGACTATTTTAATATTTTCATCACAATATAAGAATAGGAGATTATGCTTAACATTTAGTTGACCTCTGAGGAAAAAGCGACCAGTGAATATTTCACTAACAACCTTTGCACAGAGCACAACATACAAAATAACATGAATAGAGCTTGAGAGAAAAGATAAAAATTACACTGTTTTGGAGAGCCGAATGTAAATACATCATTTTCAAATGAAACTGTCAAACATCTTGTTATGGTGGTAAAAACCAAATCACTATGCAAAATGATAATACAAGAAAAGTCAATTGTATGTTTCTAATAATAAATGCTCTTGTGGCTTTTGAAGTCACAAAAAAACTCTTGGCTGAATTGAAGCATTGATTTCTGTAGTTATTTATGTGCAGTTCCTATTAGAATTCTATTGAATTCCTTAAATGGTGAATGGAAGTGCTTTTGAAAACACACACAAAAACTGTTAAACAAGGGACAAAATAAATGGAGAGTGTCATGTTGCCAAAAAGTTTCAAAAAGTCAACAGAACATTTCAACATTTTTTGAAGTGCAAACATGTATGATATGGTTTGACAGAAAATAAGTCTAACACAAAAACAATATTCGAAATACATTTCCCCTTCACTCCTGAAGAGGAAGCATAAAGACTGGTATTTGTTTCTTAGACATTATTTCTAAATAACTTGCAATACTCTTCAAATCTAATCTGTAGTAAACCATAGTTTTATTTTACAGAATTTTAAAATGCTATCACTCCATCTTTTTGTCCACTATATACCCAGTATGATGATATTTTACTTACCATGCATACAGATATATCCAAAGTGTGCAATATATGTTAATCATGCTAAGAAAATAAGGATATTTATATACTGCCAAAAGAAAAGGTTTCACTGTGGGTTTTTCTTAGTACCAACAAGAGACATTTAAGTCTGGAAAGCAGATTTTTAGAATGCAGCTTTCTGTTTACAGCAGAAAAATAATAACATTAAGAAGTTTATCTTCAGAACCTCTGTATCAGCCTATTTTTATTTTAACAGAAACCACATTTGTTTTCTCATGGAAAGTAATGAGCACTTCTAAAATAATCTTACCAGAGTGCTCTTCACCAACCTAAGCAGTATCTTATTTTGAAGCAACTTAAAATTATTGTTATTATTGTAGCACTACTCAATACTTATATTAATATTTTTCTATTTTTCCTAATTACTCATGGCACACTCATTCTGCTGAACTATGGCACCTCCTTTGAACCTGCAGTTCCACATCCCTAACACAATGAAAAGATTTGTTATCACGCACTGCTCTCCAGGGATGGATCTCTGGTCATATAACACATCCCAGCTTATTGTACACAACTGCTGGAGCACACACAATTATCGTGGCACACTACAACACAAAATATATTCAAAGGAATATGAAAGACTTCAGTGGGAAATGCCTTTTGCAGATACCAGAGTAGCTACAATCAGGTAAAATGAATCTGTTTGTCTGGAAGACAAAGAAAAAAAATTCTGCAAAGAGGTGGATTGGAAAATGCTTACATCAATGTAACTCAGAAATAGAACACAGAGATTTGACAAAGTAGCTTTACTGGCAACATAAGTTCTATTCAAAGGTGGCTGAACATGAGCTGAAGTTTCAGATGTTAATCAGGTTTCTCTTTCAAGCTACTCTCTCACATACATTTCATTAGTATAATTTCTACAAAGCGCTTTTATTTCTGTTTTCTCAGGACTGTGTATGTGCTTCCAATGCCAAAGAAGTTATTATCTACATCACCCTTATTCAGAGAAGGATGGTTTTTATGAAAATCCTGCAGAAAGCATCCAGCATTAATGAGCTCCCATATAGCTCTCCTGTAAAAGGAGGGAGAACATATGTAACTGGGGAGGGGACAGCAGCACGATCATTAGAAGGAGGCAATGCTTCTGCCAGTAACTACAACCCAGTCTTTTAATTGCTTACTTCAGTTTTATTAAATAGCTTACAGCTATCTAGAGAATTTCTAATCTTTCATTTAATTAATCTCAAGAATGAAGCTCTCCTGTAGGAATTTCCTCTTGGAGGACTTTCTGTCAGATGTTCATTTTCAATCTATTTTCTAGTCCTCTACTGAGGAATTCTGTTCTAAGTGTAACTGTATAGATACATCCTTGGTGGTTACTCACACCTCATTTTCTTACTGTATGTCTCTCAATCTTTCAAGTGGCATGTTTTTGAAAGCAGTGATATTTTAATTAATATCTTTATTATGTCTGTTATTCAATTTTATAAAATTCACTTAACTATTGCAAAGCTTGAAAAAATAATACGGAGTCTCTGAAAGCATTGGGATTGTGGAAAGTCAAAAACAGCTTTACCAAAAGAACCCAGGGAACATCCCCCACATTGCATCTCCCCAGGCACACATCACACAGAACAAAATACTCAAATCTATGCTATGAAAAAAGGGAAGAGAAAGTATCACTGATACCTTAAGTCTCTTAAGTAATAGCACACCTATTAGGTGAAGGTGCCAACAAAGTGTAACCACATGACACCACCCGGGAAAGCAAAGCAAAAATAATGTTTTCCCAACAACAAACTCCAAAATTATTTCCTTAGTCCCAACTTGAATATCTGAAGGTTTACAAAAGTCAAGCTACTTCCAGCCTGAGTAGTTTACAAATCTGACTTACATGGTTTAATATATCATACAATGAAAGGAGAAGCAAAATACTAATTAGTGAAGGGTTAAGAAAGGTAAGAAACTTTTGCCACCATTAATATTCTGTCTCTCCTCACCTAGCTGCACGTAGAGCAAACTTGAGAACAGATGACAGAACCACAACTACCTGCAAATGTATCAGCCCTCAGTACAGAAGAATCTAAATCAGCAGTCTCTCTTAAGCTCACAGGAAACACGTAAACCAAATAAATATTCAAATCATTTGGAGGTAAGACCCCCTAATATAACCATCTGGTGTGCTTGTTCCAGTGTAATACCACTTCTGCATTTCAGTTTCTCCCTCCTGTGGTTGTGTGTACCAGAGTTATTTCAGCACAAACTTCCCAACAGGCCATGAGATTTGCTGACGTAAAAAAAAAAACAACAAAGAAACCTTTCCTTTTTCATTATGGTTACCAAAACCCTACACATTTTAAAATCACTGCGGGGCAGCTGTCCTTTTCCTCTTTCCCCTCTTCTCTACCCTGACTTAGACAAAGGTGATACACCCCTTCTGTTTTAGGGGCATACACATTTCAGTCTTTCAAAACCTTCTTTTCATAAACATTACATCCTTCCAAATATTACAGAGATCTGCTCCATGGAAAGCAGGTGCACTTGGATGAGCTAATAGGATGCACTGTGTTCTTACAGCGTCAACACACAAGCCTAAAACACAGCGAGTGGGGAATCACTTGTAGATTAGGATTCCCAAGACTCATCCACAGCCTCATTTGCACTCAAGTACTAAAAACAGACTGTGCCATCAATCCTGACTGCAGCCTGCCTCCCAAAAAATAGGCAAGAGCCTCTTCCAAGGCAAGTCTTAATAGCAGCTCACTCTTTGGAGGTTACAGGCCACAGATTTAAAACTCAAAAATAAAACTTTATGGTACTTGGCATTTAAGTCAAACAAATTGATACATATCCCCTCTCCAAAAGTAAAGCTTTTCTAAATGTGGGCACTCTATAAACACAGGAGAACATTTTAAGAGCAGTACTGAGGCTAAAAGCAGTTTAGAGACACAATAGAAAACTGGTATATGCAGTACACACAAATCACAAGGGAAAAAACAACTTACAATGCAACACATCACTGGACATCAGCATTGGTCATCTTTAACCTTATTTACACATCAAAAGACAAAAATATGTCTCACTTTTTCAGATGACACGAAAAGCTTGTTGCATGTATCAAGACAGACAAATGCAAAGTGACATATGCTAATTTTAACTCTCTCCAAAGCCAATTTTCCATGGGAAGACTGCAGGTTTTTTTTTTTTTTTCCCAAAAACATCTCTGAATTCACTGACAAGGTTAATAGAAAGAAAACAAACTCAGTTTTATTACGTGATCTTCCTCCTAAATTGTCATTTTTTTAAAGCAAAAGCATCAAATCATAGCTGTAAAACCTGAGAAGCATT
This sequence comes from Trochalopteron elliotii, assembly GCA_024734555.1. Taxonomy (NCBI): domain Eukaryota; kingdom Metazoa; phylum Chordata; class Aves; order Passeriformes; family Leiothrichidae; genus Trochalopteron; species Trochalopteron elliotii. The sequence goes on from JANPWX010000011.1 coordinate 3,836,862, forward strand.
TTCTTTTCTGTACCAAGAGAAATATATTACATTTTGGATTTTTTTGTTATTGTTGTTGTTCAAATCAGTTATAAGAGCTTTAACTACAATTAACATGTTTGGCAACTTCCTGGCTTAGAAAATACAAGCAAAAGCACCATCAAGAAATTATCTCTTGCCCCAGATAAAAAACCATGCTAAGTTGGAAGTTCAGAGAGTGTGAATAGCAATAGCTGCTCTTCCACTGACTGGGATATTTTCCATGTGCTCTTACTGACCATGTGGTAATTTCTCTACCTGAAGGACAGGAATTAACAACATTTCTAGTTCTGTTCACGCCTGAATTATGTATGAAGTTACTTCAGTGCTGCATCTCTGTTGGCACATACCAGAGAGCATAAATTCTGGTGTGTCACACTTGAATCTCTCCTTTTAAAAACACAGCCATGCAGTGTTATCAAATCCACTTGCTGCACTCTTTTGCAAACACCACCTTCCACTGTGACCAGAAAACACAGGAATCTCGCTTGTTAACCTCCTCCAAGACTAAGTATGCCAGCACATCTCCGAGACAAAGGAGCCACAGCAGGCTCCTTTACCAGCTGCTGCTCTGGTTTACATGGACAGCGATCTGCTGCAGATACAGTTTCAATTTCTGGTTTTAAACCTGAACGATGCCATAAAAAAAAAAGGCAAATGACTTAACCATGAATTGTTCTCTCATGTGAGAAAACACTACTTATGTAACTTTCACTGCACTCAGTTGACACTAGTTGCAGAGCAGTACTAATGTATTTTGTTTCTCATTTCCGTCTTTTGCAGCAGACATAAAACCTTCTCTGGAGTGTTTGTTGGTTGGGTTTTTGGGCGGGTGGTTTGTAGGTCAGAGAGATGTTGGTGCACAAACGCAAAAATCTGGCCAAAGGACTCAGGAAAAGCTAAAGTACACTCAACTGTCTTAAAAGTTAATATCCTTTTGGAGACAAAATGAGGATCATTTGTTTAATCCAAGCACACAAAACAAATTAAAATTGTTACTCCTAACAAACATCAGAAAAGAGCTTACATTTAAATTTTTTTTGTTTTCAATTAGCTTATTAAAACTGTCAAACAAAACAGCAAAATCACATAGAACTCAATACCTTCATACTTAAACTGATGTTTCCCAAGAAAAAGCACAACCAGAACAAAGTTTTGACTAGCAGATATTTAGCAATTTTTAATTTTAAGTCCAAAACTCAGGTTAATAAGAGAGCTGAATACATCCTCCTTAAATCTAATCTCCAACATTCTAATTAAAAAAAAATAAAGTCCAAGTATGAAAATGTTGATCTCTAGCATTTGATTGTCATTTGAAGATCTGGGCTTTTGGTCATGCAGAATAATTCAGTTATTATTCTCTAATCTAGTTACCCTGGAAAAGAAAAGAAATACCCAGAAAGGCAATGTGAGAATGCACATGCCATAAGAACTGGACTGTCTATTTCTTCCTCATCAATCTTAGGGTCAGACTGAAAACTGAAGTGGCAATGAAGAAATCACTTCACACCCCAAGCAGTGAAAATATTTCCCAGAGCATTCTTCATTACAGATCATAAATACTCATAATTAAAAGACTGTTTATTTTTAAATGGATATTAGCCATTTCCCCCTTCCTCCTGTAACTGTAGAGATGGCAGTGTCTCATAAACCACAGAAATAGAATTGCATTTATCATCCAACAGTCACAGTAAACTTGTCCAAGAAGTAATTGCAGTGTGAGACAAAGTAGTGTGCCAAGAGAGGTCTAATTGCATCTCCCTACCAAGTCTTTTTTTGAAGGTGCATAACCTGAGAAAGGAGATACTGGTTCAATTCTCACATTTCAAAGATAAATTCATTGTTATGTTTGTCTGTTCTGAGAATCTCTGTACACCAGCTGTAACATTCTGTGGCATGTACTGGGACACTGCATACAACCAGAATAGGCTTTAGTGTGCTGTTAACCAGATTGTTTTAACCTACACATCTGGACATTGAATTTTGGTATGTCAGCACATCAATAAAACTTCCATGAACCCTTTAACTGCTATAAACTTGAAGTAATTGATTTTCTAAGTGGTGAACAGCAACAGTTTTCTAATTCTGAAATTCTCCAAAATAAAGGTGGAGATTTTTAATAAGAACCTGCATATATAATAATAATTATACATATATATATATAATTACAGACTTAAAAGGAACACCGAAATTTTAGAAATTAAAGGTTTTCAAAAGCCTAGAGAAAATTGTTTTTGTGCTGCTTCAGTGGATTACAAGTCCTGAAGGAAAAACAGCCTCTGTTCCCAAACAGGCATATACGAACAGCTGGTCCAGACAGCAAAGACCTGCTGTTGTATCACCAGCCCACTGCTGAGCTCCTGGGGTTTTGTCTCCTGCTCAGGCCATTCTCCCCTCCCTTTGCTCTTCCACCTTCACAGTTCCTTCTTTCCCCCATGAACAATTCCATATTATACACACACACAAACCATTTTTACAGTTCTTTAGCTTGGAGGACATTAATACCCATGAGAATTTTGTCTGGCCATTTTATGAAAAGTGACAGCACCAGAGTGAAAGTGTGGCATTAAAAAGAAAAAAAAAAAAAGGCACAGCCAACCATCTGCTGAAAGATTCTCTTGTTTGACCATTTTATAACTGGTGAGAATGGAAGTGAGGTGACACAGAAACAGGATGTGAAGGCATGGGATTCATATGATCTTGCACCAAATTTAAACCCAAGCCAGGGAAGGGGAGGAGCAAGGCACAATCGTGATGAATCAGAGGATCAAACTATTGCTAGTAAAAAGACCCAAGAAGACAAACCACAGAAATGTGCTATTTATCAGTTTAAGGAAAACAGTCTTAACATTCACCCCAGCACCAAAAAAACCCCAAACCATGCACATGCCTACTGTTTGCTTTAATTAAAATTTTGACCAGTTGAAAAGTTAAAACAGAATATTCAATCCACTGTAATTTTCAGAAGACATTTACCCAACCCATTGACTACATCCAAAGTCTAAACTGCCCCAAGCAAGCTGCTCTTTTTCCCACATACAGGTGAGCTTATGGCTGGCCCATCCTGGCTGCCTTCCCCTGCAGTGTAACTTCCCCCCAGTTCTCCGGAACACGCCTGCAGAGTGTGCATCCCATTTTCTACATACATGCACAAACCAATGCACAAAACTCATGTACACTCAACAAAATCCTTATAAAGTAACAACCATAAATAATGACCCAGCGAAATGGAACCCCCAGATGCTGCTCGGGACCCTTCAGCAGTGCTGTTACAGTATGAAAGCAATCCTTTAAGAGTCCCTTTATCCCCGAGTCGTCACGTCACCCAGTACTGTACTGGGCTGCCGGCCCCGGAGCCGCGGTGACATCACACAAACACAACCAAACACTCACACAGCAAATGCCAAACACAAATGACACACGCAGGCCTGATGTCTACTGAACCGACGTCTGAGCTCAAGTTCCTGCAGCAACTTCTGTGCAGGTGAATCCATCTGCCCAAACAGGGGCCACTGCTGGATCTGAGCCAAAATTATGCACCCTGAGTATAAACATACCATATATTTCAAATATGCCAATGGCAGTGACATGTAAATAGTACTACATGAACTCTGCTCATTAACAGAGCTGTCAGCCACTCCACATCAGCATTACTTCTAAGATTACAGGACTTTGGTTTTTATTCATGCTTTACAAATATAGCTGCTAATAATTAATTAATTCTAGTCACAGAAAAACAGTATTGGCTGAACTTTCCTGCTGCTATAGTGTAAGTGTACCCAGCCCTCAGAGTATTTTTAGCAAGGGTGTTCAATCAATACTCTTATGTACAACCTAAATTAGACATAACAGGACATGAGAATTGTAAAGCATGGCAACAAACAACACATTTCACGGACAATTTTGCTGAACAAGAAGTAACTATCAAAGTAAACTCTAAATAGGTAAATCTGATTCCAAACAAATTTAACTGCAAATTTAAGGAAAACATACTGAAAGGTAAAATTATTTATTACATTTCTCCTTGTGAGTAAAATGCATTTGCATTTCAATGTTTAATCTGACTTTAAAAAACTAAAATTAAAAACACACACATCATCTAAAAATATGAAGAAAGTGTAACAAAAACAAAATTATAGCAAAAAAATCAGACCAACTGTACATTTCTGAGTTTATAAAGTATAAACTTGCCTGGGAAACATATTGACGCACATGTACATATTTGTAAGCTTATCACCCAGAATCATATTTTATCAACATGGTCCAAGCCAGAGTCATGCCAATATGTAAAAACAACTTTTTAGGTCAGTGAAGCAAGAAATGCATTGTCAAGAAAATGGCATCCATAAGATTACAATACTGAATATATTATGTTCAAGTAATGATCTGGAAAACTTTCCTACAATATACACATCTAATAAAAAAATGGGTTTACCCATTCTAATGTAAGTCATTCCTGTATTCCTGCAACACACATTTACAATGTGACAAGCACACAATGTCTGCACGCGTGTGAACACGTCGGTGGCTCCCGACAGTACAGAGCACTTATTTGCCAAAACAAGCAGGCAAACAAACGTGCACTCACAAAACTCCCTTAACACTGAACTCTGAGTTTAGCTCAGGGCAAGAGAAGTGCCCCGTGGGTGAGCAAATATATGTGCACACTGCAGTCTAACAATTATTCTTCAGCTGAGATCCATTAGCACTTCTGTAATACACAAATCATACAAATATTTTCTATCTCACACTTCAAAAAAATATAACAGCTCAGCCTGAACACCGAAGTCCTGGATGGCTGTAAATAGCAGCATAAAGTTAATTCACGTGTATTTTACATCTGAACGATGTATATACCCTTCGAGCAGACCACAGGTGGAAAAATTTCACGTACACTGGCAGCTATCTAGTTTTAGCTGCCAGCTCTCGGAGATTTTTGAAAGGAAAAAGACGTTCTGTCTCTTCCAGCCGGTGCAGCAACAGCATGCACGAGTTAACCCATCACCAGGTACACGGAAAGCCTCTGTCGCATATAGACACAGCGATTATACAAGCCTGCTGCTCGAGGGAGACACTAAAAATGTACCAGAGGAATGCAACGACAGCATTCAAACCTATTTTCCCTGCCCATAACCAGGGCAACGCGCACATGTGCCTAGAAAGCACAGGATGGCAAAGTTTTTTATTAAACACGCTAAAATAAAAATCCGTTTCAGGCGTTCGGCGGAGTTCACCGCATTTTAGAGACCCCGACCTTCCCCCGCAGCTCGTTCCCCTCGAGGCTGTTTACGCGCCCCCTCCTCACCACCCCCCCCCCCCCCACCGCCCAGCTCCACACAGCCCCCACACCCCCTCCGCCAAAGGGGAGCCGGCTCTCCTGTTTTTTTCGGAGGGGGGAACCGGAGGGAGAGCGCACACACACGCCACCCCCCACCCCAAAAAGGGCTCAGGGCAGAGTCGCTCTCCGCCTGCGGCGACCTGAGCGCGAAGTTGCAGGAGGGGGAGCGGCGCGGGGGGAGGGTCACAGCACAGAGACGCGGCTCGCGGCACCCCCTGTCCCCTCAGCCCGGAGCCCCGAGCGCGCCGGCGGCCGCCTTTACCTTCA
>JANPWX010000011.1:3842787-3961382 GCA_024734555.1 Trochalopteron elliotii
ACACAACTCAGTGCCGTCTAACATAGAGGGGGAAAAAGAGCTGGGGGAGAAGGACAGAGGAGCCTCGGGGGGAAGGCGGAGGACACCCCCACCCTCCGGCCTCTCCTTCCCCCCTCTCCTCACAGCGACCGGCCGGAGGGGCCGCACGGGTCGGGGCTCTCCCTCACGGGGCGCGGCACTGCCCCGCACGCAGCCCCAGCCGGGAGGCAAAGGGGACCGCGGGGAAAGTGGAGCGGCGGGGCGCTGCGGAGGCGCCTTCCCTGCCGGCGAGCAAGCGAGAGCCCGTTGGGGAGGAGGGGGAGGACCTGCAGCCTCCTCCCCTCATCGCCGCCCTCCCGCCCGCCTCACGCGGGCAGCATAGCAACCAACATGGCGGCTGCGCAGTCACCCAGCGGCGGGCGGGAGGCGGCCCCCGAGAGCTCGCGAGAGCCGAAGGGGAGTGGGTACCGCGCTCTCCTCTCTATTGGTCCGTCGTGCCCATAAAAAGGAGAGAGAGCAGGACCGAGCGTGTATCTGGCGGTCTGATTGGCTGGGCTTACCATGGCTGAAGGTGGCGGTGAGCGCGGATTGGTTAGCTGAGCCGTCACTCACGCCTGCAGCGGTGCGCTGAGGCGGGCGGCCGTGAGCTGCTGCCTGTGCTTGGTTCTCACCGGTGTCCCGTCGCCTTCACCTCGCCCGTGGGATGGGGGGTGCGCCTGAGGGAGGTTGTGCCCGTGGGAGCCGCAGGCTGCTCCTCTGACCCACTCCATTCGGAGGGAAAAATGAGCCACAGCGGAGCAATGGGGGTGTCTGAATGTCGTAACCCTCCGTCTTGGTCACATGGCCACCCAGCCTCACCCTGCTCATGTCCCAGAGGGTCATTCGTGCCTGTAGGTCCTTGCCGGAGCTTTCCGGAGTGTGAGATGTATTGTGCCTCTTGGACACATAAAAATTTTCATATGTGGCCTGTGGGAAGGTTTGCGTTCAAAGACGTGGTTTAAACACAACCCGGTCCTTTGATGTACTTGCTCTGTGTATGAAAGGGTTTGGTTAAAAATGTCTTTAATGTCCACTTATTAAAATAAACCTCTCACAACAAGCTCTTTACCTAATAACAGACACGTAGAATATACAGAATCATTTAGGCTGGGAAAGACCCTTGAGATTACTGAGTCCAACGTTTGGGAATGAGTTCTTGGATTTCACAAATTCCTAACCATAACAAGATGTGGAGTAATACTGAAGGAGTTTGCATGTTCTCGTCTAATTAGGAAGCTTTCTAAAATCTCATTCGTTTGATGTTTGCAAACCTTATATACATTCCCAGTCTAAATTGTTCTTGTGCCAGTTTTGTACTTTTGCTTAGTCTTTCTCTCTTAGCAGTATTCTCCTCCAATTACTTTTAATAAAGCAATTGTACACCCTCCAAACCTCCCCCTCCCATTTCCTGAGTGAATATTAGGATATACAGCATACTCCAAACAACTTCTTTCAGAAACAGGTTTGAATTGGGGGTGAGAAGACTGAATTTTGGGGAAAGCAGTCAAGCAGAAATTTCAGATCACAATCTCTGGAGCACTTTTAAATAATAGACTTCTTAATAATAATGATTAGAAATCAGTTACAAATTGCTGAGATTTAGATTTTATTAACAAAAGTCTAAAAGATGACAAAGCTTGAAATGTGAATGATTCCCCTGGATTGAACAATTTCTAGACTGATGATTTCATAAAGCCCCACAACAATACGCACAGCAGCAGTAATGTCATTCCTTGTTGCACTCCTGTTTCTCCAGCTCTTCCTCAACATCTCTGCAATTACATTGACAGACTGATTGTGCTGCAACTAGAGACATCCAGCAACTGCATCCTGCATTTGTGAGCTGCTGCCAGCCTCTCGAGCAGGGCATATGTTCTTCTATGCATTAAAGGCATCCTTGGCTACAGAGTTGTCTTGGTTTCCTGATAATTCTCTTTCAGATCATGTTGAATTTAATCACAAATTGCACACATACATTTCAATCCATTTACACTTAATATTCCAATTCTGCCTCTCACATATTCATATCCCTGTGCATGGTTTGTGTTAAACATATAGTTATGTTCAATCTGAGAAGAGCAATAATTAATACATTACTTTCAACAGAGTGTGTGATGGAGGAGCAACCCAAACCACTCAATGCGGTGACCATAGAACTACACAAGATCGTTGTGGCAAATGTAACCTTGCAGTGTTACAAAGGGATTTGTTTCATTGATCTAACACAAAATTGGTGACACATACAGATATTACGTATACATTCTGAAGTTAATTCCTTGCAATACATTGTCTTTTCTGAATCTTGTTGTTTACAGAAGACTTGATTCAAAGCCCTAAATCAAGGCAGTGGAAGATTCCCGCCATGTCCAGAGTACTTCAGGTCAGGCCTACGTTGCAAGACCACTAAACAAATATTGAGAACAAGCAAAATTGCACTGCAGAATGTTTGAGTGCAGATATTGCTCAGACCTTACAATGCAGAATTCAGAAAAAAACCCCTTACTTTGCAGAATTCTGAGTTGCATGTTATATACCCTGAGCAATCACTTCCCAAAATTATGAATGAAAGAGAGAAAGCAAACTGAAATATCACTTTGTCATTATTTACTCGAAAGGGCACATTCCTTTCTCATGTAAAAAGTGCATTCGGCTCAATTCTCTTTCAGGAGCATAGCTCTTTCATATAACAGCAAGTTTCTGGCTGTTGTTGGCCTGTGCACATAAGCAATGAAAGCTGCATTTTGTGAAGATATTTTGCATAGCAAGAGTTGAATTTTCAAACCAGTGTATGGGGATTAATCTGTACTCTGTTGATGCATTTTGGGGAGGATATATTATCTCATGGTTTGTCATGTCCTACCAGTAAAACACCAGTATCTTAAACTGTTTTGTACAAGTTAAACCTCTTGTGTAAATATAGAAGCAAACTAAAGCTTCTCCTTTACCTAACAGATCTGTGGTATGTGTTTGTGCCAACAACCTTATTACTCATTCAAGGCCTGCCAACCAAGCTGTGATAATTTATGTGAGAAAAATGTATATTAAAAATGTGAATGGGATTTTAAGCCTCTCACTGAAATACATGCAAACTGCTTTGTGGGCAAGAAGATGCACTTAAACACTGCATTAAAGCAATTCAAGATAAATTACTCTCACCACAGGTGGAGTTTAGCTGTGAAAAGAGGAGACAAGGCACTTAATCTTAACGCTTGATCAAGGGTAATGTATGTTTATTAGCAGATACATTTTCTATAAAGTAAGGTCCTAATTCAGCAAAGCCCTTAGAACAAACACATGTTAGTTGGGGAACAACCTTAGAGTTGGCCAAATCCCATGTGGGAAGTGCCACTGCTCAGCATAAATGGCAGAGAAGTTTGTGCTGGAACATGGCTTTGGGATCACTGTTAATATATCCATAGTGCACAGTATGGACTTAAATTCTGAACATGAGTGTTCAGCAGTGTCCTAAGCTATGGGGACAGAAGAATTTTGCTGCTCTGGACAGGGACTCATTTTCTCTTAAAGTTTGTGCAATACTTGCTGCCACAGGGCTCCACAGTACTAATTTTTAGAATACTGTGAAATAGTAATTTGTAGTAATAACCTTGTTGCAGCTACCATCCAGTTTGGAGGCTGGTTGTATTTCTTTTATAAATATATGTAATAGATAATGCTCAGAAATGCACTGAAACTGAAAGATAAACAAAACATCTGCGCTTACAGTTTCTGGACCATATTTTACATAGTCCTTTTTTTTTCTCCAGCCAGCCTTTGACAAACTTCTTTGCCTTTAATGCACTTCAAAGTACCACAAGGTTGAACTTCTAGATACCCACTGCAAACAGCCGAGTGATTTTGTGAAGTCCACTTGTGTGTTCACTCGTGGAATACTGTTATTTTCTGCCTCTGTCCAAAAGAAGAAGCATAAACTCTGGCAAGTAGGATAAAGTGGCAAAAAAAACCCATAATAAACCAGGTAAAAAAATATTTTGAAGCATAAATTTTTTTTCCAAACATATCAAGAACAGGGAATGTGAAGAACTAGCAGGCAACAGAGATGTAACAGAAGCATTCAGGGAAAACAGGAGAAAATGAAGTACTTTTTTCCCATCACTGTTCTTTATGGCAGATTTTGAGGTGATTGTCACAACAAAACCTTTTTTAGGAGCATGTTAAAAAAAAACATATTTGCAAAACTGGGTAGTACCTGTGGCTCTGGAGCCAGTCAGTAAACTGTACAGTACCTGACTGCTGGGACAATGTATTTTGCACCCCAGGGTTCAAAAGGAACTTGGATCTGAAATCGCCAAACTATTAACTGTGCTTTGTAATTTATGGTTTGGAGTGAACTCAGTTCTGGAGGAATAAAAATTTTTAGACAAGACTTCAGAGAAAACAGAAATGACAGCCCAGTCAGTCTAACCTGTGGCTCATCACCATGTAATGAGAAGAAGTGGAAACTGCAAACCTGGTAGTGCTTTAAAAATGTCAGTGAAGTCAGCAAATATTGATAAAGAGGAGCTGGCTTATGTAGACTTTGTGTGAACACTGGGACACTGTGAGTCTTCAGCCATAATCAACTCCCTCTTGGAAGAAGACCAAGTTTGTGCCATCTTCTGCTATCATCTTCCTCCTCTCCTCCTCCCAGCTCGCTTTTACTCTCTGTCTAATTTCCACAGAAAAAAAATCCAAATGTGTGGGACTCAGGGAGACAGAGCATGTTCAGGGTATCTTCCCAGTCTGACTGATAAAGGAGCTGTGGACATGATGTGAAGAACATTTAACGTGCAGCCTGGATGAAGTAATCACATATAAAGATTTCCCCAAACAGTTTTACAAAGCCCAGGAAGGGAGCTCTCTTTCTGCTTGGTAACTGCTTCAAATGGAAAATGGATGGGTAAATGATCACAAAGGGAATAACCAGTGAGATTCCAAATGCACCTGAGCTTTACAAATTGTTCACAAGTAGTAAGTGAAACAGGATTGGACAGTGTTTTCTAGGGATTCACAATTATTCAAGAAAATCAAAACCGAAACTGCTGACACAAAGTAGCCAAAAGAAAAAACATCATGATAAAGATGGAGTAGGTGATAAAATAGCAGCTAAAATGCAACGATCATGTCAATGAAAGGAAAACAAAAAAAATCTACTTGTGCAACATAGTAGGCACTAATTAATTTATGTCAGTCAGCAAAGATATTTTGAAGTCACATGGCTAATTTTCTGAAATTATCTCAGTGCTCAATGAGGCAGTTAGGACTGATAAGGACAGAAGAGAATGAAAAAGCAACAATAATATAAAATGCTCCTGTAGAAATCTTCAGGAATCATACAAGACAAAATTCTGCTTATAGCATCCTGGCATGTGATAGCATCTTAAGTACTGGAAAAACATGAAAAAACAGGAAAAAGACTGACCAGATTGATCAGAAGGATGGAATACCATCTAAGACACATCAATTACTCTGGAACAACTTATAAAATAGATGAGAACAGGACATGTAATACAGGTATCAAAAATCAAGTCTGACATGGGAAAGGTGAACAGGGAACAATTACTCATTTCTTATGAGAACAGTGATGAATCTAATAATATTTTTTCACATGGAAGTGTAAAACAAGCAAAAGGAAGTACTATTTAAACAACATCTGCTTAATTTGGATAAGTAATCATCATGAGATCTTTTAGATGCCAAAAATACTTAGGGCTGCACAAAGTTCCTAGACAAATTTACAGAAAAACAGGCTGCTTTGCAGAGAAATGGAGAGAGGCTCCAAATCATTCCTTAGACAGTAAGAGATTGAACTGGTAAATAGGAGGAGAAATTAAACTGCTACTGCCCTGTCCTTACATTTCCACTGCAGGGAACTGCAGGGCACCAGGTTACCTGGACCTTTGGTGTGACTTGGGTCAGCCTTTCTTATGTTACAGCTGCAGCAGAAAACCGTCCCCACCTCAGACCTCTTGCTTCCTGTCATATCCTGTGGGGACTGAACCTGAGAAATCCCAGTAAAACATTTAAATCAATGAAACATCTAATGAACGTTTCTAGAACCTTAAAAGGGATTTAATCAACATTTTAAGATGAGATCCAGTGATCTTAATTTAGCAAACCAGTTGCATAGATACAAAGCCAAAAATGATGGTTTAGTTAGACCTTCATTTTGACTTAGCCCAAAGAACCTCACCCAGTAATTTCTGCAACAGGCCTATAACTTTGGTTTGAGCTGTGTTGCATGTTTTAAAATAGTTTTTTTTCTTTTTCTAAGTCCATCATTAAGAAACCCAGCACTAACAACTGCCACTAAAGCCTTCTGGATTTGGAACTTTTCAGAAAATTTCTGGAGTATTTGGGAGGAAAGAAAGATACATGCAAAAAGCAAAGAGAGTATAAGTAGGCTCCATTTGTGAGGAATTAGTTCAATTCTACTATTGATTTCTTTTTACAGTGATAACAAGATTCAAGTAATATTTGAAATGAACAGCTCAGACATACAGGTTTCAGCTCCACAGTCTTTATTTTATTTTTCTGTAACTTTACCTTGACCGGTATTTAACTGGATTGTTGGTAACTATCAGGAAAGTAGACAGTTTTTTTTTTAAGCTGAAAGTCCGAAAGCACTGGTTCTAATAAGAAGGATGTAAGTGCACAGGTTGCTGTGTTTTGTACTCAATGCTATTTACATTACTGTTGCTAAGATCCCTGAGTGAAGGTCACAGCACTTTATTCTCTTAAGGCGACACAGCAGCTTGTGTAGATAAGCAGTACACACTGGACACTGGTAAAGAAGTTGCTTGAGTTGGTTTCGCTTCCTTGATCTACAAGGCAAACACTGGAATGAGCTCACACTTTCAGATGGGCAGTTTCTTATTTCGGGCTTGTTTCCAGTAGAACATCAGGAAACCTTTTGAAACATACCAATACATATAGAAGAAGAGAGGAGAAAATGGCCTCTCTGTCATCCCTTCCCATTTTTTTTTTTTTTTTTTTTGCTGCAGTTTTAAAAAAATTATTGTAGTGGTTGGTTACTTCAGCCTTTCCCAGGCCTCTTTATGAAAGTTTGCACAGAACTCCTCAGCCGTGTGAGACACGGCAGGGACCGTGTGTGACACAGCAGGGACCGTGTGTCACCTCTCACTGTGCCGCAGTTTCACAGTTGCGGTTTTGAGGTCGGCATTGTCTGCCAACAGCCAGCACCATGCAGGGCTTTTCCCCCACTGGTAAAACAGAGCCAGAAATGCAACCCCAGTCCTGAAAATGTCTTTCTCCATTGCAGTATAACATGACATGTTTCCAAAGTAAGTGTTCTTTACAAATACCTCTGAAGAGAAAAATAAAAAAGCATTTATTAACTGTTGTAGTTTGCTCGGACCTTGAATTAGAGTGCGGTACAGAAAATTGCCTAATTTGGCCTGTCCTAAGAAAAAGACAAAGATGGCACAGCAGCAACACAGCTAAACAAAACATGTGTGCAAAATACTTCCTGGTACACACATATTCTGGCCTCCCTGCAAAAAAATTGCCAAGATAGATTTTTTGACCAGTTCAGTTCTTCCAGGAACTGTACAACCTGTTCTACATTTTTGATTCATAGAATCTTCACTTTCTGGCTTCCTGAAGTGGTTCCAAAGTTCATGTCATAACTAGAAAATATTTTAGAAAGCTTGGGCTGATCATGTACAAATTAGCTGGACTAATTATAATAAAAAGCATCAACATTTACAGAAAATTCAGCTCGCTGCGTTTTCTAATAGGCCAGAAGAACATTTTCAGATCAAGAGTGAAAAATGTTCCTTTTCATTTAAAAATATCTGTATCCTAAAAATTGTATGGATGGAGCATACCAGATGACATCTGAAACTTTCAGCAAAGACCAGCGGACCAGAGACCCAGCAGAAGTTTTCAAACTATTTGCCACTTGGTGAATAAAGCCCTGGAAAGATGCTTTCACAGACATGAAACTGGCTTCTGGGTTACCAGGGAACAGAAGAAGAGAGATGCCAGTAAAGGGTCAGTTGGCAGCCCTATGGACAGACAGCATTAAAACCAGCAAAGCACAGTATTGCTCTTACACCACTACTCTACCTGCACCTTCCTTACTCAACCCCAAAGGGACCACACACAGAGGACAGGATCTCTCAGTGCTTCATGGCTCTGGTGACACCACCACCAAGGCTAGCATTTAGTTGCACATTTAATGTGGCTTTTATCTGATCTATAGCAGGTCTGTAGTGTTACCCACAGCTCATAAAATTTGCTTGTTATCTAAGAATCTTAGCTTTCATGTGCTAGTGTTACAAACGGCCATGGTGCTGATTATAAGAGTGATAATGACTGTGTTTCTAGTCATAATAGTTGTGGGGACTTGGAAACGTGACAGTTGAAACAGTCAGAAAAAAACTCAAAGAACAACAGAATGAAAATTAAAATGCACCTATATTATTTCACAATCTTGGAAACAAACTCTTTTTTGAATGCTTGGCTTTACCAGTAATGTTGTTACTAATATTCCCAAATCACCTTTAGGACAGTAGAAAGTGTGCATGAATTCCTCTCTGTGTAAAAAGGTAAAAACATGGAGCTCTTTCTCTCCAGCTCCAGGCTCAGTTACTGGACTGCAGTAAGAGGGTTTTTTGGTGATGTCTGCTGCCCTTTCTTAAGTACTCAAAAAACAGGACAGTTACCTCATTGCAGTGAACTTGTTCTGGGACCACCGGACAGGACCCCCAGCAGCTCAAGGGAGTAGGAAAACATCAAGTAATGAGGGGCTGGGCTGAGATTAGGACGGAGCTGAAAGGCACTTTAGGAGGTGACTTGGGAGGCATTTTGGAAGACAACTGGGCAGTCCCACTGCTTGCAGGCAGCACTATCAGCTCTACTCTCTGCACCAAGGTAGGAAAACAGGAATCCCCCCTACTTTACACCTTCCAACGTGCTAATGGGGATGAACAAGTGAGCAGATCTGATCTATCTTACTTCCAAGATTTGACAAGGACAAATACAGAAAGGGGAACGCTTGAATCTGCTGCACTTGGTTAGTGCCACAAGGCTAATGCAGATTCTTCTGTAATTGCTTGCTACACGTATGTGGCAACATACAGAGGCCTCATGAATTGCAAGAAATTGTATCTCAGATAATTTTGGATTAATCACAGTGTTCTCTAGAGGTACTGTTAATGAGGGACATAGCCTCTACTTTGTATTCCTGCCCAAGGCAGCACATTTCCATGCCATATCATGAGGAACTGGCTCTACAAACCCATCATTAATTTCATAGCTGTCTCCCCCCTCTAACAGTGGAGGACTCTCCACTATGAACTGTGCCTAGAGGCAGACTCTGCTGTATGGATTTGTGCTTCTTTGTTCACCTCCCCATAAAATACTGAAGACGTTACGCACTTGAAAAGTCACAATAATGTTTAAAGAAAATAATCATAAAACAAGCCTTCTATTCTTTACTCTGTTAAGGTCACAGTTATTGAAAATAAACTTTCTTCTCTTTAATCGTGGATATTCTACTCTATTTTGTTTATAAACAGGATATAATAATGACATTCAGAAAAAAAAATATTAAAAATGTTACACTAAGCTTTTTTTTTGCTGCTGTTAAATAATTACACAGAGGACCCCATTTTTCAGGATCTGCTGAGATTTGGTAGGCCTCAAAAGCTAAGCCCTTGAAAGCCAGATTAAATATGCAAAGGCAGTGGGAACAATTCCTGCTTTGCTTTTGCATTCACAACTTCTCTGAGCCCTGCAAGGTCTGGCTGCACCACAGGTCCTGGACTAGTCCCGAGCCAAGTCCCCTGTGAGCCAGATCTGGCTGTGGTGTTTCCAGTGTGACCAGCTGCTGCAGCAACACTGACATCGTTTGGGTTGTGCAAAGGCTAAATCAGGACAGAATCTGGGGAACAGCAGCTCTGGCTCTGTAGTTAAATTGGAGACAGTATTAGCATGAACTCCAAAAACACAAAACTGACTAAGCCAGGACAGAAACATTATTGCTGCAGCAAAAGCAAATTTAAACTAAGTAGGGAAGTTTATAAAGGACAGTTTGCCTTCATAGCAATTGTATACCTCAGACACAGAGACTCCTGAGCTGAATTCAGGCCAGTGATACCATACTGCTCTACCAGGATTAGAAGCCCAGCACTGTACCCAGTTAACTGCAGCCACTTTGCAGAAACGCTCCAAGTGCTCCACTGAATGATTTGAGGGAGTATTCTCAGTATTTCCCCTCCCCAACGGGGCACACTTCCATCCCCACTGTGCACCGGGGTTAATGGCACTGTTCTGCTTTGCATCTTTTCTGTTATTTACCCTTTCTCCACTAGATGCTACACTGAGACCATCAAACATTTATTGAGTCAAATAACATAAATTTGAAGACTCAGTGCAGAATAGTATGTTTAAAACAAAACAGTGACAGCATTGCTCTGTGTGGTGTGAGGGTGAGACTTGTGCATTTCACATTGGAATAACTGCTCTGACTTCATCAGAGCTTCTTACTTGGCACTGCATGAAAGAGTGATAAAGCAAGTTTGTGTTTCCTGGCATTATTACTCATTTGCAATTGTATCAAGAACTTACCTAAATGTGTGAAATGGTTTACCCAGAGTGCCACAAAATCTAAAATTAATCAAACAATGTATGTTGATACAATTAGCTAGTCCTTTTTTTCTCTTTGTATCTTAGAAATTCCAAATCGCATGCTGAGCTGGAAAATTACACTAGATTACATTTTTTTTATGAAGCTTCTTCAAATAATATCACAGCTACACATTACTTTTCTTGATGTTATGCAAGCCTTTGACACAGGCAGCTGGAGAAGTGCTATGCAGTGTGGCTCCCACAGAGCCTGCCAGCCTGGTTTTAACTTGTGCATTGTGCAACACCCTCTGGTAAACGACCTGAGATCCTCGTACCTCAGTGCAGGCAGGCCCAACCAAGCACTGCTGCACAGCCCTTCTCATGTGACAAGTTTATTGGATAAATGTGTCACAGCCTGTCTTGGAGGCTCTACTTGGACAGAGTGAAGCAGAGACTGTTCCAGCTAATAAAGGTCTTCAGGGCTGTGTCTCTATCAGGTCTTTGGTTACTCCTGTTCCTAGAGGTCTGCTTATTATGTACCACACTATTCAGAAATGTGCTGTGTGCTATGACCCAATTAGCAGCACCTTTATTGTTTTAGGAAAGGGGTAAATATAATTTAAGGAAACTGTAATATGACGGGGTTAAGGTACAGCATCAGTGGCATACTTCCTTTCCAGCAAAAATCAAAACACAGCTTCAAAACCTTGCTATGTTGGCCTATCTTGCTGTGACAGGCTTTAATTTGCTTATCTGGACTTAATCTGGGAAAAGAACTAGAATGGAAAAGGATGGTTTATTGAAGCTCAATAGGGCCTCATAGCAGTCAATATTTACTGTTCAGGAACATAATCTGCTGCTGGTGTGATGAGGTTCAAAATATAAATTATATACATCAGCTGAGGATCTAGGCCAGATGCTCAGCAAACTGGGCCCTGGCCTCCTGATTGACCATTCACAAGCTCATCTTCAGATTAGTATAGAGAAAGGTGGATTAAGAATGTGGGCAGGGGGAATCTCCTTTTTTTGTTTTTTCCTTTCTTCCTGTAGACATGATTAGGCTTAGATCAGTTTAGCCAGTGGCAAGATGCAGCATTATTCTAACCTATGGACTCTTTACATTATTTCAGGCCAGAGGTTTAATTTTGGCAGAATTTCATGTAGTACTCTGCAGTGAGGTACAAGACACTTCATCAAGGTTAGGAGTAAAAGCAACAGTATTACAAAGAAGGGCCCTTAATACTTTTACATCACACTGGTTACAGTGAGAAGCTATTAAAAATATTAAAAATAAATTATTAAAAGAATTTTAAAAATGCTTATCCTCTGGTAATTAACTTCCTATTTACTCAATCTGAAGAGTTAAAAACAAGCACAAAACCCAGCCACAAAGTAGGTCATAATTCTCTGAAAAATCAGACATAAGGTCATGACCTAGATGAAATAGAGTTTGCTTCATAATGATCCTGGGAAAGAACGGATCGGCCAGTGGTAGGGAATCAGCATGTCAAAGGGAATTGTAAATGGGAGCTTTGCAGAGCTTCTCATCTCTTCCAGATGGGTTCATCTCCAGCTCAGGTCAGTATTGATTGAAAACTGTTACTCTGCACAGTCTGTTCAGTGCCCAGTGACTCTGGGAATTGAATACTGTTCCCAGCAGACAAGCAGTTGCATCACATAAAACCACTGCCAGACCTGAAATTAATTTCTAATTTTGCTGGCAGCCTTCCAACAGAGAGGTCAGGCCAAGGAGTAGCCATAAGGATGAGAATTCCTCCAGGCAAAGCTGGAGGCATGTGGGGGGCACAGAGCACAGGGAAGGGCAGATGTGGCAGGGCAGCAGCAGGTTTGCATGTCTGCTGTTCAGGCAGGGACCTCAGTCTCCTGAGTGCTGGTGAACAGCAAGTTCAAGGGCTGCTCCCAGGTCTCCGCTGTGAGAGGGAACTCATGGCAAGAGAACAGGCTGGAGAGAGACACCAGCACAGCCAGAGATGAGGACCAGCAAGGCGGGGCAGCCTCTCCCGTGGCCCTGCCCCGCGAAGCTGCCGGTAACTCCCGGCAGGACACACAGGTGACTCCAGGAGTCACACCAACAGAGGCAGCGTGACAAAGGGTCACTTAGAGAACTCATTCTGGGGCACGTTATTGCCAGTGGGGGGGTAGGAGGAATACAAATTTGATAGGGTACTACAAAAGTTTAAATGATATCATGTGTGCAGATAAATATTGCTCTTTATCTGCATGTACTAGGAAAGAAAGTAAAACATCCCGCGTTTCTTTTCCACTTCTGCTGGCTTCTGTGTTTGGACAGTGTCAGACTATTTTTGGGTGGAGAAATTTTGCTTGCTAAGGAATACCAGGGAGGAAGCATTTAGTTTTCAAAGTCACTGGGTTGGAGCTTATTCTTGCCATTTGTAAGGAGAAACCCAAACATTATGTGGACCTTTTTTGCTCCAGTTAACCATACAAGAAACAGCAACAAAGCCAGGAAGTGTTGTAGTTTGCAATATGGGAAAGCTTGCTTAAAAAGAAATAGTAATAGGAATTACTGAAAGCAAGGAAGTAATTTTTGGAGTGAAATTTCTTCAACACATTTATATTTCTATAAGATTAGTTAATATTCTTGCAGGAGATTCTTGCATGTGATGAATCACACTGCCCCAAGCCATGTAGAATGATGCACTGCTGATACTGAATAAATTTAACTTATCTTCAAATCACAATTGAGTGCCTGACTTTCATTTTATGGTAGAACTAATCCCAGGAAAGTCTGGATGAGTGATACCACTTTCAGGTATCAAGCACAGGAAAATGCATGCACACATAAACTGACCCTACAATATAAAGTCTCAGCAGGTTATCACTTTTCTATTTAGCACATTCAAGAAATACTGCACTGCTTTTGCACTGGGCTGGGGTAGAGCTCAGTTTCTCCACAGTAGCTACTACGGGGCTGTGGTTTGGATTTGTGCTGCAAGCAGTGCTCATAGTTGATGGTGTTTTCATTATTGCTGAGCAGGGCATACATAGCCAAGGCCTTTTCTGCACCACCCACCAGTGAGCAGGCAGGGGGGCACAAGGAGCTGGGAGGGGACAGAGCCAGGACAGCTGACCCCAAGTGACCAGAGGGGTATCCCATCCCATATGGCATCATGCTCAGCACATAGAGCTGGGGGAAGGTTGGTGAGGGGCTGCTGCTCAGGAACAGGCTGAGCATTGGTCTGTTGGTGGTGAGCAGTTGGGGGTTTTTTGCATCACCTGTCTTTCTGGGGTTCTGTTTCTCTCTCTTTCACAATTTTCTTTTCATTACAAATTCTTATCAATATTATTTTATTTTGGTTATTAAACTGTACTTATCTCAACCCAAGAGTTTTCTCACCCTTCCAATTCTCTTCCCCATTCCACCAGGGGCAGTGAGTGAGCAGCTGTGTGGGGCTGATTTGTAGAGCTGGGATTAAAACAAAATGTACAACAATTTATCTCCTCTCATTATCCCCTCTCCCTCTCTCAATCCTCCCTGCTTCTCTCCCAGTTCCACTCTATCTTTTGCTAACTATCTTCTTGCCTGTAACCTCTTGAACTTGAGCAAGTTTTTTATGTGTCAAAGGGATTGTTTCTCACACCACTGAAATACCCCATGGCAGGGCACAGCACAGGTTTTGAGGCTGTTAGAGGCCAGGCACTGAGGCAGCTGTAACAAGTGACAGATTTTTGTATCTACCCACTGAAATGCTGTTAATGCATCATACATGGAGTTTGATGCTGTAATGGAAAAAATCAATGCTAGGATCACACTTCCACCACAAGTGAAATGGCTAGTTGTGCACACCAGTAATTACACTTCTTGGTGTTTTACACAAGGCTCACAGTATTTTTTGTGGAGCTTTTTATCACTGTATATTAGTGATTTTGCCAAAGCTGAGCCACAAATAAAGAGGGAAATATAGTGCTCAATTAAAAGCAGCCCAGGTGCAGTAATATAATTTGTATGAGGCAAATTTACCAACTGCAGTGGGTGTAGTTCTCTGATGGTGATCAGATTGACTATTCCCTGTAGCCTCATCTAGCCCCAAATGTTGGAACTAACCCTGGAATAAGGTCCACATAGGGAGATGCTCTGAGCCCACCTGAAGGCTCATCACTTGTGATTTCTACCTTCACACCCCACCTTAGGAGCAGAATACAGCTCTATGCTATCAGCTTCCACATGCCAGCAGTACTGCCAAGGGGCTGCAGATCTCAGAGTAGCCTGGGGGGGCTGCCCTGCCAAACTAAGTGTAGAAGTTTGGCCAAATGTGCCTCAAATCTATTAACTTAATTTCAGAACTAAAGGTCAGTTTTGTTAATACTTATAACACACGATGCTATATCTGGTGAGAGTAATGAGGTCTTGGCTAATGCATCATTTAATGCTGTTAAAATTTTGCTGAAACTGCCAGGCTGGGTTTTTTGTTGTTGTTGTTTGTTTTTAGCAGCATGAACATCTTGGGTTTGCTTGAGTGAAATGAAGAATTAGATCCTGCTGGAACAAAATTCGAACATAGTTTCTGAAGCTGAAAAATGGCATTAAATTAGGTCTTTTCAGTACAAACTAATTCAGGTTATTATTGCATGAATAGCCTCTCAAGAGAAAATATAAATGGAAAATATATATTTAAGATACAACTGCTCAGACATTCAGCAAAATAGATGCATTCTTGCTTTTACATCAAACAGCCTGTTAGAGCTGAGGTGACTAAAACACCCCCCAGAACCGTTACTTGGCCTACACAACCTCATGTCAGAGCCTGCTCAGATCTGCAGTGTGAGCTACCCTGGAGCTTGGTCTGAAGGCACTCTGTCCTGTCTCAGCATGGAGGCTGCAGCTATTTATTCCTTATTTTCTCCTAGAGGGGTCTTCAGAGGAAGCCAGGTGCTTACCAAGCAAAGCTTTCCAGAATGAAGGGTGCTGAGGGAAGGGGGGCAGTGTGAGGAGCCAGAATACATTAGCCAGAGGCCAGATACCAAGGATATAAAGGAAAATAGAAAAGTGGAGGGAATTTTGCCTGTTTGAAACAGGTCCTTAATGAACATGCTAAGATTTGATACAGCAGAGATCGATGACTTCTTAAAACCACAGACCACTTGTGTAGATAACATCGGGTATAACACAGGGAAAAACCCCAAACAGCTGAGAAGGCATCTCTCTGAGAGTGTTTAAGGGTAACTCTCTCATTTAGAATACCGTGTAACACTAGTTCTCAAAAAGAAAAGGAAAAGAAAAAGCAGGTCAAAATCTGGAAAAGCAGCAAGAGGGTCTCAAAATGAAAGAGTAATGCCTCTAACAATGAGGTGTCAATAAGAGCTGAAGTGTGAAGTTGGGCTGTTTCTGCAGGTTGAAACTTGTCTCAAGGGAGGGGTAAAGCAGATTTGCCTTAATGCAGAGTCCTGTGTGATTCCCAAGGGAGGCTGGGTGCCCATTACCCACAGCTGACATGCACTGTCAACTTCTGGTGGATCAGAATCCTGCTGATGTTATTTCCTAGTCAAATCCCTTATTATTACTTTCAGAAAAAGGCAGTCCTGGAGTTGTAACACCAGCCCTGTACCAAGTGTCTGCACTAAAGAATCGTTTCACAGATACTGTTTTTCAGAACTGTCTACAGATAAAAAATGTGGGCTTAAAATGAATCCTTACAGGATATCCACTAAGTGGATTCATGGCTGATCATTCACATTTACTGCTGTCTCCTGAGGGGATGCTGCTTAACAAGCTCACCGGATGGCATGGCTAATTTGTAAGTCAGTGTTTCAGCTTTGTCACTTACAACATGCAGCATCTTTTTATGCAGCAAGAACATCTTTAATTTACATACTCAGCATCATCAAGCTGTTCAGGTGTGACCATGCTATAAAACCTACATGATTCTAGTACAGCTTTGTGTAAACATTATTTATTTATTTGCCCTATCAGCCTACGTCAGCACAAAATAAAAGCAGGCAGAAAAGGCACATGAATTTTCTTTACCTTAAAAATCAGTCACAACAATCTTGTTCCTACAAAGACCATACAGGCTGTAAATCCATATTTTATGTCTAAACATATCTGCTTCTTGCAGTCTTTTCCAGTGATTTACAATGCCAATTATGCTAGAATTGGACATATGGAATGGCATCATCGGGGATGATGAAGGTCTGCAAGCTTTGTATAAAGTAAAAGTATTTTAAGCAACACAGCAGTTAGATGTTTGTTTCCCAAGAAAAACCAAAATGTACAGCTTTCTTCACCCAAATTAAACCAAAGCCTCAAACCAAACGAAAGCAATACATCACTAGAGCAAATATAATGGTGAAATAATTTTACATATGCATCCATAGAGGACATCAGAGTGATCAATTTGCATACCCAATTCTGAAATAAGATTCCTGTGTGACTAGTTCGTTTTGTCCCAATCTTTTGTTCCATCTACAGGAGCCTCCACCTGTGCTGCCAGCCAGCTGCAATAGGCTGTTACACAACACATGTCCCAGTTAGGCCCTAAAACTGGTTTCACCCAGCTCTCAAGATTTCATTTCTCATGAGAAAAGCAATTTACTACTTGTGATGTGTATTTACAGCTTCTGGTAATGTCCTGTGCCTTCAAGGCCCTGCTGACATCGTTTTCCTGTGCTCTTGGTGGCCTGCACTGTACTGCCCTGCTTTTCTTCCGTGAACTTCAAGGCCTGGCTTCCTGATAAAATAACTCATATTTCACTACCACAATGTGTGCATCCCCACTCTGAGGACACTGGATAGTTCAATGTACAGAAATGTGGTCTGTTAGGATGTGCATAAAATAAGCAGAGAGATTTAAATAGATACAACACTTTCTTAATGTTCTATTATTAATATATCTTTGTTATAGCAATATGACTGCTGTGTTATCAAAACTGCTTTACAACAGATGCAAACTTTTAACCAGGCATATTGCTTGACACAGTCTAGAGGGCTCTTTGAAGTCAGAGGGTGAATAATTGAACCAGCTTAACTTTAAATCCTCTCAGAAAGCACACAGTTTTTGGAATCAAGCAACTGCAGTTTGCTTTAGAATGACGAGCTTTTAAAAAAGCTAAATCTAAAGGAAATGTTATTACTGTTTCACAATCTATTTTTATTTTTTCTGTTACACATACGTCATATACATCTCTGTGCCTTGGAACATGGGTTTGTTCACTGCCTGTCCAGGGCCTAACAACAGGATGCCAGATTCACAGCTATTTACATTGCTTGACTCCCACTGCCTGCCTAAATGTCAATTATAATGAAACAGAAGTAGAAACATGATGGGGAGATCTTTTTGACTGAGCTTTCTTTTATTGTGCCTTGTTTTTCACAAGGGTTTGTCATCTTTCATCACAGTATCCAGTAATCAGTCTTATCCATCTTTTGGTATTTCCCATCAGCAATCTGTTCAGATTCTAATCAGCTTTAAAACACTAAACTGTATCCATTTAAAACATGCCCTTTGTATTGATAAGAAAAGGATGTTTAGGGTGAAATGAATACACACAGAGCCTTAAAGAACATGTCCCTATTTTGGGCTGCTGCATTATCCCTCCATGCCAGTCCCAAACAGCCTCCCTGTGACTAACATTGCCATGGCCTGATTTACACACCGTATCGGCAGCTCATTATCATATTTTCATTTCTGGGTGGCTCAACTCCTTTGAGAAATTGGATGTAATAGCTTTCTACACAGAAAAAGATATAAGTACCTATTAACCTATAGCAATTTACCACAGCATTTATAAAGATATGAATAATGTGCAGAGTCATGCACGTCTTACTAATGCAGACTGAATTATTCATTGCAAAGCTGGGCAATATTTTTATCAAATACTGATTATGGATAAATATTTTCTTTATTCAGTACCTTGATATATGTTTGAATAACACTTTGCAAATAATTCTTCATGCAAATGTTGCACTGAAATATTAGCACTTTCTTCCTTTGAATAGTTATTTCCAAATCAATTTCCTTTGTGTTATTTATTCATTTTAAATGAATAAATTGTATTCATGGAGCTTGTTTCTCTCTAGGCTAATAAACAGACTTGGTGTTAGCCCCCAAGTACTTGTAATTTCAGCTTCAAACATGCAAGCTCTTGCAGACGAGTGGATCTCTATGCTATCACAATATTTCTGGCATCAACATGGAGATAAAAGAAACACAGGAAACGAAGGAAAAGCGACTCAAATTTTCAAAATAGGAAGTCATTGCATATATATTGGTTGATACATCCTTATTCCATTGACTGCCATTCTTTATGTTGGTTTTGATCTTTCTGCCCTTTTCTTCCTTTAATGTCTGAATACACTTAATCTCGTATTTTCTTGTCTATTTTTTTGAGATTGACCAATTTACATTTGCTTGCAATTAGTCCCCAATTTCTGATCAAATGTTGCTCTTGCAAGACTGTAAGTACACAAACTCTATAAATAATTCTCCAGCCATGCAAATATTCTCCAAGACTTAACCCCAAGGTATGCAGGTGCTACTTTTATCGCCTTTCCTTAAAATATCAAATATAAACACACCATCACCATGACCAAATTTCACCTTTGTCATCAGTGGCCAAAACAGGACAGCTCTGGCATTTCGTGGTATAAAACCTTGTGGACAGCCTGCACTTCCTAAGTTTCAGGGAAAGTATTTCTTCTTATAAATAATACACAAGATGTGCATATACCGTGAGGTAAAATGTGGCCAGTGATTCCCAGCTCCTGGAGGCACAGGGTGGCTTGTCCATAATGATCAGGGCTCCCTCCCTCTTAGAAAGGTCACACACATATTACAGGATGGCCCTTCTTATTGTGAGACATCATCATTACTATCCTTATTACTGTTATTTCTGCTACTATGGTAATGCCAACAACAGGGAGCTGGCTTTTTTCAAATGCCCCGTGTGAAATATTGTGGTGGCTGTGCTGCAGCCCTCTGGAGCAAGGCTTTTACAGGCCATGCTGTTGGCCTGGCCTGGGGTGTGCAGGAACATGGGGGCTCTGGGGTGACACTGGATAACCAGCCAAGGTGATGGGGAGTCAGATCCAGCAGAGTTAGAAGAGACTATTCAAAATAGTCTAGAGAGAGATTTCAAAAGCATGCTCCTGAGCCAAACTGAAATGCTGGTGCAGGTGCACCCTACAGTGTGTGCACAGATGTTACTCTCCTGCAGCAGATCAAGCTCCCTTCTGCTAGAATGAAATGCTATTTAAAAAATGCTTCTAACTGCAAATTGGCATTACTGCTTCCTCCCACTAATGAGGCTTTGGCTAACCATTTACTAGCATTACAATTTACCTGTACTCAGCTTTGCACTTGCATTTGCTGATCACTGCAGCTGAAGCAAAAGAAAATAAACACATTGAACGCATGCACACATTACTTAAATATAATGCACATTATGGCGTTGTCCTCAAAATTAATAAGAAAAACAAAAAGCAGATTCATAGAACAGCATCTCTGTCTACTCTGCCAGCTATTTAAAAGTCTGTTGTGATCTCTGATCAGCCAGATAAGAGTCAAGATATTTATGACTTTGTAATTTTCGAACATAGAAAAATGTAATTTGTAGCTCCTTTTAAAAGAAAAAACTGGTGTGTTGAGAAAGAAAAGATAATAGCAGCACAGGTTCTGGCCAGATCTAAATCCCAGGTGACGCAGAGAGAGAGGAGATTAGGACAGGATCCTGTGGTCCAGTGACAGCCAAAACAAATGGTCATCATCCAGTTCTAGTTTAGGCAATTTTCCATTCACCTATGTCATGTCTTTTAGAACAATAACCATAGGAATTATTTAACATTTTTATTTACTCCCACTCTTCTGCTTATAGATGAAGGCTACAGCAGTTACCATCATGAAACAGGACCATATGGCTTCAAGATCAGAAACAAATTTGCTAAACCCTGACTTTATTGTTTTAATTCCTATCTTGATAATGAAACACCAAATGAGAACAGAATTCAGCCTAAGAGATGAGGTGTCAGAATAATTTTATATCTTGTCACTAGGTAATGACTGTAATGGTATCTCTTACTTAGGTACCTTCATTAACAACTTAATGGTGAGAGCGTATTTTAGCAATTGTGAACATGTGGAATACTCCATGTTCTGGGGCAAAAGATTAGCTTAATGAACAGAGAGCCAATTTCCTGAAGAAGTGCCTTATATAGTTCCTGATTTTAAAAGAAGAACAGTAACATGGACAATTTATCATTACAAGGTATAAAAACACTTACCTTCATGGTTTGGTGCATTTATAGCATTCCTGCAGAGAGGAGAGAGATTAATAGATTTTTCTCATGTGGTAAAATAGGTGGAAATCTGTTCTTCCAAATCCTTTTGCTTAGTAGAGAAACATTCATTACCAGGAGATTGGGTTCAAAGAGCAAACCATCACTTAGCCTCTCAGTCACTTCATGTTTCTCTACATGCTTATTATGTTTTTAGGCACCTTTGAAAATGTGGCCCCCAGACACCCAAACACTGTGAATAGAGCTCTGATAAATGCTCATACTTTTCAAATACAATGTACTTTATTTTGTTATAAGCAAGTAGCTTTAACCTTAGTGGTCAAGAAACAATAGCAATAACAAAACCTCAAAACAACAGTGCTGCAATCTTCAGCAGAAATAAAGAAGCTGCAGCAAGGAACAACCATGAACATTATATCATCTAGTCCATCTTGCCAACAAATGATGTTTCTCTACAGCCTTGGCAAGCAAACCTGGTAATTGGGCTTGCCAAAATAAAAACTGGCAAGAGCCTTGATACCTGATGTTTAAAGAAAAGAAATGAGTACAAACCTAGTATTTACTTTGTCTGCATCTTTTTCAGAATTGAAGCAGAAAGGCTTCAGTGTCCTTGAATATTCATGCCCAGGAAAAAGCTGAATTAAATTTGCTGTCTTGGTATTTCACAGTTCATGCCATCTTGCATTTTTCCAGTAAGTTTAAGTAGAAAGAATTTGACAGGAAAGGTTTAATTTTCTTTTCCTATTTACTAAATATAAGACACAGTATTTACCAGCCTACATCTGCAAGTTATGACAAGCTTACCATAATATAAAAAGACTGTGAGTTTAGGGAACTGAGATTTAGCATATTAAAAGATTATAGTTTTAGACAGTCTCAAGCTCTCTTACTGTTCTGCAGCAAAACCCTTTTGTCTTTGAGCTCTCAAGCCAGCAACACTTTTCCAGTGCAACCATTCTACTTCTTGTTGACTCCGAATAACATACTTGCACAAGGAAAGTGGATTCTGTCTGTCCAGAAAACCATAACGTGTTAGTGGTCCTCTGTTATATAAGATTAAATAAGCTGGACAGATATCAGACAAACATCTCCAAATAGAAGATATCCTCATTCTCACACAGGAGTGAAGTTACATGAGATACTTGGAAATTTGGATGGCAGCAACCAGTTTGGTGATGAACACTTAACTGGACAAAATGCTTTCTCCTATAATACTATTTTTTGTTGACACCAGTCACCAAACAAATCAGACCAAATACGGGATCTTTAGTCTGGTGGTGCACAAAACCCATTCTGCTTTGAGGTCGGGGGGGACTGGAATGGTGACTGCCAATTCAATTTAGATGAACTGAATTTCTAGTTCATAATTAAAAACTGTGACTTGCTTCTAACATACACACACATGGAAATGTTGTCATTTCAGTATTTTACTGAAAAATAAATGTTACGCGTGATTTACGCCCTACAGACACTCAATAAATGTGTAAAACAAATGGATTCATGTTGCATTATTTTCAACTAAATCTTCCTTTTCATAATACCTAAGTTTACATGAGCTGTGGCATCATGTATTCTGACTTCACTGTTACCCTATCACTTTTGGTTGTGAAGTATCAGAGTTCTCAAATACCAAATAATTAACTGATTGTGGGAAATCTGAACAAAAAAAATTTCTTTTCCCAACATGAAGCTGCTGTTCTCAGAGAATCAATAAGAAACAGAAAATGTTAAATATATGTCAATAGAAGAAAACTGCTGGAAAAAGCAGATATTCAATTTTACCATGCACCAGAACCACCTCTCCCTTCTGATGCCTCTCCCTCACTTCTTAGCTAACTCCTATCCATTTATGATGACTGCCAATAGAGATTCTCACACATCAGTATTATTCCACCACAAATAGTACAATCATGCTAATTTTATTCACCTAAAGATTTCAAAAACATAGTGCTTGTGGTTGGAGTTATACAATAAGGCATTTCTACAAAAAGCGATGCTTTGCTGTGATTTCTTGCATTAGTAAACAAAGCAATGATCAGAAAATGAATATAATCATTTTAATGAAAATTTACATTCTCCTAGCAAAAAGCTGCTTTTGAAGAGTAAGTGATCAAGGGATGCCAATCAATGAGAAGCTGGCTCAGAGACAGAAAACAAAAAATAGAAATATCTGGTAATTTTTCTATGTCACATAAGCTTGATTGCAAAATACTCCTATGTACCATAATAAAATCAATCTGTTTTGCTAAATTTATTAATGAATGAGTAATGAGAGAGTAGAGAAAATAATAATTTTTTAGGCAGGAAAAAGATGAGGAAAAAACCCCTCAAGTAGAATTTGACAAAACTAGAGAGTGGGTGTGTTGATGAAAATCCCCATAAAGATTTGTATTAAAACATGCTGCAGACCTGAAATGGGGTATTCAGCCACAATACAGGTTTAAAAATCCTGCAGGATTGCATTTGTGTCTGATCAGGGAAGCCAGCAGGCTCTGCTCTCCAGAGGCTCCAGATACACCCACCACAGTCTGGATGAAGGCACTGGGTCAATCATTACCAGATTGATCAAGGTATCAGGTTGTTCAAATATTTTCTTGTCTTTCTTATGTATTTCTCACCAAAAACATAAACCACTGAGATCTCCTTTGTTATAGGCAGTTTCTGTAGCAAGTGGTTAAACCCCTATTTTTTTCAAAATGACGCAGACTAAGCACAAACTGAGAGCTGCCTGGAGATAACATACACATCAAGCCTATGGTACCATTTCCTTGGTCAACAGATACCACAGAGTAATAGCAATGCTGTGCTCACCATTTTTTTCCATTATTGACCAAACAGGAATTTTTAGGGACAGAACATGGTAGGCACCTTGGAACGACTCTATTTTTCGAGTGGCAAACCTGGCACAAGTAAGCCTTGCCTCTTAGAAGAGGGTCATTCAGTTCTTTCTGAGGGACCAACATGCTGCTAAAGGGCCAAAGCTCCACGAGAAAAAGAAAATGGCTCAGCTGGCAAGACAAGACACCTGCTGCATATGCCTTACACCAGGCTTTAAGCAAAGCCAGATCTCTGACAGCAGTTTCTAGCCAAACCCTCTTGACTCAAATGGCATCCTGTCCATCTGTGGTAACTAAATAATTCAGAATTGCCGCAGTGGGGAGACTTCATTTTGGTCTTATTAATAGATGACAGCAACCTTGGGCCAGTCTTCCTTCCCCTTGGTTTGACTCTAATTAATCAAGCCCTCAAGCTGGATACTAGTTTTCCTACCAGCATGGCCTTGGCACTTAAAAACCCAGGATTATACATCAGATGTAACATTAGGTGAACCAAAGAATCTCAGCCTGCAACTCAATTCAGCCTGTTAATTCCAGGAAAAACAGTCATGTCCTCAAAGTCTTTGTGCTTTGCTGAATCCCTAAAAAAAGTTCTCTTTCAGAGAGAATGTCAAGTGTTATCCCCACTGGGCAGGAGTTACTCAAGCACATATGCTCATCACTGATTTGCTGCCAGTGCTCGTGTGACTGCCTGCCTGCCAAGAGGGACACAAAGTGCACATCTGACACACAGAGGCTGACCCTGGATGTTCTCTGCCTGGCAAACCACTGCTCTTTGGTCCACAGTATTATTTATTATCATCAGAAACAGGGCAAGGGAAAACTTCTGAATTTGTGATTTTCCTTGAATTATTTATAGGGACATTGAGCAGAACAGAGTAATTTTTAAGCTAGGGAATCACTGTTTCCTAGCTGACAGCCCGTGAACCCATCCACCAACTGCAGGGTGGAAAACTTTTAATAGCTGAGTTACAAAACGCACGATGAGTTTATGATGGTGTGATGGATGCACACATTAAACGCCAAGAAAATAAAACAGCTACAACATGATCTGTGTTTTACACATTGCTTTTCATGGAACCTGTTCATGCAATAAGAAATTTATATTGCATGCTGTTTGAGAGCCTGCATAGAAACTAACTTAAAGGAAATTACAAAGTACTAAAAGGTACTGTAAAAAGATGGAAAATTGTAAAAGACACATAAGGTGATAATATTTCTGTGCCAAAGTCCATAGAAAGGGTTTTTTTGATCATAATGAAAAAAATTAGCTCTCCATAACCTATTTAGTAGCAATGAAAATGTTGATTTGATTTTTCTTTTTCTTTTCTAGGAAGTCAACATAAAAAGAAAACCCAAGGCAAAATAAGACTCAAGAAGGAGGCAGAGGGGACACTGTTCCACACTGCTGAAAATAATCTGCCCAAGGAAAACCCGATTAGTGCTTTGTGGTTAGGTCATCCACCTTGTGGGATTACTTGGTTTCAGTCCCTTATTTCCCAAGGATTTAATCACTTTCCACATTAGCTATAATGAATGTCATGCAAATGTTCCTTGGATTGCATGATACAAGTATCTCAGTCCTCACTGTGTGTAACCTACCATAATATTCCCTCTGTCTCTTCCTCTTCCAGAGCCACAATTCCTAAATTTCTTCCTGCACCATGACACAGGGATCCCCTTCATCCATTCGTGCCTGCAGCCCTCTCTTTCATATAATCTCCAGGAGATTATGGTTTAAATCTACAAATCATAAGCCTGAAGAGACGATTTAGCACAGATCTATATCCTCAACATGCACGCTAGCACGTTACACAACACAGTGGACACAATGTCACCTCCTCCAGCAGCCATGTGTTAAAAGGACACCCCAGACCCCAGTGGCAATGGGTTTGATCCTAGCAGTGAAGCTTTGGGTGGCTCAGAGCACAGAACAGTCTGATCCCCTCCACAGATGCAGCAGCAGTGACCCAGTGGCTGAGCAGGAACCTTCACTGGTCAGCAGCAGCAGGACTGGGTCACTTCCACACCCTCACTGTGTTCTGCCTGCCAAGTCAGCAGAGGTGCTCCTGCTGGGGTGATGAACCTTTCCTAACTCCCAATTTGTATCACATCATCAGCCATGCCTCCTGCTGGTTTTAGGCAAGCACCTCTGTTGGATTTGGCCATTAGTATTGGCTCGGTCTATACCATTCAAAGCAAAATTCAGTAGCAAACCTTTAATATTAAAACCAGAGCAACACCATGAAAGAAAACTAGTGCATAGTAGGTCTGTTCTTTTCCAGGAGTTTTCATAGTTTCAGCTGAAGCCAACATGCATCCAACAACCATAAAAACCAGCTAAGGAACAATTATTTCACACCAGACATCAGGCTAGAAAGTCCAAGCTGACAATGTTCAGTAAAAGAAGAAAAAAACTGGACATATCTGATCCAGGAACATGCACACACACATTTTTGCAGAGCTCAAAGCTGCATCAAATCTTCTTCCAGACTCAGAATAAAAGAAACTTCAGAGACAACAATTGCAAAATTTAGGAAATCTGTGCTACAGGTAAACTTCGCTTTGGTATTTCCACATAACACTTCTCCAGTGCAAGCAAATTTTTTATCTGGATGAAGGAATTAATAAATGTGTGTACGAGCTGAACTGCTTGTTCAGAACATGGCACCACATTTGGTTACTTTTTTTTGGCTCACTCCATAAGCAGAAAAAAAAGATCTGGTCACCACGTGACTCTAGAAGAAAATGTACCTTTTTTTATTCATCTATTGTGAGATTTCAGCAGAGATTTTTTTCTTTAACACTAACTGAAAAAAATCCCTAATATGTAGAAAATCCCAATTACTCTTCTCATTCAGCTCTCAGATAATTTCCATGACCCTACATATCCAGTTCTGCTGCTGGAAAGTAATAAGAAAATTGAAGGAAATGTTTTTACAGTTCAATTTGCAATTGCTAAAGCATGACTTCAATTTGCAACACATAAACTATCTGGCCAGAAAAGAAAGAAAAAAACCTTTGCCTTTTCACCTGCTTTACAAGTGTAAAGCCATCATACACATGCCAAGTTTTCATCCAGCCATCTGCAACTGTGCCACAGCTGTCTTCAAATATGATACAAGCAAACATTATTAGGATCTCTAAACTGTGATTGCAAAAACACTACCTGAATTTATAACTTTCATAAAATTATGGATTCAGCATTTCCTTTTATAAGGTGCTGCCATGCTTAATAAAAACTTCAATAAAAAGTGTGTCAGGTTCCTGATTTGATTTTTTCAATATTCAGTACAGTATCTTTAGGTTAAGATGAAGAATGTGGAAATCAAAGGAAAATAACTGTTAGGGGATGAACACAATTTTCCAAATTGCTTAAAAGAATATATATAAATAATAATCTTTGGAATCACTGGCTTTTATTTTCCTATGGCAACTTCTAACCATCACAGGCATATAATGAATGTCTGAACATTAAGAATTTATGTGTGCTGCCTTAGATGAGCATAATTCTCAACTATTATTAATGAGGAACTATAAAACACACTTCAAGTTTTATGCCTAAATTACATGAAGTTTCCAAAAACCATAAATACATCTGTCTGTGGGTATCTACAGAGAATTATATAACACGCTTTTAAAACACGCTCATTGAGGCAGCGAAACTCATCCCAAATGAGAAAAGATCTTACAAGGAAAACTTTCTACAGAGTAATTCTTACCCTGCTCTGCTGTCTGAAATATTTATATAGATGCCTCCAGTCTAGTCAGAAAATGAAGAATTAAAAAAATGGGGAAAAATGTGGGTGTTTTTCAAAACCAGGCTTGTTATTTACAACATGGCTTGATCTTAATTTTCAATCTTCCCTGAGAAATTAATCCAGTATTTCATTGCATAGTAATTTAGGAATCAATGTAGCTTTAAAATAATAATAATGCAGATTATAGTTTTATCTTTACTTCCACATAAGTTAAATCTCTTAATAGCTACAGTGGTGTAATTTACTAGTTTTCACTTCTAAAATTCCACTTCCAATTTTTATATCACAAATTATGGCTTCAGTCTTAGCCAATTCACATTGATATTGACAATTATATTTGTGGTAATGGAACTCTGAAAAATTCTGTTTCCTCTGGCTGGAAATAAGCAGTAGCATGGACCTTCTGGATCAGCATACCTGGTAGAGCCAGTGTGGTATTGAGCTGCCACATGTTGCTTAGTGCAGGCTGGAGAGGGAACCATCACACTGAGCTTTCAAACTCCTTTAAATCAGGGCCTGCTCCTGTGAAATCTGCAGTGGCACAGCAGCAACTGCTTCCAGAGCAAAGGAGTGCTCAAGAGGAACTGGTCAGGGTAAGGGGCTGAACCAGAAGCTTTGTGTTACCCGGAGTACCTGGAACAGGCCTGCATACAAGGAGCTGGGAAGGCATGGAAAAGATGCTACTTGAGGATGCACTGAGCAGATACCCCAGAAATCAGAAGTGTACTGCAATTCTTGGGCAGTACACATCTCTGTAGCAACATCAAGACTTAGAGCATGTAAGGAATGTGGGATTATTTTCCTTGGCTTTGCCTACGCTTTTCTTCCTCATTCCAAACCCCTCATCCTTGCAATGCTCATTCAAAATATTTTGTCAAAAGTAAGTGTTCTTTTCAGCAGACAAAACCCAACAGACCCCTCTGCTGCTGCTCAGTGGCAGGTGATTAAAACCCATCTACAAAGTGCTCAGTGTAGCTGGCCGTATAAGCAACTTAAGAACCTACAATTCTCAAAGCCAGCACGTGGATGTATGTGCCTGAGCTAAGTCAACACAGTACAAGCAGCTAATAGCACTACATTAGTTATAATTTCTCAACTCACAATACCTCACCTAGCCAGAAGTATATGAAATACCCTGCAATTTTCAGGAACAGGAAACAAAGTTTCTAAGGGCTTAAAGAGAATAGCAGCATCTTAAAAGTAATGGAGGCAAAATAAGATCAAAAGTGAACTGGGTGCCATAGACAGCAAAAAAGAAATACATCTTTTAAAAAGTAATGCTGAATGGAAATTTCAAAGGTAATATTAAATGCTTTTCTTGCGGCAAAATAGGAAAGATTTTAACCACAATGCCTATTTTTCATGTAGTCAAAAGCATTTTTCCCTGAAAAACATGTAGGCTAAATGTAGTAAAACACAGGAGAATTGAAGCTGCTGTGGTCTTTGGCAGGTAAGTACTGTAGGAAAAATTAGGAGGTGCAAATGAAAGTGCAAGTGCAAGCAGCAAGTGAGCACTTTAAAGTTCACAAATCTTGCTTGAGCAAGCTAAAGCAGCTTGTAAGATGAGTCAGCAGGCAGAAGAGGCAATTAGAGTAACAGAGCAAGGGGAAATGAAACAGAGAATGAAGAAACAACATTCCCACTGGAAAATTTCCAGCATATGACAGAAACAAAGCTTCCAGAGGTCAGCAGGTCTGCACTAAATCACTAAACATTTACTGGATAAAAGCTGTTTGGATACTGCATTTCCTTTCTTCATGTTTACTCCACAAGAACTGCTGGAACTGTGAACGTGGGACCAGGCTCACAATGTCTTATGTTTTCTAAGTGCTCTTAGTCACCCTAACGAGATCTGCTGTTTTGCAAGACTTCTATAGAAGCAGTTTTGCCATACACAAAGGAGGACACAGCTTCAGATTCACCTGCTACTCATTTATATTGAAAGAAGCTGTTAACACCTTGAGCACGTTAACAAGGTAATACTCCTGCAGACAAAGTGATTCTGAGAATCCAGGTCAGGACTGGAAAAGGGACCAACTTTCCAGATGATGGAAGTTCAACCATGGGAAAAACAAAAAAAAAAACCCACCAAAAAATACCCCCCCCCAAAACAACCCCACCCCACAACAAACAAAAAAACAAACAAACAAACAACAACAAAAACCACAAAAAAACCCCAACAACAACAACAAAAAAACAACCCAAAACCAAAAACCAAACAAACTAAACAGGAGAAAGTTCTCCTGTAAGCATGATTTGGGAGACAATTATTTGTTCAAAACAAGCAGAGAACACCACAAATTCTTCCAGCAGTATATTTTTTTTGTACAGAAAAACTAAGGTAGGAGTCAAAAAAACATACACCTGGGTTGGCTGTGTTTATCAAAGAGCATTTTTGGGCACAAAAGTGAGTTTTTAAGAGCACTTTTTCTCTCAAAATCGGAGACCTGGATAGATTTCAGCAAATTTGGTCTTACTGAGGAGAGTAAAAACTTCCAACTGCAGAGATATTTCAGTGCTCATTTCTGGCTATGAAGCTTAAACGTTTGGCTTGTGCTTTTTCAGATGGGAAAACCAGACTTGTTTCTGGCCAAATTTTAGTAATTTTCTCCACTTTATGGGTTTGGCAGTTTGAGCAGCCTGAATATACTCACTTCAGCTTAACAAACCAATATATTCTCAGTGAAAAAGATGCCCAGCAAAACATCCATAAGCCATTTTTCAGTGCCTTCAGTTTAATTTGTCTAACATACCAGTTCCTGGAGAATAGTGACATTGTTTTTCTGTTCTTAAGTCTGGTTTTGACAACAACCAAATTTCTCTCTTCCTGAAGGTGTCTTCCTTATTCCAAGATCATAAGTATGTTTTCCTACATTAGCATTCTTCTGCTTGAAAGACATTCTGCCTTTCAATAATGTACACTTCCAGCTGAGATGAGTGAAATCAAGGAGGGACTGGATGCATGGATAGCAGATTGCCTGCAACTTATTATTTTTATATTAATGTAATCACACCTGCTACATGGAGCTTTTAATGAAGAGGAACAGGTAACAGTTGCAGGATACAGCCCACATACTGCACATAGCAATACTCACTCCTTGATGGATCTTCTGCATTTGTTCCTCTGGTGAAAGCCACCTGTGTTTCAGTCATGGTGATCTGATTCGTACATTTAAATTTGCACCCCACCCATGCAAGCCACATTTTGTCCCTGTGGTTGTTTCACAACTGCTACAGCCAAGGGCAAAGTGACAGCAGGAGGCTCTTCCCAGCATCACCTCTCCCAAAACCACCTCTTGCAGGGCAAGAAGCTCCACAGCTCTGCAGTCAGCTCTCTCATCTTATCTGTCAAATTCTGGAAATCACTGTAATATGAAAAGGGGTGGCTCTGCTGTAGTAAAAAAGGCTGTTTTTTAAAGGAACACTACACTTCAACTGAACCCCTCTGGGCAGGTCCACATACTTTACTCACACACCACCTGAGTGGAGATTTCCCTCTCTCTGAAGCTTCTGCTTCCTGTAAAGTGCTAGAGAAGCCAGATACCCATAGCAGCTGATTCAGGACTTGCTGTGATCAGATGACTTCCACAGCTTGTTTGTCTTCAAGAAAACTATCTAGCTCTCAATCTTGCTCTTTCCTCACAATTTTATGTTTTTGACCATTAAACAAGCTGAAGGTATCTCCACAATGAAAATTGCAATTTTTAGGATAAAGAAATATGTGAGTCAAGCCCTGGAGTACATTTCTTGCACTTCAGTGGGAATTCTGAGCAAAGCACCTTGGTGACCCTCATCTCTTGCAGTATCACCCACTAATGCTTTATGTACCAGCAAGAATTACATTTATATAAAAAAGAAGTTACAAGGATCATTTTCTTTTCAGTTACCTAGAACATTCAGGATAATAACACAAACCAGTCAAGCAAATCCCTCTTTAAACTAGATTTTATCTAAATTTAAACTAGCAACTCATTTTGGTCATTTGCTACTCATACTTCTTCATCCTTTAATCACTTTACCTGACAGAGATTTTTGTAGCTCTAGATAGCACCCATTTTTATGAGAGCTGATTATTCCATTGACACGTCTGCTTTTAGTTTCTAAACTTAGACTTCTTTTATCCACATCTCCTAGCAATTCCTTTTAGCTTAACATTTTTTGTTGCTTTTCTACACAAAAAATTGTACAAAGTCTGCCTTGTCTGAGCAGCAAAAGACAAGCCAGTTAATACTAAAACAAGTTCTTCAAATTCCTCAGATTTTCAGCTTCAGAGCTGGGGGAGGCTGTTCACTGGCACGATTTACAAACCAATTTGTTTGGCCTTTTCTAGGCCACTGAATGAACTTGCTTTTCCACATCAGACCATTCTTAGTATGGAGCACTTCCACCTTTAATTCTGGGGTGCTTACTTCTAGTGAACTCTCAAAACCAGACCATTTTTATCACCAGTATGTGGAGTTCATGTTTGATTTCAGTGATAGTTCTACTCTACAGAAAAACATCTGCAGTATAATAAAAGGTTTTTCATGAGTACTGTCATGGCCATGTATTTGAGTTGTGCTATTCTTACTTGCCAAATAGCATGGGTGATCTTAAAAGCAACAATTACCTGGCAACACACACACACAAATCTTTTCCAGGACAACCTGCACAGTCCCAAATTTCAGGGAAATCTTACTTAGCAGTTGTGATTGCAATTCCTGTTTTCCCTAGATTGACAGTATGACACTGTGCTCAGCTATATAGAGATGGAGGTGTGTAAGCCCTTGGCAAGAATCTGTCTTTGGAAAGAGGGGGCATGTGTCTTGATGCTAGCACACCAACGTGCCACAGCAAGTACAAAGAAAGGTAAATGGGACACAGCATTTATAGATATGTGGAGCTTCTTGGAGAACCCTGCTGTAAGAGTCAAGTGAATTGCACAACTGCAAAACCCATTAGCATCGCTGGGGCTTTACATCCTGAGAATGTCAACCACACTAGCTGCAAGCATCTTGACGAAAAGCAACAGTAAGGAGTGGTAAAAGACAAGTAGATAGATTACTTTAATTTCATTTTGTTTAAACTGCTACTTATTGTAAATCTCCAAGAAGGCCTTGATTTCCTCTCTGCACTCTTTATATGTAGCAGCAGCTCCTTCAACCACATAAACCAAATGGGCCAAGTTCTCTCTAAAAATATTTCACGGAGTTTAGACTTGTCTGAAGGAGTAACAGGAGGATGAACTGAACTCACAGACTATATAAACTAGGAATTATATTCCAGTCTTGAGTCACTGTGTCACTCTACCAATAAACTTCTGTGACATCTCATATTGGATTTATGTGGAAGACCAGTAAAAAAAAATAGCACAAAGCTTTTAAAGACTCTTGCCTAAAGGTAAAGTCTCTTTTTATGCCACAGACCAGGAGATTTTATCAAATTTTCACAAAGGACACAAAAACAATAGCTTTATGCCTTACAGTCAGAAAAGCACCAGAGGCATCTCATGACCTGATGAGACGAGGACAAGTGCAAGCAATAGCTGATGTTTCAGAAGCAAATGGCACAGATTACTTCAGCAGAAACTCAAACATCTCACATGCATGGCTTCAGCAATGGAAAACAACAGCACTGCTTCAGCAGCCAGAACATCAATTTTATGTCACCGTGTGATTCAAAAGGAAAACAGAACTCAGTAATGCTTTGAGCAAACACAGACATGACAGTTCTTATTGTAGCAGATGAAAAAAGGACAAAGCCAGGGCAGAGAGGACGTTCAGCACATCTCTGACTGAGAAGACACAAAATAATAGAAGTTGCTGGTAAGAACGTCGACAGGGGTGAGGAGAACTACTCTGATGTCGCCAGGGAGAGCTACTGGAACAGCAATAGAAACATAGAAAAGAGGGAACCACAAAGTTTGAGAACTATCACCTTGAAAATCAAGGTGAGGCTATAGTGGAAAGTTTACTGCCCATGCACTAAAGAGTGCTCCAGAAGATTAGTAATCCTGGGCAAAGCTTGGCCTGGCAGACAAAATCTTCTTAAGCCGGTTAGATACAGGAGAATAATTTCCTTTGGCCACTCTTATCAAAGACCTCACCAGTTTCTACACCAAATGCCAGACTTATGTCTCATACCTTTCCTTCACTGATATAAGAGGTGACATACATCTACACGTATTTTTAAATTAAAAACTATATCTAAGCAAACAGAAGAAACCTTTTCTCAACATGCTTATCCCACTTGTGAGAAAACAACCAACCCAGGACAGTCCTGTTACATACTCCCACTCCTGGAAAACATTCATGGTGATGCTGCCATCACCACGTCCTGGAGAGAGCAGAACTAGATTTAAGCAAATGATGCATGTGCTGGTAATAATCTGTCTGTACTGGTAGGAATTGCAGCATAACTAATGTCTCCTACTGAAAAATGGTCAGTGCAGCATAACAATATACACAGCACAAGAACTTACACAGAACAGAAACACTCGTGTGTCTTGATATTTATGTAATCACACAGGCTGCCCGTTTTTTAAAATATCTTCGTGTTGTTTCATAGGAGAAACAGCAAACACACCAGTGTTAAATGATAATGATTATTTAAATTAAATGATAATGATCCCAAAACTTGCCCCTCCCACTTTGCCAGACTGAAATGGCAGGAAGGCAAAGCAGCACAGCAGAACTTCCAGACCAGTGTCTGAAAAGTTTCCCTTCTCAGCAGTCTTGTGATTTGAGATGCACACAGAACTGAGCACTTTGGAAGCAAGTCTTTAATATTTTAAGAGAGAATTCTTTATTCAGGAAACGTGCAATAACTCTTCCCGAACTATATGCAAAAATAAACCCCAAAATTCTAATGAAGATACAGGAGGAAAAAAAAAAAAAAGCAGCACAGCAGTGTTCCAAAATACATAATTCACAAGTTTAAAATTCAAGCACTCCCATCTGATGCCTGGAGCTCTCTTAAAATATTAACAATCAAAGTTCTCCGGTAAGTGTATGGGGTATACTTTATTCTGAACCAATGCCTTGGGAAAAGGTTACCACTTGGGGCATATATTTTCATCCCTTGTTTGCCCATCAGACCACGAAAAATCCTGTTGCGGGACAAGATTTTATCATAAAATTCAAGGCCACCTCTGGCGTAGTCCTGGGAAAGCCTGGCTGCCTTCCTGTCGGCCCTGCAGTCCAGGTGGTAGGTGACAGCATCAGAAGAGACAGAGTAGCAGAGCAGTCCTCCCATGGCAGTGACAAGGTTACAGAGACCACGAAGGATCACGGGGCCCGTGGATAACCCCAGAAGCAGCTTTAGAGCACTCCCACAGAAAAATGTGCCAGCCAAGCAAGTCGGAGCCACAACTGCGCTTGCTAAAGGGCTGCCACTCTGCAGGTACACAACTTCTCTGGCAATGGCAAACTTCTGAGCTCTAAGGGAAAATGTGAGAGCTTCCTTCAAAGCCACGCCTTCCCTGCTCTCCCAGTCTACCTCCTTGCCATTTATTACAACAACATGGTTGACTATTCCTGTCTTATCCTCGGCTGTGCTGTCAAAGTTAGGCGGGATGCCCACCAAAGAGCCTGCGGGCAGCCAGGGAATTCCAGCGCTCACAGGGTGGAAGCCAGAAGCTGCAAAGGCTCTGTAGGAGTCAGTGGATTTCACAGCAGTATCTTGAAGGACATCCTGAAACACAGCACAGAGCGTCTCTGAAAGCTCAGCTGGCTGCCCCTCTGACCAGCACTCGTGCAACAGTCTGAATGTCTGCTCAGGAAACACATGATAGGAAAGGTTAGTGCCAAGCAGTCCCATGCAAGAAACGGCCAGCACCGTGATCTTGTGCTTCTTTAACCACACAGATGCCTTCCGCAGGAACCACACTGCCATAGTCAAATCCTAACCTGTTTGTAACACAAAACCAGGAATTAGAGTGGGCATAGATAGGGCTGTCATCTCTCGAGCACTAAAATAACCCCAAACAACCAAAGCAAAAAACATGAGAAGAAGCAGAGCACAATAACCAAAGAGACATTTTTTTTTACATTAACGAAACACAAAACATCTTTACAGAGGAAGAGATACGCAATAATATTTGGGCCTTGCAACACAGGATGATGGATATGAAGAATTAACTTCTCCCTTTCCTCCAGTAAATCAATTTACCACAATGAAGATAATACCAAAGCCACCACACTTCCTCCTCTCCCAGCAATCAACACACACCCTGTATTTACCCAGCATACTTGTCTAGTCCTTGCTAGCACAATGCCACTCACTCTTGCCTTCCACTATACAGTCTATAGGTATTGAGGTCAGAAAGAGCCAATAATTAGATCAGCCTATGCCAACCTCCTCTTCAGTACAGCTGCAAAAATTTTAATCAGTAACCTGAATACTAAATTCAACAAGCTGAGTTTGACTACAACTTTCAAAACAGGATCACATTTTTGATTTGAAAAATTTCAGGAGACAGAATTTTCCTTTAGGAGTTTGTTCTTGATGGAGACAGTCAAGCTCACAATTAAAAAAAAACCCAAACAACAAAAAAACCGACCAACCTAAAACCAAAATGAACCAGTATGTGTTTTTTCTACAGTGTTTTTTTTTCTTTTCTTTCAGATTTCAACTTCCAGGCAGTGTACTAGCTTACTCAGCAAAAAGCTATTTTCAGAAAACAGCATGCTTTCAGCAGCTACTTTTAAAAATTTGTCTCTGCAATAATTTCTCTGACAAATACAATGTTCAATCTAGAGCAGAAACTGGGATGTAACTTGTTTCAGGGCCTACGATTATGCTGTGACCCTTTAAATAAGGAAAAAAACTTAAAAACTTTCAAACTTGTTCAGTTCAAGACTCCTGCTTCCCTTGGGAAGCATCAGCTCTTTTTATGATCCAAGCCACATTACATGCTCTGCCCAGGAAAGCTCCAATCTCTTCTTAAAAAAAAAAAAAAAAAAAATCTATTGGCTACAGAATTCCCACCTAGAATGATGCTATTATGAAGCTATAAAAGTGAACTAGGCACCTAAATCCAGCAGAAATCAGTGAAAACTGGACGCCACTCTTTCCATTTGCAGAGTCTCTTCTCTCAGGGCTTTAACACACGAGCTTCACAGAATCTTGCTGCAGCTGTTAAAGACATGAGTGTTTCCAGCTGTCCTCACAGGAAGCTGAGGTGGCAGAAGGAAATTGTGCCTTGATACAACAACCAAAGTCTAAGTGTGGAGTACCATCAAAGGTGGGTCTCAGCTATGCTGCTGGGCTTTGTGTGGCAGCAGCTGAAGCAGGGACATATGCTCTCCTTCCACATGTGCTGAACAAGGACTTGTCACAGAGGGGTAGAGTGGACAACTGGGGTCTGTAACATCATCAAACAGCACTACAGGACATGCCAGGATACACCAGTCATGAGCAACAGCAAATGAGCGTTAACCACAGGGAAACAAAAAGAGATTAATTTAAAGGTGGTGTTTTAATGATATCACTACTCCTTCCTATGAAGATCTTTCAGACTGTTAATTCACCAGGGGAAGAATAATCTTGTTTAATGTTTATGCTGCACTGAATGCACACTGAGTGCCTAATAAAAACAATGATGTATGTGATCAGAGAGTAATTTAATATGTATTTCTTAGCGTAATAACTAATGGTATTTTCATTCTGCTGAAGAAAAAGGTGGTGAGGTTTTTGACAATATTATTTAAGGAAAACATGTTCAAGAGCCAAGAGCTTGGATGAAACCAAATTTCAGGAGAAAATCTCCTTGATAATAGAACTAAAACCCAGAAAATGGTAATACTTAAACTCAAATGACCATTTTGAAGTATATGACCTCACAACAAATCTGGCAGTCTAGATCTGATTGAAAAGGTCACATCATTTACAGTGTAGGGGGAAGCATTTCTAAGGGGATTATTGTAGGGAGCCTGTCACTTGATCCTCACGTGATGCTGAGGCAGGAACTTTACAGGTTTCTCCTGTCAGAGAATGCCCTCTCATTGGAGCTGGCTAACATCGTTTTAAGATTAGAAATGCTGCAAGGTAAAAAGTCCCTCTTCAGCTTACATCCACACCCGTGTGGGAAAGGGCAGGCCACACTGAAAACTCTACTCTCCTTCCTTCATTACCAAATGAAAACTCCATTCCTGCATGATCAAATGTGATCTCGCATGTCAAATGCAAAAGTAAGCCGGAAATGCCAGAGTATTTGTCTTTTCATAATAGTAAATACTCAGGAAAATAAAAAGAAAACTGCCCACAATACATTTTAGCATTTATGCTTTAATAAACCTTCCCCAAGATGCAGTGCAGATGCTCATCTCCTGCACATATCCCACTGCAACCCTAACCGTGTACGGCATCTTTATTTTTATTCATTAACTTCGTGCAATTTATGTATGAGGAAAGCATCCGGAAACGGCAAGGCAATTTTTATGGACCATATCCTGCAAATTTCATCATTTAGTAACCATGAAGCCACCACCACGCTTACACGGCGGCCTCCCCCCAATGCTGAAGCACTTTCTGTCTCTGCGGTGTCACAGGCACTTAATTCTCAGAGAACGGTCAGCTGAAGTTCAGATGGGGGATTATCTAGGCAGGTTTGGCCATAACACCTGTGTGTTACTGAATTTACTGCTTTAAAACGCATGTAGTCGAGGGAAAAGCTCAGCTTAAAGCACGATCAATCAGGAAACGGGGCGCGGACCGGACCCGCCTCCACGGCTCGGGCAGTCACGAAAATTAAAAACACAGAAGAGGAGGGTGACAGAAATCCACACCCCGGGGCCCCGCTGCGGGAACCACCCGCCCCCCGCCCCGCGGCCCCGCAGCACCTACCGCGGGTCCCGGGCCGAGGCGGGGCTGCGGGCGGAAGGGGCGGGCGGAGGCGCCATGGCGGGCGGGCGTGGTTCCCCTCACAGCGGCCCGGGTGGTGCTGCCTGGCACAGCCCGAGCCCGGCCTCGGGCGAACGGAGCGAGGAGGATGTCATTGAGAGCTCCGACCCGCTGCCTGTGCGGGTGAATAGCGAGAGACACACACCCCCAACTCCTCAAAGGGCAGCCGCAGCATGAGGCGGGCACTGCCGCTCTCTGCCCGCCTCGTATATTAATTCTGTGCGCTTGTGTTCTGTCCTGTAACGCCCGGTGTTCCTCCTGCAAAATACTTTACATCTGTATTATTAATACAGCTCTCTCCACTGCAGGGCAGGAATGCTTGCCGGGAAGGCAGCAGGTGGCAGAGCTGGCATCCGTCGTGTAGGATTTGTTTTCTCTGCCATTCCTAATAACACATACAGGGATTTTGTTTTGTTTGCTTTGCAGTTACTCTTTGCTCAAAGCAGATGGCCAGTGTAGTTTCTCAATAAGCCCGCGTGGATTTGTTCCACAGCCTGGGCACTCAGAGAGCCCTGGAAAGACGGGAAATGCAGAGGAGGTGGGTGGCTTTGGAAGTGCTGTCATCCGAGGGCAGAGCTCTGGCAAGTCCAGCCTTGTCCCCGGGATGTGCAGTCCTTGCAAAACAAAAGTACAGAATAGCTTTTGGC
Organism: Trochalopteron elliotii; assembly: GCA_024734555.1. NCBI lineage: Eukaryota > Metazoa > Chordata > Aves > Passeriformes > Leiothrichidae > Trochalopteron > Trochalopteron elliotii. The sequence continues at coordinate 3,881,798 of JANPWX010000011.1, forward strand.
TAGGTTAGGATTTTATTTGGGTAGGGGATAGTCAAAGGTTGGGTTGTCTCATTTATAGGAAGTTTGCACTGGTGCTGGATGATTACTAAGCGTCCCTTCACACCAGGCAGTCATAAGGTAATTTTTCACTATCCAAATCGAAATTATGTTGGGTAGTGTGTTGAAAGGCAAAGAATAGATATAAAAGTGAGCTATTCTTACTTTCTACTTATGATTAATTTTGACAGATCTTGGTTTTTTTGTAGCAGCCTCTGATTGAAGCATTTCTTACCAGTAAAGGCTCGGTTCCCAGACATTTTAGCATGTCATTTGAGTTCACATGAAAGGATTAAGAATGTAAACTGAATACTTAGGAGTTCTCATTCAAATTAATGGAGGGTTTTAGGACTTCCATGGAAGTATCCTAATGAAGATATTTATCCTATGTTTCTCCTACTAGATGATCTGATTTTTAGAAATGCTACTGCTAAACAGGCCTGGCTAGGCATAGCCTGTTGTGAACAGAAGTTGGTAATGACAATCTCGGTTTTAACTTCCAATAAACAGGTTGCTGTTTGCTAAGAAAATACACTTCTTCATGACAGGGCACAGTTCTACCCTTAGGTTATGGTTTTATGCAGTATGGCAAGGCAGATGAATAGTTTGCTGCCGCCCAAAGGAAAAAATCAGAGGAAAGATCCCACCTTTTTCACCTGTCCCCCTCTGAGCCACTTTTTGCCAGCTGTCATCCATCAGACCCTCTTATGCACCATGTTTATTTCACTATTAGCAGAAAACGTAGTAATAGACAAAATGGCATAATTTTCTGCTAGGTCAACAAGCAGAATGGGAGCATTTAAAACTGAGAAGTGCCAAGGCTTTAACAAGGTATGAGGCAGCCAGGAAAAAAAAAAAAAAAGAAGAAAAAAAAAGAGCTTCACCTCCCTCTTTATGTCTTTGGTCTGCAGCCTCAGCATGGAGGTTCCTCCTCTGCCAAAACTTAGAGTTTGTAAGTTGGCATTGATACTTCATGCAGATGTACCAAGAAAAAGTCTACGTAGGTGACAACGGATGACAGACTCCCACTAACTGAAACACACAGAGACTCTCAGGCTTTTAAAATCCCTCATCACACTAAGACTTACTTATCCTACTGGTGAATGTGGAGAGAGGGTTGGGTGGGTTTGTGAAATCTGATTTTGAGAGGTGCTTCTGAACCCGCTAGGGAGATCTAGAAAACAAGGATTTCTTGCACTAAACCTCAAAAATCTGGCATTGCATTTTTACTCTGGTTTCTCTCAAGAGATTTATAATAAATACGATTGGGAAAAACAGACACCTCAGCTCTACTAATCACCACGTTTGCACGGTTCTGATTTCAAGAAGCAGCTGTTACACCAAGGAAGGTGAAACAAGGCTGATGTGCACCCTGTTTTTGATGCACATGCACATCGTTGTAGTCAGGGATCCATGGATATGGACCACTTTTAAATTAGCCTGCTAGGTGGTGCTGTAGGACACGCTCTGCCTTACTCCTTCAGGAATATGTTCCAGTTCTCTTGCATATTTTACCATAAGACAGAGGTACCTACCATCATCTGCTTCTCTCACTTACAATCTGTGTATGTGAAGCCTTGTTGCTGCATTAGGAAAAAGAATGACATTTAAATACAGAACTGAAAATCAGTCCATTTGCTTAACGATTTGTGTGGTCTTGCAGTCTATTTTGCTCATGTGATTTCCGAAGTGGAAACGTGAGTGTCAATTCTGTGAGTGTCCACCAGCCTAAGATATAGACACATCTCCCCTCGACATCTTCTTCCTCTGTGGAGTCTATTTATGTGATTTATCTGCTCTTTTATGCAAGTTTTTCCATAATCCATCTTCTAGATATGAGCTTTAATGGAGGGTAGTAAGAACCTTATTATTTTGGCACAAATTTATGCAACATTGCATGTCCTAAGTGTCAGATGAAGGAGACATTGCAGGAGCCTGGGATTAAGAAAATACACTGTGTATGTCTGTAGAGTTGCATTGATAGCAGGAGGAGAGAGATTTCAAAGTCTGCAGGACACAGATCATCCACCAGTTACCTGTGGATGCAATCAGGAAAACCAGGGAACTGGAGTGTGGACATTAGGGGGTTTTACAAGACATGAGGACAGAGAAGTCTGATGAAGAACTGAGGAATAGTTAGAGGGCAAAAAGATCCTGGAGTGAGATGTGTTGGCTAATCTGGGGAAGATCCTACTGTGAAGGATGGCTATGACTTAGGAGTGTGCTGTTAGGTGCAGCTCCCTGTCCCACTCTCCAATATTGCTGAGTGTAGTGCTTCAGTAATGAACACACAGAAGCAATGAAATGCTCTGAAGCAAAACATATGCCAAAAAAGTACCTGTACTAAGGTAACTTACAATGCCCTGTGCTGGAACTACTTCCAACTCAGCAGAAAATGCATTGAAAATTGCTGTATGAAATGACCTTTAATGTTCTTGACAGGTGCCAAAAGGTTGAGCCTGTTCATACTTAAATAGTCATCTTACTGCACTGAAGGGGAAGAAGAGCTTGTGGCAAGATGGGCTTTTCAGCCTGTCATTCTGAGCAAGTTGCCCATCTCCAAATTGCAGCAAATAGCACAGTGACAGTGGGATTGAAGTGTACACAGCTTTGAGCAAAAGCATGAGGGTGCAGCTCTTCAGATCTCAGCAGTTTCTGTTGTTGGAAAGGGAAGATAGCAGCCAATGTTGATGATATATCCTTGCCCATTCCCACTGCACCTCTTATAGTCTCATGTTCCACCCATGAAACATTCACACTCACCAGCTGATGGGGAATACAACTGCAGATTTTGTCTGTATGCCAGGATTTTGCTATTGACTCAGTTAGTATAGGTTAGAAACCACATTTTTGTTTCTGTATTGAGCTTATGGGCAAGGTTTGGCTGAAATGGCAGTCTTATGCTGATAATCAAAGCCATGTGTAAGGAGTAATAGGAAAGAAAAAAAAATGTTCCTGTCCTCTTGTTAAACCTCTTCTGTTGAAAAAGATGAAGTATTCACAAATATTTTTCTTATTACTGGGGTGTGTGCATGTTATTAAAGATAGATACCTTGCGTTTCTTCTCAAGATGGGTGATGTAGACAAGGATAATAAAGGATAAACATTCAGAAACACAGCCATGGGAAGAGAAAAGGGAATTCCATTTCTGGTCTCAAATCAAACCTTCAACCCCCAGTATCCAAGAAGGATTAAAATGATGACTAATTTTGTTGTTGGTATTGGCAGGTATATAGATCACGGTATAGCAGAAGTCTTTAGAGGAGCTGGGAAGATATTTTATTCCTAATGTATCACAGCTTGGAACTGATCAGGGATGAAAAACTAGTGTTTTAGAAGCCATAAAGAGGCTGGAAGTCATTTGGATGGCTACACAACTCTGGGACTGACTTTTCTTTCCAGAGTCTTTGAAGTATTGATCTGCTGATCCAGACCTGCCTGAACTTCAGACAGGCTCTCTGTGGCAGCAGACATGGAAAAGGGAAAATACACAGGTTTTTATCTCTTTGCTACTTCATTTTCACATCTGGGGGCTAATTGTACAAGCTTCCTCCCCTCTGTCTGGATGTACCACAAGCCAATAAAGAGTGAGCACCCTGTGAAGTAAAAGAAAATCCTTCCCTCAAGCAGGACTCCTTTGAGTATAATCATCAAAAAATCCTCGATCTGAATGTGCTTTGCAATCTCTGCTGAGGCTAATAGACACACCTCCACTTTCTTTAGGGGTGACTATGGTGGTGCTACATTGGTGGTTGAACTAGATGATCTTGAAGATCTGTTCCAACCTTGATTCTGTGATATCCAGGTGAACATGGGTGCTAGTGGAAAATCTGGATACCTGCAGCAGAGAGCAGATTCTGGTCAAATCAATTCATGCTGAAGTCCGTGGTTCTGCAAGTAGTCTACTTCTATTTAAAACTGCTTCAGGTGTATCCACATTGTGCAGACAGACCCTAACTACCACATTGCATTAGTTGTATTACAGACACTATTGTGATGTCATTTGGTGAAATCAAAAGAAAACTGACAAACATAAGTTCATTGTCTAGCCTGGGATTTCTTGGCAGTGCACGTGAGCCAAGCTGATTGTTCGCTGTTTATAACTAATACAGCCTTAATTTTTAAGAGCACTGGTCTTGCAATTAGCTAGCTCTCCTAAAAGAAAGGTACTACAGTGAATTAAGATGTCATATCTTCATAATACAGTTAATTAGCACCATTTCCCTTCAGAATTGAAAGAAGTATGTCTTGGGAAGGGGAGGATGCCAATTCTTAGAGGCAATGCTATAATATTTAACAGATTGAATCATACTGTCTAACCTTGGGACTGTCTAAAATTACTGCAAAGGTAATGATATTTGAAAGCATGTAGAAATTGGGGCTGTTTCACTGAGTCAGTTAGCTTAGGTGGTCACTGAGCACTGCTCCATGGTGGAAGTACTTCACAAATGCTCTGACCTTCCAAGAAAGTCCTTATCACTGCAGATAAGGGTAATTTTTCCTGTCTCATTAAAAACTGTGGAAGCTACAAACAGAATACTGGCTTTTCTAAAAAAACCCAGTACATTCTACTGTAGCAACAGACCAGAGATTCCACTCTGCCTCAAGTCAGTTGAAAAGACATCCCAGTTCTAGGGAAGAGCTATCACTAGAAATAACAGAATTAGATTATGAGAAAATGCAAGATGAATGTTAAAGTGAGATCTATTTGGAACATTGGATTCGTATTAATTCAATCTGTTTAAGACTTGCCTTATTCAGTGTTATTACCAAAGCTCAGATCCACACCTTTACTCTCTAGGAAAGGGAGACTCATGCTGATAATAGTAACAAAAGACACATTCTGTTAATGCATTTGCTTTGGCACTGGAAATCCAGCATTTTCTTTATGTTACCCTACTGATTGCCAGTTTGCCCAGGGCTTTGCTGGGGAGCTGGAGACTCAGGCCCAGCCTGTTGAGTTTCTAATTCAAAGATACGTGGCTACAGTTTCTTTCCCCTCTCTCAAAGTGGGATCTAGTTTTTTTTCTCAGTCAGAGGTCTTACTTTAAAATACTTAAGAAAAGGTCATCATGAGAGGATGGGATCATGTATAGATGTAGCACACAGCTTTTTTTTTGGACAGCATGAGTAACAGGAGAAAAATAACAGCTTCTGAGTGGGAGCTGATCAAGTCTTACACAGAGTGTGTGAAGCAGAGAGCAGCCACAGTAAACCAAAGCTGTTCTCCATAAACCAACCACTCTGCAAACCAGGTGAAATCTGTCTGCTTTGGCACTGTGGTATGTCTGTGTGTAGGAGGGAAGGGGTCTGATCCCACACTCTCTTCTTGGGAAAACGTGTTTGGCCACTGAACAGTCCCTGTTTCTATTGCATCAGTCACTTAAGGATCTTCCAGTACTTTAAGAAACTTTGTGAGCTGTTCTTCAGCCTGCACAGATCTCAGAGACTGCACATCTTGCAGCTTTATATATGACTGGATCAACTCATGTGTGCTTGCAAATTAATTATATTTTGAAGAGATCCCCTCTCAGCTAAAAAGTCTAAAGAAAGCAGTATCACCTAGAGAGACTCATTCCTGTTTAAGCAGTAAATTTGGTTTGAAAGAGATAGGTTTGTTTACATGGTATATGTAAACAATCTTTTTAATCAAATACTAGCTTTCCAGGTCAATAGCTTTTTCAGGATAGTTACTAAAGTGAAATCTGGATACCATAATATCAAGTTCATTTATACACCTACTGCCACTCCAATTATATACTGCTGGTGATGCCTGATGAAGCTGGGGCTACCTGCAATTTGCCATAACTGGCTTGCAGCATAAGCATCCCAGTCTGTGAAGGTAAGCTCTAAAGAAAGATGTTGTGAGTGCCTTTTAAAATAAGCATTGAAGACCTACACAGCTTATGTAGTTGCCACTTACAGTCACACCAGAACAAATTTTTATGTTGTCTTCCAAGAGTTGCCCAAAACTAAAATCTTGCAGATCTCAGTACTGAAAAGTGAAGAACCACAGGTTCAATGTAATTTAAAGTGATAAAGCATGTTCATAGTGTAAAACAATAACCCTCCTGGATTTTTCACATCCTACAAATAACTCTACATGAGAAGAAATAACCATGAAAACCCAGAGACAAACTTCAACCCAACAACCATCCTACAAAGTGGAATGTACATTGGCTTACAGAAACCAGTTTTGTTTCAGAGAGCCTGTTGTTTGTATCAGTGGTGTTAAATCCTCTTCAAGCCCCCTCACAACTTGTTAATAAAACCCAAAGTAGAAACCATTGTTTTTCCCCCAACTGGAGGTATTCTCCACGCTAAAATATAAACAAGGGACTGAGAAAGTCAGTGAACTATGGTGAGGATAAAATGCTAGGTGCTGATAAACAAGTATGGAACTCTGTGACAAAGAATATGCAAGGCTGGGACCTGGGCTTGTTAGACCGCACCTGGAAAAGGCTATTAACACCAAAGTTTACACTTGTATGCCACAAGTCACAAGGAAAGACACAGGGATAACTGATAATCCACATTCTGAAACACAAGTTGGTAAATGCTAAGAATACTTCTGATGAATGCAAACCAAATTCCCTGCTAATCTGGAGCTGATAACAGTGACTGATCACACAATTGCGTCTGGAGAATCACATGGAACCTGGCAAACTTGAGAGTCAATCAAAAACCTGGAAGCTGCATTTGAAGGAGCAGTCTACATTATCCATAAAAACAAAGGAAAACTTAACATGTATTATGATAACTATTTACTGGATAGCTTGTCTTAGATAATTTAGTGCTAAAAATAAAGTCAGGAGCAGCCATATCAAGTGCTACAGATAGCCAAAGTGGTTTTCAGAGAGCGACTTCACAGATGAGGGACAGCATCTAAGAAGCAGGTGAGAAGGAGTCATGGTGTCCACAGCTCAAAAACAGAAAAAAAAAAAAAATCTATTTCTGTCTCATGATTTTCTCATGCAAAATTAACAGATTTAAGCTTAGGAGAACTTTCAAAACAGCACTGTAACCAGCAAGAGCTGACTGCAGCTTACAGATCCCTCTGATACCATGATTTTCTGCACACAGACGTCAACATTCCATCCACAGAAGAGTTACAGGAGTATTCTTGAAGACCATTCAGGTACTTGTTTTTTGCTCCATGCAAAGGAAGAACCAGAATGAATAATTTACATAGAAAGGCACACACAAACAGAAACCGTAGTGCAGACAAAAAAAAATATATTAAAAAAGAAAAAAAAAATTAACAAACCTGTTTGTCCTCCAAGCCTATCCTCAGTAATGCAGCAAGTCAGGAGCAGTATGAAAAGCTTCATTTGCACAACAACCAGCAACACAGGGAGAAAAAAAAAAAACAACCTAAGAAACAAACAAAAACACCCTTTCTTCCAAAACAGACTTAATTCACTAGCAACTTCTCTCTCCCCATCAAATGTACTCCAGGTTAATTGATTCATCTTATGATCCAGGCCACCTGTTTCTTGTTTCCTTTCTAACCTGCAAAATTATAAACATTAAGGACCAATTCTAAAGGTGTGAACAGTGCTAGTTAGCCATTTTGCACAAAACATCAAGATCTCAGTTGTGTGTATACTGTTGTTGGTATTGGGAAAGTCTAATGAAAACTCTAAACCTAAAACCCCTGTTCTGTTAATGACCACAAGGACAATGTAGTCCTGGCAGACCTTCTGGCCAAAAAAACCCTGTGCCTGAAAGACTCAGCCTGGTCCTTTCATCTTTTATTTGGCCACTATATATCTTGCTTTACTTTGTAAAGCTGTCTGTGGTACAAAATGTAGTCTATGTGCACTCTTAAATAAAGGATTGCACAGAGGATGCCAAAATTATTAGCTCTGAATTTTAATGAGGAGATGCTTGATTTCTATGCCACTGGGATTGCAGGAAGTAAGATAATATGCATGAAAACAGGACAGGGGGAAATAAATAGAATAACCAACTTTGTCTGTATTGGAGTTAATCCATTTAAATGGCTGTAACAAAACCAGCCTGCAGGTTTCTGTTTTTCAGAGACTACATGTTTGAACTCTAATAATCTGCATTCCCAAGTTATTCTAGGTCCAGACATGAAGTGACAGAATCAGGGTTTGTTAGGGGGAAGTTTGCTGCATTCAGGTCATTGAAGAATCAATCTGTCTGGCCAAATTGTGCCAGATGGACAACACCATTTGACCACTCATGGTTCTACTCTTTATCCTGCCAAAGTACCTCGGGAGTGACCTAGAGAGCCTCTTTCTCCAGTGTAATATTTGTGCTTCACCCCTGCTGTCCACAAACACTGTTTAATATCTCATTGTAAGACTTGTTTTGATTCCATATGCTAATAGTCAGGCTGTGGCTAAACGACTATTGGCAAAGGTATTGAACTAAAACCTAAAGAAATGAAAGCTTTCATTTGGACTCTGGTGGGTTTTGGATCAAACATAAAAAGAATAAATGCTCTAAAGCAAATAAAGCACAACTTCAGGTTTCCCACACTGTCTAGTCTCTTCTTGTAATCAGAGGTGCCAGTCAGGGTTGTTCAGCTGCTAGATGCTATCAAATGCTATCTCAAACCAAGGTAATTATAAGAGATTTTCAGAAAAGCAGTGGAGAAAAATAAGTGCATTTTTGTTGACATAATCACTACTGAATAAACAACACACAGCTGAGTCTCAATTCACAATCTTTCCCAGGAGGTCACTAGGGCTGCATGTGCTCTTTGGTGGTTTAACCCGGGCTTTACTCTCTTTTTCTAAGCAGAAGAGTGATCTGCTTAGACTTGTCCAAGGGATTTTTTTTCTTTTGCAAAACAGACTGTCTTCAGTTCTTCGTCATACTGGTCTTGAATTAATACTAGTTTAAAGTAGATGGAGACTTCATGCAACAACCAAATGTGTTCAGACCCCTAAACACAATTTAGATGATGTTGGACACAAGGCTCCAAAAAGTCAATGTGCCAAGTAAGATCACCATGGGGAGAAGCACAAGTAATAGGATTACTGGTTATTGTTGCATTATTATGGATAGGAATGGTTTCAAAACTCATCCTGAATTCCATCTCCATTTCTTCTGCTTAATGAGGAACTGCTTTTCAAGGGGAAACGCCTTACAGTGATTCGAAAAGTTCTCCCACTTCACTCACCCCTTAATGCACTTGTGGCCACCCCACTCTTCCAGCCAAACCCTGGGCATTTTACCTGTCCTCTGAACAAGTGGGCCCTTCCCTGCAGCACCTTCTGCTGGGCTCTGTACCACTCATGCCCATTTCCATCAGCTGCCAGCCAGCCCTGGGCACCACTTTTCCAAAAGCAGGCAACAGTTGCAAGAGGTCGTTCTTACCTTCCATCTCTTGGAAGGTTTTATATGGCACTGCTGGAAAAAGCACCAGCAGATCAGGTCATCCTTGGCACATTCCCTGGTGCTTTATTGTCCAGACAACAGGAAAAAAGTGTCCCTGCATTTCCCAGCTAGTGAGTGAGAGGTGTTTGTCTGCTTTGGCATAGACATTGACTGGTGCATGTGATGAGAGAGCAGAGTGGATCACAAGCTGGCAGAAAACAGCATGGGCTTCACCCTGTCAGTTCTCCAGGGGTGGTTTCAACTGTCACCCCCAGTGACAGCACCTTATGCACTGAAAGAATTAAGGCATTTGGAGGAGTCCATAGGGTTTTCTATCTGATAATTATTCTTAGGAGAAAGGCTTAAGCTTGGTACCAGAGAATCCCCTGATGGCAGGGAGGGAGAAAGGGCAGCTGACAGAATGCCCATCTCTTACTATTTTTCATCCACCAAAGCTGAATCTAGTCCAGTTCCCTGTGCAGGGCTGTTGGACAGGCACTCTTGACTAATTTTCACTCACCTCTTCCCAAATGACCTTCTCCTTCCAGAGATGATGAGAAAATCATCTGTCTCAGCTGCACTCTCTAGGAAATATTATCTTTTGCAAACTTAATCTTAATTTATCTTCATTGAAATGAATTATTTTCATTTGAATTTAGCTTCAAACTTGACTATGTGACTGGGAAGAGATTCACTGCAGTGCACAATAAACATTGTATCCTGTGCCTCTTCCATCTTTTAATACCCTCACAATAGCAAGGCCTGGAAAGCAGAAACACTGAATCATCTTGGTCCAGGAGTGTCACTTGCTTCTCTAAGAGCAGCCTGCGGCGTCACACATATCATGTAAGAAGCAAACCCATTCTTGAATGCACAGATCACACAACATGGCTCATTTAACTTGCAAGCTCAATGCTTCATAAATGATACTTTCCTCCAGGGGCTGTTGCAGGAAGACATCAGAGCAGAGAGCTGTGTTTCAGGCCTCTGTTTTCTACAGCTTTGTGCTAACCCAGAAAGTCTCCTCTCCTCCAAAGTACAAACAATAGCTCACTCTGAATCTGTTCTTTACAGTTTTGTACCCCTTTAGATTTTATGGGAAATACCTCTATTTGACAGATGATGGTAAATGGTTTGTAGGGAATTCTGATTTTGCACAGTACTGTGGGAGTCATTATCTTTACTCTGGGATAATGACTAAAAGCCAAAAAACACAGGTGTAAATTAGATATAAGGAAGAAATTGTTAACTGTGAGAGTGGTGAGGCAGTGGAACAGGTTGCCTAGAGAAACTGTGGATGCCCCATCCCTGGAAGTATCCAAGGCCAGGTTGGATGGGGCTCTGAGCAGCCTGGTCTAGTAGAAGGTGGAGGGGCTGGAAACAGGTGATCTCTAAGGTCTCTTTCAACCCAAACCATTCGATGATTCTGTGATCAGACAGTTCATTCAAGAACTAGTATTGAAAGCATTGAAAGAGCATATTAGATATCCTAAAAATGCTCTCTGGGTTTAAGAGAGCAAAACATCAACACATTCTGTCTAAACACAATTATACAAATAATTTAAATTAGCTGTATGGGTCATGAACAAGTCAAAAATTAAAACCCCCTCCTCCTTATGCCATCCTGCTACTCCATGTTACAGTTCCCTGCTTGCACAGTACACCTGCCTAGCTGAGAGCAGGTAATGTTATCCACTTTGAAGGACATTCAGTAACTATGCATAGAAGCAGAGTTAAACACAGGCATGAAGCCCCAGTTCTCTTTCTTTGAAGCCACTGTACATTTTAAGGACAAATTCTAAAGTAGAGAGTGCCATGTTCTCTCACAGAAGTCACGACATCACTTCCATCGTGTGCTTTTGTATGTGCTTTCCTGGAAAGTCCAATTGTTATTTGGAGAAAGTCCTGGGTGCAGGAGGTCCTTCTACAAATTGCCACGCTGGGAGTTTCTTGTGAAACACCACAGTGCTTCTGATCTGTAGTGTCCATCCCCTTAGGTCCTCCAGCCTACTGCCCTCCAAGGGAAGGACTGACACAAAAATGTGGTTTTGAGGAACATACTTGGAAGTGCACATCTGTGTGCATCCCACTCTGATTGCCACCATCCCAAAAGATTCTTGATCTTGAAAAATTTGCATAGTTATAACCTGAGTAGTGCACACAGGATGATGTGCTCTGTCTGTAGTATGGAGGATCAGGACAATGCTGCTGTCTTCTTGGCCTTAAAATTGGATCCTTCTGGGCTTCTTTTAGTACCTTTTGGGTGTTACTTGATAAAAAACTGAACTGGACTTAGCTCTCATGAAAAAATTTGAGACACTGTATAACCCCTTAAGTGTATCTCTCTCTGATTAAAAATTTCCCAGCTTCATCAAGAGTCTAAGATAGAGTACAGATAATTTTTTAATAGAGAAGGGTTCTGCAGTTCTGATAAAAAACCAGGTAAACATTGCAAAGAGAGAACAAAGTGACCTCCCTTCTGTTTTTACTTGCAGCTTAGAGAGTAACATATCTCATTCCACTTGCTGCTGAGAACCTCCCTCATGGACTAGCCACTTGATCACACCACATCCCACATGCATGAAACCTTCTCACAGCACTGACAGAGGGGGAGGAGGAGAAACACACCCAGCATTTCTTCACCAGCCTATTTCCAATCCCAAATTAATCCTGCCTGGAGATCCCAACAACTAATCGGGTTTACTAACTCAGCTTTAACAAAACCTCGAGTGGATGAGTATCCACTTCATTAATCCTCTGCCTGATCTCCCAGTGCACTGTCCTTATAAGCAAGAAGGGGCAGACACACTTTGAAGACATTAAGCTACAAGCCATTTGCAAACAGATTTTCTCTCTTCCCCTAAACAGACAAGTGCTCAGTGCTGCTCAGCATCCAAACTCAGGATAATTATAGTGACCTCCCAGCTGTCACCGACAGAAGTGCGGGAAGGCGGATTATGCACATGAAGTTCTCTGCAGCTAAAGCTACCATATGTCCAGGTTTCACTGGGCATGTTTCACAAAGCCAACTTTCTCCAGGCTGAAAAAAGACTTTGGCCATTTGTCCTGAACTCGTTTGTGGCTGGAACCCCTCCCAGGCTGGCTGACACTTGGACAGGAGCCATGAAGCACACTCAAATCCCCTGCATATGCTGGCTTCAGATATGCTGGAATCACCATGTTTGTGCTGCCCATCTGCTGGAGCAGAGCCTGAGGGGCCTTGAAAAGTCAAAGAGAAAGAGAGCTTAAACCTTAGTGATGACAATTTACATCAAGAGAGGGAAGTGAGAGCTCTCTCCTGCCTGCAGCTCCTGCAGGCAGCTCCCAGCATGGCAGGAGTGATTTGGGAGAGGAGGTAGAGCCTGAGCTCTTTGACAGGAGCCATGTCCTGCATTACTGCTGTGAGAAGTGCTTGTGGCAAGGCAGGGGAGGCAGCCCTGCCTGCAGAGCCTCTCTGCACAGCTGCTGCTCTGCTGAATGTCCCATGTGAGGGCCTGGCAGCCACAAAGATCTCATGAACCACAGTTTATTACAGCATCAGCTACGTCTTGACTAGAAAACACCTTCTGCAATACACTGCCTGTAGCTCAGCTACAGGTTCAAGAAGGTTTTTGACTGTAGCTCTTTGGGTTTAAAAGGCCAGCTGTATTCTTCCACTTCCAGAGGTTTGTAGATGTCCTGCAGACATCTTACCATAAAATGAAATCACCTCCCCTCGTCATGTCTGCATTGAAAGATTCAGGTTGGTGAGTCTCAACTGGTTTAATTCACCAGGAGCTTTCTGAGTGCTGAGTCTGGAGAAATGTTTGCTTAAGCTTTTATAAAAAAAAAAGAAACCTATCCCAAGGAAGCTGAGATGAAAACAAACAATTAGAACACAAAGAGCTTGACTTTTTCCCTCCAGTGAAACAATACAGACATTTTAATAATTAAGCAGTTCCATAATGTTTGTAGAGGGAAACAAAAGTTTATTGTTTTTGCTATTTCTATAAAGGCACAGGGCAAAGTGTAGGGGCTTGGGGAAGACAAGACTTAGGGAAGAAGAGAAGCTATAGTTCTATAACCATAGGGATGAAAGAACAAATCTCTAACTCCCTAGGTAATATTTACAGTACTGCAGTGGGAGTTCAGTTAAGGAACATATGAGTCAGGGTTTGGGGCCTCATTTGGTAAACCAGTATTTTTGCACACAGGGAACTTCAGTGAGTATGTGGTTTAAGAGAGATGCTTTGAGCCTAGCTCAATGAAAATTGGGTTGTGCAATTCTGACTCATATTTTAGGATCACTCATGCTCTAATTTAAACCAATGGGATTTTTTTTTTATTGATTTGAATGAGAACAAGATTAAGCTTTTACTCCATTGTGATTCCTTCAGAGGATGTGGGACTAAGGTAAAATTAGCTGATGGTCACTGGAAGTATCAAAATCAAGTGATTCCATCTTCCCCCTTCCTCAGAAAACATATGAATTGAGAGAAACATATTTATTTAATTTCCTTAGACAGATGCACCCTTTAATTAAACTCCCTCAAAGTTAGGAAGGCTATTCTGCCTTTGTGCAAGAGAAAGGCAGAGTTGATTCAAGACATACAAAGCTAAGATATTTAAACTCTGCCACTTCCTACGTAGTGCTGAAGTTGATACAGTATGTCTGGAATTGATTTTTCCTTGGATGCTTGCAGACAGATTTCAGAGATGTGTTGGTGCCTGCTCTGTAAATGAAGGAATGGCTGTAAATTTACAGATACCTGGTTTGTACTTGCAGCATTTGGGAACAAAGGGAGGGAAAGAAATCCAAAACATGAGCAGCAGATAATATGAAAAGCAGCAAAACACAGAGCAGAAAGTAGAGACAATTATAAAGCAAATATAAGAGCCTGCTCCTACCCTCTAGTGTGAATATCACACTGCTCAACATCAAATTGACTGAAATAATACATAGCATGGTTGGGGAAGATGAAGGAAATAAAATCAGCTAGATCCCAAGAGAGACTGGTAACAGTGGAAATTTAATATTTTTCTAGCTTTGTTTTCTGATACAGTTTCTGGGTTTTGGGTTTTGTTAGGCTTTTTTTTTCATACAGTATGATAGAGCAGCTATTGCTGAATTAATAATTTCATTTCCAACAAAAGAGAAGACAGATCTCAACAAATCATATTTCAGATACAGAACTGCTTTACATGTGCCCTCATTCTCCCACTGACTTCCTTGTAGTTCTGTGAAGGATTTGTCTTGTTTGGGGGTGTCGACCACAAAGCTCCTGGGGAAGGGTCAGGTGTGGAAGTGCTGATGGACAACTTTGTCTTGTGATAGTGCCACTGAATGCAGTTATGAACGGGCACACTGGGAGGAGTTGAGCTGAGTCCTTCTTAGATCCTCACATATCCCTCTCATTCGTTCTGTGCTTGGCAGAGTAAGTTCCTATGTGCATATTCTGGTCTGGAAATAAATATACTTTATTATAGAGTAGGAAGCACAGGAATAAACCGTAATTTAGTAGCAACATAGGAATAAACTCTAATTTAATAGAAGTTTGATCAGCCTCTCTTCCATCCAAAACGACATAAAATTCCCTTTCTTTTTTTTTTTTTTTTTTTTTTTGGTGGTAGTGGTGACGACAATTATTTTTGAAGTCCAGGCTTCATGGTGTGTGCATTAGTATTTTATAGCATAGTGTAAGAGAAACTCTTACTTGCTTGGCAAGAGTAGTTGGATCTCTGTGACATGCTACATTTCAGTTTCCCAGAAGCAAATCCACTTAAAGTCTGAGGGCATAACCACAGGAAAAAAGTTAAGTTAGCACACCTGAATGGGGTGAAGCACCTGTAGGTGTGGGCTTGAACTCAGACAAACTTCTTGGATAGACTTTGCTGCCAGTACAATCCTGATGGGAAATGGGAAATCATCCCCTCAGTAGCAGAAGGGCCTTGTCACGGGGGCAGGAATGAACTTTCTGCTGTGAAACATGATGAGGTGACAAAGCTGTAGGGAGACACAAACGTGCTTGCCTTGCAGCCTTGGTAAGTGAGATGGTGCTTTCATTGTAGTGCCAGATGTCAAAGCAATGGTCAATTACCAATCCGAGCTAAACTAATGTGGGGGGGTGGGGGGAGGAAGTGTGAAGTGCTGATGTGTATGCATCATATAAAATGCAATTGCTCTGTAAAGGATAAGTCCCCAAAGGCCCATAGCAAATGCATGTACCTGCTTGGACAACATGGTCTGTGCAAGGATGCACACACTTGTTCAGATACTTTGTCTTGTAGGAGGGGACATGCAGTGAAAGAGTATTTGGAGTATTTCTGTTGTAAGCATAGAAACACATTTAGGATTGGAGTGAGCAGAGGTGGTGAATGAGGGTGGCTCACAATGTTCACAGTGTTCATGCTTCTCTGGGGTAGGAAAAGGGGGAAAGGGTTGTTACTGCTGACAGGGGAGGGAAGCGGAGGAACAGAAACCCAGATGAACACATCCACTTGTTCTTGGCCCCACCAGTGATCTGTGGAAATAGTAGAGATTATAGTCCACATTAGGAGAATGGCTTCTCAACTAAAATGTTAAATGGGATGAGAAGAAAACCATGCACAGAGACATCAAAGCCTGAGTGATGGTACCACAGACATGTTGTTCCTGTGGGTTCATGTACAGGCAGAGTTACAGCATGGACCCTCCTAGATCTAGGAAGGGTCATTTCCATCCCAGCCTTCCCTTCACCCTGTGCAGCCAGTAGGTCCTTAATAGCATTTGTCTTCTCATCTCACTTAATGAAATATGTGGGCACTCGATACATTTCAGATTCTGTTTTCCTCCCCTGATTCAACTGATGGTGATAGGACTGGGAGAAGAAGGATGTGGGTGACAGTGTAGTTGCTTAAGACTGTTTTCAAATGGTAACGTGGCTAAAAACTGAGCAGTCTGGTGTTTTGTATTGTTAGTTATAAAAAGGAGCCATCAAATCTCTGCCAATGAGGAGCATTACAAGGTGTTGAAATTGACTGTGATTTTATCATCGCAAATATCAGTGTAACAAAGTAGCCACTCTGAGTGTGACTTTTGGTTGTTTAATTTAGATATCAGCATAGTTTTTACATAGGGGAGGGTTGAGTTAATTATTAAAGCAGGTTCCCTTGCTGCATGTTCACCTTTGCAGAGAGATTATTGGAAAAATATTGGAGAAAAATTTTGAAGCCTGACGACCACCCTGTTTTTCATGCCCTAATTATCTGGTCAAAAAACCTACTTTCCACTGAGTCAGTCTTTGCTGAGATTAGTGGAAATGCTTTTGGTTTACAGTCGGATACGGATTATCCAGAATGTACCCCAAGGAGAGAGAATGAATGCTATTTAATATCATTAAAAAATTAGAAAAAGAAGCTCAAATAGCTTTTGTCAGTGGCATAATACTGTTCCCAAAGAGTTGTGACATCTCTGTATTTCCCAGGGCTAGAAAGGCACAGTGTTTTGATATTTTGTCCTTCAACTCCCCTTCCCTGCTAACAACCTTTTTTCTGGGCTATAATAGCTCCATATCCAGTTCAAATTAGTTGAGACCTACTGGAAGGCAAAGCACTCAGTAGAGACATGGAGTCTTTTAAGCTCCTCCTTCATCAGCTGTCTAGGGATCCTGGCAGTGCAGGGGTTAACCTGAGGCCAGGGAGAGTGCTGGGAGGAGACAAAGTGGGTGAGTCTTGAATACATGGAAAAGCCACAGCACAGAGAAGAGGAAAGCAGCAGCAGTGAGGACAGGGATGCATCAGCAATACCAGCCCTAAGTGAGAGCAGCTCTGACAGACCCCCTGGGCATCTGACAGTGTTACCAGCGTTCCTGCAATAAACAGTGTGAAATCCAACCACAGAGACAAGGCCTTCCCATTTCAGTGCCAGTTGCTGGGATATGCTTACTCCTTTCAACTGAAAGGCAAATGAAGAAATAAGAAATCTGAATACCATGGCTGAAAGAGAAACATTGATTCCTAGAAAAATTCCTAAGACTTTTTTGATTCTCATTTGCTTGGGTCTGCTCCCCTCATAAATTGGACAACAGCTGAGCAATTGGGGAAGAGAATGGAAGCTTAGATTACACAAAAATTTGCCTTGAGGACTCTGATTTGAGACCTACTTTAACCTAACCCTTCCCCTTACTTCATTTGCTTTCCCTGGTTCGTTTAAGCACATTGCCTTACCAATGCAGCCAGAACAAGGGACTTGCAGTGGGTTGAGAGGCTCCTGTTTTTTCCCTCTTTTGGAAATACCTCAGAGCAACCATCTGTCAGTTCCCACCAGTCTGGAGAGCTGCTCTGACTGCAGATATACACAGCATTTCCCTGCTCAGCACTGGCACTGTGAGGGGAGGGGATGAAGGAAAAGTTGTGCAGGGCTTGGGAGCAGAACTGAGGGTTGCAGCTGGTGTGAGAGCTTTTTGCTGAAGTGAAAACCCACCAAATGGCTTTTCTCTTCCACATGCACCTGAAATGGCTTGTCTGGTACAGTCAATAAGTAGAGATTTCATTTACTACTTTCTGTGAAGAAGGGGAGGGTGGTATGGCTGTCTGACAGCCACCTTGTGCAGATTTGGTGAGATCCCCAGGGTTAGTTGGAAAGCCTCTCAAGTGAGCAGCATGCTGTAAGAAAGGGGCTGGTGGTGGCTGTCTCAGTGGTGAACTGACAAGAGATGAGAATCACAGCTTAATAATTTCTTGCATCTTAATGGGTTTTAGGTGAGAGTTTGCCAGAACAATGGAGAAATAACATAACAGTAAAAAGCCAGTACCAAAGCCAGTAAGTACCAAAATATGATGAATTTCTGCTGTGTTTATAAGACACATGAACAGTGAGTCTGCTGTGCAGGAGTGAATGCCACTGCTGCACATGAAATGTCAGAAATTAAATCCTTTATCCATCTATGCAAGTATTTGTTCTGGAGGAGTTGTTGCAGTTATTCACTCAGGAAATGGAAATCTATCTTGCATACTCTCTCTACCCCATAAAACTGCTTTTAGACAGTTTGTAGCAATATGCTAATGGATAATGCTAATACAATCCTTCCAAAATTTGGTTACCAATAATTTACCAACAGCTTTACCTAATGCCAACAACACATTGGACATTAAAAAAAAAGCTCATGTTTTATATTTCAAAGTTTCCCCCCTAAAGTTTTAGCCAGACTCTTGACTCCAATGATTACACTAAGCCTTGATGCGTTTTCCTTCCTGCCTGGGAGGTGATACCCATTTCCCTCCTTGGCTTCACATTCCCTGCTCCAACTGCTGTGTGAACAAATGCAGACTACAGCCGCTCATTTAACATATTCCAAGTCCTGCATCCAGACTAACAAAATTATCCTGAAGTATCTTTGGCTCTAGGCTGCAAACAGTCAGCTGGTGCTGGCTACCAGTTGCTGGTGTTTTGATCTAGGGCTTGCACAGGTAGAGTCAGAGTGAATATTGCTGTGCCCAGGTGCCCACAACTGAAGCCCAGATAGGCTTTTTCCCAATAGAAGCTGGGAATACACATGCATTTTATGTGGCAATATGCCTGCATATGGTCAGAGGCTCTAGGTAAATGCAATTTTTAAATCACTTTCTTTTTAATGAAACTTTAATGCTGTGGAAATCCATGGAGGAAACAGAGGAAAAAGATCATACTAGATACAAGAAAAGCTCGCTCATGTTTGATCTGTCTCTTGTACCCTTTGGAAGCAGATATATTTATTTGCAGCACAATCTCAGCTCCACTGAAGTCAGCAGGAAGTCTGCCACCATCTTCACAGGCAGCAGGCTGGTGCCTCGGAGGGCTGATGGGCTGAGCACACCCTCCTCCTCTGCTGCAGAAGGAGCCACTAATGCGTGCCCTCGGCTGCTTGCTGTGCTAAACCCATTTATCTGAACCATGGCAGCAGCAGAAGAAGCAGTTTTAGTGATTAACCCACTTTTACTGCTATAAAACTAATCAAGCTGCTTCTTTTTATTTACTAGCGAAGTCCGTTTTAAGTTCCCAGATGCTTGGTTATAGTGGGGGAAGGTGAGTTTTGCATGTTTAAAATGGAGTATTGTATTCATTTAAGGAAGAGGAGGGGAAGGGAACAGCAAGTGATCTTTTCCCTGCCTGAAGACTGGCAGCCCCAGAACAGAAAAGCCTTTGTTTGCTCCTTCATGGCCACAGTGCCCACAGCTGTCAGGTCCAGTGCTCCCATCCTGGCCAGCTCCTAATATTAGGAAGAACCACTGTATCCAAGCTGTCAGGGACAAGCTGAGAAGATCCATCAAAGCAGAGTACAGAGACAAGCCAACAGGTCAGGCTGCTGAAATCAGGCAGCTGATTTCTTGAGATGGGAGACCCTGAAAATCTGGGAGGGTTAAGATGCTCGGCACATCTATAAGGCTGTGGAACAGATCTTCAGGGGAAATAACAGTGCAGGAAAGCTGTCAGATGTTATGGAGGAGGATGGTTGGAAGGTACTGCTTTTCTTTGAAGTGGTTTAGCAGCATTAAATGTGCACTTTAAAGATCAATTATAATCTGAAACTATAACAGAACTCACCTCCAACTGTCCTTTGCTGGCTGGGGGAAGTGAGGAGCTGCTCCCTCCAGCAAACTGTGTGTGGATGGAAGGAGAGGTTGGGAGGTGAGGAAGTCCTAAACCACGAGCTTAATGTTCATGTGAAAAAGTCCCAAGAGGTGCCAAGCTGAGTTGTCCCTGCTGCACGGACAAACAAGAAGCACTGCTCTTCAAGTTTCCATAATAAGAGGCCCTTAAAGAACAACACATCCTATCCTCTGAATTTCTAGCAAGAGCAGCTCAGATGAGCACCCATGGGAATTAACAGCTCCCTTAGGGCCACAGAGCCCACTTTCCCCCTGCTTTATAGCCTAGAAGAGCACTGGTGATTCCTCTTGGCTGTAGGTGGTGGTCTGCTGGAGGGGTTAAAGCTCTTTCCTCAGCTCTGGTCCAAGCAGACCTTGAGCCAGCATCTAAACAAAAGAGCTTTGCCTGCAGCTTCCCTCAGCCAGCTTCAAACTGCAACTTACACAAACAGTCCCTGGCAGTGACTCGGGGCAGCGCCGCTCCCGGGCACGCAACCAGGACCTGCCCTGTGCCCTGCCAGCTCAGCTACTTGTGGAGTCCCCCTTCTTGCTCCTCGTGTTTTCTAAAACACAGGGCACTTCTCCTGCCCCCTTTACCCCCTAGGAACCACGACAAACATCTAATAGAAATATCAGTGAGGCTTAACTCGTCAGAGCCACCCCACTGCACTTGCTGCCCCACAAGCATTCACCACAGCCTTTGTACCAGCTCTGCTGCTCCTGTATTCCAGCTGGGGAACCATGGACAAAACTAGTCTATCAGATATTGTCTTGAAAGCATTAAGGTTATTCCCAAGATTGGGACCTTTAGAGACTACAGCAAGCAAGTTGAGGGCAAAGATTTGCCTTGCAGGGGGCTAATTGGCTCAGGCAGTAAAGCCTTGACCACAACTGCTGGCCTAGAGCAAGCCATTTGGAGTGCTTGCTAATAAAACAGAATGAAATAAAATAATCATTAAAGTGGCACAAAGGGGCATTTAATAGCCCTCCTGTATTTTAAACCCTGGAAATATGGAAGACAACTGATTTAGACCCTCTGTTGTTCTGTCCCCATTAGCTGCAAATGTCAGCAAAACTGCTGAAGACAGCAGTGGGAAAGCAGCTTTGTGTGTAACAGTAATTGGTTTTGAATTGCTTGACAATTCTAATAGCTTTCAGCTGACTTGGACAAAGGGGAAAGCTATGGACACTACAGCAACATTGAAGTGAGATAAGGCAGTATGAAAAGGTGACAAATATATTATAAACCTTCTGAATGAAAAAAAAACCTACCATCATTTTCACAACCTTTTTCAGATGTCAAGCAGGTGCCCACAGCAGGGGAGAGGAGTCTGAGAAACACTGGTAGCACTCAGAATTCCTTCCAGGAGCCAGAGACAGGGGCTTTTAGGCAAAAACAATTTGCCTAAAAGCAGCTGGCACATTGCTTGCTTTTGGGCTTTGAGCCCAGGTAGAGGCTAATGAGGCAATGGAAACAGAGGTCCACCACCACTGAAATGTCTTCCACAAGAAGCCAGCTCACTGGGAGTTCATGGCCCATGCCCCTGCACTGTCCCCCTACAAAAGTCCATCTCTTTGTTGCTGCTCCCTAGGACATCCCAAAGAGCGCATCCTGCTCTTCACACCTCCCTGTGATATTTTTCCCATTATTTTCTCTCCCTTTTCCCATTTGTTCATGTCTTTCACTCCATGATAGGGCTTCTAAGCCAACTTCCCAGCTGCCTCCTTGCTCTCCATCATGTATTTTGCCTCTTGCCATGTCAAAAGGCATTATGGGATTTGGCTGATCTGAGGCTACACAGGGCTAGCTGGCAATCAACCATCAGCAAGCAGAGGGATGGCCCTCAATTTTCCCTCAGTAGAAGCATTAGTAATTTTATCTTCTCTCCAGCCTAGATTTCTACATTGAGCTTATGGAAGCTTCTCTTGGAAGCCTCCATTTGTCTGCCTAATGTGTTTATATGGATAAGAAATTCAGATTACCACAGGCAGACAGAGAAACAGGCAGAGAGACTGCATGGATACAGTTGTCTTAGGGAGCTGTGTTAAAAAGCTAGAATGTTATATTTATGTGTGACTGAAGAAAAAAAAAAGATATTGGTAATAAAATAAAGCAGTCTTTAGTAGCTTCAAAAGAAAGATTTCTGGGGAGCTGACAGGTAGCAAATAGCTTTATATGCATTGTCTGATGTCTGGCAGGTGCCCCTAGAGAAACAAATTTCTACATGCTCAGTTCACTCTTTGGGAGACACTTCTTCCTCAGACTGACATTTTGGTTACATTCATTCCCTGAGGCATTTTACAGGAAAACACAGGAATGTATTTGATTGTTCAGGAGGTACTGAACTTTACATAGATGACATTTGGAAGCACAGAGAGCTCACGCCTGGGAGCTCCAGCTGCTCTGAAAGAAGCAACACTGCTGGGTTCAATTATTTAGAAATGTAAATTTGGGATGGCAGTAATACCAAAACAGGGAGAGAAGTTAGCACTGCTAGATAGCACTAACCTCGGCTGCAAAGCATTCTGGAATTTCACAGTAAACTGCTAAAAATGAAAATTACAGAAGACTTATGTGGCAAAAGCCTGTGTGAGGAAGGCCACCTTTCTTTGGTCATATAAAGCCTAACTGAGAGTGCCATTGGGAAAACATCCTAATGAATGTGAAATGCAAATGTTACAGGAAACCCAGGACCTTTCCACAGTCCCAGTCCCAATAATGAAAATTAAATAATCAGTCATGCATTTTGCATCATGCCTGGGTTTAACTGGCTGAGCTGAAGCAGTGTGAGGGAAGTGCAGGCACAGGTACTTTACCCCTTGTCAGCCCCTGCAGAGGCATCGGTGTGAAGGAGAGCGGGTCCCAATAACAGCATGCCACGGTGAGAAAACGTGCCCAGTCAGCCTCTACCCCGCGCTCAGCATTGTCAAACCACAGAAGAGCACCAGGCAAATAATGTCTTGTGCTGCCAACAGAAAAGACAAGTACTGCACGTGCAGTCATGGGAGAGCTACAGCGACTCAAGGAGCTGGGCAAGCCAAAAACCCGAACCTGCCCCCTGGGAGCAGCCCCGGCAGATGTTTCACGTTGTGGGTGCCATGGCGAGTGGCCTCAAGGGGGCTCAGGTGTCCCTGGTAAGAGGCAGCTCTGTGGTCAGAGGAAGCTGGAGGTTCCAGGGGAGACGCACCCTCCAATCCCCAGAGGAGAAGGAGCAGATGGACAAGTTGGCCAGCTTTGTCCAGATGATGTGCCATAACCCAGGAAAGGTGCTGGATCATCATCATCCTGCACGTGCTTAAATGATCACTTGGGTTTCACCTGCTTCAGGCAAACCTGCAGCCTGAAAAAAAGGCAGAGGCTCCTGGCCAGCATGAAAGGTTTTATTTGAGCCCAGTTTGTTCCAGTGACCAGCAAATGCTGAGCATTTAGCCCCATCACCTGCATCTACCCTATCAGACATGGAGTGAATGGAAAGGCATAACACAGTGCCATGAATTTATAGAAACTGGGGACAGAGGAGGGAGTCTCAAATGTAAAGCCAAGATATGCCAAGTCTGTGTAAAATACACATTGCTCACTTGCACACACACACACATCCATATGGTCTCTCTCATTGCATCTTCCAATATATTCTCCCCAGTAAAATCTCACCTCCCTTCTTCCCAGCCAGAGAGTGCAAATGGGTTTGTGAACCTTAGTACATCATTTACAGCTGCTGTAAATCTGGAGCAATGTACACTATCAGATGTGCAGGTTTCATTTATAAAGCAGGATTTATGGCTTCACCCCTTAGATCTGCAGATGGGTTTTACTGTGATTTATGCCTGTGTCATGGAGGACCATATATAAGAATTACCTGATATTATCGAGGGACCTATTCTTTTTGGCCCTTATCTTTCTTCTGAAACCAGAGACTACTTAATCACTGTTAGCTATATACTCAGTACAATGTCCTTTGTGAATTACCCATATCCCTGTTTTCAGTATTATTAGCTTGTGATGTTAGGACTAACCCAATGAAATAGTCACAACAGATGCTGAATTGCAACTATATGTACAATTTATAAATGGCTCTTTTGTGACTGTGTTGGTAAATTTAATTACAGTCTTTTTAAAAAGGACATTACATCAACATTAGCTGAATGCCAGCCTCAAACTGAGGTATGAAAAAGGCTCTCTGAGTCCTCTGAGTAAATATTTAGGTTTCTACTCTTGTTTTCAGAGGCTGCATCTCAATAGCATAAATCATAGGGAAAATTTCTGAGAAAGGTGGAGGCCAGATTTCTGCAAGCATTCAGCCATTGAACCACCACTGATTTTTAAGGGCATTGTAACACTCCAGGGGATCTTGCCTGAAGAAGGAGAGTGACACCTAATAGAGTTTCACAATATCCCATTTATTAGGCTCCCATGGTTTTTACCAGGCCTGGAGACCCAAGGGTACCTTGTCAGAATGCCACTTAGGTTTCCCCACATTGCTTCCAGTGCTAACACACCCCCAGGAATCAGACTGATAACCTGTTTTTCTTTGAAAGCTCCTGGACAGAGGCTCCTGGACATGTTTTGGTATCTTACACTCACTAGCAGCACCTTTGATGGCCTGGGTCTAACAGCATAAAAAAGATAACCTATGCCCCTTAGGTGGGTTTGGAACATCTGCAGCAATTGCTAGGGGATGCTGCAGTATTTCAACAAATCTGTTTACTCTCAGTTGTGCTAACAGCCAGGTGAAGGCCCTGAATACATAAGCCTCCAGAAATGTGTCCTATTCTGTAAGTGCTCCTTGGCCATATAGGCCTGATAGTCCTTTTCTCTGCTTTTAGTCCAAGAGAGATGGGGAATTTCTCCACTCAAAAACTCCTATGAGCCTGGAGCAAGGCACTCTCTGATGAAAGGTCTTTGAACCTCCTTTGAATCCTGCTTCTTGCTGATCCCAGTATTAGAAAACTGTACAAAATATGGCATTGCTGCTGTCTTTCTAGCAACTGCACTATGTGCTGTAAGAGAAGGGCCCAGGCGTGTTTGTGGCCCCAGCTGCACAAACAGGTCTTGACAAGGATTGGGTTCAAGCTCAGTCTTGGTCTCAAGCACCACAGACCCACCATAAGGGGAAACCTCACATTTATTTATTTAAACCCCACACATTCATCTAGATGAGAGGATAATTGGAGCAACAGCCCTCTTCCCCCTTCCATTTCTGCCTCAGCAGTAAGAAGTGCTCCCTGGGAAGAGGCTGGGGCAGTCAAAGGAGCAGTCCCTCAGAAAGCACCAGGCTGTGGGATGTGACTGATGAAACTCCTCCCATATTCTTTCTGTTAGCCCTGACTGGTGAGAGCAGCAGCTCTTTGTAGTGCTGTCCCATTTCAGGGAAGGTGTTAAGGTGCTTTCAAGAAGCATTTTCCTCCCTTTGTCCCCCAGGACTTTTGTGATGATGCCTTAAGTTTTAGCTTTCATGTTTTCTAGATTCTGTGCTGCCTAGGGGTGTAGTTCTGAGCCTCATATTTAGTGCTAGTAAGCTCTCTTCACAGAGTAGGTAGACAAAACAAGTTCTTTTCCTGCTGAAGACCAAGGACAATGAAGACAACTTTCAGGCCCAAAAGCCCAAACAATGGTGGACCAAAAAGAGAAGCCAGAAAGATGAGACCTCCCAACCTGAAGCTGTAATTGGACAATTAAACCCCAATATGCAAATAGATCAAAATTTATAAAGGTGTAAGACCTCGTGACTGGTCATCCATTTTGTGACCATTCTAAGTCTACCTTGGGTGCAGCCCTGGTCAGGCTCTTGTCCTGCCTGAGGTGTACTCTAAAGGCCTTTCAATAAATATCTACTTTATTCTCTAGCTCTGTCCAGTCTCTGTGTCAGGTCAGCCTTCCCAAGGCATCAGTGAGAGCAGTGAGATAAGGACTGTAGGGAGCACCTTCTTATCCTAGGCTCCCTAAAGCTTTTCACCTTGCCAGAAAAGAACTTACCAGGCATTCATCCCTGCTCTTGCCTTACCTGCCATGGTGGTAACTTCTTCCTCAGTCATACAGAAAAAGCCACAGATTTCTGAAAACAAAGTTGGGAATTTGGATCAATCTAAAAGATTGCAGAGAGGGTCTGATGGAATGGTTCATTTAAATGAATTCAGCTTCAGGAAATTACTCTCATGATTTGAGTCCTGAGGGCTTTTTGACATCCACGTGAAGTTATGCAATGTGCCAAGACTTTGATCTCAAGAGCTGGCACAGAACCCACAGAGGGTGAGACATCAGGTACTGGGCTTCACTTGCTGTGGTCCATGTGTGGATGCAACCTCTAGAAAGTTCCTGTAGGAGATCAAGAGTGGTCTAAGCTGCTGGGAGAGGTCTGAGGTATTCTTAGTGCATGCCTGCCAGGCTAAGCCTGTGCAAGGAATTAGGGAAAGAAATGCTAAATTTCTGGATCCCAAAGAGCTGTAGGTGCACATGACATTCCTGAGCAGCTCAGCCTGGATGGGGTGGGAACACTTTTGAGACCCAGAGATCAAAATGACTGTAAATATCTGGGGAGCTTTAAACCTTTGGAGTTCATGCACACTGAAAGTCTGGCACAGGCTGCATTCAGCATCACAGTATTAGATTTAGGCACCCGCATCCCACTTCAGGTTTAAATCCTTAAGTAGCTCTAGTTCATAACACTCAAATTTACTTCAAGAATTTTCTTATTCTGTGTGTAGCTTCCCACTGACTGTTCCATTTGCTTTCAGGTTGACAGCCTAAAGCACCCCAGTTTAAATACTTAGCTGCTAAGTAATATATATATATTTCATCAAAGCAAGTAGAGAACTTAAATGAAGTATATAGATTCTTACCAAAAATTGAGCTTTCAGCATTTCTTGTTACGTCCATTGAAAGAAAAAAGTGTAGGCAAAAGTTTTTTAAAAGTGCAGAAACTAATTTCTTCTTCAGCTTCAAACAGCAGTTTTAGAACTACATGACCCATTTTTGGTGCTTTCTATTACTGCTTCCTATTTTTTCTCACACACAGAAATTTTAAAACTAAAGTTTCATTCCCAGAGGAGCATCCCACATAGCACAAGCACATGAAAATAAGAGCCCATGATGCTCAGTGTTTTGTAGCTTTCTAAATGGGCCTAGAAACATTTACAGCCTTAGCTAATCACATTACATTTGCTTAATTAATGGGAAGAGCCTATGCTCTCAAGCTGACAGGCTTTGATAGATGAATACAGCTGTCCTGGCTTTCAGCAGCATGTGTGACTGCTTAATGGGAAGGGGGGGGCGGGGGGCAAAGCAATGAAATAAATGTTCTGAGTGTGTACTATTTGTGCTTACTCTGCACCTGAGATGGAGAGGTAGCTCAAATCCCTGTTTGGGTTAGCTGGATCTGGGACCCAGAATCCCTTCCTGGGGAGGCAGCCCATTCCCTGGCATACCCCAGAGCCAACATCATGTCTTGGGTCACCAGTCCCTGAGGGTGCTCCCACCCAATTCACATTGTTTTAGGCAGCTTGGGACAAG
The DNA here is from genome assembly GCA_024734555.1 of Trochalopteron elliotii. Classification (NCBI taxonomy): domain Eukaryota; kingdom Metazoa; phylum Chordata; class Aves; order Passeriformes; family Leiothrichidae; genus Trochalopteron; species Trochalopteron elliotii. Next base: position 3,909,279 of record JANPWX010000011.1, read on the forward strand.
GCCACTGTGAGAACGAGATTTCTGTAAATGAGAGCTAGAGGATGGGGAGAACATTGGTAGTTTCCTAAGCAGAGAAAGAGAAATCCTGCTTGAGATGGCAGAGGAAATCACCTGCACTTTTCAGAGCTTCTCCTGTATTTAAATCAGAAAACCAGCCTTGTCTCCTGAATTATCTACTCCACTCCTGTCCAAATGACTCCTCATGTGCTTGCATTGCAGTACACGAGTCTGAAACACATGATATAAGCAGCTGCCAGGCCAACTGCTCAGATGATAATTGAGCCAGTTGTACACACTTTTGTACATCATACCCCATCACATCCGACTCTTACTCACCCTGTTGCCAACTGCTTCTTGCCTATTTTCTCCAGGAAACAGACTTTATCAGTGTAATTTGCAGGAAACCCTCCCAATCCCAGCTGGAAAGTCACACTCTCTCCCACCTCCCTTCCACCACTTTCTTCAGGGCTCTAAGTTGCTCAGCAGGGTCAATCAGGAATTCAAACCAGGTAGAAAGTGAATATAGAGTAGTGATAAGAGTCAGTGGCATGATTGATGATGCTTATACATATGCTTCTGGCTTGAAAAGCAGGGTCTGGATTGATTCCAGGAGTTGGGTCTAATTTCAAAAGGATTTTCTGACAGGAAAAAAAAAAAAAGAGGGTTAGCAGCACATGCTACAGAAAGCAACTTCCACAGATTATTCCATCCCTAAAATATCAACCAATAACTAAGCGCAAAGCATGAGAGAACTAACAAGAGCTTTTACTCATACTGATCCTCCTGCACATTTACTGAAATGGGGTTGAGACTGTTTTTTCCTGTGCGTTTCCCAACATTCAGAGCTGAAGTGGTCTAAGGTTTTAAACTTACTTTGTTACATATGCTAGGAATAAAGGCTTAAAATTTTGAAAACCTGAATAGCTATTAATCACAGTAAAAAAGCAAACACTGAATTTCCCACTGCATTCAAATGAATCTGTGCAATTTTTGGAGACAACAAGAGATTTTCTTACATCACCCTCTGATTTTTACTGACATTTGCTTGCAATGCCTGTGGGTCCGTGTTTGTGCACAGCTTCGACATAGTTAAACCAAAACCCCCCATTCCCTCCCTGTCCTTCCTCATCAGTCAATGGCTCTTCAGTACTGTCCTGGCACATCCCCTTCTGCCAGCCATGGCAGGAAGGGAACAGAAATCCTATGGAAAGATGTTGACCCAGATTTACCCTGGAAGCTGCCAAGCCCAGGAGCAACAGAAAATGAATGCGAGGCGAGTGTTGAGGAAGTGTGTGGACCAGCCAACTCCACTGTGGCACAGGCAATGAGCTAGTGGATATCTGGATATCTGCCAGGAGGGCTGCTGGGCATCCAGAAATCCTGGGAAATGCAGAGGGACACTGTGTCCTATGTACAACAGGCCCCATGCATTGGGATGCATCAGCCACCTTCTGCGTGTGCATAGGTTGTTCAGAGCAATCTAGTTGGGGATGCTTTAAAACATACTTCTGGCCCCAAAAGACTGGTTAGGGTTGTACAGGCTATGCAGGACTGGGAGAGCCCCAGAGGGCCAGTGCACAGCATTGGAAAAGTGGTTAAAGATGGACAAGGGAGCTGTAGGTATCCATTAGCACTTGGTGCTGTGATGTGTATTTGCACAGCCCAAGCTGAGGCATTTAAATGAGGTGTCTGATTTTGGACTGTGGTCTGCAGAGCATTCCTTGGAGGGTGGTAGCCTTCCCTGCAGAATGATCTGCAGCAGAGCCTATGTTACATGGGAGAGGAGCCCATCTCACCCAGCAACTGCAGAGGGAGCCATGGTAGTCTGGACTCTTCCCTTGCACATCTAAACCAAATGCAGAGTTAAATGCTGCGACCAGCATGTCTGTCCAAGTGGGAAAAGCCATAGTGTTTATGTATTTAAGCAGATATCTGGATGGGACAGGACATCCTTTGTCCTAAATGTAAAACCCTCATTGGACTGTATCCTCATGGTCCAACAAGAACCACTGCCCTCTGGGTCACACCAGCAGGACTGCTGCTCCTGGCCTTGTTCTAGCTCTTGCCAGAAGTCTAAAATATAGTTTTCATATAGTCAGGTGTCTGAATCATCCTGGGATCTGACTGGCACTTATTATCCTCAGTCTCTGTGTGGTACAACTGGTCCATGGCTCAGAGGTGGCAGTTTCATCCTGCTGAGAAATGTTAACCCTAGTAACACGTCCCACATCTCTAAAGGTTTTTGCTCCTTTAGTGACCTCTACTTCATTGCCTTTAAAATGGGACTGTCCTTAGCATCAGTAAAGCTCCTCAAGTAGGTTTAGAGTTTTCAGGGTGCTGCCTGTTCTTTTATTTTGTAATCACTGAGCCACAGTCAGATGGATAATCACCAAGACTTCGTTTAAGGCATTGTTGCATGTGGCAATTCATTAAAAAGCTCCAGGGAACAAGAATGAGGTTTTTATTTTAAAAGCTCTACTCTCTGGGACATACACAATGTTCTCTCCCAACCCAGATTTGTCACAGCCGGCTGCTATGAAGTGCCATTCTCTGCTGTAAGCCATCTTCAATGTATTGTCATTATAATTCGTGACAGATTTTTTTTCTTCAAGTGACACTCAAGGAGGATTGGAGGATGACAGCACATGGCAGAGTAAATATAGTTAGGGAAACATAGGAAGAGCCGACTTTTCCCAGAGAGCTTGTGGCTGTCAGGCAGGAGTTTCTTTTTAGTGTCTGAAATGGGATTAAGCCAAAAGGCTCATGGGTTTACTGCCATTCGTGCTCTGGTTCTTTGTAAAAACAGGTAAAACTCTGTCAATTTTCAATACACTAGATTAAGATCTGAGTTCACATTTTGCAGGGTTTGGGCATCAGAGAAGTCCCTGGCAGGGCCTGGTGTGCACAAAGGGGTTTGAGCTGCCCTAGGCTTTCTGGTGTGGTCATCAATGACCACTTGTCCCTTTCCAGGCTGTTGTATGAACAGGGGGGTCTCCAAATTTGGTTTTGGGGGTTAAACAATCTCCTTCTGCCACTTACATTTCAGGCAAGAAGCATTAAGTTCTTCTGTGTAATTACTGTCTGCCCTCCATGTGAAAGGCCTCTCTAACTCATCCAGCTGACTGAGACCCCTCTTGCCTTCAGAAAAAGCCCCTGCTCTGGTGCCACCTTACAGGCACAGCCCTGAGCAGCAGAACTGCAATTTAGATACTACATTCAAAAGGCTTCAGCAAAGAAAAAACACTAAATGCCAGTAAGTCTTAAACAAATGGAGAATCAGTGGCAAAAACTACAACAGACTACTGCAAAGTACTCCAGAAATGTGATGCAATGAAGAAAAGCTCTTATACACACCATGATGGATAATATGGATAGAAGATGGGAAGGTAACAGCTGGAGGAGTAAAAGAAACAGCTAAGAGAAAGGCAGATAAGGAGAAGGAAAGTATGAAAGGGAAATTATCTGAGTGCTGATTTGTGGAGGCTCTTCTCTGCTTGAAAGTACCCTGCACCAGCATTGCCAAGCATTTTCTGTGTAATGCATGCATTGATGAGCAGTCTGGATTATGCAGTAATGGCCTGCCCTAAGTCTCTTAAGTGTAACTGAGTGTATATTTAACTGTAAGGTTTTATGAGGGTAGCAGGTTGGGTGGACTACAGCCCCTCTGCAAATCAAGCTTCTTACTGTACTCAGCAGATACTACTTGTCCTGACATTGCTGTAGTCTTAGAGATTAAATACATCTCTGTTCAGTTTTGGATGGCACAAATGCAGAAAACTCTTATTATAGGCTACCTCTGCATGTCACTGTCATGTGTCTGTGGTCTGGTATTGCTGACCCACTGAAGACAGGCTCCTTGAGTGAGCAGGGCACTGTGCAAGGCAAACACAAAGGTGATTCTCAAAGCGCAAGAAATAGCAAGATTAAGAGTACAGGCAAATAATAATAGCAAAACCCCCTTCTGTTTAAGAAAACTCACACCCATAAATAGACAAGTGATAAATTTACCTGCATAAGTGTCTTTCTGATTTTCAGGAAGATGTTACCAGATGAAGACAGGAATAAATCTTGTAACAGAACTGAATGTTTTATGGAGAGGTCATTTCTTAATTGAAATTGTCCAGAAAGAAGAATGGCCATGAGTTAAGGTGTAATTGCAGGGCCACATGCCTTTTGTATGAGTAAAGAAGCTGGTCACAGCTTTTCTGTCAAAATGATTACTGACTTGAAAATTATTGGAGAAGTTGGCATTTTTTGTGGAATGTGTCTCCTTATACAGAAGCATTCTCCATTTCTGTTGCTGGAAGCCTAAACCAGTGCAAGGTCTCAGACACTTCTTTCCCTTATGATGTCTAACTGAATCATATCTGATTTATATTTTGTCTTGCTTGTTGAAAAGTTAATATTTTTTCTGCATTTCTCTCCATTGCTTTTGCCTGCCCACTGCTTACAAAGGGAGAAGCTGAGAAATAAAGCAGCTACAGAATAGAGTATCCCAGTACCTCTGAATGGACAATGTGCTTTAGCAGTGACTGAGGGCTCCTTTGAAACCAACAATAAAAGCATCTTTTCTGTCGAGGAGTACAAGGCTCACAGGGGCAAGAGACTTTAATGATACCATTATCTTTCAGGCAATTAGGGCTCACTGGCACAATCCAGCACTGGTACAGGCACTGTTTGGATTGCACTGCAATGGCTTAGTGAAATGTAGACTGCTGAGACTTAGCAACACCATAAATCGCCTTTAATCTCGAACCACCATGGATCAAAATGTACTAACACAGGCATAATCAGAATTCACTGGCATATTTTCTCTTTTAAAAACATATGTCTGGGAAGAGAGGCCTCCCCTCCTCCTGTCAGCTCCCCACACACACGGGCTGTGTGATGCTGATCCTGGCGCTTCTCTCCCGACACGCTTGCGGAGAGATGGGTCTGAGCCTGCCAGCTGTGGGCATGTTTGTTGTCCGTTGTGGATTATATTTTAATGACATACCCTAAGCCTCTTAAACTTGAACAAATGTGCATTTAACTGTCTGTGCATTTGTGCCAGTTTATAAGGCAGAGGGTCAGCCAGCTTATCCCCCCAGCTTCTCTGTGAGGGCACTGTCCAAGAATTTTAATGGAGCTTTCAAAAGCCTCCCGTTATGCAAGGTGCCTTAATGGAGAGTCCTCCTGCCTCAAAGTTCCCTCTTGTTGCTAGACAATGAAAGCCAAGCCATAATCTCTGTGGAGAGTGCCCAGATTTTTTCCTGTCGCAGTGTGTAGCTGGGATGCAAAGCACAGCTTGCTCTGCTCCCCTGCCACAAGCAGGGGGATTCATTTCATTAGTTTGGAAAGCTATTTTAGAGGGAAGGGAGGTTATGTAGGTCACCAATTCATTGCTGCTGCCTTGAAAAAAGAATTCATTATGAAATTTTACTTTAATTAATGCAATGCACCAGCTTGTAATAGTATTTCATCAGGACATCTGGTAAAAGCACATTAGCTACAGTTTAATGTTAAGACATAATTGAACAGAACTCCTGTTGGAGCTTGGCTTTAGCAATATGTTTTACTTCTGCTTCTCCTGCAACCTGCCAAATAAAGGAATTGTGGGACTCCCTCATCAGAAGGTGATGGATCCTGACCCAAAGCCTCTTTGACATAACAGAAAGGCTCCAGTTAACATTGACAGGCTCTGAAGTGAGTCCTTGAGGAACAGACCCCAAGGTATCAATCCTGTATTTACATACCAGGTACTACTGGTACCTCTACTGGTCTATAATCCTGAATATAAAGTAACAGCCTTGGTGTTTTGTTCCAGTTCTGTTTGAAAGGCCGTGATCAAATGGTTTTTATAAACCATTTTCTATTGGCTTAACTTAGAACCTTTTCCTGTTCTAATTATATGTCTGCATAATTGTTTGTTTTATTACTTATATGATTATCTGCTCAAATTAGTGTCAGTGCAGCAGCTTTCCAAATGCCGTATTAAATATTCACATCCAGATGGGATTTCTTTCTGCCCTTTGTTTTACAGTGATCTGGACTATAAATGTGAAGTCTCCAAAGATTTTAGTTGTTTAGTAAGTACTAGGTCATGATTATTTAAATCTAACTAACAGGCTAAAGAGTCTTTGGAAGATTAATATATTTAGAAAAAGTTTGTGAACTGTTTGTGAACTGTTTGAAATCTGTTTGATTTGAGGCTGCTGTCTCCACTTCTCCTTTTCTTTTTTTGGATAAGTGTTTGAATAGCCAATAACAGTAATAAAAAACATCCATCACCAGCACAAGTGTGCATTGTAGTTTCCCTTTTACACTCTCTCCCTTCAGCATTTTTTTAACCATTGTTTCTGGGACAGTTTTACTCCCAGCCCTCACTGAGAAGGGACACAAAGACCAAGATGTTGGAGAAGCTTTGTCTGCTGTTTAGTTGCTCTTTGGGTTATTTTCTGCACCAATAGGCAAGGGAGGGGGGCAGGACTGATCTGGAAAAGCATGGTGTGCCCTTACTAAAAACCCCAGTGCATTCCCAGTGGTGCTGAGCAGTCCTGCTGCCAGACACACACAGAGGGGTCCTGGGTTTTGTGGACTTCCCTGCTCATGCCAGATGCCACCCACCCCATGTGTAGCTGCTGGACATTTTTGCAAGGGGCATGTGACTGCTGGGACAAGGCCAGTCCACATGGCAGGTAAGGTCATCTGTCATCACAGATGCTGCTCTGGGGTTTAATCTATATATAAACCATCTAATTCTGATCCCACCTGAAAACACAGACAAATTGTTCCTTCCCTCAGCTGGTCAATTCAGATAATTCATTGTAAACAGCCAAATTGTCCCAAAGAGATGCTAAGACATAAGCCCAGGCCCACACAATCAAATTCAAGGCACTTACCTCTCTCCAGGGAGCAGCAGCAGCTCTGTCCCACTTTTACAGAGCCTGTGGCAAAAGGCTGTTGCAGATAATAGGCAGCTAGGCAGTAACAAAATGTGCTGTGGCTAGACAGACTTTCCAGTGATTTTTCAGTGCTACAAGTCCCACACTGATCACAGTAAGAGGAAATCCAACTTAGACTGTTGGTAGACCTGACTAAGCCTGCAGTTTGGCATTAATTGGCAATAAAACATAAACAAATGGGCAGCAGTGTGGAGCATTTGTCAGGCTGGTGCTAACTCCTGTCTCAAGAAGCAGAGGTAGTTTTTCCCACACAGGCATCAGCACAATTATTTACATGACCAGGTCTGGTGGCCCTCTGGATGCTGGGAGGAAGTCACTGGAATTAGACAGTGCCATTTCTTTGTTGTTGTCTTAGGACAATATTGCCCAAGGACCTGTCATTTTAAAATTAAGCACTAGTCTCCAACCCTTGGAAACCTAAACCAGCAACTTATCTGTGGGTTCACAAGGCTTCCAGGTGGTGCTCACAGGTTTGATTTCCTCAGTCAGTCCATCCCTGATCAGTCACTGGTATTGAGGGCTCCATGGGACAAGCAGGAGTCAAGCTTATATTTTCTAAGAAAAACAAAAGCAGTCATGTAAATAAGTCCAAAGGCATTTAACAAAGGGCAATTTTTTTTCCCTAAATAAATTAGAACTTGTGACCTTTTCCATTTTTAGTTTATCTGTATGATGTGATAAGATGAATCCTAAATTGGGAAGGAGATAGATTGCTTAGGGGGAAAAATCAATTGAAAATCCTGAGAAAATGCCACTTATAGAAGCAGCCTATATCTAGCAGGTATTTACAGATTTTATCAGGGAACTGAAGTTCTCAAGATAGCTGGCCTTAGACTTCTTCATTTTGCATTTAATATTTATCTTCAGCTAAGTCTATGTTAATTATAGTTTCACAGCTTGAAGCAAACTGGTCACAAGTCCCAGCAGTATTTGATGTTTGGGCATCTCACCAGCCCATTCTTTGTCTACATTTTGGATGTCTATGCTCTTGTTTCTTCAGCCAATGGAACAGGATCTGCCATTTCTAAGTGTCCTGACTGAGAGAGATTGGATTGTTTCTTGAATGCTTTAAGATCCTGAAGTGAAAAATCATTAGCTCTCTACTTCTTTCATTAGTTCTAGTTCTCTGTTCTTTATTCTTTTATGGTAGCAGACGTCAGGTGAATTTTCCCAGAACAATTTTTATTTACTAAAGTAAAACCAACAAAAACCTAGCAGAGTGCCTCCTCTGCCTTTAAGTGTTTTATGCTGATGGTGTGACTGCTTTGCTTTCCCCATCTCCTGCTGAACCTCCTCTTCCCCACAAGGCACCTTCTGCCAAAGGCTGCCCAGACACCCCCATCACCACACTAACCCTGCTGCCCAAACGGTGCTGGAGGAGACAAAGAGACTTCACCAAAGCAAGCAAAAAAACCCCATGGGAATGAAACTTTGTGATCAGCTCTGTGGGAAACTCAATGCCAGAAACCAGCACAAGCTCTTACGAAAGTTTGGAGATTGGGATGAGACAAGGCAAGGCAGGAAGCTCCCAGGGGAGGGTGACTAGCACCCTGTCCCCAGCTCACATCATTGTGCTTTGTTTGACCTCAACAATTGTGTGAGCCAAGCCCGGAGCATCAGCCTTAACTTCGCATTTCCTGCTTTCTGTCGGCTCCATCCAGGGACTGTTGTTTGAAACACAGCTCTTATTATGGAGCTTGCAGAAAGAACTCCCTGCTCTATGGGGACATGGGCTATTGAGTTGCAAAGAGGCGTGCCCAGTCTCTGTCTAGGTCTGGGCTGGTTGGGCTTGACTGCTGTAGTGAGAGGAGCCGCTGTCGCAGGAGCCACATGATAACCACTGTGTGTGTGGCAGCCCAAGGAGAACCTCGTGACTTGTTCAGCTGGGCTGACTTCTCAGCAGAGATTGTCTTAATCACGAGCTGTACAATGTCTCTTGCCCAGATTTGCAGAGGATTTGGCTTTATGGAACAGAGTCCTGATTCACAAAGCTCCTTCCTCCGCCTCTTACTCCTGCTCTCTTTTTGACCAAATCCAGGATGTTGCCTGAGTCCCTCTGGCTCCTGGATCTGACCACATGCCCAGTCTGAGCTCTCAGACAATGTTGTACATGTCCTGGTCTGCATGAGAGAGACCTGGGAGGAGGAATGGAAACCAGAGGAGTAGTAACAGTTGTGGCAAGTCAGACTGCTGTGTTTGGCTTGGCACGATGTTGCTGGTCCCCCAGGATTTGGCAAAGGGAACCCTGAATTCAAATGAATTAAAAAAGCTGTCCCAGAACTGCCAGGTTTAGGGGGTTTTGGCTGTTTCTACTCCACAGTCAGCACTGCTGAACATCCCTCTCCTGTCATTAGCAGTAACCCCTGCACTCACCCAGCTGGCAGGTCTCACCTGCTGGGTGTGAGCCTTCCTTCCATGGCCCCTCCCTTTGGCACAGCAGTGCCCGCACGTTTCTCCTGCCTCAGGGAGTCTTGACCTGCCCGACCTGCTGGCCACTCATGAGTGACTTTTGGAGCTGGAGAGAAGCAGCAGTGGTTTGGCACAGTGGTGGGAAACCCCCTCAGACCAGAGCTTACCTCTGTGCTGTAACTCCTCATTCTTTCCCATCATGGGATCCAGCACATGCAGTCATCTGTCTCCCTGCTCTCTTCTGCTGCAAGCAAGTCCTGTGTCATCCCAGAAACAATCTGTGAGATCATCTATGAAATATTTATTTCCCTTGCATGCAAGAGAAAAGGAAGCAAAAGGCCTGCATAATATTGATGGAATCCCGGATAGCCAAATATTGAATTATTTACAGCCTAATTGTGCAACTGATACTCATGAGATCGCCTAGGCTGCAAAAGGCAATTAATACATTTCACAAAACTGGTGACTTCTGCTTCAGACTTTGTCTAGATGCATCAGTGACTCCCTAAAACACAGGTGACATCACTTTGCAGGAGAAGAACTAGGGTATCCACAGACACTTGAAATATCCACCGACTTTTCTGAGTGCTGTTGTGAAATAGAAAAGGGTTCTCAAAGCACCCCAAGGTACCCATCTGGAGCCATTTCAGCTGCTCAGGTGAATCCTTGCCTGACTGGTGGCTGCTGTTCCAGAAGGGCCCAGATTTCCCATAGGTCTCATGTTACAGCTGAAACTCCCAGGTATATGCTCTGGATACCCCCAGGGATCTTCAGATGGCATTAAATACATAAATGCAAGACACTCAGTTTAGCCTGTGTGACTGCTGGAGACCTCCCAGCACAGGAAGCAGTGACCAAGAATGGCAGCACTTCCCATGCCACAGCATCCTTCCTCTCCTTTTCACTGTCATGTTTGCTATGCACTCTAGTGCAATCCTTAATAAATGCACTAAAGTTCCTCCTTCCTGCCCAGCCTACAGCAGATGAAATAGGTTGGCCACTGAACCCAGCTCACAGGAAGCAGATTTCCAAACACAGAGCTCTTCTGTCCATTCAAAGATACCCAGGTTGATGTGGCAGTTATCACAGGGCCTTGGCTATTTCCCTAATGCCGAACTTCTCTCAAGCCCTCTCTCTCCTTCATTAATAAATATCTTAACGCTGACATCTGGAGTAGACCATAAGTTGCATCTCTTAAAGTATTTTCTGTTCCCCCTTTATATTCTACTCTTAGCAGAGCTTTGAGGGGGATCACCTCCTTCCCAAGGACTTCAGAAGCATTTAGGGACCTTCCCTTGAAATCACTGGACCTGAATAAGGCTCTGGGCAGTCCATTTTGGCCAGAGCATGATAACAAGCTAGAACAAAAAATCTGAACCAGTGTTACAATGCTGTCCTCTCTGTGCCCAATAATGCTCATTTCCTCTCCAGACGAGACACACCATCTACGTCTAAACCCCTCAGCCTGTCCTAATTTGCAAATTCTAGTACAGCTGTAGGTTAAAAGAGCCAGCCAAAATTAATTATTGCAGATTAAGGAACCGAGTAACATACGGCAATGGCCTCTTGTTAAACTGAAACATCTGATCCAAACCAAGCAATTTCAGCCCCTTGTTAAATACTTGCTTCTCTTGTTTACCATCCCCAGTGTTTTGCTGCTGAGCACCATCATTTGAACATGGTTTATTTAAATGTACCTGGGCTATCAAAGAGCACCTTTGCCAGTGACAGCAGTGGCCTTAGCTAGCCCAGAAAGCAGGTTTGTATGTGGCCACCATGTGCAGGCCTCCCCAGGTGTGGGGTGGCATTGTTTGGTTTTGCTGTTATCAGGCTTTTGTGCCATTTAGAGCTGGCAGGCAGAGAGAGAGACAATTAAACTCTGCTCATGCCAAAGGAACGTGTATTTCAGCCAGGTACTTCTCCTTTTCTTCCTTTCCACCCCTGTTTTGAGAGACATGAGGTTAACAGACAAACAGGTGACTTGGCTTGTACAATAAATGTCATGTACCTCAGAAACTGGTAAGAAAACAAAACCAGTGGCTGCCTTGTAAGCAGGACCAGAGAGAGGAAACAGCAAAATGATTTACCTGAAAGCAGTGGTACAGCTGCTATGGGATCCCAGGTTGGGGAGGTGATGACACCTTTGCAAAGCCAAAACTTAGGTGGCTTAATACTTTTAGTCTGTTGTTCTACAAATATTATTCAGTGTCTAAAATAGAAAAAGGAGGTTATTTGGTTATTAAAAACCAATAAATCTGTAAGGTTTTACCCCTCTTTTTATTTTGTTTGAAACTGTGTGTTGAAAGCAAGGTCACCTGTATGTCCAACTCTGCCTTGCCAATTCATGTTTAACAGAAGAGGAACCAGATTGCTCTGAGACAAGGAAATGCTGATTTACCCAGGGGCTGAAGATGATGTTAGGTCACTTACACTATCCACTCTTTGGAAACGAGCCCCATGTGTGCCCTTACAGGATCCTTCTCCAGACTGGCCCTGACCACAACAGAGATGTCCCTATCCACTGGATGCTCCATTGAAAAATACAAGCCACCCACAGCAGTTGTTGCTCTCTGCAGTGTGTCACCTACTGCTGTCTCCTACCCAGGTCTGTAGGTGCTGTGCATGGCAGCAAAAGTGCTCTCCATTTCCCAACAGCCCTGAATATGACAGGGTGGCTTAGGTGGCAGAAGGGTTTGTATACCTTGCTGTTTTCAGCGCCCTAGGATTGTCAGACACAATCCTTGCTGGAAAACACTCCTTGCTATAAACAAGTTGATGACCATAGAAGAAAGCAGACATGTTTTCCCCATTGGCCACTACTCCATATTCTGTTGTTAATCTGCTCCTTTTCCTTCCTCCTCCCCTCCATTATTCTGCAATAGCTGTTAGTTGCTAAAGGAACTGAAGAAACAATTAAGAAGCTTTAGAAAAAGCAGATAATTTCTCACATGCAGTGCTGAGTACGCAGCAGATGTGACTCAAGAGATACACACGCTGTTTTCAGGCAAGCATTCCCAAGGGTTTAGGGAAAAATAATAAGGATGAGGTGTTTCAGCAGGAATCAAGTTATTTTTAAGTGGAAGGGCTCTAGGGGGTATTAAGAGCTCCCTGAAAATGCCATCATCTTCTTGTGTGTGGGAGCTCATAGCATTAGTAGTGTGTAATTAAAACTATTAAGCCAGCAGTCAGGCTAGACAGGGATTCTGGTAGGGAAGTGGTTACAGGGGTGATGGTGAAATGGGGTGGTTGCAAAGATCAGGTAATTTCTGATTTACTAGAGGTTTTCAAAGCAGGACAAATGAATTGCCTACAGGGAGATCTTCCTCCAGAAGGCAGGGGCAAGTCTCAAGGACCAGAATTTGAAGTGGATGGCTTCAGTTGCTGCAGTTCTGTTCAGCCAGCACCGGCAGAAATGCTGTGATGGTTGGGAGCAACATCTCAGCTGACACAGCATGTTGCTACTTCTCTGAAGTGTATGGCCCACATCCAACCTCAGAGTCTGTGAGAGACACTTCTTTCCAATATCCCCCTGGTTAATCCATCCCCAGCATCTGTCACCACACCAACGGGGACAGAGGCAGCAGAGCCAGCATTACCCTAAGCAGCTTGCTGAGCCAGCCGCAGGCCTTTGCCATCTTCTGGCTGTGATGAAGACTGGACAAATTAGCAATGTGTTTCCATTAGCCTCATTCACCTGAAAAATAATCAGCAGCCAACTCACTTCTAAAAAGTGGCCTGCCAAAGGGTCAAGAAATGAAATCTGGTGGCAAATAGACAAGTATGGACAACTAAGGTTGTGATGATCCATCATCTTGGATGGATCTTCAATATCCAATACCAGGATTTTCTGTGCTCAGACACATAAATCTCAGGCATTCGTACTCTGCCAATATTTTAAGTCATGCCCAGAAAGCATATTTGAGTAAGATTCAAGCTGATGAAAAGTGAGTTGCTACTTTTAAGCAGGTTTAGTGACCATGTGAATGGAGCCAATGGATTCAATCCAGCAGATGACATTCCATTAAAGACAAATTTGCCACTGCAGTTCTTACTGCCAGGAAAGGTGTGAAAGAACACGTGGACCCTTCAGGATGTGCACAGCCATATTTCTGGTGCTGCAGATGGCAGTTTGAATGCTTGCAGGTTTTTTGCCTTGTCTTTTCATAAGGCATATTTAGTCCTTGCTGTTTTCAGGGAGACATTTTAGATACAGCTATGAACAGCTTTAGATTCAGCTTATGAAGAGACACATCCCACTTGAATAATTTTAAAAACACCTCTTCCTTTCAAGTCACCAACTTGGCAAAGGAGGGAGAAGGAGAAACATTGAGCCAAAGTCCATAAACAGATTTCTTTTCCTGTGTGTGTGAGATGAGCCTGGGAAAAGCAAAACAATTCATCTACCCACGAGTGGCTTTGCAGGGAAAGGTTAAGGAATAATAGAGAGTGATTTAGATTGCACCACTTTACATGCATTTATGAGGGAGAAATTCAACACCCAAATAACAAATTCAGTTCAGATTTTACTTCCTTTCTCCCTTCCCCTCCACCCCTCTCCCCCAAGAATGACATACCCTTCCATTTGTAAATTACTTTAATTTAAATACTTCCAGGTTAACAAAATGTCTTAAGTTTGACATGTCCAAAGTTACAAAACAGAAACAAAACCTCTTGACAAAGGGTAAGAAAAAAAAAATACAATCCAAGCCCAAACCTCCTTTCCTAAGCTGGAGTTTATGGTCTGTGAGCTGGCGACTCTCCAGAGTCTGACACAATGTCTGGAGCACCCAGAGCAGCTGGAATTAATTTTCTTCCTCCAAATCTATGCACTTTCATATGAAGTTGTGTTTTGGCACTGCCGCCCAAGAGAGAGTTCAGTGCAAAAAATCTAAGCCTGGCCGTTGTTTCTTTGCAACCCAACACTTGCTGGGCAAACAACAAAAAGGAAGAAGAGGACAAAAAAAAATTAGGAGAAAGAAAAACCCTTTCCCTTCCCCCACACATACACAGACAACTGTACCAAACAGGGGGGCTATTCAAGGCTGTTCAGAAATGGGTCACAAAGAGAAATGTTTGCAGATAAAACCAACACTTTTAAACTTCTGCCTTGTTTGTTTTTGTTTTTTTAATAAACATCACGGAGGCCCCTGGAAGGTGCTGGGGGTGTTTGAGAGTCGAGGTCCTGCTGATCCCTTGTGCCTCCCATTTGCACAGCTCCCACGCCGGCCCTGATGTGCAGCCCCTCTCTGGGGTCCGGACCCTTTGAGCCGCCTCCTCTGAGTCTGAGCCGCCGCAGGAGCCCCAGGGGCCACGGGGCCTGGGGGCATCAGCATCGAGCTGTGGCTCCTGGCCTGGGCTGGCCATGGGTCAAGAGGGGAGGAGGGAGGCGTCCAAGGCACTCCCAGGGTGTCCCGTCACAAAATCACACACTGGAGTTTATGGGAGCCTGTGGCTCTGTCCCCTCGCCATTTGGTCTTTTTCTTCTTCTTCTGGCTTTTCTCTGGGATCTGTTGCCTGTTTTGGGAGACAGAGAAGAAAGCAGGCAGGTGAGACATAAGGCTGGCTTGGATCCAGAGCCCTGGGCAGCCTGCAGAGCAGCATCAAGGCGTGCATGTGCTTATTTGCATACATATCTCCATATACCCTTCCAGCACTGCGTGGCTTTTCATGCCACACAGCTGAGAACTGCCTGCATTCTTCAGGAAGGAGGAAAGAAGCCATTAAGGCTAATGGCAGGGATGCATGTCCCGCCAGGGCACTATGCTTCCAGTTGCCCAGAGTGAACTGCTGCCTCCTCCCCTGCCATGGGGGCTGCTCTGGGAAACAGGGATGCTCTAAGCAATGCAATGTCATCCATTACACTGCTGCTGACAGAGTAGGGAGGAGGATGAGAGAGATACAGAGAGCACAGAGAAATACACTCTTCTACCTTTCGGCTGGCATTGCCCTTAGCCAGCTGCACTGATGCAGACTTGGTGATGCAGGGAGGCTAAAAAATAATAATCCAAAACCAGAGTTTTCTGCCAATGGGGCTCTGGCTTCCTCTGAAGTGAAGAGCACCGGAGCACAGAGAATGAGCTGACCCCAGAAAGATGTCCCTGGCTATCTGAAGTCACAGCCACCAGGAACACACAGCTGAGAGCCCTCCTGCACTGTGCCCTGGAGCTGTGAGCAGCCTCTAAAGCATTCTGTTGAGGGTTTCTCCCTATCCAGTAAGATGAGGCATTGCCCAAATGCCTGTTTCCAACTGTGCCCAACTGCAGCAGCTACTCTGCCAGCCCAGCAGTGCAAATCCAGCAGAAGGTTCTGCAGCTCAAACACCCCATAGGCAGTCTGTAGATGTAGATTTTAGTGCAAGATAAAACATACAAACACTGGCAGCTTCCGTAGATTCAAACCTGAGAGTCTGAACAGTTCAAAAGCAGCCTCTTTGTCATGTAATATGCCAGGCATTAAACCAAGTGTTCATACCAAGTAATGCAGACCAGGATGAGACATCACTGGGGCATAAATCACTATGGCTTTAGCTGGTGTTTCTCTTAAGCCTCAGCTTCCAAATTCTTGCAACCACCTGAAAAACTCAGCCTTGACTAGTAAGACTTTTTCTCAGTGAATATGAAAGCTGGAGGCATGAAAAACATAAAACTCTAAAGCTCAAAACTAGAAAGATGAAATTCAGAAAATGCTTTAAATCTGGATAAACACTGACCACAAGCTGTTCACACTCTTCTGGATCTGTTTCAGAGATCCAGAAACCACACCCTGGGCCTGCTCAAGGCTTCTGCTGTGACAGTTCCTGTGTGTGCACTGCTGCAGCACAAAAAGAGCATCAAACTTTCAAACATCTATCGGGTGGAATCAATCACCCCTCTCCTTCCTGGATTACTTCCAGACAACAGTTTCTTGCATAAAGCTAAATAAGTTGGGAATCAAGTGCAGGCAGCACAAATAGTGCAACCCTGAACAAGCATCCTCACCCTGAGAGCTCACAAGGGCTCTGAGGAAGCCCTTCATTTGCAAAGCACTCTGTCAATGACAGTTATCAGGGAGCTGAAATTTACATTTTATTTGAAAATGCTCACTTGAGAACCAGGAAAACAATACTTTATGGGTGATGCTACCCTGGACTGTGGACAGTTTGTAACATCCAAAAACCAAGCAGAGCTGCTTTGCCCAATGATGAGCCAGATCACACAGCATCTCCCTGCTCTCTGACTTAACCCAAGTTCCAGCTCTTGTGAACATTTCTGGTGCACTTGATAACACAGAGGGTTTCACCTGGCTAGCAAGGACTTCCACAGTAGCTACTCAGGAAACTGAGGTGTACCACTTATTTTTGAGGTTATAGAGTGCATTTTCAGAGTTTGACATTAGCAATGCCTCATTACAATACTCCTTTCAGCCTGGAGTTGTGTTGTGCAGAGAAAGCAAACAAAGCCTTTCCATCTTATTTTGGCTGTTTTCCTTTCCCGCAGAGCAGAATAGATGGTGCTAAGAGCTTACTGCAACACAAAAGTAATATCTAGCCAGCTAATACTGAGTTACAGAACAGTTGGGAAAGAGCTTGGGACACTTCCAACTCAGTTCTCCGAAGACTTTCTGCCCTCTGCTTTTGAGACATGAGGGAAGAGTGGGCAGTACCATCTGCTTTTGATGGAGGCTGGCTTGAGGCTGTGCTAGGATATTCACAAGTACAGATATGCTGTGAATAAATGCCTTGTGGTTTAATTGCCGGGCGAGGCACTTTGACTGCACGGCAGGGAGGAGCACGATTTCAGCTCAGCGCCCTCCCAAAACATGAAAAACGAGGGCCCAGAAAATCTGGCAGACAACTAGTGCCAGAAAAACAAATCTTCTCAGAGAGAACTGAGGTTATCAGCTGAGATGCTGGGATGTGTGTGCAGCTCTTTTCCTGCAGGCGAGCCAGGGTTTGGGAAGGCAGTTCCTCCCTGCTGGCAGCCGGAGAGGGTTCACCCAGAGAGTGAGCGTTTGCCAAAACTGGGAACAAACCTCTGCAGTCTGAGGAAACCTGGGGCTCAGCCATTAGGTCATGCAGTTTCTCATACAAAATGGCTTAATTTTTTCCATTTAGCGAGCAGAAAATGTTAGAAGTCACCTACAACATGAAAATTTTGTAGAATTTTTTGCCAGTCCTTTATAGCTTCTGACAAGGGAAGACCCTGAGAGGACAAAACTATGAAAACCTAAATTATTGGTCTATAATTACTGGTCTAAACCTAATCTACTGGTCTGGAGATTTCAATGCCAGCCTTTTAGAGCTGATCATTACAAGAAGGCTTAGCACTGTTCATTGAATAAAAAAATTCCATTATGGCCACAGCTACTGCTAAATGTGCCTGGTACTGATGTCCTGCACAGGTAGCTAAGTGCTAGTAACATACCTAAGCAGATACAGGACAAGAAAGTTAATGAACACCAGAAATATCCCACTCCCAAGAAAACCTGGCTGCCCAGAAATTGGCTCCTGACTCTCTGGGCCATGACTCCTGCATGTCCCATCCATGGGCAGCAAGGAAGGGAGGAGTTTGCAGCTTACCTTATTACCCTCACGAGATCATGGAAGGCCTTGTCCACGTTCAGAGGTGGGTCCTTGGCACTCGTTTCTATATAGGGAATCTGGAGAAGTGTATCATGAAAAAGATCAGTACCAGCCTATGTGTTGGGATAATACCAGTTTCAAAATGAAAAGCCTAAAGGCTGGAGAAATGGGCTGCTAATACCAGGAAATACAGGTAAATAAAAGGTTGCCATGACACTGCTATCAACACCCTCACACTTGCAGCAAGGTCAGCGAGTGCTTACAAAAGATCTGGAATAAGCACTAGGCTAAACAGCTGCTATTGGAGCTCTGGGTTTGGGGGAAAATAATCCCAGACTTTACGTCGTCAGATGTTCTCTCCCCCTGAGCTGTGCTCACAGACATGAAAACAGCCAAAGGTTGTTGAAAGACTACCACTTGCCAAAAATTCTTGCTTGCCACATTTTATTGGGACTACTGCATGAATATTTCATGACTACAATTCCCCTTCAGTGTAAAATGATCTTCCCCTTCAAAGTCTGACAGCCAGATGGGGCCTCCTAGAGTGCTTGTCCAGCACACTGGCAGATTTATAAAACTGCCTCTGATCAGGTATTTTCATGCAGGGCGTTTTCCAAGGCGTGTGTATGCAGATGGATACAACATGCTGTGCTGCAGTTTAAGTGTCCTGGCTCTGACAGAAACCAGATTCCTTGGGGAAGGGGGGGGAGTGAACCTGCCCTGCCAGACTCCCATCGTGGTTTGCTCAGGAACCACCACACAGCTTGTCCTTTAGGCACAGCAAGCTGCCAAGAGGTCTCAGGCTTGTTTGCCTTTAACCTTTCCATTCAGTTCCACCTCCTAAGGGAGACAACAGCTCTGGGTATTCAGGGCTGCTGGCATTTAGAGGTGATTAGTGGAGCAGCAGTGATATACACCCATCTAAGACAAATTTCTCAGGCTAAACTAACAGCATAAATAATGCAGAGCTAAGATGGTGGGCCAGATTTATATAGGCTTAACAACCCTGTTACCTTCATTATCTTTAACAAGCTCAGGCACCTGGATGTACCTCCTAATGGCTGACTCTGCCTTTTCACTCCAGGAGAGTCCACTTTCTTCCCTCATCCTGAACACTTCTCACCACTTTCAGACACCTTATACATAAGTCTTAGTGATGGCCACAGCCCTGCTACAGCCTGATGCACAGCGGAGTTCTGGTTTCAGTGATGAATTGGCCCTACTGAAAGGAAACTGCATGGCTGGCTACCTTCTAGTAGTCAAAAATGTATTTACAAATGTTTAATTGTAAGCCTTAGCTCCTAATGAGCACAGATTTCAATTCTGAATGCCTGTTATAGGACTCTCAATAACCCAATAAATAATCCCACAAACTTACGTTATGTTTTGTCGCCATTTCTCTTCCCTGTTCTCTCGTAATTTTCCGTAAGTGCATTAGATCAACTTTGTTTGCCACCAAAATCATTGGAAAAGACTCCCTGGAAAGAATCAAAACCACCACCCAATTGTTAGCAGACTGCAACATAAATTTCACTTTTTGATGCTGACATCATCTAACATTTTCAGCTACAGACATACCACATATGTGTAAAGAAATATAAAGAAAACGCCCAGGCTGTGCTATACATATGTTCATATTGTAAAAATTTACTTGACAAGTTGCATGCATGCACACATTCATTGTTATTTGTAGGGACTTCAGGAACTTATCGTCACCATTTTTGCAATGCCTGATGATAACTAAGCCTGAAGACCCAACTAGGTGAAGAAAGATCTAGAGAATTAGCCAGAAAATCAACTGAGACATAAAGACAGATCTTGGACAGGAAACTGTGACTCTTTTGTAGCAGTTAAGGCATCTCAGTAACTGCGTATCTTGGCAAGATACTGAGGGATAATGGAAGAACTGGAGTAATTTCATTCCTGGTCATTGCACTGAGAGCAACTGTGGGGGAAGGAAAGATGGACTCTGGGAGCTGGTGCTTAGAGAGGCATCAAATGGTGGAGAAAATAAATGGGAGCAAAAAGACGCCCATCAGATGTTCCCTGAAGACAAACTGAGCTTGGCAGTGGTAGCTGGAAGGAAGCTGCAGGGAACCAAAGAGATTTGCTAAGCTTCCAATGCTATTACCTACCATCTCCTGTTTCTAATCCCAGAAAAAAATACCAAACCCATCTCCCTCTGTAATAATACTCAGTATTTCCTTAACTACCAGGCATGTAAGTGTCTGTTTTCAGCCACCACCTAAGAAGAGATCCATCTATCCACAGCATGTCCTGTGCAAGGCTCTCCCTCTCTAGCCCTGCAGAAAGCTCCACTGTTCCAGTGATAACCAGAACCAAGGTTGGGAGTCATGGGAGGTGTTGGCAGTGCCACTCTCTCCCCCTGGCATCATGAAACAGAGTAATCAGCTGCTGCAGGGCCTCTTAGCCACTGCTGGGAGGGAGGAGGTCCCTTCTGATCACTGCAGTTACAGCAGTATTGTTGTCTTATATTTAACTTTAAACACTGCTAAATGATCCCAGTGTTCTCTGCTCTAACAGAGCTGATTTTACTGGGGTAAGGAGCAGCTGGCCGTACTCATTTCTATATAAAACACCTCCCTGGGTAACTCTGGATATTTAAACAGCATTTCTGGGTCATTTTTCATTGAGATGATAAGAGCTCCATCTTCCCTTTGGCATGTTGCCCCATTGCTCTGGCTGGAAAAATACTGTACTGCACTCTGCATTTTAAATGAGTCTTAGAGTTATTCATTCTGATAATGTGACTGTGATTTAACATTAATACCTGAGCATTGATATATCTTGACTCTGATTCTTCTGGAGCAAAATATTTGCTTGTCTGGATTATTTGATTGTTTTTTGGCTTGCAGCACATTGATAAGAAAGGGATTACTTTTGGATGGTGTTTCATTTGCCTTGTTTACATCAGGCATAAAACTCTATGGGGACTTTGTTCCCTATTGTAAGTTGTACAACTGCTAGTTGAACAAAGCTGCTACAGTTGAACATTTTACTATAATGAAGGTTGTGGAAAGAAATGGGAGGAAGGCTTTGAACAGCCCTGCTAACACAGCAGTCTGCAATTCTTTTGGATTTTAAGTTGCCAAAACTGCCTGCCAGACTAAAAACCAGAGCAATGCTCTGCTCCCAGCTACCTGTGGGTTTGGCAGGCTTTTTCCCTCATTTTGCTCCCACTGCTGAGATCTTCTGTCCACGCTCAGGTTTTGGATGAAGCATTGATACGCTCCTCACGCTCGGAGTGGCGCTGAGCGGGGAAAACACAAACAACCTCAGCAGCCTGTTTCACTTCCTGCCTCTCACATGCTGCTGCAGCCTTTGCACAGCATGTGGAGGGTAAAAGTTTCAGTCCAGAGCATACAGTGAACACCACATCTTATTTTCACAAAGTTAAATTAGATAAAATCAGCATCAGATTGCGGCAGGTTACAGGAAATTCCGTCCTCGTCTCCGTCAGCTTTTAGAAACAGATTTTCTTTGCCACAAACTAAGCCAGCAGTGCTTGGACTGCTGTGATCTGAGAGGCTGACTGACTGACAGTCTTCTTCATTTAAATGAAATCAAAGGATGGTTTTTCCTTTACTTTTCACTCTTGTGGGCTACACTTTGGATGCTTTACTGGAAGAGCTGTCAGCTGTGAATCTCACATGATACGAGTCCACCCTTCCTGTGGGGAAGTTATTCAGAGCTGTGAAAGGAAGCCAGCAATGAGGCCCAAACCCTCTGGTGACTTTTCTTGATGACTTCCATAATTAAAAGCCATTATGAACGGAAAAATGAAGTGTTTCAAAGCTGCAGACATGTAAGGCTTAATTCACACCCCACCCAGAGATGATGGATCCATTGCCTCTTGAACCAGGATGGGAAGAGGGAGTTATCTTGGAGATAAACCAGCAGCTTCCCCACACTCTGCCAGGACACATTTATTTACCATGATTAAATTCCCATGCTACCTTCTCCCCTGTACATGCAAGGAGGAGAGAGGTGACCTGTCTTGCTGTCTCCCCAGGCACAGACAGAGGTTTTATTCTGTGCAACTTTTTGCTGCAGAGGACACTACATTAACTACATTAACTACATTACACCCCTGGTAAGAAATACAGTTCCTTCCAGCACGAGTTCTTCCCCTTCAAGACACTTCTTCACATCCCCAAATTACACAGGGCCTTCAAAGGTGGTTTGGCACAAGCCAGGGAAAGGAAGATGGTGCCAGCACACACAAAATAATTAGGACCAAATGCTTGCTGACTCCCTGCTGGTGATCCCAAAGTGCCTGTACTGTGCACAGAGCATCCTTCCCTCTCTTCAGAGCTGAGCTAGTTACCTTCAAAGGTGTCTGATCTCTCTTTCTCACAGTGCTCTGCCAGACCATTCTGGCAGAAGTTTCTCCCTTCCAGATGCATTTTCACTCCATTGTAACACTACTGACCCTTTCCACATTGAAAGCACTTCATGCTTATCAGAAGTAAACCACTTCTTATTCACCACACTGAGGTCCATAAATCCCACATAAGGATTTGTCTCAGGGCACCCAGTAGGCAGAAGCTGGGGTGAGATGTCCAGCCATGCCCCCAGGATGGATGGCAGGAGCCTGGCAGGTCAGGCAGTGCCTGGCCAGTGACACCCACCTGTCCTTGACCCTGAGGATCAGCTGGTGGAAGCGGTCCACGTGCTCGAAGCTGGCCTTGTCTGTCACCGAGTAGACGATGAGGAAACCATCTCCAGTCCTCATGTACTGCTCCCGCATTGCACTGAACTCCTCCTGGCCTGCTGTATCCAGAACTAGGACAGGAGAGACAAAGAGTTTGAGTTATTGTGAGAGACCAGGAGCTGCTGGCACCACTATGTGTCCTGTGGCTTTTCTACCTCTGCAGGGCTTGCTCAAAGACTGTAAGATTTGATGAAATCAAGTTGGATGGACAAGGGGGTTTCTGTCCCACGCCTCACTCATCCTTGTGTGCCTAAGCTGGGAACAGATGAAGGGGAAGATAACTATGTAGATTTCATTTTCCTTTTCCAATACTAAATACTGATCACTGAATTTGGAGAGCTGCTCCTCTGGCAAGATATGGCTCAAAGTATTTCACAGCCCTCCCAACTTTTCCCTCTCCCAGCAAAGAAAACCAAAGACTGGAAGATTAGCTAAAAGCCAGTGTAAATGTCAGGGATAACCTACAAAAAGCATGGTGAAGCAGACCTGGGAGACAACCCAAAGTAATAGCTACAAGCATTTTCATTTCTCAACACCTGGATATTATTTCTAGACAATTTTGTCCTTTCAGAGTGAGCCTTGGGGAACTCCTCTTAAATATTTAGTCCCAAATGGTGTCCTGATACTAAGGAGGTAACTAAAACAGAGGAAAAAGCTTTAAGTGCCTTGCATATCCAATACAGTGATCACATTTCTGTGAATAAATCCATGCTTAAATCCCCTAAAACATTTCAGTTGTGACGGCCAACCAGATGCTGTTCCCCAGTAGATTAAACTTAACGGCACCATAACTCACTGGTTCTCCAAGGATCTGTCTTGCAGGGGGTCCCATCACCTATGGAACAAGCTACCCCAGCCTTCTGGATAAACACCACAAACTGACACACACATCAGCTCTAACTCCTGAGCCCCAGCTCTGTGCACAGCCAGGATTCTGACTGGCAGGAGGAGAGTACAAGAGGAGTTCATCAGTTTAGGCTATTAGAGTACAAACATGGGGTGCACTCGAAGTGCATCAGCTGCTCAGAAGTACTAGTCCTAATGCATTGTTGCACCCCAGAGGCAAATGTGGGACCTTCATGATGACTGGGAACATTTTCACATCCCAGTCAACTGGGCTGGGTGGGAAAACTGCTTTGCCTCTGCTGTACAGCCGTGGAGGAAACATCTGCTGCCCACAAGTGATGGGGAAAGCCCAGGGCAGCCGTGGATGGAGACAGTGGCAGGAACATATTGCTGACAGAGCAGCAGGGCTTGATACAGGTTTGTCTAGTCTGAACGGGCCCAGAGACCCAGCAAGGTGCTCCCTGCAGGGGTAAGTGCTCAGGCTGCCCCAGTTTCCAGACAGGGCCATGATAAAGACCACTTTGCTGCATCAGCACAGGTGGGCAAATGTGGACACGCTGTACGTCACAGCACAGCCCATGAGCCAGCCACTGACCTCCACTGCATGTCTGGAGGAGAGACAGCTACACTGGAAGACCTGGAGACCTTCCCTGGTGATGGCAGGCCCTTTAAAGCCTTCAGCCTCATTTGTTCTCCTGCCTTAACTGGTGTCGAATGTCTGTTTTCATGAGCTCTTAAGGTAAAAAGAGCTTCTACCTTTTTAGGCTCTTGCAAAGACCCTGAGATTTAGGCTTATTTGCCAAGATTGTTGGAAAGTCACCTGAGTCTCTTCATAGCCTTTTACCCTGCTCCTCCCCTCTAAATCTAAGAAACAAGAGTCTCAGCTCAAAGGCATTTAGGCTATTCTTAAGGATTGTAAAGAAAAAAAAATAGAAAAACAATCCAAAGAGACTGCATGTGCTGGTAAATTTGTATGCCCTGGGCAGAACTGCTACCATGGAATAAGGTCAGGACTATGGAGCTGGGACAGAAGAGGAAATTAATCTCTACCTGCTCAACCTGTATGGAGAGGCTGGGCTGCCCTCATCTGACTCCTGCAGCAGCTAGACACGGTGTCAGGGCAGGGCTGAGAGCTGACAACCAGCACACAAACCCAACCTGTGGTGGAGTGGAGCCTCTCTCCTTGCTGAGAGCCAAGCCCTCCCGCCCTCCCTCCCCTTGAGACAGGGCAGATGCCCCACCACAAACTGTGGGCAGGAAGGTGGAGATGGATGTGCTGTATCCTTGCATGGTAATTTGCTTAGGGACTCCCCCTTGCTCTGGCACATTTGCCAACTTCCTATGGAACACATTAGAAGCATCAAGCTCTGCTTTTGCACCCATCAGCCCATCCCCAGCTGCTGCCCTTCCAAAGCTCTGCATCCCTTGGGAGAGGGGGCAAGCCCTGGTGGGGGCTTGCAGTGGGATACCCCACTGCATGGGGCTCTTCTACCTTGGCTGGATCTTGGCCATCACACTAAACACAGGCAGAGCTGCTGTGTCAGCAGCTGCTATTTAAAGGGAATTCACTTGCAGCATTGATAAAAAGGTGAGCAAGTCCAGGCAGCAATTAAAATGGCAAATTGAAAGTGCAAGTTAAAAGACACACAGCAGTGGATGTTAAGGTTAATCTCAAACGGGTTTCAGATAAAGTTAAGCATTGCATAGATGGCCAGAGAAAGTCTTTGTCTTAACTTTAAATGTGCTCTTCATCAAGGTAAAACTCCCAGCTTAACACTTCTGTGCTTTGTGAGCTGTAAACAACACAGGAGAGTGATTTGGATCCTTTGTAGGCAGGACAGGACCACCTGAGAAACACCAGCACCAAAAAACGGCCAGATCTATGTGGCTTTGCTTGTGGTGTTATCTTGTGGCATGAAAGCTTCCAGAAGACTCCTACCTACAGAAATGGGAAAGTATCAAGGAGAAATCTTGGGAAAGGGTAACTCAGAAGGTGACTGGCTTCCCAAAGGGATAAGGAGATTTAGCCTGTTAGCCAGCATTCACCTTCATGTAAAATTCCTGTTTCTACAGACAGGATGCCAGAAGACAGAAATAACCATGAGTAAAGAACTGTGAGCTGGTACAGTTTAAACCATCAGTTACCCTACTGGCAGCACAGGGAAACAAGGCTGGACCAAAGCACAGCAGGTTTCTCCTACCTCATTCTTCCAAGAACTGGAATCAGACTCATAGGCCGCACAGTGCATTGTCAGGGACTTCCAACAGAAAACTTGGTGAAGTTCTCACCAATTTGACCAAAGAAGCAAGGAGGAGCAATTATGGAAGTATTTGGGTAAGATGAAGGAGAGAGAAGCCGAGGATGATGCCTGATGTTGGAACAGATATCCAGCGAGGGCAAAGCCATTTACAGCTATCATGAGACCAGCTGGAGACTAAACTAAGAGCAATTAGGCTGTGAGAGCCCAGCAGGAAGGTCTCCTGCTTTGCAGGTAAGAGGTTGCTGAGTGAAGAGATGGCCTTTTCCACTTTCCAGTGGATGTGACCCCCAGCTGCTGTGATGAACTCCTTGCTAATTGAATCCTGCCCCTTTATAGCTCTCCACACCATTTTCCTGTGAATCTTGATGGGTTATGCAAGAGTGCAGCTGCCTAGAGTGCACTTCTGAGCAGGCACAGGAGCTCAGGAATACACGGGAATTTGTGGTCCAAAATAGAAGCCCTTGGTGCTTCAAGGTGTATCATGTGGCAATATCTCTGCAACTGACAGTGCTCCAAGTGCCCATCCAGGGACAAAGGCACTTGGTGAATCTAAACCAAGGGCAGAGACACACTGTGAACTCTAAGTCAACAATGGCATTGCTTTTTCTGGAGCCTAGGCTGGATTCAGTTCAAACACAGCATTCCTTGCCTTTGAGGAACTCAGATCTGGTTGTGCAGGTGAGTTCTTCTCTTTTCATATCTAGGTAAAATTTCCTCCTACATCTTTACCTTTACACTGACAGACACCTGAGTGTATAGGTTACCTCAAGAGGTTCTCCACTGTCCATGGCATCTAGTGGGGATAAAGATGAACTGACAGGCATGTTAACCCATTTTCTGTTCCTGAGCCTTTGGGTTTCACTGCCCTACAGCTTGGGTACCTTACCCCTACCTTGGTACCTAGGTACCTAAATGAGAAAATTTAACTTGAATTGCCAAGTCAAACTAATGAACCTCAGGCTGAGGAAAGCCACCTCCACAGTCTCTGTCTTCTCCCATCAGCAGCACCATGGGAGAGGGCACTCATATCAGCCACTGGCTTCAGCTGAGGATTGGTATTCTGGGCATTGCACAGGTGGGGCACTGGGGTCACAGCTCCTTTCTGTAAACCCACACCCCAAGTCACCTTGAAGAGTATGAGGTGTCCTTGCCATGTGCAAGGCAAGGCAGATGCTTCACTCAGTCACTCTGATGCTTCTCCTTCTCAGACACAGCCATGCTGCCCCTGGCATGACAGCTTTCCTCAGCAAAAAACACATGACAGGAAAACACTGGGGCTTTTATATGCCCTTCTTCTGTGCCCTAGCTAAATACACAGATGTTATAACATGTAAAACCCAAGTACTTGAATTCTTGCCCTTTCTTTAAGCAAAAAGAAGAGAGAGGTCGTCAGGAGAAAGGCTTCCACATCAATAAACAGAATAAAGATGCAAGCCCTTAAAGGAGCTCTTTCTCCAACAAGGGGCAAGTATTCAAAGCCTTGTGTTTTCCATCTTGCAACATCAAAATTTTCCTGGCAGGAAAAAAATCCCCACAACCCAAGACAAAACCCCCTCTTTCATGGTTGCAAAATCCCAGCAATTAAGGGAGGGGAAATACTGTACACACAAATAAAAGAATGAAAGTACAAATTTAACTTGAATTTGAATGCTCTCAGTGATGCCACTGAAAGTCTAAATTAACAAAAATGAGAAGAAAGTGAGCCACAAACCAGCCCCTCTGCCTGCACATCTGAAGTGACCTTTGATCTCCCTCTGGCCTCATGGCTGAGCTGATCTTGAGTTTCCCGAGAAGAAAAGCAGACAGTGCGCCCAGGGAAAAACCCTCATCAAAAAGGGATGCAAAGATGCACAGGTGAGAAGGGCAGAGGGAGTGTGGGGGAAGGAATGGAGCATGGTGTGACTGCACAGGGGTGCACACCAGGCTCTGCAGGTCCAGCCCAGCATGAGGGCACACGGGACTGGGAGGAGGTCTTGGGAAGAGAACTAGAAGGGAAACCGAAGCTCGGGAGCAGAGAGACAACTTCTAGGCTATGAGAGTTTAATCAAAATCATACTAGAGAAAGGAAAGGGAAGGGAGACCACAGCTTCCTTACATCCAACACAATTCCTTGTTTGGCCAGTACCAATTGGCACAGCCCTACTGACAGCTAAGAGTTCAGCCCAATTCCCAAACAAGACCAAGCCATGTACTTGTGGTCATCTCTTCATCTCCCTTTGCTTGCCACCTTTTTATCTCTGTGTGGTGTATGAGCCATAAGGAATTCTAAACCATAGGGATTTTTTTGCCATATTAAGGTATTCCAGTTTTGGCTTCATGCCCAGATTAATAATTCCAGACTGTCATTTTCCAGCCACACCAAAAGAAATCCTCTGCTACTTGCTAAATTAGCCTGCACATAGAAAGGCATGTGCAAAATTCATCACAGCAATGCAATTGGAGGAAGAGCTAATCAAAGCACATTAACCCTGACCCCCACTTAATTCTGACCTCATGTTTGTACAGCACCTGTGTGTGAGTGCATTTCACCAAGCACAGCTCTGTGCTGATTTCAGCACAACCAGCAGGGAATAAACCAAGACAATATATGCAGAGAAAATTGGAGGTGGATCCTAAAGCCTCATTAGAGTGGCAGCAACCAAAAAATGGGCTAGCCACAAATTGCCTGTGCATCTTTGATTCAGGTTAAGTGCCCTCTTCCACTCTAGAGCACTTGTCTTTCAAACACTGCACTGATAGTCTTCTAAAGCTGGCATAAGGTCAACAATAAAGTGGTTTTGTGTAGTGTGGAATATGAACACTACAAACACAGGTCCACAATCTTCTGGGAGGCAGAGAACTATCACACACAACTCTTTGGTGAGAAAAACAGAGAGATGTGCCCAAGCCAAAGAACAAACAGGTAAAAGAAGATTTTGAATGTAGCTTTTGCTCCAAGATTTAAAATAAAACCCTATTGCATTTCAGTCTAGTTTCAGTGAGAGATTTCAGCAAAGGAAAAAAAAATCCAAGTCAAACATTTCATCATGCAGCCAGTTAGTGCTGTTGAATAAATGTGGGTGAAGGTCTTCATGGAGGGAAGCCAAATGCTTTATGCAATCTGGCTAGCAGAAGGGGTTTTTTTACAACATAATGCTGGTGCAGTTACAAAACACTTGAGATGCTTTGTACAGAACTGCTCAGGCAACAGCCTGGAAAAGGGTGGGCTGTTTCCCTTTTTTTTTGAAGTTGTTGGATGTCTATGTATTTGGTTTTTTAAAAATAATAACTGTTTCTGAAAATTTCAAAACTTATATAGAGCCCCTCACGCTATATCCTCACTTGGTTGTTCATGTTCCAAAACTAGTTCCTGTTTTGGAGGTGGGCAGCTGCTTCTGCCCACCAAGCACTGCATGAAACCTCAGCTTGTAAAGGCTTTGGTGATAAAGAACAACTGGAAAGTCCAGGATTTATCATGAAGCATCTTTCCCCCTACCTATCGTGTTTGTCCCTAATTTTATACTGTAAGTGATTCACGTAGCCACAACAAGAGCAGCTGTCCCAGTGTATGGTGACCTCTGAGAATGGCCTAGATCCAAAGCCTGTGACAGAGAGCTGAGGCAAATGACACGAGTGTTAGTCAGTCTTGGTGCCCTGTTTCTGCTGGGCAGATGGAAAAGGGTCACATCCTTTTTCAGGCAAGAATATTGCCTTTCTTCCAAAATTGTGATTGTTCAAAATCTCAAGGGGTAGAAGAGAGAAGCAGCTGCAGTTTCATTTCTCTGGCTGTGAAGCATCTGTGGGCACACAAGCCCTGGAAGTCAGGGATTCCCAACATGCCATCAAGGCCACAGCTGAATTAAGCTCAGCCTAAGTACAGCCATTAAGCTCCATCTGAGCAAAAGGCTTTTTCACTAAAACAAAGAGTTAAGTTCCTGCTTGTTGGAAAACAATTTCTTTCACCACTCCCACTTGAATCAGGTTTGGTTGGGTTTTTCGTTGTTTTGTTTTTATTTTCCTAAACAAAATTCCAAATATTCAGTAAAAGATGCCTTTTCTGCTTTTCAATAATTTGCAAAACCAAGGCTGTTTCAGCCAACACCAACAGGTACAGCAGCTGGTACTGTTATATCAGAACATGGGGCATACCAGTGAAGATAAAGGCTGCTCATTTTAGAGAGCTGGATTCTCGACTCAAAATAGTGAATTTAATTTACAGGAGGACTGGATTTGTCTTTTATACAAGATTGGCATTTTAAAAAAAGGGTGCATGTATACATTATGAGATGGTTAATTGGGAGCAGATATCTCTCATGCAGATGACAAGAAGAGACATTTCAGCACCAATTTCACAAATACTCCCTCATATCAACTATTAACAAATTCAAATAAACAAATGTTGGCAAGATTAACTTGTTTTGTTGTTTGCTGGTTTTGTTTTTTTAATACTAAATAAAAGTTGTTCTTTTAAAGATGTTGTGACCACTTGTACTCACTTAATTATACCTGACAAATCCTTAAGAGTGCAACTAAGGATCTCAAGTTTTCAGACCAAGCTAAGAGTCTTCACAGCAAACCCCACCAGCATCCACATTCCACCACTCATGACAATTCCCCAACTTTCTGTCCCGACACACCAATGACACTTATGCAGAGACACCAAAGATCTTGAGCCTTCTGGACAAGAGGGTGGCGGTAGAATTCAGCACAAGTGAGGCTAAATTTAGTTCAGTTATGTTAGTGGCCACATACATGAACTTGGGTAATTAAGGCACAAAATACTTGCTTGCTTTTATGTACTACATAATTGTTGTATAAAGCAAAACAAAACCTAACATTTAAGAGCAAGATTCCCTTTGTAGCTGTGGTTAGTCTGCCTCATGCAGCACAAATGAACAAGCTGCAGCTTTAAGTAATACAGGGTTTTCTCCTCACCTCCTAATCAAGTCACTTTTGTTTAGGGTGTTTTTGGGTTTTTTTGATTTTTTTTGGGGGGTGGGGAGGGGTTCAATCAATGTGTTTCACTGTTGTTGTTTTGTTTAAAAAAAAGGCAGTTTTTCTTCAAAGAACTGAAAACTCTTGGTTACAACAGTTCTCCAGGCTGGTACCCTACCCATATTTAAATGAAACAGGTAATTAAATATAAAAACATCACACCTGAATAACTGGAGTTAAGAGCTGTAATAATTCTTCACTGTCAGTGCACAACAGCTGATTAAATGTTCTTTCTGGTTATAATCCTCACTCAGTTACC
This sequence comes from Trochalopteron elliotii, assembly GCA_024734555.1. Lineage (NCBI taxonomy): Eukaryota > Metazoa > Chordata > Aves > Passeriformes > Leiothrichidae > Trochalopteron > Trochalopteron elliotii. The sequence goes on from JANPWX010000011.1 coordinate 3,940,267, forward strand.
CACCCACTGCTATTTCCCAGGGAATGAGCTCAACCACAAGGAAGTATCACTAGCAATAGCCACCTGGCAGTGCTGTAATTCACCTGCTGCAGAAGCCTACTCCAAATGTCAATGAGGATCTGGAGCTTTTCACAGGCCTGCAAGGAACATTTCTGTGCAGAACTGGAACCAATGCAACTGGAAGCAGAAACTTTGCTGGAGACTAGCTGCAGACCATGCACTGCAGCTCCAGTTCCTGCAGTCTACAGCAGAGCAGGAGGGACACAGGGACACAACATGCTGTGGGGGACACTGAGGTCTAATTGGAATTATGCTCAGCTAGAAGGGAAAGGGGATTGTGAGAGTAGCTTGCTTACCATCAAGAATTGCCCATTGCCCATCTATTTCCGTGTGCTTCAGGTAGGAGTCTTCAATAGTTGGGTCATAGTCTGGCACAAAAATCTTCTGGAAAAACTGAATAGTGAGAGCACTCTTCCCCACACCACCATCTCCAACAACCACCAGCTTGTACGTGGGGAGGTTTTCGCTGGGAACGGCACTTGTAGCCATGCTTCCAGTGTGCTGAACCTGCTGGAGAAAGAGACCATCTCCAATCACTCAGCAGCAATGAAAAGAGGACAACATGCAAAAGGCAGTTTTTACCTGCTGCCCAAGTGAGAATGAAAGCAGCTCTGACATCCAAAATCCTTTTGGACAGAAGCAGCAGCACCAACCCTTCCCAACAGCTCTACTCCAACTCAGACTGCACTTACAAGTGCAGACAACTGTGCCTTGTTTACTCCTGCCTTGTCTATAAGCACTGCTAATTGTCACCAAATGCACATGCAACACCTTTGTCATCGAGTAACTTTCCTACAGGGGCTGGGTCCACATGGCAATGACAAAAATCATCCTGGCTCAGTGCCCCTGCCAAGCTCCCAACAGTTTCCTGTTGCCAGTGACCAAATCTCATTGATAAGTCAGAGTTGTGCTGCTCCTCACTGCTTAACCCAAGGTATAGCAAACATTAAATGCTGAGTTACATCCCAGGGCCAGATCTGCAGGCAGAACTGGTGGTGATGGATGAAACTGGAGTTAAAGGTCCAATCCTGGCTCTGCCAGCAGACAAAAACGCATTCAGCTGCTTTCTTCTCTCTCACTTTCAAGTTTGAGAAATAAAAAACAAGAAGGCAGCAGGCCAGGAACAACAGGTGGTTTTTGTTTTGCCTTTTAAAAAAAAACCCAAAAACCCTCAACCCTGCTGTGGCAGGAAGGCTGGTGCCTGTGGCTGTGACCCAGCCAGGAGAGCAGCTTCCCGGCAGCATGGTCACACTGCTCCCCTTACCTCAGAGCTCCTAAAGGAGCCTCCTAAAGGAAAGATAGAAAAATTCCCTGGCTGAAACTGGGCAACAGCACAGGTACGTGGAGAAAGGAGAAGAGCCAACTGTTGCTGGCTGGCCCATTTCAACACTCAGCAGCAGAGACTGCTCATTTAAGGAGAAGCCAGGCAGGAGGTTCTGTACCTTTATGTGCCACCCACCCACCCATGGGAGGCAGTGATGCTGACTCAGATCACAGAGCAAACAGGTGGCTATCTCCTAGATCTGAATGACCATTGCATTCTTCTGGGAAGTCTTTCACACACTTAAAGAGAAAATAATTTTTAAAAAAATCCATCATAATGATAAGGCAGTTGGTTTTCTTGGTATTGGTTTTCTTGAAAATACTGTTCAGTGCAGCAGCAGCAGCTGTGGTGACATTTTCTGCAAACACCTGGTCCCAGGCATTCTGGTTTTGCTGGTGCCTTTTGGGCTGCAGGTGCTGGCTGGGCTCAGCACTGAGGTGGGACCAGTGCTCTGAAGGAACCTCCATAAACTGTAGGCTCCCAACCTGTATCCCCACCAACCCACATAAGCTTTTGGAGGCTTTCCCAATAACCCTAGGGAATACTTTTTCACTAAAAAGACAACTTTAACTTTTTCATTCTCAGAAACCATCAAGCAAGGATGATGTGCTCTGTGCCACAAAAGCTGATTGCGTTCTTGTCAAAACACAAGAATCCCCTAATAATCCCCAATAATCCCTAATCCAGGTTAGTTTCTGATTTCTCTAGTCCCTTTCTCCAAAATCATTACTTCAGTTTATTCCAAAATATTGAACCATAAAAGCACTTTTCACCTGGAAAACTTGGGGGTCTCATGTTCTTTCAGTACACTGGAGACCCCATACCACCTCTAAAAAGAAAAGCCCTTAAGGAGGAGACAGAGGATGAGATTGCTGAGTCTAAGAACAGAAAGGTGAGACAAGCCAGAGCAAGAAGCATGATCAAGTCTGCTTATTTCCAAACCACCCTTGGAGGAAATTCTTGAGAATAGCAAGAATTTCCACTGCAAGCAACGGCTGCTGGATGGGGAGAAGACCAAACCAGCTGAGGTTTCAAACAGTCTTACTGCATATCCTCACAACAACCCCAAGGAAAAGTTTCCTAGCCCTATTTTTGAGTAAGCCACTTTCTCATAATTATGAGACCACACATCAATACAGAGCAGGCTGGGCTGCAAAAAAACCCTATGAATTTCAACTAAATGCCTTATTTTTGCTTGAAAGACCAAGTTTTATCTCTGTGTAATCCTTCTTGGGTCAGATGATCCTCACAGGCTTTTTGAGACACAGACCCTGGCTAAAGCTCTGCCCCTCCTTCCAATGCATTTAATGACTATTTTTTGCTTTGCCCAAGATTTCACCCCATCCTTCTTTACACAGCAGAGCAGCTCCAGCCAGGCAGAATGAAAGACTGATTGTTACTGACATGGCGGGGGACAGTCTGTGGATGTGAAAAACATACTCCGTTTGTGCACGATTTCTGACCTCCTCACAAAACCACAAGCTGCTGCTTGGCAACGAGCATTACATTTTCACTGACATTTTGTGCCAGCCCTTTAACCCGCTCCTAAGAAGCCTCAAGCTTATCTTGCATGAAATGCTCCCCAAAGTACTAGGATAATGTTTAGCCCATTGTACAAACTGTGTCTCTGCCCAGCATGCTTATCGGCTGAATCGGCATGACCAGAAGTTTGGTCATGCTGTGTGTCTGAACCACCAGACTAAGTGTTAGGTAGCCTGGGGAAAACAGCAAGAACTGGAAAAAAAAATTAAAAAAAAAAAAAAAAAAGTCAAGAGCTGCAGGCTGGTTTGTTGAGCACAATTCCCTGTATTTTAGGTGATGCTAGCACAACAGATGAAAACTTCAGAGTGTCAAAAGCCAGCAAGTTTAGATGTTTCTGCAGGATTGTTTCTACTGCACATGGAAACACTCCTCTTGCTGCTGAGATGGCAGGTCCCACGCTCCAGCCATGCACATACATAAAACCTTCCCGAAGTCAAGCACTTCAGTCCCCCTAGCCCTTCACCTGCCCTGATAACCAAAGCAAGAAGACAACTCATGCCTTGACAAGATTATGAACTTAACCAGCTCATGAGTCAAACCTTTAAAACAACACATATCATTTCCTGGAAAAGACTAAAATCTCTCAGAGGTGCACAGAGCTACAGGCAAGTGCAAAAGACTTGGGCTGATTTTCATGTGTTTTTGGCAAGAGTACTGACAGAGTCCTCCTCAGATGGGAGCAAGAATAAGCATGTTTGCTGTAAATCTGACTGGGAAAAGTGAAGCACTGATGTTTTTATCTATTGTCTGAATACAAAGCAGCATGTGGTAATACACTAATAAGTTCTGATGATAACCATCTTACAATTCATATAGTTATTTATTTTAAAGGAGCCAAGAGAAGGATCCATACCCTACACTGACAAATGCTGTCAGGGCTCTGGTTTAGTCACTGGTAGGAGGCTGATTTATATAAACATCTTCATACACACTGGCAAGACTAGTGGACTGACAGCACACATCAGTAATGCTGAGACAGTCAGAAGTGTGGCTACTTCTGGGGCAGGTGGATGGGAAATAAAAAGAAACATTGATCCAAGGGCATCACTGAGGCTGAGCCTCCTCAGCACAAAGTTGTTGGTTTTTGGGTTGTTTTTTAGGAGGAAGAATAAACTGCATAAAACCCCATTTACCTGTCTGGACATAGAGGTGGAGTGGAAGGGCTGAGCTAACTCCTTGGAGCAGCCAAGTAACATAAAAACACCAAACTCAGCTTTAGTTTGGATGACTGCCCCACAAAATGTAGGTAGTGTATCTAATCCCCACCCTCATTACAAAACTTGCCCTGAATGCAAGTGGGTCTGAGCACAGCTTCTGAGCAGAGTTGTGGCCACATTAAGACAATAATAAAAAATAAAATGGACCCCAGATAGTTGATATTCAATGTGCTGGCACCCCTTTCCCTGGTTCCTGCTCTGCTGTCCTGGAGGCTGAGCTCCCAGGGCAAGGCCTTTACAGAAGGTCAGCAAGCTCAGAACCAAGCCTTGGATTTGAAGCAGAGGTTAGTGCAATTAAAGACACTGGCTCCCTGACTGAGAAGACCAGCATGACAGTGATTTACAGTCTCCATGGCAACATGCAACACAAATTGCTTAATTCTGTTATGAAACCTCCAGAAAAAGCTACAGCAGGGCCTGTGTAGGAACTACCAAGCTCCCTCCTCCTCTGCTGCAGCTCTCCAAAGGAGACAACTTCAGGGAGCCTATGTCCACTTCAGCAATAGGCTATGATTTAGCACAGACTAATGTATAAGCATGGATGCTGATGATTCCATCAGCCCATGGCCAAGACAATTTTCCTATCATCTGCTTGTTTTGGTCCATGGCTCTTCACCCACGGCCTGCCAGAGCTCTGCATAGCTCAGGATGCCAATCTCACCTGAGGAGGACTATCAGCCACCGAGGCTGCCAACTCCTCCCACGGTAGCAATTAAGAACTCTTCCTCTACCCACAGCTCACTTGATTACACCCTTTTACCCGGCCACTTTGTAAGCATTAGCAGCTCCACGCAGTGCCTGCAGGGCTGAAACTCTGCAAAATCTGAACACTTCCCTCTCTGTTCCTCTTGCAGACTGCTGGCTGCAGCCACACAACCACCACGACACACCCAGAGACGCCAGCCAGGTACCAAAATAGTTCAGCCTGATGTGTTGTAGGCAATCCCTTGGGCTGGGAACTACTAAGAATCCTTGAAAGACAGGACATGCCCTTTTAGGAGGCTGCTGCTTCCCTTGAGTCATGCTGATCAGGACTGAATGAACTTCAGGAATTTCTCCCTCAAGTAGACGTGACCATGTCCCAAGCCTTCAAGAGCCAAAGGACTTGTAGGTGTATGAAAAACCACTGCCAATTATTATTAAATAAAGATTATTAACTCTTAGCCAAGTTTTCTCCAGCCTGTCAGATTTCCTTTCCAGTCAATGCCCCCAAAAGGACACACTGAACAAAAGCTGGACCATGTTCCAGTCTTCAGTGGGAACTCAGCATGGAACAGATCTGTCATATGGGAAGCCAGAGTCTGATGCCCTTTGTACTTCTGGCATTAAGTTTTTCAGAACACAAGTGAAATTTCAAGTCTCTGAGCTTTTCTAAGAAGGCAGATTCTAACAGGTGCTCCCAACTCCCATCAGCTTCCGGATCTGACGGAGCTCAGCACCTGGTTAAGACCTGCACAGGAAATTACAGGGATTTCCTTTTGGAGCAGTGATCAAAGCACTATCAGATTGCTACTAAAAGGCAAAAAAAAAAAAAAAGAGAAAGACTTAAACCAACTGTGGTTTAAAATAAAATCCTCTACCAAGCAATAAAGAGCTGAAACTGGCTGGGCTTTGAATGTGGGGGGATACAACTGTGGGTCCTGGAAGTGGCCTCTTCAATTCCCCCGTGCAAAAAGATGCTGAACCCCGAGTGTTGTGTTCCCTGAACTGCTCACTGGCTTCCTGTGCCAGCCAGACCTTTTCTCCCTTTCAACCCAAAATTGCATCACCTCCCCCCCCACACAGATGCTGCTCAGATTTACTGTAAGAGAAAGAAAACGCACCGGGGGAGTAATGAAGCACTTGAGATTCACACAAAAGGCAGCTAAAGGCAGTAGCTGCCTGATGAATACTTGGTAGTTATTTCAGGAAACACGGAATTATAGCCTGAACAAATAATAATAATAAAAAGCCACGTCACTGGAAATGGCTTAGGTAGTAGGCAGCCCCCCCACCTTCCCCCTCTGTGAATCCCTAAGTGATGTAAGAAGCCCTTGCTGTAGAACTGAGCAGCAGCTTTCCTGTGGCCAGGCTGGCCTCAGGGACTCACTTGTTTTCACTGGGAAGCACGTGCTTGTCGGTGTCCCAGTCTGTATGTAAGTGCAGCACAGCATGAGTCAATCATATTGACAAATGTCATCCAAAACCAACTCTGTTCCTTCTCCCAACTCCTCCTCCACTCCCACAACTCCATTAATCTTCAGCCTGTTTCCCTCAGTGATGCAGTGCCCTTTTCAAAATAAGAAGAGTTCTGTCACTCTGACAAGCCCGCAGTCAGGTGCAGAAGCCAGATTGGTTTTTTTCTTTATTATTATTAAAAACAGCACTTCAGTCAGATTTGGGTCATTTGTAGTTACAGCTCTGCCACTACCAGTTCTGTAGAAGAATACAGTTATGCAACCAGAAAGCAGCTACACAAGATACATTCCTGTATCTTTAAGACCTCAAATAAAACTGTATGGTTGCCAGTTTAGGGGGGTCCACTGTAGGCTGATCCAAGCCTTTGCCAAGGTATGAAACGAGAGCATCATCCTACTCAGTAACTGGGGCCTGGCTCAGCTATTCTTACTTCTATTACTTCTTGTGTGTTTAAATCCACCATCCCTTTCCTTAGCCATTTATTTCCAAAGCTCTCAGGAGACATCAGGGGATGACAGATTCCTGTATTACTCTTGCAAATTCTTTGCTAATGAAGCCAGGAAGGCCTCTCCTATGTTATCATGGAACCAATGGAGCTGACCTAAACATACTGCAGCAAAAAAGCAGATAGCCAAGATGTTCCCCTGCCCTGCCCAGGCAGAGATAACACAGCAAGAATTTAGTGGAGGAAGCAGCTTCGAATTCCAATAGCTGCCCTTCCTGCTCACACAATCCCTGGAAATGGGCAGCTTCCCTCCTACACATCCCAGCCTGCTGACACACCAATAGAAAAGACCCCAAATTCACTGCCCTGGGTGGTTTTGCTGCTCTTAATACTACACAGTGAGGTTTCTGAAGCAAGAGCCCAGTGCTTCAGCAATGCCCTGTGTGCAGCCCAGATGTTCTACTGCCTGCATGCAGCCCTGATGCTAGCAATGCATGGCACAGCCACACGTGCATGGCGCAGCCAGATGTGCATGGTGCAGCCCTCCCAGTCTCAACCAGCATAACCCTGGGCAAGTGGAGGTGGTCCAGGCAGTGAATTCCTGTCCTGCAGCGTGAAGCTGTGAGAAGATCTTAAGCAGCACCAAGGACTGCCCAGCATGGACCTCCTCACAGCTCCACGCTGCCTTCCCCACATCAGTCCCAAAGCCCCTGACAGAACAAGGGGTGCATCCACTCCTCTGCCCAGCTCCTTGATGGGTCATTGCCCTGCAGCCTGATGGGCACCATGCTGTCCACACACAGCTGAGCCAAGGCCCAGACTTCATGGCACCTATGGATGCTTTGGAGATGATTAATGGATAGAAAGGGTACAGGGCCACCTCATTCCAGTCACCCTCCTGCAAATCAATCAATGCATTTGGCTCCAAGCTTGTCTTCCAGTCAGGCTCAATTCAGTATTTAATGCTTTTTACATCTCCAGTGTTGCTACCGGATGTCTTTCAGGATGTAAATGGCTTTTTAAAGACTCCCTTCCCTCCTGGCAAACACACTTTGCATCTCTTAGACAGCTGCAAAGAGCTGAAGCCTGTGAAGTTCCCTGGTAATAGCATTTCCACTAGGAGATGGGTGAATCCTATCAAGTCCAAGGGACAGATGAAGGAAGGTGAGGAGAGTGGGGATCTCCAAGGTATTTCCAAAATCTGTCCTCTACCTGCAAATCTTTTCCAAAACTTGACTCATGTCTATGTCCTTCCTAGGCAAAAATACTATTGTTGTACATATCCTATGGAAAAAAAGATACATAGCCTGTTCACTTTGCATCACAATATTCCCTGAAATTATCTGTGAGCTATAGGGCAGCACTGATGTTTCTGGATAGTTCTACACCCCAAGGCACAGGGCAGGCTTGTAGGGCTCTCTATAGATTTTTCCAGGGTCTTGGATCAAGGACAGTCCTCCCGGTTCCCCACAACACATCTAAGACTCACAGGTACAGCAGAACAGAGAGTATGCTGGCCTGTAATGCTGGAGATTTAGTAGAGCTTCACCAGCATGGACTTCAGCAGATAAAGGAACAGCTATTTCCCAAATTTACTCAAATAGGCACATGACCTATTTTACTTAGAATTTAATGACGCTAAATCCCAGAACTGTGTGGAAGGCTATTCCAGGCATTTCCCAGGTCCATGTCATTACTCTGTCACTTGGAAGACTCCAAGATCTCATCACTGGGCCAGGACCCATAACAGTAATTTTTTCCAGGCTCGTTACAGTGTCTGCCAAGAGCATAAGCCTCTTATTTACGTACAGCATGCTGGGGAGGTGACTCCATACTTGGCAAATCCAACTGCTTGTCTCAAAGAGGAGGGTGGGCAGAACTCAGGGCTGGGTACAGGGATGAGGAGTGGGATGAGGGGTGGATGTGCAGGCCCCTCCTCTGCCTCACACATGGTGATGCAGGGTTTTGCAAAGCCACAGCATCCCACTGAACCTGCCTGAGGTCAGGGTGCATGTATACTGCCAGCATCCCAGCCACGTGCCAGCCCGGCTGCCTCTTCCTAGCCCCTCTCTTTGGAAAACCCCTTGGCTGTCAGCTCTTTCCCTGCTCCTTCTGTTCTGTGCCAGCCTGGTGGCAAACACACACCTTGACACTCAAACCAGTGGGCAACTGGCCAAACCACCCCTGAGGAACAAAGTTTACCCTTGCCTGACTCAAGCCCACTCTCCTATCAAGTGCCTTCACCCTGCCAGCACTGGAGAGAAAAAACCCTGAGAATATCCCCTCAGAAGAGAGACACCAGGGCCCCAGCTGGTGCTGCTCAGTACCTGCACTTTGTTGTTGAATGCCCAAGTTACATCTCAGGTGTTGTGAGTGGATGAATCCATAGAGCAGCAGCTGAAAATCAACATCTTTGAAAGCACCCTGTAAGTCAGCTGACCCAACTTTAGACCCCTGTGGCCACTCCTCAACCCCAGTTTCAGCAGAGATCTGCATCAGGATACCCTAATTCTGGTTCCTTCTACACTCAACCTAAATTCTTGCCTTGACTCTTAAATCATTCAACTTGCAGCCGTGTGGGAGGGTATATATGTACATTCATTAACACTTCCATTATGGCTTGTGGTTTGGCAGGTGGTGCTGCATTATGGATTTAAACAGTGCCAGCAAGAAAATCTACAGCACTTCACTGGATTAGCATGCTATGGGAAATCATACCTCAAAAGTGTTTTGCACTCTCGTGAAGCAGCTTCGATGAACGAGGCAACAGCAGGGCTCCAACCACCACTACACTCTGCAATCACATCAGAAATTCACCCACAACTTCAGGGGAAGATAAACCCCCTCAAAACTCAATTACCATTTGGTGGGAAAAAAAAAAAAAAGAAAAGAAAAGAAAACAACGGCAGATTCTCTTGCCAGTTAAAGAGAGGTACACCCGCTTCTGCCACAAAGCATCTTTCACACATACACCAAACAGTAACATCTGCTTCTGCCCTATAAACTGTTTTCACATGGAAGAAACACACCACACTTGGTTATACTCATTTCAGAACTCAGCTTTCAAGGTACTCAGCACCCCACGCCCAGCATGATGCCTCCTTCTGTCCTATCATCAGGCTGACACTGACAGATTTGCAGAAATTGCACACTCAGATTCCCTGAGAGGATGCTGTCCCAGAGGGAATGAGGAGATGTGCTGGGCTTACAAAGCAATACAGGCAGTGAACACACCACTGAGTCTTGGCAAAGGGGCAGGTAAGAACCTTTGATGGGACAAGAGGATAAAGCATCAGTTAAACACTGGTATCACCACACTGCTTGTCATTTTCTGGGGCTGGACCACACTCACATTTCCTTACCTGTGGGTGGTACTACAGTGCCACTGTACACTGCTGCTGTACCTGAGTGGTACAGAGCTCCTATAAGTGTACAGCACTTGTGCTTTGCCTGAGCAGTAGAAAGGGTCACTTCACAGGTAAGAGACCACGTGTGAACCAAATAAAGCAAAGTAACTGGACAAAGTTTCTGAGTTTAGACTATTGAGGTAAATCAAAAGTTACCTTCAAAGAAGAATCCCTGGTCCTTGATTAGCTCTTCCAGATCATTGCTTTGGTTTAATTACTCTGCTCTCCTTTTCCCATTTGAAACTCAGAAGAATCTGAGCAAGGAAAGATGTTCAATCTCCTAGAGACCTTGGCTGAGAAATTCCAAAGAAATGTTTGGGTTCTGCCATATGACCCATTTTTAACTTCCATTCACCACACAGCTCTGAAGTACAGCTACCCTGCTGCAAAGCTGTAACCAAGTCAGTATACCACGGTCCCTTCTCAAAACCAGTGGGCAGCATTATGTTGCTCTAGCCTTAGGGTAGCTCTCATGCCATTCCTATGCAAGTACAGTGCCATTATTTTTAAACACCAAGCAAAGAGATTCTGGACTAGCCTTAGTCTTGGCAATCCAGGTAAATCTCATTTGCATCATATTTTACATACCAGACTCAGCAAACAGCAAAAAATTTGGATTTGACCCTTCTTTGTACTGCAGGGTTCTCTGCAAGGGACATAGACCCTTACATGGAGTTATCCTCTTATATTCAGCATCTTCAATGACATTTCAGATTTAAAATTTTAAATAAAACACAACTATAGATATTGTTTTTTTTGTATCAACCTAGTGAGCAATAATACAACATGGGGTGATATACCCTGATGGCATCTTGAGACATCTCTGCATATAAAAATATCTCTATTAAATGCACAGATAGAGACAACACTTGAAAAAAAAAAATAAATAAAGCCCCGAAGCATTAAGGCCTTGTAAGGGACAAGATTACTTTCATCCTGCCACAGCATGTTTCAATTTAACCACTGCATCTCTCAGCACTTTTGGTTCATATTCTTTTACCACACAGAGACACAAGTTTGGTATACGCCCAGCCTTAGGAAGGGGAAATGGTATTTTGGGTCACTAGTTCCACCCACAGTGTCCACCCACCCCTACTCAACAAGGCTTTTGAAGTGCACCAGTCCCAAACAGGAACCAGAATACATTAGCCTGGGGTCAGGAGGGCTTGAGGAGCTTGAGGCTGGAAGATGTTTAAAGAGTTTTTTGGGGCCAAGTGGCTTTGTTAGCAAGTCCCTCACCTCCTGCTGCCCATGAGGACACCCTGCCCAGGGCTGCTGGCATGTCTGCCCCAACCATGGACACTAGCAGGCATTTCCTCAGCCCTTCTGTTGTTGTCTTGAAGGTGGCAGACCTCCAATCACTGCCCAAGTTTAGCAGTTCTTCACTGCTCTGGCTGAGACAACTCCTCTTTGTCCCTTCCCACCTCTCAGCCATGCCAGTCCACCTTCATGAGTCTTCTCAAGCCCACGTGAACTGCAGCTCCTGTTACTTTGCTCTATTCTCTTTTTTCCCCCAAACCAGAGAATTGCTCCCAGTGTTTTGTGCAGTAGAAGGATTTATTCTTATGCTGCACAAAACCAAGCAGATGCTTTGACACAGGATATGCCCAAAAACATAATTTTTCTGCTTTGCTTCAACAGCCTACCATTTATTTCCATATTCTTGTGAGGTTAGTATGTAAACAACAGAGAGCAACTTGCTGTGCTCAGGAGACCTTAAAATAAGAGTCCTATTTCTCTGTCCTCCTGGATCCAGTAAGTCATCCCCCTGAGGTTCAAAGAGTTTCTGAAACTCATAATTTAAAAATCCACCGAATAAAAACGGGGTTGCTGGAGATCTTTACCAACAGAAAAGTAGACCAAAACTGTTCTGTTATTTAATAATTCAAATCCCAGTTGCCTAATTAAACAGGCTTGCTACATTGCAAAAAGAATAAGGAATGATATATTCTCTTAGCTAACTTTGCGGGTTAGCCTGAAAGCCTTTTCATGCTCCACAGGCATTTGGTCCAAGTCAAACTTTTGAAGACAGACTTAATACTCCACAAGTAAATCTCATGTAAGAAAACCCTTGCTGCTCTCAGGACTAGGGTGATGCAGCAGCTTGTCAGCATCTTTGTGCTTCATGGAGCTGTTTTGCAGGGTGCACAGGGGAAGCGATGCCCAGCCGAGCATCTTAACAGAGCATTCAGTATCTCTTCGGACCTGCCCAAAGCTCAAGAAAAGCAAATGGTCTGCACAGTTCCTCGTGCCTGACATATTCTCTGCAGATTAGATCTGAAAGCATCCACAGCATGTGGAGGAAACAGAAGTCTCTCTCAGAGCACTCTGCCCTTGAGCTACAGAACATTTTCTCAGGGAAGTGCTGCAAGTACTCATTCAAGTCCACCTCATTGCTACAGCTGATCACAACCTCTGGACTTGCTAGGTCTGAGCTATGATCCTTCCAGCTACCACCAAGGTCTCTTCAAGTGGCAGTGAAGTGCACAGAGTGGGCTCAGGCAATACCTGCCTTGTTCTCCACGGGCAGCTGTGTCAGATGCAGGCAGGTACCTTAACAGCGAGATCATGCAGTATTCTGAGAGCTACAACAGCAGTGTTTGACCTTGCACTGTTGCACAAAAACAATTCACAACAGCTGAGGGTTTTTCCAGAGCACTGGGGCATGTCTCCTCCTGTTCCAAGGTTAGTTAGGGATTCTTGTCCCCACGAAATATCAGCAGCCACCAAACCAGCCTTGGTCAGCAACTGCAGCTCAGCAAGCACTACTGAGCCAAAGGGATTCCTTCATTGATCTGCCCACTCCCAGTTCATCACCCTGCAGCACAAGCTCTGTGGATGCCCTTCATGACTCTGGGATTGAGTGCTTGGTACTGAGTAACTTCTTCCAAAGAGTCCTGCTTTATAGATGTATGCCCCCCATCCAGCAAGTGTTGCACTTAGGCTGGTGACACCAAGACTTCCATAGCAAGTATTACACAAGACATCAGCTACATATTTTCTGAAGATCACAATCTCTACTAAACTGCCAGCTGTATATGCAGACCACTCAAGAGCTATCTGGGTATGCTAAGTACAGATGACAGACCTGATAACAGCGTCTGGATGTGTCCAAGAGATTAAATTCCATCTGCATCCTGTTACTTTTGTCATTCAGTACCCCTTCAGAATCTGTGTTTCAACAGCCAACTGGTAAAGAGCTTGTATCACAGGATCACAAATTTACAGAAAAAAACCCTTTAAATGCTTTTCTGAAGTCACCTGAAGACATGCTACAGTGAGTGTTTCAGTACTTCTTTAAGTGGGAAGACCAGTTCAAGAAAAAAATTGGATGTGATTCCCACTACACTGATGTCCACTAACATCCTTTTAATATGGGTTGGGTGGGTCTTTGTTCCAGCTATTGCCTATCAGGCTCACCATGAGGCTTGGTGCTTCCAGCAATGCAAAGGGCAGAACCCTATTCAAAAGCTTTTCAACCTCTCTTATATTTGCAAAATGAACAAGTATTTGTTTCCATAAACCACAGTATGCCTTGCACTGGAAAATGGAATAGGCTGCAATAGTGTACCACTCAAAACTGTACTGAAGGAAGTTGACACACATTTATTTTCATACTGACATGACCAATTCTCAAAAAAAATTACAAACCCAAAAAACCCAAAACCAAAACAAATCACAAGAAAACAAATGAAAAAAGAAGATTTCACTTTAATAATTATTTTTTGCTCACTTCAAAACCTCCTCCTTCCAATAAGTGGATAAAACAGAGGAACTGTGGAGCCTCTTGCTGTTGCCAAATCTGCATTTTTTGGACACATGGCACTGTCAGGGTTTGTTCACAGAGTCCCTCTCTATACTCCATTGTTGGCTCAGCCAGCAGTGAAATCCTGATCCCAGTCCTTCCTATAGCTGTGACAGGAGCTGAGGCATGCTGGCAAGCAGACGTTTTGAAAGCTGAATTCACTGGTGCTCTCAATCAGATGGCAATTTCATTAAAGAACTTTTAAATAAAACAAACTCCAACATTTGCACTTCATAATTAAGTGGAAGCCAACTGAATTAGTATCAAGACATACCGTAAGTGAAAGTATCCAAGCCCTGGCATCCCTGTGTCCCTATGCAGCTCTGAAAGCAAAGCTCCAGCAGCAGACCCTGACATTGACCCAGTCCTTGGGACTGCAGCTCCTGTGGGAGAGCAGGAGAAGCTGAGACATGCCAGGCTCTGCCTGCTCCCACTCAGGGTGCAGGTACCCCTCCCTGTGGTGCTGCAGGCACGGCCTGGGAGGCACAGCAACATCCCTGCCCCGGCAGCCACCCAGGAGTGACTTTCCAGAGGCAGAGCAATAACTGCTGGGAGCAAGTCAAGCTCCTGCCCGAGCCCAGGGAAGCCGGCAGCACTGAGCACTCCTGGTTTTCCCAAGAGCAATACTGCACTGTAACCCACACACAGTACATGACATGGGCCCCAAGTGAGGCACAGCATGACTTGCAGCTGACTTCAGCAGGCTTTAGTTTGATCTGTAAATCCTCCAGACACTTCACAAGAATGTTGCTCAACTCCCACTGCCTTCAGCCTCACAAGAGGTAGACATAAATACCTAGCATTAGCATAGCTCCCCGTGACTCATTTTTTCTCCTTTTTAAATATAGCATCCTATAAATGTGGATACATTCTGAGCAATATAACGCACATTGTTACTGTTCATCATGCAGCCATAACAAAAAATTCCTCCTGCCAGCTTTGGACTGCTTCCTCCACCAAACCTGAAACATGGTGACCCTCACACAGCTGAGATGGAGTAGTGGAGGAGGCTCTGCTCCATCAGGGAACCCAGGCAGCAGAGGGACTCAGCACTGTGGCAGCAGACATGGAGCTGGGCAGAAAGCTCCATCATCAACACAGCCACTCATATCAACTTTATTAAGAAAAGGAGAGCTGGCTCTGGGTACAGGAAGAACAGGGATTTTCCAGAGAGGAACATAGTTTCAGTAGCTGAAAAGCAGCCTCTGCCAGCCTTGGGGAAGCCACTCACTGAAGAAGTGGCAGTGGAGGCATCTCTAGCTAGGGGACGCTCCCCACTCTTCATCTTCCCCCAGACATACATCAGCTTCCTCCCTCCATTACCAGGCTTGAACTTTCTTCCTTAGAAAAGCCAAACCACATTGTCTAGCCAAGCAAATGCCACAAGATGCTTCAGAAGCACTGAGAAAGAACCAGATGGGAAAAGCATGGACCAGAGCTTGTTGATTTTCATGGGAATTGAGACCCAGTTTCAGCACCCTCCTGTCTGTCTTGCTGCAGACTTTCTCGTGTGATCAATCCCTCATGCTGTGTTTAGCTTTACTGAATACTTCAGTTTCCTAGCTGTATAAATGAGATAAAGAGCAGGTCCCTATCACACAGGTATGTTGCAAAATAAATAGATTTTGCATTACAAGTGTTACAGGAATGCTTTAAAACTTGCATAAGTATCAAGACTAATCCATCACTGCTCAAAAAGAACCCTAGGACTGATAGCAAATTAAAATCTTACCTACACAAACATTAGAGTATGCAAGACTGTTTTCTTAGTTTATCTGTTCTGATAACCATGTTTGCCCCAGTGACTTGAACTGTTCTAGTCACAAGCTGTTTAAGTGCACCAAATCCTATCTAGAGAAATATATGCTTTGCTCTGTCTACAACAACAGCTGAAACATCAGTCATCCTCTCAGCTGTCCTAAAGACATAGCTGAAAAAGCATGCCCATATCCATCCTGCTGTCAGGTGACTGAAAACTATGTTTTTACATCTTCGACCTCTCTAGTAAGACTACCCATGAGAATTTATTTACCACAGTATTTATCTAATTGTTTCTCCAACATTCTTATTTCATATCTGAAATGAGTGGAGTGGCAGAGCTGCCACTCATCCTAGAAACTGGCATTTTAAAGACAAGCTAAACAGAAGCCTTTGCTTAAAACTTCCAGGAGAGTGTGTAGCTTGAAAAGCTAATTCCTATTTAAAATAATGACTAAGACTCTGAGGAATCTAACTCCCAAAGTCACACAGGTAGTTTTGAATATGTTACCCTTTCAGAGTAATTATGCCATCAAAGTTCCAGTCAAAAGCTGATGAGCGTTACTAATATATGCTGATGAGAGAGCCTTGAACGTGAAAGACCTTCTTGGTTTATTTACACTCCAGCAAATCAGAAAGCACACCCAGACTTATTTTCACATACAAGAGTAACAGACCTGACCACAAGGGGCATTTAAGGAGGTTAACCCGTAGCCCAGGGAGCAGGTTTACTGTAAGCCGGCTGCAAACTGATGCTGTTGTACTTGTTTTCACTGGAGATGATGGAAACTTGGAGCAGCTGTTTGGACTTCAGAGGACTAGCACCAGTCACTACATAAAACAGTGGTCTAGCCTATCACCTGAATCATTGCAAGTCACCATTCAGATGCAAAATAGTCCCCAGGCAGTCCTCAGTGACATTCATTTCTAGACCAAGAACTAGGCAGATGCAGTCAAGAGCTGGGATGAAGAAAGAATAAGCCATTTCTACCACCCTGCATAAAGGTATATTTGGTACAACATTCTTTGCAGAAGCAGAATTTCCCAAAGAGAAGGCAGGCCAGGAGTTGTGTTATCTGGGAGGAGGTGAAGGAGTGCCAGGAACTTTTTAAGCTGCTCTACAGTAGAAGAAGAAAGTACAAGAAAGTAGTTAAAGATTTTACTCTTGAGCCTATCAACATCAAACAAATTCCAAGGTTAACAAATTTTAGTCAAAAATTAATATGTAAATTGTGCAAGCACTGAACATTTCTGCTGGTCAGTTTTGGCCAGAGGAGAAGTACCAGGAAGGGGAATCCCATCCAAAACTGTCTCAGATACTTAGATGCCTTCTGAAGTATCTCAGCTCTATTTATGCTCCCAACACATCCCACAAAGAAATAACTTCCACTACCCAATTTTAGAAAGAAGAAAAGTGGCCTCAGTGAGAGGCAGGTTCATTGGTACCTATAAAAGTTGCTGACCTTAGCCTACCTACCTTTGGCCAGTTTGTGACAGAGAAAGTATTTGGGGGCAGTTTCCCATCCCTTCACCTAGCTCCAGCAACTGGGCTGGTCTCTCAGATGAAACCTATCTGCCTGGGCAACACTAAGCACCACTCACTGGAAAAGCAGTGTCTGAAGCAGTAAAATTGCAGGAGAGTCAGTAATGAGTACTGTAAGTAGAGCAAACTACTTCAAAATATTGTTAACCTCCCTGAACCCTGTCCCTACCCCTTCCCTCAACTGTTATTTCAGGAGGCATATTTTTGTACAATCATTTCATTATCTAATGGCAAACTGGCTGCCTGTTCTATCTCTATGCAAGATTTCCATATATATTACTCCTCCGCTGACATTTTTTCACACATACACATGCATGGATCAGCAATTACTCCACTACATTCTCCAACAGAGAATAAAAGAGCCATAAATCTCAAAAAAAAAAAAAAGAGCATGCCAAAATATTCAGCATCTGAAGTTACAGCTGTTACATTTCTCCTCTTTGTTCAGAAAGAGCCAGTCATGGCTTATTGAAGATGTTATTGAAGTAGATGGTGTTGCTCTAGATTTACTTTAGATACAAACACTCAGGATGTGACCCACTGGAGTGCTGGAACTTTGTTTGCCCACGGAGAAAAATACAGCCAGTGACATTCAAGTAGAACAGGAAGGCTCATCTCCCCTCCCCAGTAAGTATCTTCTCTCAAGCACCCCTGTAAGCAACAACAGGAGAAAGAAGCAACAACTCCACCAAGGAGTGGGCTAATGTTCCTCCCATCTGCCAGTCCCACGCTCATTCTGTTTGCACTTGGACCAAATCCTCCCAGCCCCTTCTGCTCTGTACTTCATTAAACTTGGGTGCTTCACACAACAAAAATAATGTCATCTATCTTTGAAAGGTCACTTTCAAGGCACATTTCCATATCTTTAACACTGCTTCTCTTCCTCAGCCCTGCCTTGGAAGCCTGAAAATTAATTCCCTATTTTTCACATTGAATCTGTCCTCTGAATCCCAATCTACTTATTTATGACAGTAAAAGCTTATGCAAACACCACCACCATGGCAAAACACTCCTCTCTTCATGCCTGTGGATTCATGTTAATATTCTCCACCTCCAGGTCTGAAGTACTCCCTGCATTGAGAGCTGCACATTCCCATGCGGAGGTGCAATCCCTATTAACTCCACCTGTGCAAGTAAGAGAGGTAAAAGGATGAGCAGTCATGGAGAAGTCACAATGCTGAGGCAAAAGCAGCTTCACAAAGTGTAAGGGCACTGCACTGAAGGCCCTGCATGGCTCCAAAAGCTGAGCAAGTCTGAAGCGAGGAGCCACCAGAAGTGACAGCTTAACTGAATGAGTGACAAATAACCCAGGCAAAACCAAATTATTAAGAGTGGCCAAGCTGAAGTCTGAAGCCTAAAATTTTTACAGGGCATACTGATTCATCCTAATGAACTGACTCACCTGGAGCCAGCAGGTCAGTAGGGATGCCAGGCTTGGCAGCTCTGGGTAGAGGTTCTTGGCTTGAATCCAGCTACAAAAAGGACTTCACACCCAAGGAAGGAAGGAAGATAAAAATGAAAGGGCAGAAATGAATGAAACTGAACAGTTTTGCTCAAGGAGTCTTCCAGAATAAAGAGAAGGGAGTGGAGTTTCTGCTTGAATGTTGTCAGCCCTGAAACAGCCCTAGGAGCACATGGTGCAGCTCATGGGACAGGGAGGACTCAGGACAGTGCAGTTAAAGAAGAGCCTAAGAAACAACAGCACAATGTCAACAATAATGGATCATCCCATCCATTTTTCTTATATCCATCTGCCTTACATTGCCTTTGCCAATGACAACACCAGCTCATGTGCAGGACTCATCCTCCCCCTTCCAGCCCCCAAATGCCATGTCTCCGCCAGTGCCAAAAAAAATGTGTGGGGAGAAAGAAGAAAGTCCTCTCTAATGATCTTCTGAGACAATGTTATTCCTCCCTAGCCTTAGCCTCAGTCTCAGGTTAAGAAAAAACATCCAACGCCACACATACCAAAAGCTCCTCCCATGAAGAAGGCAAGTTTAGCATCTGCAGTTCTTAGCACCTCTGCAAAAAATTTTGAGCTTTTGAAAATATCCATCAAAAACTTCAATAAATAGAACTGCCTCTGACATCATTTCTGAAAAGAGGTGCCAGGCCAGCTCTGACCCTAGTGCAGCTCCTCTAGTTCAGCAGTGATGCTTGGTGGGGTGTTTGGCCCTCTGCAATCTGGGTATAGATTCTATCATATTGGATATCTCCTGGAACAGAGGAGCAAAATCAAAGGCAAACAAACTGATGCAGAACTATAGTATGAAGCTAGTCATACATATTTTCTACATGCACTATTATTTTTAAGGAGATGCTGTCAGCTTAGTATTTTCAGACTCAAATATCTAGAAAGAAATCTTACCTCTCATAGATAGCCCAAAGCTCTACTGGAGAGGTGTTTTTCTTTAAAGCTATTACTTCATAATTTCCTTGCCACACCCCTTGTTCTTTCTCTTATCTTTCTTCTAGCCTTTCTTAAATTAATAGATCCTGTTTTTGCAAACCTGTTTTAACAGATTCAGAGCAAGAGACAAGTACCTTTCATAAAGAAAAATGACAGTTTTAAGCCTTTGAAATGCATCTCTCTTGTGCGGAAAGAGCATGAGATAACCAGATAATTTCAGAGTGAAATTTCAGAAAGCACATCTATAGCTGATACCACTATAAAGTTGATTCACTTTTCTTAATATCAACTCTTGAATGAACAATAGTTTCCAGGTAAGAGGTACATAAACATTTCCAGTCAATAACATCCCTTTAAGCCTGCCAACAAAATCTGAACTTAGATGATTTAAGCTACCTGAGGAGCTGGTGGCTTAGACTCTCATATTTCCATGGCATTACTGGAGAACAGTGCCAGTTGACAGTGCTGAAGGGCTGCAGTTCCCTGTGCTGGGAAAAAGCCTCACGCCGGGGTCAGGGCTCCCCTGTGCGCTTTGCTCTTCCGAGAAAAGCCCTGCCTCCACTCCGACCTGCCGGTGTGAAGTCCCAATTTGCTGCACGACGTGATCAGCTCGACAGGGAGGGTCACTGGAGCAGAGGAGCGCAGGATGCTTGAGACTGATCCACCCGAGGTCTGACACTTAGCTTACTCCTCAGCTTGCAGCTAGCGTGACTTTATGTTAGTTTCTCTGTCTAGGAAGCAGGGCTTTATACGTTGTTTCTAGGGCTCTTGAGCCATTGATTAAAATAAATAAACAAACAAAAAACCCTACAAATTTTCTATGTAATCCCCAGCAATCCCAATCACAAGGTTTGAAAAAAATCTTTGTCCTATCTGTGGTTCAGTTTGTTTTCTTAAAGCAGAGAGTAAAAAAAACAAAGTAAAAGTAAAGTAAAATCAGAAAAAAAACCCAAAACCCAACAACAAAAAACCCCACAACCAAAAAAACAACCACCCAACCTAAACCCGTACCTCCTCCTCTCTTTCTAACTGAAGATAGCATCTCTAGCCCTCTAAAAGTTATGGAAGCTTATACAAAGTACTCAGTGATCCATGAGCAATTTTAATGTAAGACAAGAAACCTCGCCATACCCAGATCACCTCCAAACACAGCCAGGTTAGGAAACTAAAATACTACCGTGACTCTGAATCTGTGGCGGGGGGCGGGGGTATAATCCCTGACACAAGCAAAATCCAATAAATCCTCAACTCACAAAGATCTTCCATTACAGCGCGTAACTCAGAGCGACCCCTCTCCTCGGCGCACACCCCGGAGAAGACACCGAACGCACGGCGTTCCGACCATAACGCCATGCATTCCCTTTTCCCGGCGCTGGGCAGGGCAGAGACCCCGCGCCCCCCGCTTCTCTTGTGCCGTTACCCCACTT
>JANPWX010000011.1:3961736-4021395 GCA_024734555.1 Trochalopteron elliotii
GCGTTAAGGTGGAGCGGGGCGGCAGCGGCGGCGGCACCTTAAACCGCTCGGGCCGGCTCTCCCCGCCCGGCACTCCGGGCCCCACGGGGCTGTGGTTGCAGGGGAGCGGACCGACCCTCCGGCCGCGGGATTTGTGCAGCCGCCAGCAAACGGGGAGGAGAAGGACAGTAAACAGCCGGTTCTGTCTGATGGACGGGGCAGCAGCCGGAGGGCACGGACTGGTACAAGTGCCGTTCACGCCACATGAACACGGCACACACCGAGCCTTTGAGAACCAGCTACTATGCGCACACAACCCCCCGTCTCCCCCTCCCCCCCTTATAGTCGTACTTAGTACGAGGAAGCTTCATCAACTTTAATCCCAATAAGAGAATTCGTGTTTAATACACCAGAGCTCGTCCAATATAGCACTCGGGGGATACATCGGCAGTGGTTACTTTTCTTACCTCTCATTTGTGCCCTTGGCTGGCACTGGGAGGCAGAACCAAAGCAGTGCTTCCCGTGCCACCTGCGGGCTCCTTTGCCACCTCACACCGGACACCCGCAAAAGCTCTGTCCCTGCACCTACACACACATGCTGCCCTCACAGAGAGTGCTAGCAATGGCTGTGTGAGAATAATCCATGGCAGGAAGGATGTGTCCTACCACAGGAGCACCTTGGGCACAAACCTGCAGGGTGCTCAGGGACATACCGAGTGCCCACAGCATCGCAGGGGGCTACATTTAGCCACCTGCTAAGTTACCTTGCTGGGTCAGGGCTTACCTCCCTGGTGGTGTGCAAAGCAGAGGTACAGGAACTCAGAATCGTTCTTAAACCCAAGTGAACAGTTCCCAGCTCTCCTCCTGTGCTGAATTAGCATTACGTACACTCCAGTAGTCCCCAGAAAGATCTACCCAAGGAGTCTGACACAAAACTGTGGCATGCACAGAACAAGACAGCCTCCGTGCTATCTTTCCCATGCATGTAAGAGGCAGAGAGAAGTGTACTGCCATTTTACAGACAATATACCTGAGTACCTGCCTCAAAATCTGCATTGGTCCAGCAGCATGGAAGAGGTGAGAGGATCAGTAAGATCCCCACAGGCTTTCCCAACCAAACCATGGGACAGATGTGTTTTGTTCACATGAATCAACAGCTGGGTGTGTAAGACATGCATTTGTCAAAAGGAGTCACATGTTTACACCATGAATTTGGTGTGAAACAGCTTCTCTGTTGGTTATAAATTTTCCTTCTAGGACAAAACTCTCTCCTCATCTTCCCAGAGCAGACTGCAGTGCACTGATGGAGGCGACTGCCTACGAGGAATATAGTTTTTGCTATCAGCACATCTTGCCACCAGCAAGGGCAGAATTGGCAAAGCTGCACACAGCAGGTCATTTACACACCCTCAGAGGTGTGGAAATGCTGTCACTAAATGCTGGGGACACAGCAGTCCTGGGAATGGTAGGCCAAAGATTTCAGGTTTAGATCTTTACATCTGAGCATCCAGCTTTCTCTTTGGGCATCTTAAACAGATCACCCTTCAGAGCTGCACATTTCTGCTTCTGTGGAGACAGCTGCATTTGCCAACCAAGCCCAATATTCAGACACCTAAACCTGAAAATCTCTGATGCATTTCTTACCAAAGTCAGTAACATTTGACAGGAAAAGGCTGTGGCCTGGCTCCTGTACGTCAGGTATCCGGGCTATTGCTCAGTTCTCAGTAGCCTTCCTACGCATAAGAAATACTAAAATTATGGACAGAGGAAAGCCAAAAAGTCCTCTTGCAATTCCATCCAGTACCTGGAGCAGAGCAGCATTAAATTTCTTGTAGTGCATATTAGTTAACAACATTGCTAAAGGGGAATTGCTGCTGTGGTTGAGTGCTTATACAATTCAACTCCTATTTAAGTGCATTTTTGTATCCTGCTGAGTCACCCCAAGGAGCCCTCAAACAAAACATCACGTTCAGTTTGACAGCAGAGGCAGTGGCATGAAGAGCCTCCCCTTTACCAGCCCTCCCTGGAGGGATGTGAGTGCAGGATGGGCGACACTTCAAACCCTGGAACGAAATACAAAGCTAAAAGAAAAGAGTGCCTTAAAATTTCAGCCAGCATTTCCCCCATACA
Source organism: Trochalopteron elliotii (assembly GCA_024734555.1). Taxonomy (NCBI): domain Eukaryota; kingdom Metazoa; phylum Chordata; class Aves; order Passeriformes; family Leiothrichidae; genus Trochalopteron; species Trochalopteron elliotii. The sequence continues at coordinate 3,963,846 of JANPWX010000011.1, forward strand.
GATTTAAGCACATGACATTTCCAGTCTGTTTCAGCTTCAGTGAATAGATTAAAGTGACCATACAACCTCTGAACTCCTCAAGTCAGATTATACTTAAGGCAAGCTCTCACTAAATCAGAGGATGCATTATGGATGTAGCATAATATTTCACTATTAGGTCTAGATGAATGTGGCTGTTTATTATCCCATATTAAAGCTGAGTGGGTTAGTGCAGCATGAGCCTTTTGGCTTGTTTTGTTGGCAGCTGCCTTTTGGGCTGCTGGGGACACTGCCCTTGCCCAAGCTCTGCAGCAGGAGGTTGCAAACACAAGGGTTTGCCCAGCACCACAGCAAGGCAGGGACTGTTTGCACAAAAACAACAACAAAAGAATGTTTTCCCTGCAGAAACAGTGCAATGGGTAAGATTTTTTTCAGTACAAGTTCCTGTTGGTTCCACATAGCCAGGGATAAGAGGTCACTCCAGTGAAGTCAGAGGATGGAGATGGGGTTTGAGGGGATGCAGTGACCCTCTCAAGAACAAACTCAAGGTGCTGCTGGCATCACTGTCTGGAGGACAAGCAGGTTGTGCTGGAGCAGGGAGCTGTACCTGCCTGCACCCTGCAGAGATGAATGCACCATCCTGCACTGGAACAGATCTTGCTAGAGCAGAGCCCTACTGCCCTGACCCTTGGTGTTGAATTTGGAGCACAAGGAAACCACAGCCTGAACCCTGTCTGATGGCTCAATCTCAAATGAGCTGCAATGGAAAAAGTTGAGGCGTTTCTACACTGCCAGTTGACTCAAAAACTACATGTAACCAATGCAGTAGCTTTGCTGCCACTGTGAGTCCAGTCGGTCAGAGAGTGCAGATCACACCTTGGGGCTATGGATGAACAATATTGCTCTGCTTCTATGGGCTAGGAACAATGAAGCTATAACATAGTTTAAACAACTGAGATTGATTTCACCGAATTTCTCTGGATCTTGGCACAGCCCACGGTGAAGCTGCTTAGCAGTAGAGGACATCTAGTGATATTCACGTGCAACTACATAAACATGATAAGTTCTCATGTGACTGCCTCAGAGCCAGTGTGGCTGGAGATGGGACATGGTGTGGCTGTGACAGCTGCTGGAGGGCTGGGACAGGCTGACCATGAGCACCGTCTATAAACGGGTCACAAAGAAAAAACCTCCTGAGAGGCTTAGAGAACAGCACAGGTAGAAAGCTCAGGGGAGCTGGTGGTACTGCACCTTTTAAGAAGACATTATAGGAGAGTGCAGAGCTTTTATTTCTACAGCAAAGACCCTGTAAGCTGGGATACAGAGATTAAAATCAGTCGTTTCCTTTCAGGAGTCTTTGCTCTTATCTCAATTTGCCTTTTCATGTGACTCATCCTGAGCACACACTGCAAACATCAGCCTCGAGATCAAGATTTTTTTTCTCTAGTACAAGAGATCAGCCCTTTCTCCATGCCCTTTTACAGCCTATTGCTCTTTGTTCTAGGAAAGATACAAAGAATACTTCCCTCCTCCCGGTTATTTATAACAGGGGATTCTCTAGAAATGCTTTTCCAGACATACTCCAGGCCTAGGATGAGGAATTTGGCAGTGAAACAAAGAGACTGCCAGTTTGGTTTCTAAAAAGGCAAGGATTGGCAGAGCTTTATAAAAGAACACACTTCCCTAAGGAAATAGACTCATTTTATCTGACACTTCCTTTGACTGGAACTATCCCCATTAAGATCACCATTAATTTAGGAGTAAGGGCTTCACATTTAAGGTCTTACCATCTTGCACTTACTTCCATGTCAGAGGCACTCAGTTTACGAGTGTTGAGGGAAGGTGTGACTTTTATTACTCCTAATAAAACACGAGGGAAGTAAGTTTCTGCTGGCCAGATTAGATCCTTGGAAATAGCTGTGCAAAGCTACAATACCTACTCAAAATGCAAAGGGTGATGCTGAAAGGCATCAGTGACACGGGTGAAAGAACAGAGGAAAAGGCTGCATTAGCAACTGCAACAACTGTTGATTCTTGTGCCCTTCATGCATTTATGTTATTTATCAATGGACTATATTTAGCAATCATAAGACTAGAGCGGGGAGCAGCCCCAGGTCTGCTCTGCTCTCCAGAGGGCAGCTGGTGGCTAGCAGAGACTGGCACGGCTCTGAGAGATCCACAGTAGCTGCTCATACAAGACAGTAGTAATTTCTGCAGCACACTGAGTCATTGTAGGAAGGAGACTGAATCTTACCCAATTTCCAAAAGCAGAAGAGCTCAAGGCTCTCCTATGATGAAACAAAAGCTGGCAGAGCACATGTTGTTATGTGGCAGGCAGGGAGGCCACTTGAGACACATTCAGGATGTCTTCATGCGAGCAGCAGTGAAGGACACTTCAGAGGCTGAAAGCTGCTGGTGTTGAGCAGCGAAGGCACAGTGCAGCTGCTTCAGTACTGGAGAGCCACAAATTAATGTATGATGTGAGTTTCAAGGCAGAGGAGATGAGGAAATCAATGACCCAGACAGAAGGAGAGATAGTGCCAGATGAAGCCTGATGACGACATTTCCAGGCAATTTGTTCACACTGCTGGGTGAGCTGCTTGGGGAGAGATGGAACAGATTAGAGATGACTGCATATACTTTGCCCAAGAGCAAGACTGTGAGATTCACAGTTGCAAGGGCCTTGGTGGCTGTGCTGCCTCCATGCAGAAATATTAATAACTGCTTCTCTTAACTATCAGAGCATTAGCTCCAGCTGATTTTACCATTTGTGCACGTAAAAAAGCAATTACTTTTCCTCTTAGGGATTTCATCTGAGGGATGTACAATGTTAGTCAATTATGTGTTCACTCACAAATATAGTTTGGTGAAAAAGGCAGGCTCTCAGGGGAATTTGAACTGACAGGACACATGTCAATCAGAACCCTAGCAAAATTTAGCTATGAAAATCATGTTCTAAGGAATGTAGTAAATTCCATTTTACTGGAAAAAGAAGTGAAAAGGGGATCTTATGTTGCACTGGCAGTTCCAGGGCATTAACCTGCAGAAATCTGACCTTGAACAGGAAGAAAAACCAGCCAATCTGTCTAATGAATATATTTGGTTGTTGCTCAGGTTTCTGGCTGGACATTCACCACACATCAGGAGCTCAGGCAACAGTTAAGCACAGGGAAATGACGAATGGCCACGCAGACTGGCTGTGTGCTGCATGGCATGAAGACAGGACATGGCAAGTGGAATGTGACGTAACTTTTAGCACTTTCCATTTTAATGGTCTCAGTTCCACACATAGAAGCAAGTTTATCTTCTAGCACTGCTTGAGCTTGGGGAAGGTCTGTTCATCACCACATCTGAAATGCAGTAGTGTGGTGTGCTCTGGAACAGGCTGTGTCTTAGCCTGTGACTCCAAATCCAAAGCAGGGAACACACCCTGAGAAATATTAGACTGGGAGAGCTGTAACAGCTGCAGTTGGTTGTGGCTCTGTCCTGCTGTTCTCTAGAACCTCCCTAAGTTATTTTGTATTCCTAAGCTTATTTCAGTTATCTTATCCAGTGATCTTGTGCATCTTTTGGGCTGCTTCCATATGCTTAGAACATAAGACAAGTGATCCCCCAAGACACAAGACAGGCTTAGCAAGGAGACTAAGAAATACAGGCTCGGAATTTCCCAGATCTCTGTCCTTGCACCTGGAGCTTCTTTCTGCTTGTGCTGCACAGACCATAACTGTATGCACAAGTGCTGTGTGTGGGTGACTCTTTGCCCATGTGCTCTGGAATTGGCAGGACTAATCTACCCTGCCAGTTACTGAGGGCAATACCTTAATAAAGCTGTTGAACTTGTAGTGGCTGTCAAACCTACACTGGGATAGTGAACCTTCTCTTGTCCCTGCTTGCTTGTATACAGAGCAGAATGCTGTAAACAGAGCTATAAATACTCCTGTGCCCACTGAATGCTCGAGGTCAGAGCAGATCAGCATAGCAATTCCTTCTGGCTTTGAAAATAAGCTATGAATCAATGCATTCATTGCAGGCTGAGTATCCCTGGAATGAGGCTGATAGTGCTGCTCCAAAACATTGGCATTCTGGGCAAGAGCACTGCAGAGAACAAAATACATGGTAGTGAACCACACAAAGGGCACAAATCAGCCAGGTCCCTAAAACCTACCTTTGGCAAGAAGTAATTCATTGGGACACCTGGATGCCAGACCTGGAAATACCTGGGAGCTCAAGGAAATATTTATAGCCTTCTGAATGGCAGAGATTTTTATTAATAAATTATATGTTTATAACCCTCTGAATGGCAGTCAGGTTACATTTGAATCTCTCTGCTACAGCTCAGCGTCCATGCTCTCCACGTGAAACTCACTTTATCAGCTTGTAGTTAAGGAGGCAGGACAGATGAGAACCTGGGAATTGACCTGGAGGTGGAAAGCCAAACCTCAGCCCTAGGCAGGACAGCACATCTGTTACCACCCTGCAAGCCCAGAGAACACATGCAGGAAGGCAAGACACATCCTACTCAATATTGCCAAGAGCAAAACCTAATGCTCTTTAAATTCCTTCAAGCTTAAACTCCCTACACCAGGAAAAGGTTTTAGATCCAGAACCCAGTTTTAGATTAATCCACCTTGAGCCAAGCATGGGAATGAAAGTCCAGCCTCACTACATCCTTTATGGGAAATCCCTGTAGTTGCAGCTAGAAGTGATGCACCCTCTGAATCCACCTTGGATGTCTCCTGCAGGGAGACAGTTCTCTGATTTCTGAAAGAAAGTTTTATGTGGAAAGAACAACCACCTAAAAAATCTCTAGTAAGTTCTTGATGCGGCTGACCCAAAGACTACAGTAGCCATGGAAGCTGGTGAAGGGTCTGGAGCACAAGTCCTGTGAGAAGCATTTGAGGGAGCTGGGGGTGTTTAGCCTGGAGAAAAGGAGGCTCCGGGGTGACTTTATTGCCCTCTACAACTCCCTAGCAGGAGCCGTAGCCAGGTGGGGGTCAGTCTGTTCTCCCAGGCAGCCAGAGACAGGATGAGAGAAAATGCCCTCAAGTTGCACCAGGGAAGGTTAAGATTGGATGTTTGTTAGAAAGAAAATATTCACTGTTAGGTTGGTCAGGCCTTGGAACTGGCTGCCCGTGAAGTGGTGGAGTCATCAGCCCTGGGGGTATTTAAAAGAGGTTTAGATGTGGCACTTAGGAACATGGTTTAGTGATGGCCTTGGCACTGCTGGGTTAATGGCTGGACTTGATGATCTTAAGAGAGCTTTTCCAATGTAAACGCTTCTATGATTTTTGTGGAAAAACATTTCAGAGACTCTCCCTTGAATTCTCTTTCTGACTAATATTGTTCTTTTCCCCCTCCGTGCCAACTTAACAAACATTTCTGTGTCTAAACAGCATTTTTGGTCCACTGCCTGTTGCAATCAAAAGAACCTTCTTATTGACTTCTGGGACAGTCAGGCACAGCTATTAGTGAAACATAAAAGCATTCGAACCCCTCACTACTGGGACTGTGTGTGTAAATGGCATTACTTGCCTCCTCCTGTGGTTGTTCATGAGATCAGGACACAAAGCCTGTCTTTTGGGAGCCGTCCTTCCTTCAGAAGCCTGTTTGCCTTTCTATCTCATAATGACAGTGAGAAATCCTTAAGGGTTTTGTAACTCCCATTCCCCAGCAGAGAGCCCCAGCAGGCAAAGGCTTTGTCAGGCAGCATATTAATGAAACAGAAAACATGACCTGAATTTTTATAGCTTGTACTTAGCAGGTCATTTACTTGTCATGAAAAGGGACATTTTGCATTGGTTGCCAATAATAGCTTCAGAAAAGCGAGCACTTAGCTCTCATGTTTAATTCCCATGAGGAGGAAGGGTGAGAGGAAGAGCCCCCCAGCTGCTCCCTTACCCCCACCCCACGCTGGGATATTCAAACTATGCTGAACACTCTTCTAAAATTTTGTCGCAGGAGCAGGGATCTTGTGTGACCCTGGTAGTGAAGCAGGGCCGAGCTGTGTCCCAGATCTCATCCCGGAAGGGTTTCTTATCCTCGCATCCCACGCAGCAGTAGCCCCAGCTGAGCAGCTCTTTGCAGAACTGAGCTTGCCAACTTGCTGTCAGCCCAGCACGGTTCTGGCTGGTCAAGTTGTCTCTCCCAGTCAGGGCTGGGTGACTAGACCCAGGCAAAAATTTTGATTGGCAAAAGTGGGGTAATTTTCACAAGCTGTGGGGTGATTTTCACAAGCTGGAGGGTCAGGCTTTCCTCATTGTGCAAGAGGAACAGTGAGGCATGCAAATTCCCTCAGAGATAAGGAAGATGTTCTTAAATGGGCTCTGAATCCAAACTAGCATATGTATCAGCTACAAGATACATGAATGAACTGGGCACAAGAACAGTCTAGACCTGTGCCAAACTTGAATCATTAGCTGAACTGTTGCTAAGTGCCTTAAGTCTTTACAGAAGGGACAAAAATTTCTCTTCTCACCCCTCCCAGGTAACAAGTGACAGGACAGAGGAAATGGCCTCAAATTGCAACAGGGAGAGTTTAGATTTGATATTAGGAAAAAAATTCTTCACTGGAGGAATTGTTAAGCATTGGAACAGACTGCCCAAAGAAGTGATTGAATCACTGTCCCTGGAAGTATTTAAACAATGTGTAGATGTGGCACATGGGGACATGGTTTAGTGGTGGCCTTGGTGGTGCTGGGTTAATGGTTTGACTCAATGATCTTAAAGCTCTTTTTCAACCTAAACAATTCTATGATGACATAAGCTTCAAGTAATAAAAAGGGTTGGCATGGACATCCTCACAGGGCCTTTGAGCACCATTAAGGGCAACAGCAGTCTCCGAGAGCTGACACTTTCTCAGTGATTTCACATACTGCATTTTGAACTGTGCAATATTCTTTGTCTCATGGAGAAACCTTAAATCTAAGGCCAAAAATCTTTGTGGGTCCCATTATGTAAATGGAAAAAACTTCAGACTTCCATAGAAAGCTGTAGGGAGTAGGTAGTATCTTTGGCTTTGCTTTCCACTCAGTATCTCAGTGTTTTGTCTTAGTCTTGCCCTGCTTGTTGCCCCTGTTGCCATAAGCCTCTTCAGCACCTCCTTGATGTCTTAAATTAGCTGAGTCCCTTCCAAAGAAGAATACTAAAGACTGGTGAAGGAAAAGAGACCAACACCATAATATTGTTTCCAGATCTCTAATGATTCCCTGTGTGTATATCCAATAGCTTCTCCCCATCCTCAGACCCTTTCTTTCTCACTAGAGTGTGAATATTTGTGCGTCGTGCAACAGGACAGGACTCTTGGGCAGGGTCACAGACTCCTGGAAAGGCTTGTTGGGAGGGACTTGTGGAGGTCTGCAGTCCAACCTCCTGCTCAGACTGGAAGTTACTGCCAACACTAGACCAGCAGCTGTGGATTTGAGCCTGCACACAACAGTAGTGTGTTAATTGCTGACTCCTGCACTCTCGTGTACGTGAGCTATGTGACTGTTGGTCAATGGCAGCAGAATTGGGTCAGGAAATTGTTTCATTCATTCCTTCTGTTCCTAAGCTTACTTCTAAGTCCTGGTGTCATCTATACTATTAATGAACTAAGATAATTTTCTGGAAGACAATGAAGCTAAAGGCTGGTGGTTTCATGCCCTAATCAATTAGTAACACTAATTACTGATTAGTGGTTTATCATTGATTGTTGAATAGCCCTTCACTCTGAAAGAGCCAGGTGTCAGGAAACCATCCTTGCCAAGAGCTGGACCCTGTCCTCAAGAGCTGAAGCAGACCAAGCATTGGTGAGGACACATGGCTGCATGAGGTAGGAGCCAGGAGTGCTGACACTGCTCTAACTCATGTAGTTCCACACACTTCATCACATAGTTATGTGTCCGAGGAACAAATCCACAAATCTGTCAGGTTGTTCTGATTGATTCCTTTCACATACGAGCCAACAGACTGCCAAACATGCCCCTGTGCAGGGTCTCCAAGAACTTGGTGTCCAGCCCTTTTCACCAGGCAGAATCACTGAATTACTGAATGCACTCAGTACAGGAGATTTAATAAGGGCATGAAAAAGCTACTGAAAAACAGAGATCATGACCCTGCTTCTACTAAGCCAGTTTAATTTTAAAATAAAAATCTCTAAAGAAAAATCTGAAAAGACTTATAAACAAGCCTAGCATGGCTCATCAGATTAATTACAGGACAGAGTGCATTTCAGATATTGATCTGGGTCTGGAAAGGATTTAATAAGATTAGTTAGGAGTTACTAGCACAAGATGGAGATATTCATCTGGTTCGTAGCTTTGCTGAAGTCAGGATACTTAGAACTAGGCAGAACTACAAATCTTTGAAATCCCCCAGCAGAAACTCCCATGTGCTTTACAAACATCAGTAAAACAAGCCTCACTGGGAAATGGGAAAACAGGCTCTTTGCCCCATTGTTTTACAGGTAGTTATGGAAAACCTTCAAGCAAAGCCAATTTGAGGAGACAACCTTACAACTCAGTGAATGTGGCAGGCATTAGATCAGGTCACAAACAAACTGAAAATCCTTACTCAAAGAAGGACCGTCTTGAAATGGAAAGTCACTAAAATTGCCATAATGGTTGGTACAAGCCTGCTCTTTGTCAGTGCTTCCTCAAAGGGAGTTGAGTTTGGAACAGCTTCAAAGACAGAGTAATGATTTCAGCCTGAAGAGACACTGCTTGCCCAGCATCCATGTCCCACATGGAAACCTCATGGGGATGCTGCAGGGATTGTGCTGCTCTTTAGACTTCTGCTTGCTGCCAAGTTTTAATAAAAGTAAACTATTTCTTTTCAGAAAGAAATTAATGATATGTTGCCTGAGTGGGGAAGGACTAAGCCCTTCATGCCCACATCCCCTCACTCACCAGGACTGGGTGGCGTTTATGGAAGACCAGACTTCCATAGATTTCCATAGCTATCTCTTTGCAAGAAGCAAAGCTCATCTCAGGCTTTCAGTGGATGATGAAGGCCTCTAATGCTCCAAGAGCCTCTGCTTGAATATGGTTGGGTGGGCACATGCAAAGCTGTTTGCAGTGTTGGGGTTCCACCTCACCCTCAGTATTTTGCCACTCCAAAGTCCATTTGGATAAAGGATGATGTTGTTTGCACAAGTCTTTATATCCAACAACATAATCTTTTGAATTCTACAGCAGTCCAGGTTCCAAAGGAATAATCCAAAGAGTTTGAATATGTGGGGGTGGTTTGCACTGACAAGAGGTTAATTTGATCTGAAGAGATGTTTCATCATGCTGCAGTAATTCAGATTGCATGCTAATTTCGTCCTTGGCTTCTTCTCTGTTAAGAATGTGTCACCAAAATTTCCAGTATTCCATATCAACCACATACCTTTAGAAAATAGAAACTGCCAGTTCATTTCAAAACCAGCTGTCAAGTAATGTCAGTTTTTACTCAGACATCAGCCAAGATCCAAATCAGCAAGATTAGAATAAAAGGTTCTGAAGTGGACTACTAGCTGGGAACCATCCGTTCTCCCTCAGCTGTGCAAAGATCATGAACAGTTAAATAACTTGAGTGCCTGAGCACTGTTTCTAAAGCAAAAAAGTGACAGAGAAGAGGAGTCCAAGTGCCATGACTTGAGACACTTAAGGAATTATCATAAAAGCATATGAGGACAATTCAGTGACTTGCAGAAAGAAAATAAATTCCAGGACACATGGGAGAAGGACCTAGTTCAACCATGGATTGTGAAAAGTGGTCTGGACCATTCATGAGGGATTTTTCTTTCTTCCACCACTGGTAGATGGCATGAGCAATCAAGTGCATTGATCATTTCCTAGAAGTAGAGTAGAAAATCTAAAACTCAAGAGAAGATGGTGTGGTTGTGTGATGGTATGTGGTTACTGAGTTTTAAAATGCTGCAGTTAAAAGGAGAACCTCTGAGGAAAATGGGAAGCGACACAGCAGACTGAAAAGAAAATACTTGGAAGAGTGGAGACTCAGACACAGAATAAAGGGATTTAAGGGGTGACGTATCATGTGCACTTAAATGATCAGAAAAAAGCTACAAAAAAAAGTAAGCATTCCTTTGTAACTTTTCTCAGAAAAGAAGCCTGACTCTCAATTGCACTGGGGGGGAAAAAACCATCTGATTGTGTTCCCCTCTTAAGAAATGAAGCCAACAAGGGATTTAGATTTGAAAGGAAGAAAGACGATCCTTTTTACTTTCAGATTAAATACCTAACAATGGCACTTCTGCCCGTAGTGCTTAAAATCTATGGAAGTGCTCACATGTACACTAAATCCAGAGGCATTAGGTCTTGGAGGGTGAGACTGCACAGGCCTGGTGAACACCAGCAGTCAGGTTCCCCCTCCTCCTCCAAATCTCTCTCCTCCCACTTGCCTTTTCAGCTTTGATGTGAAATCACCATTTTCAGGATGTGTTCTTGGAAGCTCACAATCTGATTTTGGGGGAAATCCTCCCTCCATGATAAGCTGTTTCCATGGGGATTAAATATTTCATTTTCAGTTTTGTGCTGGGAGCTTCTATAGGAGATTTACTTGCCAGTTTTCATGCCGCTAAAAAGATAAGGAAAATATCACCATGACAGAGATCAATCTGTACTCCCTCTATGTAGATGATAGTGGCTGGGGTAAAGTATGGCATATCAAAGCAGCTTGATTCTGTATGAAAAATCCAAACATTTTCTCATTATGGAATAATCTCAATACATAAATGAATGAGAAATATCAAGAGATCATTTTGAATAGGTTCAAGTTTCTCAGTCCCTATTAGGATTTCAGAAGAGCCAATAGAAAAAACAACCCCCTAAACCCAATCACTCTTTAGAGCAATCTGTGAAAACAGATCCTAATAACACACCTAACCAGTGTATACCTAACTTGTATATAACTTTGCACTGTCACTTCACTGTTAAAAGTACATCTCTGATGCAGTTTTTCCTCTGCTTACTAGAATACAAGATCACTTATAGAAGCAGTGTGTCCCATAGGCTACTTTGTCATATCTCCTGAGTGCAAAACAGATGTTTGTTTGGCTCCATATCTGCCTTTTTGCTCAAGCCTGAATTGAGACTAAATTCTTATATCTTGGGCATCTCCTTCACATGTTTCCAAACCTGATCATTGAGACCAGTTGTGAGGTCTGTGGGGTAAACTCTCCTTTGCTCTTGTCTCCCCAGATGGGCCATCTGAGAAATCTGATTTCTCTCGGAGCAGTGTCCTGTTGGAAGAATGGATCCAAAGGATTCAACAGCAGAGACAGAGCAGACACAAACCAGCACAGTAAGAGCAGGCAACTGAGCCCTGCAACAACTACAACCTGAAAGGAAAAGTTTTGGTGCAACTGATGCCCAAATGTGTCCTTCTTCAAGGGAACTCTGCAATGCAAGTGCTGTTGCTTGTGCAATATCTGGATGGGCCTTACTTAAAAATGATGATGTAGGACTCCATCAGACTATAATCATAATCTGAAGCATTTGTCATTATCCTGGAGCTGATCAAACACTGGTCAGGAAAGTTTGGGTTCTTTCCTCCAGAAGTACCATTTTCTGTTGAAAAAGTGTGGTTTTGTCTGTGTCTCTGTGTGTGTGTGTGTGTGTGTGTTTGGGTGGGAACCCTCAAGCCAGGTTTCATCAAGCATTCTCCTGATTTCACTAGATACCTCTAGCGCTTTTAACCTCGACATTTTCCAGAGGTAAAAAGCCACAAAAGTTGACAACAACAACATCTAAAGAGATCCCCCTGGCTTTCTTCTCTCTTTCACATTAAGAATGGGAAAATATTGAAAGGTGCTTTCCAGACAGCTGTGATGGTGACTAACGTGCAAGGAGTATGTGATTTGAGCAGCAAAAATACTTGTTATCTTATCCCCTCCCTATATCTGCCTCTCTGCGAAGCACAGCAGGGTCTGTCCACCTTTCTGCTGTCAGATAACACCAGCTCTAAGGTACTCAGAAAGATGCTGGGATTGGACACTGAAGAGTAAATAAGCCCTGCATGAGCTAATTGGAGTGTTGAGGAGAACGGAAGGGAAGATCCTTGCTTCCAGCTGTTTTGTTGTGTGTTGTCTCATTCCTTTAGTGATTTATAATTTGTTGCTGGTGAAGCAAACCAGAGCTGCTGCCCATTGCTGCCACACAATGGGGAAAAACTCCCTTTGTAGCCTGACTGTGACACAGACCTTCCCATTGCTGCTTCTTGGGTCCAAGAACATTTGCAACACACTGCTTAAAGGCTGAATTTGACACTGTCTTTCCTTTTAAAGAAGCTTCAAAGCCACTTCTTTCTATTTAACAAGTATTACTACTTTGAAGAATTTGGTTCTCAAATTCAGCTTGTAAAATTAATCTCACCATTTCCTTCAATCCCTGTTACCAGCTGGAGTAAAATATCCACACTGTTTTCTTGATTAAAAGATTGTTGCAATCAGCAATGAATGAACAACTGTTCATGAGGGTAAAATTGAAATGATCCCTGATGTGAGCACATGAGCTGTTACTAATTTTTCCATACTGAGCTTTCAAAATAATTATAGTAACCCTGCATAATTTGGCCTAGTTTTTATTGTATTCCACATCAAACTAAACCAATAACAGTTATTTTTAAAACAGCACTATTTCTTCAGTACAGCTCACTCAAATAGAATCAGTTCCTTCAAAGAAAGTGCATTTTTTTGTAAAGAAATACAGCGTTATTTTCAGCTGCACAGAAAACTGGCCCATGGATGCATTTCTCTCTGGTCCCATGCATAAAAGGCTTTGCTGTCAGAGATTCACCTTGTTAAAGATAGTGGGTATTTCACACGTAATACATCAGTAACAGCCCAAACCTTCCAGCTCTCTAGGTCTGCACCTTGAAGAAATAAATGCTTCTGTTTTTTCAGTTTTGTTCTTGATCTTGGAACAAAACCAGCTCTGCCTTCCACCTCCCAATAGCCTCAAGGTGGATCCTAACAATTCACAAGTAAAAGGATTGGGTTAGAGGCCCTTATCCTAATATTTGTCACGACAAAGAAAAGAAATCAAGAATTATATAGCAAAGAATTATTATGCTGGATTTAAATAGACGTAAAATATTGCCAGATACAATTGTTCAAGTTAATGCTCAATTGGACAAAAGTCAGAAGCCCTAGAAAATAATTAAGAGACTTAGGACTGATGAGCATTGAGTTTGGGGAACAGGAATGGGAACTGAAGGAGATAATCCTCTTATTATGCTCCTAAATTGTTGGTGGAATTACTGGTTGAAAGTCCAACCCATGAACTGATGCCATGAATATTTACCATTAACAGGAAAATTTATCCCTCTGAAGTTTACCCTAGCAGCGATTGGCAGTACTTGAACAACCTGCTGCAAACTTAAGCTGGATAAGTTTCACAAAAGAAATAGGGCAAGATAGTTTTTAGTATTGGAACAAATCTCCGGCGGAAGGGCTGGATTGTCTCACATTTCTGCTTTTGTATGGAGAAAAGATTTGAAAAAAACCCACAGGTTTTGACCTTAAAATAGGAGAACTTGGTAAAAGGAGGATAATATGAAATACAGTGTTGTTCCTTCATGAAAGATTTCAGTTTTGAAATAGGTTTTTTTCTTCTACCAGCTACAGAATTAAAGCTTTCAGGGCTCCAGACTTCCAAGTAAAAAAAGATTCTGAAACAATTATTATGGCAAAGCCCAGCGCTGCTCAGCAATGTGGTTCAATCCTCTTCTGTCCAAGCTGGTGAAAACTTTTGGAGGAGATGCATTGTTCTGTGCATTCCTTGCTGTCATAATATAAAAGCTGCAAAGACATTTCTTTAAGCTGAGCAATAGTTATCATACTAAAGTTATAAAATTATTTATAAATTCTTTCATTACATTTACTAAAATAATTTCCACTATGAAGAGATCCATTTCAGGTTTGAGGAATTGGGCAAAGAGGACATGTGAAGAGATTCTCTTGCAATTCCACATGCCCTGTGAGGTGCAAGTAATTGCAATACATGAGCTGGTTTGTACAGACTTTACTCTCCCCACCTTGAGACATCCAGGGAAGGAGATTTTGTTAACAAGTCAGTTGAACTTTAAAGGTAGTCATATGAACTCAACAGGGACAGTTGTGAAAACTCAGCTTTTTCCACCAGAAATACACACAGAGGTCTATGGGACGTTTCCCAGTTGGACTGTTTAGTTACCAGTGGACATGCAAGGGAAGAATTACCTTCAGCATGTAGCACACACTGATGCTTTACAGAATCAGCACTTAAAATGAGACCAATACAGCTTCTCCAGTAATAATTAGCAGGCATGCTGTGAAAGCGTTCACACTTGCTTATCGACGATGAGGCAGACATGCTCGCTGGATCAGAAGGGATTCCCGGGGATTTTCAGCTCTGCATCAGACCCTACAGGTCAGTCTGCCATACTCCACAGGCTTCGAGGATCTAAGACAAGCCCCTGAATGTGGATTACAATGTCTACACAGTGTGGGTCCTATCGTGAAGCCATTGAAACCCAAGAGGTATCAGGAGAGATGCTGCAACCTCAAGGTGCTCTGTCAGAGTCTCGGGAGGACTGAATGTTTCAGATTAATTCTTGTCGTAAAAAATGCGGGTAAACTCAGGTCTTCTTGCTTTTCCGCCTCTGTCCTTCCGGGAACGAGAGCCCTCCCTTTTCCTGGTTAATGCAAAAGCAGGCGAGCGAGGACACGAAGTGGAGAGTCCCGAAACAGCAGCTGCTGTGCGGCAGCTTGCAGCCGGCTCCCGGCGCAGGGTAGCTCCCCATGCCGGGAGGCCAGGGCAAAACCGAGGTTTTAGTGGTCACTGGAGCTGTCTGTGACCAGACCAAAATAGCAAAATGTTCACACACATTAGTAGCGGTGGCACTACTGGCCTCCAGACGTCCACACTGCTCAAGATACTGCTCAAGTTCTGTACAGAATAAATGGCACAGCCTGGTCCCTGTGCCAGGCAGTCTTGAGCATCACAACCCTTGGTCTTCCATGCTCCCAGACTTGTTTCTTTGTGCCAGCTTGGTGCTCGGGACAGTTTAATATTTTAGTTTATTTAATATGACTCTGTTCGTTTTGGCAGAGAGTTAATTTTTTTCATAATACCTGGTATGGGACTATGGTTTTGATTTGTGCTGCCAGTAGTGTTGATGATTTAGGGATGTTTTCCTAGAATCATGAAGATTGGAAGACACCTTTAGATCATCAAGCCCAACCCTCAAGCCAACATTATCACTGCAACCCCAACATCACTAAACCTTATCTCCCTGCTCCAGATCCAGATGCCTTTTAAAACACCTTTGGACACCTCTTTTGTTACTCTTGAGCAGTGCTTACACAGAGTCAAGGCTTTTGGAAAGAGACATTGCTGGGACACAGGAAACCAACTGGCCACAGGAATATCCTGCATGATGACATGCCCAGCATAAATCTGGGGGGAGAAGGAAAGGGGGGTGTTCATTGTGATGCTGTTTGTTTTCTTCAGTTGCTGTTACACTGGAGATGGCTGAATACCTACTTGACCATGGGAAGTGATGACCAAATTTTTTTGTTTGCTTTACTTGTGGAGTGTCATCATTCATGAGCAATGAGGATCATTATGCTGTTGCCAGGGGAAAATTGATTTTTTTGACACCTTCTTGTTGTGGAACTATGAAAGTACCTTGGGACTTGCAACAGTCAGGGGGGAAAAGGTTGTTCCCTAGTAACTGGAGCAAAGGGATTTTGTAGAAGAATGTGCAGTAATTTACTTTGTTACTCTGAAAAAACCCACCTGACATCTATATTTGACACCAGAAAGCTGATGCTTGACATTTTTTAAAGAACTAGCCAAAGTATCTTAGATAATAATATATACATAATCTAATCTAATAACATAATTTATTTTCTTATCCCTGTTTTTTGACTCCTTTGTTGCACCATCTGTTTTCACTGCAAGCTATAACAAATTTCCTGCAATCTTTCTGCCATAGAACAGAGATAGCGTAAGAGATAGAATAATAACACTCAGACTAAACCAAAGGTTCTTCTCTCACAGAAACAATTTTTCCCAAGGCTATTATCATGTTTGCAAACTCTGCTAACCATGTTGAAATTAGATTGCAAATGACATTCTTTTTGCAGAAAGAGATCTCTGTAGTACATAGGGCATTTGCAACAATGCTACTAAAAATAAGAGCAGGGTCTGACAGAGCATTCAATTATTCATGTGCTCACAAGTACAGGGCAGGCAGGCTCACAGAGCTGCATCAAACACATCTCCAGTACTGCCTGGCCCTATGTCCAGTGCAGTGTGCTGGATGCACAGCACTCTTCTGCTAAGATAGGGCCCAAGTTTTATGTAATGAAAAGCAATGGAAGTTCAAGGGGGAAGATCCTCTAAGAAAGCTGCCTCAGCTACCAGAGACTTCATGGCTTGCTCCTGCAGGCCCTGAGGCTGCCACCACCATGCCAGCTCCTTCCTCTCAGGGAGGAGTCTCTTAGGAGACTCATGAAACATTTATTCTGCATCCATGCCATACTGTGCACTTTTCTGTCCCAAGCTATAAAAAATGCAGCATGCCTCCCTGCCTGCAGTTAAAGGGAATGGTTTAGCAGTCAGCTGGTTAACCTTTTCTTCCCCACCCTTCACTTGAGGAAATCTCCCTGCAACTTTACCTTAGTTCAGAAGGAACCCAAGTGTTTAAGGCCACTTGCAGTATGAAAGCCACTTCTGTTGGGTGAACTTCCTTCAGAAATGACTGGTATGGCAGGGATTTTTGTGAGCAGTGAAGCAGTGGCAGGGACATTAAAGTCTTCAACTGAAGTCTGTAGCACACCTGGTCTTTCGAAATGTGTTTGGGAGAATCTGAGGGAAGGTGGAAATGTCTTCTCTTGGGATTCTGAAATGCTGTTTATCCTGCTGTCCATCTTGCCATCAGTAAGATGAGGCACCAAGTTTTGACATTCTGCATTTCTCCTCTTAAAAGGAGATTAATTGAAGGACCCAACAGGACCTACAGGGAGCTGCCAGGTGGGATGTGGACAGGTCTCCTGGGATCTACTAGGTGAGCAGCATGAACCTCTGCAGATAGAAAGCAGGTCCTGGTGGTTTGAAAGGCTGTAGTTCAACAGCTGAAGGCTGAGTGATTGTGCAGTAAGATGCAAGAGGAGTTTACAGACCATCCAGTGTCAGCAAGATAATTTTTATGGTTAAGAAAGCTTACATAAATTCTGCTTTGCCAATTACTCATCTATCTGGAAGTTGCTATTCTAATGTTTTAGGTCTTGTCTTTGAACGGAGTAAAATATTAATTAGTGGGCCTCAGTGGAAAGGAAATTACCAGGTGCTGCAAACCTGCAGAGCATAGAGGCCATCCCTGTCAGGGATATGTTGGAAACAGAAGTGCCCTGGCCAAGGACAATCTTGTATTGCATGACAGCATGCTAATGAAGACCACCCATGTCCCTGTCATGGTTACTAACTCATAATGGCAGCAAAGAATAAGAAGCATTACAACATTAAAATGTAATAGCCCCTGGATAGCTATAACCAGTTACTTCCATTGGGGCCCTGCCTTTGAGCAGTTCTGAAACTGCAGAAGAGAAACTGAGTGTCTGTAAAGTAGGAGCCAAGTAGTGAACAAACATCCCCTGGCTGCCAGAATCAGCCAAGAGAAGAGTGTTGTTGTCCTTCAGGTATGAGCTAGAAAGTCAAGAGATCCAGCTTCATTATGTTATATATTTAAAAGGTGGAAGCAAGACTGATATGATTTGTAGCACTCAGACTTGTTCATCTTTAGGAATGATGTGGTTTTTTGTCCAACCAGTTTCCAACCAATAGTTCATTAACTGTTTGGAGCTATTGAGTACTAATTTACATGTTAATATAATTTAACTCTTAATTTACTGGTAGTGATTATGGTACTTTTGCAGCTCTCAACCCATGAAGCCAAACTAAAGGTAAAAACCAATAGGTTAAAGAGCTTAGGACTTCTTGAGAAAAAACTTCCCCCCTACCCTGCCCTATAATATATAACAACTTTAAAATAGCCACAGCAAAACTTCCAGAGAGCTGTGGTGGTGAAACAGCAGATTCAGCTCCTATTTTGAAAGACAATGTCTGCAGTAGAGACTACAGCTGGCTGAACTCATTTGGTGGAGTGGTGCTCAGGAGGGCTGGGTGCTAGGGTGGAATGAGAACTTAGAGTCCTCGGGTGGATTCGTTGAGGTGGAAGTGATCTAGCCATGTTTTGTGTTAAGGAATCTGCAATTCAAACAGGAAGGAAAATTCTCTTTTATCACCAACTTCAAAGTCATTTCCAGTAGTCTCTTTGACTGGCTTATTGATTCTGCCTTTTGTTCTCAGAAAGGAAAAGAAGTCCAAGAGACATAGCTTGCCTTAAGAAACAAAAGGCTGTACTGTGAGTCTCATTTAAGTTCTCTGTGATTATTCATTACTCGGCAGCTTGTTTCAAAGCACTTCTTCAGCTATTTTATGTGCCTTCATTTCTAATATTTTCCACGATTATCCTGTAAGGTCCTGATCTCTTAATGCAAAGCTTCCTCCATGCAACAGAACACAAAGAAACCTTTCTGTATGTCTTAAACATTTTACAAGCAAACTCTGATGGGTGTCTGCAAGTTCCATGTACTCCATGCCTTTCTCACTGCAGCCCATGACCTTTCATGCAGCCTGGAGGTGTGTGCAGAGCATGACAAAATTGTGCTCAGCAGTGTACAGGGAAGACCACAGACATCCTTCTCTCCTCATACTTTGCAGCATGTCTCAAGCTCTAACAGGTACCCCACAGCAGATTCACTATAATGTTGCCCCTCAAATGCAACAGAGATGTAACTAGGACTAGGAAAGTCCCAGAACATTAAGTTCAGGCTCCTAAGCTTGGTAATATTTGGTGTAATTTTTGGGAAAGAAAAAAAAGTACTCAGGAAACTTTTATTCTCGAATTATTTGATGGCAAGTTTAGCAGCAAACAGGCAAGCTTCTGAACTGGCAATCGCTTCTGTGCAGGGCAGCATTCAGAGCACGAGGATGAGTGCAGAGCCTTGGCAAGTGGCAGCAAGCGAGATGGGAAACAGCTCCAGAAATCACTTTGCCCGCATTTATTGGAGTTTAGCACCACCTAATGTGTGAGTACTTCACGTTCAAGCACTTCCCAGCACGGCCAGGATGAAACAGCCTAAGTGGAGCTAGAGAGAGCCTCTGGCATCAGAAAGCATCAAAATTTAATCCTCTGTCTACTCGGTTCCTTGTTGCTCCCTTACTAGGAAAGAAGAATCTAGGAACAGGCAGCTCTGCTCTGCTGTGAGCAGATCTGGAACAGTCAAGAGGCAAAAGAGCCAGAAGAACAGGGACATCAGGGACACCAATGGTGACAGTTCACAGATGAGATAAACAGGGAAAGGCTGTTTTTTGCTCAGACAACAGACAGAGCTGGGAAGAGTTTGCAGCCTTCTCCTGGTTGTTTTCGTCTTGGCTACTTGACATTTGTTGACATAAAATCGACAGATGGCCACTCCAGCCATTTTGGGAACAGCAGATGTCAAGGGGACCTGTAAAGGATTTCAGGACTGCACTGAGTCTGGAATCAATTTGGACTGTCCAAAAGTTCTGGGAATTGCCTTAGAAACAGCTTTGCAGGGATTGAGAGATGAAGAAAGTACTTACACTTCTAAATTAAAGCTGCAAGTGTAATGATTCACATGGCCCTGCAGAAGCATGGGGCTGTTTTAGCACTGTAGTAATTCAGTTGAGCTCTAGTGATATTTCTATGTTTCTAACTTCTTTAGCCTCCAAAGAGCTATGATTGGGATATTGTATACAGTAATATTCGGGAAATCAAAATGAACATGCTGATAAGCTCTGTCCCTCCTTCCTCCAATTAAAAAAAAAAATGCTGTTACAATTAGGATATGCAGACTATGGGGCTAAATGATAAATTCAGCAAAAGAAGATAAAAGAAAGGGTTTGGGTTTATGACACATCTGGATCTAAATAAAAAGAAGAGAGGGGCTGAAGTGCTGCCAGGTTTGCCAAGGGTCCCTATGGAGTACCTGGAGAGAAGTAAGCCACCTACAGCACTGAAGAGCCACCTACAGCAGCCACTTCCTCTTTACACACAGAACTTACCTGCAGCTGGAACATCTCATCACACCTGTCTTACAGAGCACAAACTCTTCATCTACCCATACTTTGAGCTGTTGGACATTCCTTAAAGCTCAGCACTTGGGCCACATATGGTGCAAACAAATGTTTTGTCCTCTGGCCTGGCCAGGGGCCACCCTTGACTACAGAAGCCATTATGTTCTTAACATACTATATCTAAAAAGAGAAGAAGCTCAAAGCTTCCATCTGCTTCTTCCCTGAGACAGAGAGAGGACACAAAATAGGCCAAGATGACAGCTGCTTTCAAAAGACCCCACAAGGAAAGATGTCAGGATCAGGAAATAAGTCCTTCAGGTGAAAATCCAGCAGGGTGTCAGGAAAACGGTGAGACCACATCCTGTCCAGCCTGCATTGATTTTTCAGGACAACCCATTCAGAAGGCAAGTCTAGCAATATCCAGTCACACTCTCAGTTTTACCCTGGGTGGGCATCCCTCAGGACGTTGGAATGCTGTTTTCAGTATCAAAAACCAGATTATGAAAGCACACAAACCTGAGCATCCTCCCTGCCCAGTGTAATTTGTCTTTACTCATTGCTTGTGTTTCACACTGGGGCCTGGGCAGCTTGACACAGCCAAGGGCATATCTGGAGCACCTGGAGATGGTGTCCCACCCAGAGCCTCTTCCAGAAAGAGGGATTCCCCAGCTCCACTGAAAAAGTGATCTCCTTTGGCCTCCTCAAAGTCACACATCAGCCTTGTTATGAGCTACTAAGAAATAGGCTCTGGGTTTAATATAGAATAAAGAATGGGGTTTCAAATAAATATTGAAAGTCCCAGCCATATCAGGGTCATCCTAAGTCAGCTTAACAGAGCCTGAATAACCCCCTGAGAGCACCATCCTCCCTCCACCAAGTGTGCTTGCTGGCAAGGTGACTCAGATATAAAATGTGTGCTTCAAAAGAATTGTAAATTAAGGGCTTATAAGACTGTGACTTGTAGCATCTGCCTTGCTTGTTAAGACTTAGTGAATCAAACTTGAGAGATTTTTCTGCCCAGAATCATTAAGTTTGGAGTAAGCAGAAACTTTAAAATTACATGACCTCTTAGAGTATATGCTGAAAAAATAAAATATGTCTATTATATTAGTGCTAATGCTTCAGAATATATGGTGTTGTAACAAATGAAAGGGAAGTTTCATCTTTGTTAAGTCCAAAGTCAAGTGATTTTTAGCAGGCAGAAATTAATTAACATCCCTAGAGATAATTATCTGTGTGCAGTTATGGTTCCCTGTATTCCTAACTCTTAAAAAAGTTTGATCCAATCTAAAGCAGACAATTCAGAAGTCCCTCAGCCCTTTAGATCTTGACAGCTCATGATTTTCAGCTAGATTCTTATAAATATTTTGGTGTTTAAAGCAGCTAATCAATTATGATTCACAGCAAGATTGTAAGTGACTTTGTAAACCACTTTCAGGGCTCTCCTGAGATGCAATGCTCTGGACATTTTAAGTCACTGATTTTAATCACCTTACCAAAGTACATGAGAAAAATATCTGCGTCTATGTAGAGCTCATCGTAACCATAAATAATTTTGTTAAGGGACTAGTAATACATAGGAGAAGGCTTCAGCATTTCTCATTTATGTGACAGGAAAACCATAATGAAATTTCATCCTGGCTGATTTTTCTCCCCCTTTGTAAAACAAAAAACAAACTACAAGTGATCCTACTAATTGAAAAAAACCCCATTTTTTAGCCTACATACTTTACAGAAGATTGGTTGCCCATAAACAAACCGCTGTAGTTTTGTTAGTCTTTTCAATAAACTCTTAAACTACTGTTCTTAAAAGCCAGGACTGTAGAACACCACTCACCAAGTCAGTATTACAGTCTGAACCAAATAAATGAGTGGATTTATAATACAGTACTAGAAAAGCAGTTAATTAAACTATCAGACTGAAAAACACTGGGAAAATTCAGGGAGCCCCAGACTAGTTTTTACGAATCATTGGAGCATCTCAGAGCACATTCTGCTCACTAGACTAAGACAGCAGATGAGTCTTTTTGAAATTTATTGAAGCTTCACCTTGTCAAAGCCTTTAGTGAAATATTAAAACAGCTCTCAAGAAATACATTAAAACTAAGGTGTTACAGGGCACATCAATAATTTGGGGCTCAGGGTTTGCATACCAACTCTGCCTGCATTTCGCAGCTGGCAGGCTCCAAACCAGCTCTGGTTCAAAGCCCTGTAGAAGACCTCCACCTGTGCATCATTCCCTGGCCACACAGTCTACAACTTTTCAAAACTTACTTGTGCAGGAGTATGTGCACTCTCTGAAGATGCCATTATAAGTCTCTTTTTTTTTTTTTTTTTTTTTTTTTTTTTACCTCAGCCATTATAATCCCAGCAGCACTGTCACAGTGATCCTCTTGCATCCTCTGACGCCTGGGATCTTCCAGCATGTTCTGCCAAGATCCTCTCCCAACAAAGCTAAAAAAAAAGAGAGGGAATAACAGTAAGATGAGCATAATCTATATACCATGGAGCATGTAACATACACCTTTGTCCTCAAACATTGTCTCCTACAGATACACAGGACCATTTGCCTCCAGAAGCTCATTTACCCCCATTGAGCTCCTTTCTGTTCAGTCCTCCCTGTGTATGACACCTTCCAAGAGGAGCACAAGGTGATGTTAATGGAGATGTAATGGTCTATTAAGCCCTCTTTAATTAGTGTGGGATTACACAACTCGTGAAAAGAATTTCATTAAATAGTGCAAATGAGACGATTATTATGGAGAAGCATATGACCTCACCATATTGCTTCTTTGAGAAAAAAAGAGAGTGGAACAGCATAAAAACTGGATTAATATCTCCTTCACCCAGAGCATATTGTCAGTTCTCCTTTAGAATGAGGCAGAGCTCTCCAAAGCCCAGAGTGAAGGGAGAGCTCATGCCAGATGTAATACATCTGTACAGGAATAGGACTATCACTGAGTATCTTCTCGTCCAATTTAAATGTACTCCAGACCAACTTCCCAAAAGTTTGGAATTCTGGCTATGACACACTGAAACCTCAGTATTCTCCTTAAAGAAAAAATACAAGTGATCTTTTTCTTTTTTTTTTTTTTTGTAAGGGTTTTGTAATTCTCATCTTGCATCAAAATACAGCTTGGAATGGAGATGTTTCAAAGAGACTTTCCATTTAGGCTGTGGCTGTAGATGTATTTGGAGATGGAATTATGCAAGTACAGAACTGTGCTCATTTCAGTCTCTGTACAAGAGAATGGGATGTAAAATGAGGTTAACAACCTGTAAGACCAGCTACTGTGAGTGCTGTTCAACTCAACTGATCTTTGAAATGGAAGGTTTTTCTGCAGCAACCATCAAATCAGAAGGAATTGAAGCTTCAGAATAATCCTGAGGAAGTTGCAGCACACCATTGCCTTTAAAAACGGCTTGGTGGGTTTGTTTATTGCTGGAAATCTTGTTGGTTCTCTGCATTTCTACAGCCTGGTTTGTCCTGAGAGAGACCTGCCCACTGCTGTCCCTCTGGTTTGATCAGGTGGACAGCAAATGCTGATGGCTCTGGCAATTATTTCCTTGGCATTATGGCTAACATTACCTGGAATTGTTATGGTTAATATATTTGGCATATGGAAAATGGTACCAGAATAAACCTATCCTAACCCTGCCTTCAGTCAAACTTTGTATCACTGATTTTTGGGGTTGGAAGGTTTAACTCCAGGCAGAAGCTGGCTTTGTTTTTATGTAAGTGAAATGCTTCAAGGGTGTATTTTTCCCTCCATGCTTTTTTTTTTTTTTTCTTTTGCTTGCACTTCTATTTTTAAAGAAACCAGTTAATAGGGGTTGGGTTTTTTTTTTTTCCCATTGTTAATTCTGTATTCAAAACTCATAATTTCAGTAAAATATAAACTTCCCCTGCTCAGGAAGATCGTGAACTCAAACTCTATATAAACACAAGACATTTTAAGTCATTGATATCCAAAGGTTTTTTTTTTTCTTTTTAATGCACTTCTCACGTAACACACTTTTTAATTCTGATTTAGTAACTCCATTGCTGCACCTCCAGTAATGAGGCAGAACCACACTATGCCAGATGCTGTGTAAAGAGAAAATAATTCCTGGTTTAAATAAGTATGAAGTGCAGTTTAGGTAAAATATTTCATGTCCCCTTCCCTGATGGTCGCCATAAGATGCCAGGAGTCGGCAGCAGAGCCTGGAGCAGCCCCCGCAGCCCCCGCTCCCCCTCTGCCAACTGCTGCAGCAAATGCTGCTTTTGCCTGAAAGGGCTCTTGTCTTTCAGGGCTGCTGCTCGCTCCCTGCTCAGCAGTGACAACCACGGTGCATTTCACAGCATAAACCAGAGGATTGTTCTCTGCTGAATATTGACATATGATGATGGCGCATTTTAAAGCATAAACCAGAGGATTGTCCTATGCTGAGTATTAGCATATGGCTTTTGACATCTGGTCCTCTAAGAGCAATAAACTGCCAATCAGGAGGCACATTGGGCACAAGCATATTTTTTATCACTACCCTTACTAATCACCAAGATTAGTCCCGGCTTGGCAATTGTGACTGACAAACACACTAGACCTATTCAAATATCCTCATCCATATTCATTTCCTTTAAAACAAATTAAATTCTCATGTAAAATAATCCTCAAATTCTCAAAAAAGCTGTTGGTTTTTTTACATAGGTGGCATGAGTTCAAAGACATCTGGTTAAATATTCATAATTTCTTAAGAGCAAAAATTACAGCTTTTAGTGGTGTTTGCCTTCCACTTCATGAAAATCTCTTTTAATGTCACTAGAGATCTGTGTAGCCTGGACAGAAGTTTCCTTTTCTAGCCCAGAGGGGTAGAAATGTCATCATTTTCAGAGCACAGCTGCTTTGTCAAGAGAGTGGCACAGACAATTTGAATAACAAATACTGAATTCCTGCAAGCATTTCTAAATCTCCTTTGATTGAAAAAAAACCCCAAACCCTCTAAAACAAGAAGTTACAAAGGAAGAGGACAGGATATGGATTACCATTCATCCATCCTGAATCTTTAGACTTTTGGGGAAGGAAATAGTTTTTTCAGAATGTGACCTTCAACAGTAAATGTGACCAATAAACACACATCAGAGGAGGCCACTTTTCAGTGGTTGTCTCTCAGAGGTGAGAGAGAAGGACATGAATTTTAAGCAGAGATTAATCTAATGAGGCATTGTATTAATAATAAGAGAAAATCTTCAAGCTAAACTGAATTGTTTCAGGGAATCAAAGGCAGATGAAATTGAGAAGATGAAATAAAGCCAAAAGTGAAAAGTAGTTAAAACAGATTTGCCTGAACTGCTATTTGTCATGGACTCCTTAGCCCCTCATCACTTGGAAAAAATAAAGAGAGAACAGAGACTCTAAGAAAAACTTTGTGAAGACAATCAGTGCAGGAAGGAAGAATTTAAAGGAGCCAAGGGGAACAGGTATAGCTGTATAGGTGTAACTTAATTTAGCTTGCATGTAGCATGGGCACATTCTTCCTGTACCATGGGTCTCAAAAGCATGATTCCAAAGAGCTGAATATAAAAAAGAGTAATCAAAACAGTGCAGAATTATTTGATACAGTTGGCTCCTTTTCCATCTTCTGGTAATATGTCACCTCTTTCTGGTGTGTGGTTTTGTTCATGCCCTCTTTTGGAGCGCTTTCTTCTGAATTGATTTAAGGATTTTCTTACTATCTATAGGTAATAGGAATTTTTGTTCTAAAATTGCTTTGTTTGCTTTACTGTGACAACTCACTCAGAAGGCTGTACTTCATTAGAAACATGGATATCTGTATTTGGCCTTACATGAAATAATTTTATAGTACAAATTATTTGTCTGGAAGAGTTCTTTCTTTGTATATTAATAAGAATATAAATATTCCTGAGAAGCAAATATTGGATTATAGATTTTCAGGGTCTGTGCTTTCTTGCTACAATAAACTGTAAAAAAGGAATGATAATGGAATCCTCTAGATCAAAAGGCAGCCCAGATGCCATTTTAACAATTTCAGAGTACTGCCATGACCTTATAAAATGACTTGTTAGGAAATTGCAGCAGTGTGAGAACCACTAGTGATGTTCCCTTTATGTTGCTTTGTCTCTGCATGTATAGGGGATAATATCATGTTATTTTGCAAGTAGCATATCAAAAGGAGACAGTGATTCTGTGGACTTGTCTTCTAGCTGCTCTCTCAAGTGCATACTTTGATGACTAATCAAGGGTCAGTTTATGCTCCACTCTTTATTCTGGGTAAAAGCTCTACTAGAGTCTCTCTGATCTTTTCTTATTTTTGCAAAATGTATGGGAATTTCATGTCTTTGAAATTTCCACTGTGTCCAAGAAATTCAAACTAAAGGAAAGAATGGTAGAGATACTTGCAGTCCTGCAAACTTTGCTTCTACAGAAAATCATGATAATGAGACAGATTATTCCCTGTTAGAAACTACTGGAAAATACAATGCAATTTAGAAAATAAACTAGAATGCCATTAGACACGTCTTTTCTACTAATGTTGCCATTTCTCGCTAATGTTGCCATTCCTTCTGTGGGAAGCCTTGGAGCAGCAGCCGTTCCCAGGGCCGAAGGCAGGCTGGGAGGCAGCACTGACGGGGGACTGTCGGTGCGGCCGGGCTGGGCTCGGGGCAGGTCCCCGGGATGCAGTGGCAGTGCAGCAGCAGCACCGCGCGATGGCACAAGGCACACGCGAATGCGATGCAGCCTCCTGCAGAGCAGCAGAGGCAGGGAAGGAAACCGCCTGCTCCCCCTCCCCTGCTGCAGCTGCACAGTTTATTAGGCTACTGAGGGGATAAGGCTAGTGAAAACCAGAAAGAAATTCAGTCTCCCTAACTGGGAAAGGAAGAATGCCACTAAGCCTGTTGGAGAGGTGGGGAACATCAGCTACTATGTACTGCACATCGCAAATGGCCAAGAGGGATATTCTGGATTTATTAAAACAAAAACAAAGCTGAAATCAGAAGCAGCACTTTTGTCCCCTCTTTTATAAGGACAAATCTTGGGAGGCTAAATTGAGTCTTCCCTCCATTACATCTCCTATTTATGAGAGAATTTTCTACCCAAATGACTGTTTGGTTGTTAAGGCAGAGAGGCTTGATTGACAACAAGCAGTCAATCAAGCATTACACTAATCCTGTCAGTCTATTAATAGGTACACAGACAAAAAGACAGAAAGAAGAAGGGAGAAAAGTGCAGGTATTTGTCATGGTTTAACCCCTGTCAACAATTAAGCACCACAGTCAGGTGGGGGACAGAATTGGAAGAATGAAAGTGAGAAAATTCCAGGGTCAAATCAAAGTAAAGACAGGTTAATAGGCAAAGCAAAAGCCATGCACAGGAGGACACCAAACCAAGGAGTTAATACACCATTTCCCATGGGTAGGGAGGTGTTCAGCCTCCCCAGGATAGCCAGGCTCCATCACATGTAACGATGACTTGGGAATACAAATTTTATCACTCTGGACATCCCCCTGTCCTTCATTCCCCAGCCCTCTGTGCTAAGCATGATGCCATATGGGATGGGATATCCCTGTGGTCAGCTGGGATCTGCTCTCTCAGCTGCTCTCCCCACCTAACTTCTTGTGAACCCCCAGCCTCCTCACTGGTGGGGTGGGGTGTGGAGAAGAAAAGGTCTTGACTCTCTGCAAGTGCTGCTCAGCAAGAACAAAAACATCCCTGAAATTTCAACACTGTTACCAGCACAAATCAAAAAGCCCCAGAGTATTTACTGTGAGGGAAATTAATTATCTCAAAAGAACTAGAAAAATACGTAGAACATTCAGCAAGGAAGTTTTGAAATACTCTTGCTTTTACTCATGGATTTTTTTAAACTTGAGGAGGGCAAGGGCAGAGGGCATTTGTCATTAACTAGATTTGTATCTGGGCATCAGGCAACAACACAAGAAGAGCAATTTCACCTACCTCCCCACTAATTCTAAAATGATCAAATCACCTTCAGTGTTCCTGACATCTTAGAGACAAGTTCTGCACATCAAAGATGGCTTTGCTGGCTAATTATTAACAAGATATCAATTATTATAAGATGCTCAAGGTGAAATATTTAATACTAAGCAAAATGCAGGATTGTTTGTTCTGCCTAGTGTAATAATCTATTCCTGGAGCTTCTAAACATTTAATGAAATGCGTCTTTTACTTCATGCTTTAATTTTTGTGAAGGACTCGTGTTCCATCAGGAAGTTAAATTGGGATTCAGAATTAATGTTTTCTTGATAATTTCAATCTAATTAAGTGGATACAAGGGATTGAGGCAAATTCTGATGAAAACAGGAGCTCTGATGACCTTATGACTTCAGAAGTTCTCCTAGGCCCCCAGCAAAGCCAATACTATATTTGATCCTATACCCTACTATTTTTGCATTTTCAAAGCACTCTGAAATGACACAGCAAGGGTTCCTGTTTGCAGGGTGCATAATTTTTCAGAGTGTAGTTTTCTTTCCATGTTCCTGAAGATTTACTGAGAGATCAGTTAGGAACAGCATGAAACTTCTGCAGCTGGCACTGTGACAGCAGGGAAGTCAGCTCTGTTGTTGCTGCTAATCTTGAAGCCTGTGTGTGTACCCAGCTCACTGCTCCACTACCACTTTCCATATGTGAAGAGCCGTGGTGCTGCATGCTCTCTCCCTGGGAAATGAGACTTGTTACTCGTGGTAACCTTTATCTCTGTGTGGCATTTGAGCTGTGAGGAGGGGATGGCAACCCTTTCATTCCTGTGCTTGCGCCTTTCCTTGGCAAAGTGTCAGTCAGTTCTGGATTGCGCTGCTTCTGCTGCAGTTCTGGCATACTTCACAGGAGGCACAGAATTACAAGGTTTACAGGATGCTTTATCACTGCAGACAGTCTTTTCCTATGCCACTGCCTGTATTCCTCTCCAGTTAGAATAAAAGAGAGCAGAAGCTCCTATCTGCTTCTGCTGGGCATGCGACTGATCCTCTCACCTTGCATCCTTAAATTCCTCAGTGACCTTGATTTCACACAGATCACTAAGGCTGTTGTTTTCTGTTTTAAGGCTTGTCTACCTATTTGTGTCAGGACTGAAAAACATTCAGTCTTTTCCTTTTTACTAAGTACCACTCTATTTTTTAAATAAAAGTCCATTTAAAGTAAATACTTTATTTATTTTTTTTAAAGGAATTATATAATGCAGTCATTAGCAGGGAACTAAACTTTGTCATCCAGGAAATTCTTTTACTCTTCCATTTCTGTTAAGATGATAAATCTTTGTCAAGCTATATTGGACTTGCATCTTCATCCTGAATCTGAAATTTGCTTCATCCAAAGTACAATCAACTAATTTTAAGTTCTTGAGCTCTTCACATCATACTCAGGTTTTCATTCTATTAAACAGGATGAAAACTCATCTGAACCTGTCTGAAAGCTAATTTGGCTGGGTCAGCTTCTGAATGAAAAAACATCCTGAAACTTTGTGTTGAAAATAAAGCTTTAAATTTACAAGAAATGGATAGCATGCTTCTTTTACACTGCATCTTTCTAATAACTGAAAGGCAAGGATTTTTTTCCTTCCCAGAAAGTCCTGAGAAGAGTTAATGTGGTAAAAATATACACATTCTGGTTTGTCCCTCCTGACACATGTCAGACAGGGGACTTGTCCCTGGAAATTATGTTTCATTAAGAGATTCATATTTCCTTGAAGGTGGAACTCAGGTGCAAGTAGCTGATACAATGAATCTGTAGTGAGAGAAAAAGAGCATTAACAATCCAACTCAGCTGGTACTACTCACATTCTGGATTTTGAGTCTTGAAATACTTTTAAAGACTCCAACCTTGAGCCCAGTGAACTTCAGTAGTCACTTTTTTTTAAAGTTCATTTTTGCAGCTCTAAAGAGAAGATGTATGAATGTGATCAAATACTACCTAAATGTTACAAACCAAAGTAAAATGCAGTCCTGGAGACTGTGAGATGTGGCAAAGGTCCACAATGTCACTCTTAAAACTTTAAATGAGCAGGTGTCTCCATTGCAGCACGTGGCAGTTCAGCACCTATGCAGAGCAGGAGCACAGTGTGCAAGTAGGGCTGGAAACAGCCCCCAGACACTTGTGCACATTAAACATCTGAGTCGTTGTACCTGGAAAACTTTCAGGCCATTGCTGTAACAGTCTGCATCCTTCCCACCTCCTGCAGTGTGAGGTATCTCTGCAGAGCTGTACTGGCAATGAATATTGCCATGTTGTTCTGAGCCTCAGGCCACGGTTGTAAAGGTCAATGTAAATAGCTCCTTAGTTACCCCTCAAAGACTTCAATAAAGCACTGCAATAATGAAGTTGTACCAGACTGCCCTAGAACAGAAATGCCATTGACACGTGGCAAAACTGATGGTCTTCATAATTCTGAACAAATTCTGGGTCATTCCAGTGACCTGGGCTCATAGCCTCAGCCTTGATCCCCCTTCCTTCCAAAGAAAAGGGAAATAGAACTTGGCCTAAAGTATTATAAAATCTGGATTTCTTGAGGAAATGAGCACCCTTTTGACATAGGGGAAGTGCAGCAAGGTCAGGAAAGGCTCTCTTGGTAAGGGAAAGCCAACAGTTGGATACTATATTGGGTTGCTCTGCTGAGTTTTACTTTCCTCTTGAATAGCTCTGAGGGATTTTTTTAAGCTTCAGTGGTGGGATTTCTGTATTTATGATCCAATCATAACTATGAACCATTAAACTAATATCCAGCATTAGTCACTGAAAGAAACCTGGGAAGTTAACCACAGAGCAGTTAAAGGGAACTGGTGGAAAGGCTCAGACAGTTCACTAGGTAGAGCTCTAAAGTGTCATTTCCCCTCATTTTTTTCCCTGAATCTTTCTGTTTGGTAATTATGTAGGAATAAGAACATCTTATTTTATGAAGCATGAGGAGTGGGGAACGGGTTTAAGGCTGCCTGACTGAGGGAATATCACACTGGAGATACTTCAGGCTTTCATTCTTAAAAAATTCAAACTGATTGACCTCAAGCCCAACACAGACATTTAACATTTTATAACAGGAGACTGAAATACAGAAACTATGTTTATTTAGGATTAGCACTTTTGAAATGAGCAACTGATCTGTTTTCATGCTGTGGGAATGGAAAAAACTCTAAGGAAAGGCTGTTGTGCTTGAGAAAGATTTGGGTACCTCATACAGAAAGCTGGTATGTATTAATATGAATAGATACTTATCAAGTCTAACTGCAAAACTGGCTTTTTTATATCACTGGATATTCCTACTTTCAGCTGCAAAGATTTATTGGAAGACATATTTTTCAAGGTATTTTAGATACTGCCAATTCTAATCCATGCCAGAAAACAGAATGGGAGATACATGGAAAAAAACCCAAGGATCAAAAGAAGAAAATAGTATTACTGTAACATTAGAGGTGTTGCTTTAAATTTTAAAATGCTCAGGAAATGTAATATATTGGTTTTGTCAACTTTTCACCAAAAAAGGAACAACATTTTAATGAAAATAAAATCAGCTTTTCTGGGACTCTGTATAGAATTAACTATATCATGTCAGGCCTCTACAATCTGTTAAATAAAACTGTTTTAGTGCAGCCTATAAATAGGTTAATACATTAGTCTGCTAACACTCCCTACAACCCCCTAGATGTGGAGATCCAAGTGCATAAATGTATTCAAGACAACCTGTGAGGGAATAGTGAGGTAAAGTCCATGTGCATTGGGGACCACTGGAGTGGCCTTTATGCTTCTAAGTCAATATTTTTATGTCAGACTCAGCTCCTGGGTGACTGAGTCCTGTTTGGGATTTGGGACATTGCTGCTCAGGTGACACCTCTGTCACATGGAGGGTAGAGTGTAGAAAGTCAAGCAAAGAAGTTTGACTCTGTGTAGTTTCCTTTTCAATTTTCAGTCCTCCTCACTTTCTAATTCTAAGGCCCCTTTTGCCGTCAAACTCAAAACCTTTCAAAATGCTCCCAAAATCAATGTTTTTCACTGAATTTATGTTTCAAAATCTCATAGGAAAATGTTGACCTCACACAAAATTTGATACTACTGAGGGATAAATTTGAAGAGGATTGTAATTCCACAAAAATTAATAATGAGTTCAATTAGTCCTAAATCTCTAACTGTGACGTTAAAATAGGCTTCATTAACATTAGTAACTGTGATTAATGGAGTTAATAAAGGTAATGAGGTTTATTTACTTCAATGTATATAATATTATTTGTAGGCATCCCAAACAGAAGTATGGTCATGGTATCTAACATCATTTGTTATGTGCAGTGATTAAAAAACCTTTGAAATATCTTTAAGGAAGGAAGAGAAGATGAATGATCTAGTTTAAGTAAAAAAGAAGGAAATGAGAGCAAATAAGTGGAGCTGAGTAAATAATTCAGAATTAATACTTTATTTCATATATACAGACCTACTTTTTTGCTCATGGGATCCACTGAAATGAAGAGATTTCCTCAAACCTATTTATCATATGAACTTGATAGTTTAAAGAAAGCCTACACAGCAATGGGACCAGGAACATTAGAAACTCAGGCTTCACTGTGAAGGTGTGAATGGCTGGGGAAATCAGATTGTGTTACTTCTGTTCCGTCCTTAACTAAACAGACAAAGATTCCAGCACCAGTAATTCTCAACTTGGCAGGTAAATGCAAAGTATTATCAATATGTATTGTCAACCCTAAAAAAAACCTCTGGCTGTGACTGGAGCATAAAGCTCCAGGGTATTTGCAAATACATGACAGAAGCACTGTGTTTGTCTTCAAGGCTGTCTACAGTACTGGGGTCAATCCTAGGATACCATCAAATCCTATATCCTGGTCCACTGAAACACATCCAGTAAATCCCTTTTCTCCCTAGCTCAATCCCTCTTTTGAATTCTCATTCTGCCTAGTTGTTGCCCAATGTATGTGGCAGCATATCTGCAGCTTTCACCCATTCTTCAGGACACTGCCTGAAATGCCAGAACTCCCTGTTTTGGTTTCTGTTTTACAGCTTATTTTCTAAATCTGCTACAATTAAGTTGTGGGCTTCTAGAAGAAAATTCAAATAAATATGCAGGGTGATCCCTTGAATAGCTCTTCAAGCCAACCTGAGATACATTTTGCAGTATTTAAGGGAAGGAAAAAACCCCAAAAACCAATCCCTAAAACCCTACAGAGAATAACCTATAAATCAATCCTAAATATGAATACAAATTCAGAGTATACCTGAAAAAGTACTAACCCTCTGCTTTAGGGTGACCCATAGTCCTTATGACTACAGCAGTTTTCTTGAGTGAAATATGTTCTAGGAGCAAATACCTACAACTAGGGCACCAGGCTCAAGAGATGTACAAAGAGTGAAGGAAGACAAGGAAGCTCCTGTAAATACTCATGCACACAAACTTTGGAAATTCACTTGTTAAAATGGCATTAAACGTGGCATTAAAGTGGCTGCATATGGCATGAGGTTGTAAAAGGTACACTGGGAGAGTGAAGGTGAGTGATGGAAAAGGAATACTGTGTTTGCTGCAAGGACTACACTTATAGCTAATTTGTGATTACCAGCCAAGGGTGAAGTGGTCTTTTTGGAAAAAAGGAACTAGAACAAACACAAACTGAATACAACAACAAAAATCATTAAGATTTAGTTGTATCAAAATTTTGCCTATTTCATTCTAAACTATTATCTTCCAAACAAATATTAAAGCAGTCAGAAATGTTTTACTTTGGTCTGAATTAAGCAACTCAGATTCCTGAGATGGGAACTTTGTTTATAATATAAATCAGAATGCATTGAAAACAATTCTTTCAGCTTCAAAGAAAGCAGGCTGAATTCCTGTTATTAAAGAAACTGCTTCATTTGCTCTGCCCCCCATCTCTGCACTGCAGGATTGCTGGTCAATTGACCTCTGATGCCTGGCTGCTTCTTTCCATGCACATGACTTATCTTCCTTGCCAAGGGATAGTATAAATCAATCAATTCTTCAGGTCATGTCAAAAACTTCTGAAATTGCCCCAGTAGCAACCAGTTCCCTCTAAATCCTATCAGTTCTTGCCTGGAGCACAATCAGCTCAAGAACAAAGGAGGTGGGAAAAATCTGAATTTCCCCTCCCTATGGACAGTTGAGTTTTGAATCAAATTCAGTCATAGTGAAAAATGTTTTTCTGAGTGAAAATCTAGAAAATGTTCTTGTAGGGAATGCAAAACATTTCCATCCCCAGCCACAGCATGTGACTTTCAGACCAACATGGGTGATGGAAGAGAACTGGTTGGCAAAGCTTATGAAGAATCCACATGTCTGGAGGCTCACTGTGAGATTTCTACAGTAATCCAGGATTGCACTGGCCCAGTCTGTGATAAACCAGTCACAGTATGGTGGTACACAAAGAAAGACAAGAAAACCAAAGCACAGGGATACTAAGTCATGTTTTCCTCCCATTTTGGATGCTTTGGGATGCATTCCCTGCTAACCCACCCAAAACATTATTAAATCTCCACTGACAGGAATTTTTGATGTAGTCCTGGGTCACTCTTGTCCTCCACTGTCTGGAGGCCCTGCCATCCCCTCTAGCAAGGCATTTTTTAAGGGTCCCTGGCCATAGGCCCATTCCCTTTTATAGCTTCTCCAACAAAACAATGTTGTGAAAGGAACTGATCAGAACAGGGCATACTTGATAACAGATTTCAGAAAAACAGGCTGAAGTTTTTAAAAAGCAATCCAAGATCTGATTGATTTATCAGGGCCTGTCAGCAAGCTTCTGCCCTCCATGAATCTTTACTAAAACAGGCCTTCCACAATTTAAGAGACTTAGGCTGTAGGCAGCTCTTGAGGTAGTAACGAGAAATTTCTTGGTCAGTATGGGCAGGGTTTTTTTTCTTGTTTGTTTTGTGTTGTTGTTGTTGTTGATTTGTTGGTTTTTTGAGGCAGAATTAGGAGTTTCCCACTCTCTGCTGATGGCGAAGACCTACAGCAAAACCACTCATGGCCCACCCATGCAGAACACCCATGCCATGGGCACTAAGACTTCCCACAGTAATTCCCCAGTAGGAAACCTGCTGCTCCCAGCACTGCCAGCTGTGCTGTTTTCATGGATACTTGAACAAG
This sequence comes from Trochalopteron elliotii, assembly GCA_024734555.1. Classification (NCBI taxonomy): domain Eukaryota; kingdom Metazoa; phylum Chordata; class Aves; order Passeriformes; family Leiothrichidae; genus Trochalopteron; species Trochalopteron elliotii. The sequence continues at coordinate 3,999,059 of JANPWX010000011.1, forward strand.
GTTTAACTTTGAAATTCAGCATTTCATCTGGTGAAATGTGCAGCAAAACCAACCTCATTGTGGGTTACACAGATACTCCTCAAGTAATTTACAATAACTTAATCTTGCTAAACTCTTAGAAGATCCTACAAACTGCACCATGGGGGCCTTCTCTGCTGTCAGCCTTTTATATTAGAAATGCGTCTTTACAGAAAGCCTTTCATTTGAATCCTTAATCCCATTTTAATTCTTTTTTTCTTTAGCAGCACTGTGAGATAGTACAGAAGCCTCTGGTCCATACCTAACCTTGAAGCTCAACAGAGGCAGCACAGTGCAGCCTGTGCATTTGTGTGCTTCTTGTTGGAGGATGGGTTTAATGTCATGACAATTCATTGTGAGGAATCAAAGGGACAGCACAGATTTCAGGAGCTAGCAAAGTTCTTATGAGAGCCCTTAAAACCCCCAGCAACTTGGAGGAAAGTTTTGTTCACTTTATTGCCCTTGTCACTTGACTTTTTTACCTGATACAGTCAATAAGAAAGGCAAAAGCCATCTTAGTATTTGTAGTAAAAAGTTTCTAATTGAACAGGAAAATGATGTCTTATTATGCTAAATGAAGCCCTTCTGGTTGGGTATAACCTTTTGTTACTTTTGGAAAGAGAGAAATTAATCCTCTAGGTGCATTTAAGTAGTACAGTGGAGCCTTGAAAAGTTTGGGACCTTCACCTGCATGTGAATTTTCAGACACACTCAGATAAGCATCTCCCTTGTGATGCTTTTAGGCTAGTACTCAAAAGAGCAGCTTGCTGGGCTGCATCCAAATCATGTTAATTTGGCAGTATGGGTGGTTGGTACATTTTGGTCTGGCTCTGGTGGTTGATACTGAGCTCTTGAATACTTGGCCTTCTGTGACTTGCCCAAGGTCACAGTGGAGGTCAGTGCCAGAGTTGAAAAGCAGACTCAGATTTTGAAACAATTTTCTTCTGACTGTTAACTCAAAAATACACCCTCTCTCATTAGACACACAGTACTGAGGCCACAGGAGGCACCTGAAATAGAAAACTCTATTTGGATCTGGTGATCTCTACTAGAAGATGAAATGGACACATATGAAGCATCTCCTATTTCCTCTTAAGGTTTCAACTGATTACATTAAAGCAATGTGAGAAAACCTGCCCTAGGCCACAACGTCTTTTAGGGCTGTGGAAGGAAAAAACCCTTATAGCTTTTAATGAGTTCATGAGATTTTACCCTCTGTAACCACTAAATCCATCACTTTGCAACATTGAAGTTAATTTATGGTTGCCTCAATTGTTTCTTTTATTTATGGGACATTTTTAGTATGGAATTTAATCAAAGAGATTAAATGTCACACTACCTATTACCTTGGTGTTAAGATATTAATCCTATAGAAAGAAATATCAAACTCTGGATTAATCATAAAAGAAAAGTAGTATGATGGCAATGCAATTGCTTTAGGATTCATGATTTTTTAACTTATTTAATGGGGGCAGAAATTGAGATGTCACTGCCTCTTGTAGCATACTTGTTGTTCTTCAGATTTAGAATGGAATGTGAAAATAACCAGAGTTAGGCCTTGATTTAACAAAGTGCTTAGCACACATTTAGCTTCAATGTGCTTGCCTTGAATCCAGTGAGACTTATGCCTGTGGTTAAGAACTATATAAGGCAGGATTAAATCACATGCTTAATTTTAAGCATCCACTTAAGTGCTTCTTGGTAGGTAGGTCTTCAGTAAGTTAAGTTACATATTTGACAGGTTTGCCAGCTTAATAGGATAATTTCAAAACTAAGAAAAGGGAATGAATATGCTCCCTTTATTTATGTTAGACATTCTATACAAAATGATTTCTCAAAACCCTTTATGAACCATAAACTGAACTACATTTCAGCAACTGATTTCAAAGCCTTTTCTACTGCAAAAGCACAGCACCTAAAAAGGTGGTGAGAGAGCACAAAGACAAAATGTTCGATACACACTTGCAGGAGTATTGTATATTGAGGGAGAAATCTGAGACCACAGGAACACAGCAACATGGTGTTAATTTGTAGTTTTAATCTGTTGATGCACTTTCGAAAAGATCTGTATCGAGTTAAGCACTGTTCCTGCCGAAGATATTTAACATCACAGAAAGTAATGGCCATCTCTGTGTCATCAGGAATAAAAATTATAAATTGCCATGTTCTCTTCACTGAGTAAACATTATACTGCCCAAGCCATTCGTGAGTTGACCAGTTCATAGGCATTTACTGTTTACTGCATCAGTGATATACTCTCTGGGTAGGCCTAGTTTTCAGTACTCAGTTCAGCCAACTTACTGCAGTGTCCCATGGCTGGCTAGACCTCCCTTTTGGAAGTTGTTGGGTGGGTTATTTTTCACCACAACTCCCCTCAGTTCCATGCTTTGCTTCTCCCCATGCTGACCTAGACTCAGGCCAGTGTGGCCTCTCAGGGACCATGCACAAAGAGCTCCCAGTAGCACCTTCAGAAAACAAGCACTCGGACAACTGCTGGAACTATATACGTGTGGCTTAATATTTGCCTGAAGGAATGGGCATCTAAAGAAAACTTTAAATGTGTATAAATTGAATTTATAAAACCAATTAGTCACTCCTGACATCAGCTAGGTTGAGCCTGGCTGGACTGGAATCAAACAAGCAGTGAACAAGGGCTCCCTGTTTGCAGCTACCTTTGTTCCTCCCTTCATAGACTACAAAGAAAAGGTTCCTAAAACACAGCCCCAGTCACTGTCTGGCTTTACCTTGGCCTTCCAGCTTCATTAGGACAAGGAGCACAGGGATTATATTGCTATGTCATCCAGAAAATACACAAAAAGCCTCAACAAAAAGCATCATCTGGTAATAATGAAATATTCAAACAGGTTTGCAGATGACAGCGCCTGTTTCTGACAGGAGAATATTGTTTGGGAGAAGTTATTTGCACAAACCAGTGAATGATTGATGCAAGGCCAATGAAAGATTGATGTGTGAAAACACAAAACACATCTGCCCTAATTGAAAGTCCTGGGTTCCCCAGGATTATGGGAGGGTAGAAAAATTCCTGCCTATGAGATTCACCCTGTCATCCCATCCTCCAGAAATTTTCTAATCACTCATCCTACCTCTTTGCTGCTGATTTCTCCTTGATGCCTCCATCAAGATTATCATGGAGTGACAAACTGCATACATAGAGGACTTGGTAGGAAGTCAGGTTGGAAGCAGAGTAGTTGTGGAGAAGGAAGGCAGCAAAGTGAGGGGAACTGACAGGGAAAATCAGAGCTTCTGCTCTGTCTGTTAGCACCCAGCTTACTAGATAGTGCCACAGATGCCATAAAGATCCATTCTGGTGCTTTGATTTATGACCATCAATAAATTACATAGAGTCAGGAGAAACTCTTATTATAACCACATGTGGTTTTTTCTTCCCCTGTAATTAATGCTTAGAAAACTTATAAAATTCTAAAAAATACCTTGAAAATCATGTGTATGCATATGCAATTCAGACAAGCCAAAATGGCATCAGGGAGTTTATTCCTGGGAAGTACTTTGCCAGGGCAAAAAGATATTATGCATAGACTCACCAAATAGTGAAAGGCCAATCTGGGTATCCATCTGCAAATCAGAAGACTGAACGTTTTAGAGGTTTAGTTGTACAGTTTTTAAGCTTCACAGTCAAATCTCACTGACACTATAGCCAGGACATGGCAGATTGAACCTTGCTCTGAATGTCATGCCCAGGATGTGCTTTCTGGTACACACTGGCATATAACAGAATATTAAACAAGGGTATATTTTCAGTCTCCTCTTGCAAGTGTCTGAACTTCTCCCTTCAGTGCTTCCACTGTCTGACCTCCTCAAACAGACACCACAGACACCATCACTGCCTTTTTCAGCACATGGATTATCTGGCACCTTCAAGGCCAGGAGCACCATTAGGAAACACCAGGGATCCTGCCCAAAAGCATGAAATGGCAGGCATTAACTCTCAGCCAGGGTTCACTGGTAGTTCACAGCATTTCTTGCAGGCATGAGATAACTAAAGAGAGTAGAATGCATTTGATATATTTTAAATATCATTGTTTTCCTGCTGACTTACTGGTGGCATAGAGCATCAGCAGCTGTGTAGGTAATGATACCTCAACAATGGGTGCCAGCTGAATCGTTAGAAAGCTTCAGTCTCACCCAAGAATTTTCTTGCTTATATTACCAAGATTGCTCTCTCCACAGAGCTATAAGATGGTAGATGGCAAGAGATTTAGTTCTGTAGCCTGGAAAGTATCTATACAGTGACAAAATATCTCCAGTGGGGCAAGGAGACTGGTCTTGCCTCAGCCTTGCAGACTTTAAGACAGCAATAAAGAATAAAGACAGAAATAATCACGTACGTGATTTTCTGCAGTCAATCTCACATAATCAGTTTTTTGAAAATTACTAGGAGACATTCTTGACATCATTATTTAATTTCCAGTTATTCCTGGGAGCTCTGTATTTGAACTCTCCCTTCTCAGACCAGACTCTGAACACACACAGAACAAAAACCTATCTGTTCCCAGTGAGCTTTCACAGGACAAGCTCTGCCAGACTGGATCAAAACTGTAATGTTTACTTGTCTTCCCCAAAGAACAACACCCAGGGTAGAAAACAGAGTGTTTTGATAATTATTACATGCCTTGACGCAACTGTTAATTTCTGTCCTGTTAGCAAATTTAAGAGGAAGTGGGTGGAGGGTCACAAGGGGACAAGAGAAGGCTTAAACATTTCTACTTTATCTGTTACATTACATGCACATTGTACTGTGATCCAGGGAGAAAGTTTATATCCAGGTAGCATTAGGGTGACATATCTGTCACTGAACTGGTTGATTTGGGCATTGAGCAAGCACTGCAATATTCTTGAGTATAACTTATTTGCATGGACCATTAATAAAAAGTGACTTTATTCCTTCTGCTGGCCCTGCTTTGGGCAGGTGTTGGCCAGAGGACTCCTTTTCCAACCTTAATGATTCCACCCATGGCAACTGCCCTGCTTCTCATCTTTAAAATAGGCTTCCCTTTCCCAACACCTTTTGGAGCCCCTATAGCTTGGTCTTTGTCTCAAGAAAGCTCAGCCTTTGATTTTACTGTGCTTCTAATCTCTAATTTCACAGGTTAAAATTAGAGGTTTTATCTTGAATGCCCCTGTATTTGAAGGGGCTTGAGGGTATCTGAGGGGTTGCTGTTGCAAAGGCTATGCCTATAAAAATACTTGTGTAAAACATAAGCTACCCTGCTCTCCCATTAGGAAAATGACAGTTTTGTTTTAGGACTAAAAAGTGTTGCTTTTACACAGCAACAAAAAAGAGAAGGACTGTCATTGTAACATCTGCTCCTGATATTGTACTGTGATGAAGTGTAAATCCAAGCTGAGCAGGCTATAAATTACATTATACCATTGCTCCTCCTGACCCTCCAGTCAGACAAGTTTTCTACTATGCAGACCCCATATTCAGGAGTTTATATCCTGGCTATAAAAGTTTAGTTTAAGCTGAAAGTTGGTATAAAATACCATAACTCCACAGTGAATCTCTTTTGTAAACTTGATAACAGCTTGTAATACACTTCAATAACCTCTTTCACAGAAAGAGGATGGACTGTTTACAATTCACTGCACCCCCATGGAAGCATTTACCAGTGGAATCACCTTCAGAATAGGCAGAGTAAAATATTGCTCCTAGTTTTATCTGCAGAGGGAAAGGCTGAGTTTTGATGCCTGTTTTGTTAAACTGGAGAGGAAAGCAGCAGATTTTTTTTCTCTGTAAAAGACCAGCATGGTCATTATAAACTACTTTTAAAGATTTTTTAAGATCTAAGCTAGTTCTAACTTTAGCTATCAATACTATAAAAACTAGAGGCTTCAAAACTAGGAAAAAAAATCTATTTCTATTTTTAAAACACATTTGGTAAGAAATAAAGATTGTACTTGAATATTTTCCCTTCTTACTTACTTGCAAGTTTTCAGCCTTTGAGTTTTATCTTAGTTCAAACATTTAAGTCAAATCTCTTTCCACTGCAATCTTGATTTTTACTTCAGTTGATTTGATCCCTTAAATCCCATATTATTGTCCCTGTTCTCTGCACAGATTAGCATTGCTTGAAGCACAGGCAGATGAATACAAGAATTCAACAGTTAACCCATAAAGAGCAGACACAACCCAATCTCTTCTGGACAGAAATAGATTCTCAGGAGCATTTGCTATGAAAAAGGATCTGATCAATATATGACTGAGGGTGAATCACAGCTGTTGCTTTGGATGGGAAAGTCCAGTTCCCAACAGTTTCACAGTAAATAACTCCAGGCACAAAGTGGGCTCAGATTGGAATAAATCCAACGCAGGACAGTCTCAGGGGCTTTGCATTTGAGTGAGACATTACTTCAGCACCAAACAGGAGTTTTGATTAACACATTTTGAAATTCTCACCCCAAAGCTCCTGTGATGGAAAGCCTCCTGGAAGGAAGTGATCTGGGGCAAAAAGCTGTGATCACTTGAGTGAGAGGCATGCCAAGGAACACCAGTTTTCCCTGTCTCCTGCTTATATAAGGGGGAGCTCTTGTGGAAGGAAGGAAGGAAGAGCTGTATGTAAAAATTGTCAAAATAATCCCCCATAAAAGCCTCCTAAGTTGATAAATACCCTCCTCTCCCAGTAGGATACGTTGTTTCTTTGCTGTTTTGGACTAATGAGTGTTGATTATGATACAGATCTTAACACGACCTAGTCACCAGTCAGGTGAAACTCTTGTCAATTTTTCCGTGTACATGCAGAATTAAAACCTTCCTGAGACCTAATGATCCACGAGGTAAGTGGGAGGAAGGGGGAGGAGGAGTGATTAATCTCCCACTGTTTAGCATTGCTTCATTCTTTACAGAGAAACACCTCTTTGCATGAGAGTTTTATAGATGATATCATCATCTAACACCTCAATATGCACATCCCTGGTCCCTATGGGGAAATCTAAGATTTCTTGCTCAGTAAAAATCTCCTAAAGTTTTCCTCCCCACAGCATGCAGGGCTGTTTCACATAGTATTCCACCTGGCCTGATGCAGCTCCATGCAGGTTCCAGGCTGGCAGCACAGCAAGATGAGCTTAAGAAACTCCCACAAGGGATTTAAACTCCCTTTTTTAAGCTTTGCTGGGGGGCTCCAGCTTGGCTTTCACCAACCTGCTATTGGTGCTGGGGATGTAGATGGCTCAGCAGCACTAAGAGAGGCACTGCCTTATGGGGCAGCCCAGCTGGCTCTCCTTATGTCTGGAACACACAGTCTGCTACACTCCCTGATACTCTGCAAGGCTGACAAGCACTGGTAGCCATTTGGCATACAAAGTATGGAAAGGGAGGAGATCTCACTGTTTCCTGACTCTTCAGTGTCTGTAGATACTTATTTTTCTGAGTACTTCTGTCTTTAGTCTCTTCCCAAGATTAAAAAAAAAAAAAAAAAAAAAAAAAAGTTTGCAGCAAATGGCATCTCCTTTCTGCAGCATAAGCTTTAAAATACACAGGGAATAAACTTCTTCCAAAGATTAGAGCATTTTGCTATTTGCTTAAAAAAGTGTTTTTTTCTCTTTTGTTCTAGTGTTTTTTCTCCTTCATTAATCAGAATTCTTTCTGTGTGCCATCTTAAACTTAAGGGCATACCTATACTGCTAAAGAGAACATAGTACAGCCTTATATTAGGTGGGAATGACTAAGGAAAGCAGGAGCACGTTCTTAGTCTCTCAGGCTGGGCAGAGGGAGACATGAAATCAGCTAAACCACTTGTTGGCATTCCCACTGCAGACATGGCTCTGGGTACACCCAGAGATGGGTCCCAAGGCCAGGTGCTTCAGAACTCCTGCCTGAGATTCCCCTGCATCTTTAGACAAGGATCAAAGATTGACTCACAGCAAGCACAACCCACTGCAGTCCTTGGCTACCTGCCCTGACTGCATCCTGACTGCTGGAGTAAGAGGTGGTGTGGATGCTCTTTCTCCTCCTTCAATGCTTACCTGAGGGATAAGGAAGACACACGTAGTCCCACAAATTCCTTCTGTCCATCCTGTGGGATGAAGACTACCAAATACATCTCTTCCTCTCTGCAGCACACGAGGATAGGTTTTTTCTTCCTTGTCCACTCACTCTAGTGACAGCTCCTCCAGTGTTCCCTGAGCTATTGTAGTCACTCCTTCCTCCCCACTTCTCTTGTCTTGTTATCAGGGAGCAGCAAGAGCAGAAGCAACAGAAGGGAAGCTGTGAGCTGAGGAAGACCACAGCATTGGAGGTAATAGGGTCTATCAACAGTCCCAGATAAAGAAAAGCAACACATCAAGTCCAGAATCTGTGCCTAGAGTGCACACAGGGGCAAAAGAAGACAGAGACAAGGCTGCAGCCTTGGTCCAAGCACCACCCATGAGACAGGGCTGGAAACAAGCTGTCTACAGCCCTGGGGCAAGTCTGAAAAGAGCTTCTGCAGCCGGGAACAGATACATCCACAGCACAGCTTGGGGAAGGGTTAAACTCTCTGGCCTTTGCTTAAATGGAATCCTCAGACCCAGGGGAAGGGTGTGGATGCGGGTCCCAATTGAGGCTGGTTAGGGTCATTTGAGGCCTATTAATGCCCTCACACCTAATTATGTTTTCCACACTGCTGGAGTCCTTTTCCCTCTTCTGTGGCCTGGGGTCCCAGTCCTACCTGGGACCTGATGGTGTTTTTGCAATGCAAATAACAAAGCAGTTAATCTGTGATGCGAATTAAATTCATGTCAAGTGCTACTTGAAGGGTGCCCACACAACCTGCCAGGAGGAGTGTAACTGCTAATTAGCACCCATGTTGGCTGTCGGGGTGAGGACATGAAATGTGTGAATGGAATACAGAGAATAAACTACCCATGCTGGGAAACTGCAAGTTGACACAGTCTTTTCTATGCCAGATTTTCTGTGCTCTAATAACAGGTATCATCAAAAGGAAACGGAACTCGTAGGGGTGTAACGTTTCAGATACAGGAGACTGAGAACCAAGATTCTGGATACAAATAATATTGAACTTTACAGGCAAAGGTACCTTAAGAGATAGGTGCAAACTACAGCTAAAAACTTAGAATTATTTAAAAAAGGTAACAAAGGCAAAAAAAAAAAGAAAAAGAAACTCAAGTGTTTTGGTTATTCATATTGGTTTCTCTATGTCTCTGCTGCCTCACTCTGCTGGCAATGTGGGTAGTTTTCCAGCTTCTAACCATATTGGTTTTCTTAGCAGAAAAAGCCTAAGGTTATCGAAACAGTTTAGTTTCTTGATTCTTTGTGTTGAATTCATTATTTTCTTTCTGCCTGGATATGCTACTCTGTGTTGCACATGGTGCACCAGTCTATAACTTGAGCAGAAATTGTCCACAGAGCTGGCCAACAATCAAGGCAGGTGTGTGCTCTGGTGATTAACACATCAACACTCCCATCACCAGCCAAGATTTCCATTAGAACTCCTCAAAGGGACAACACCAATTACTTGGTGGTGTCAGTGGATGCAGTTCCCAAATTCAATGTGTTTCCTTATTGCCTGAAGTATGTTCAGCCTTGCAGCACCAGCAAAAGGGACCCTTTGAAGGTATTTCCCACCAGGGCAGCTGGTACTGACTTTGCTGAAATGCTTTCATTGATTTCATCCCAAATGCAGAACAAAGGAGAAACAAGAGGAGTTTCCAGGTCAGGAACATAATCATTTGCATACTAGGTCATCCCATCCCTGTCAAATCCCTCTTGTACCTGAGATTTAAGAGTCAGGAAAAAATCTCTTACTAGGACTGGTACACACAGAAAACCTGGCACGTAACGTGGGAATGAGATGTGATTCCTCTCCAGCTCAAGGCCACCATAAAGCATTGGCCAAACTCCTGCCTTGGAGAAGTCACTCAGGACAGAGTAAATCTATTTCTTTGGGTAGGAGCTGTGCTGCAGTAGCAGAGGACAGGACACCTCTGCAGGCAGAAGTCCTTCAGAGTCCTTGAACCCTGTGCAACAGCTCCATTCCTGCATCTCTTTTTTTGTCGGGGCTGGAACCAGGACCATAAGCAGGTTTTGGAGCTGAAGGCCTCATAGTAGAGAGCATAAGGTGGCATTTGACTGCTGAGCAATGCACATAAACATGAGAAGCTCCTCTTCCTTGACTGAGGAGGAAGCTGAAACCTTTCCAAGTCACTCCTAACACTCCATCTAGGCTCCCTTTCCACTGTAAACTCCTCTGCTCCTTCCCACTGACCAGCCTGACTGTTGCATGGCTTGTGCCAAAGTATGAATGTCACCCAACTTCATGACCTGTGACCTGTGCATGATTAAACACCAGCAAGAAGCACCTCCATCTCAACATGCCTCAGCCACCTCTCCAGTGCTGCTAGTGCCAGCTGTAATTGTCATGGAAAAGGCCCCTGGAAGCAGCATTTTATGGACCAACAAATAGATTCTAGATTAATGACCAGAGTCCTGCAAGGCTGGGGAAGAATCACCACAGGTTGTACATGGCGTGCTGGGACAGACTGTGCCCTGGCTGCTGGTTGGCAGGTGACTGTTTTTTGTGTGTTATATTCAAGGAGATATCAAACCAGATCTCTTCCAGCATCGTTACAGATGCTGCTCTGATCTGCTGCATTAAGTAATTTGTGCTTCTCCCCCAGAAAAGAATTTATTTTCTCTCTGTGCTGGTGTCAATGCTAATATTAGCGAGTGTTACTGAACCGTTTTACATCTGCTCTAACAGCAGCTGCTCTGCAGGAGGGTGACTTGACAAGGGGATAGGGCAGAGGAGAAAAGTCATGCTAGGTGCTCCACAGAAGGGGCAGGAGGGAAGGGCTGGAGACTGTGGGCAGCTGGAGAGGGACATGCAGCATTCAGCAGCTAAGGGATGCAAAGAAGGATATAAATACTATATAAACAGATCTCTTCCCAGATGCATGTTTGAGTGGTGTGAAATGCCCCACATGAGAGGGGTCTGTTGCATAATTGTCACCAGGGAGGCCTGTGGGGATGTGTCAAATTAACTCTGCTCAAAACCTGCCTGGGAAGCAGTCTGGCAAAGAAAAGAACAATTTGTAAATTTTCTTTTCTCTTGTGTTAGCAAAAAACAGGCTCAGATCACCCTGATTCTGAGGCAAATATGTTGAAGTTCATGTTTGCACTTCAGCAAAATAAAGGGGCTCACTGGCAGCTCTGCAATCAGGTGGTCCTTCTCCTAGAGGGGGTCAAACCCCTCGAAACCCCCTGCAAAATGTCTCTGATGGGCAACAGGGTGAGACAGAGCCCTGGTGGTGTGAAGCAGTGCAGCTCTGTACTCTTACTGGGTTATAGATTTTGCAGCTGGGACAGTCCCCACACTGATGTTTCCCTGCACAGTGTACCTGCTGCTGTGTAGCTGATTGTGGGAATTGGGCTTCTAACTAATTTGAGTGAATTTAGAGGGATATGATCCCTGTCTTATGTTCTTACTGCATTTCAGTAGGTAAGCAGTTCGGTGCTGGATCTGTGGAGATGAAATGGAAAGTCATTTGGTCAACATATCAAGGACTAAATTGGAAAATTCAAGAACTTAAGAGTGTAACTATATTCTTTTGGTCGACCCTATAGAGCCAGTCAGGGCTGGGGGCCCGAATGTGTCTCTAGGGCAGGGAGAAGGCAGACCAATGGAAAGCAATGTAGCAGTCTACATCCAGCCTCGGGAAGAGATTCAGGTTTCTAAAAAAAGCTAGATTTTTTTCCTTCTCAAATGTTAGGGGTTTGCAAACCTTCCCTCTCCCCTCAGAGTCACAGTCCCTTCCGCAGGCCCCTCACGCTGGGAGCAGAACGGCCCGGCGGGGAGCATGGGCTCCTGCAGAAAACGCATTTCCCACCCCACACATCTTCGTGATTCCGAAACAAATTTTCCTTCTGTGCAGGGCTGAGACCAAGACACAGTGAGAAACTGGTAGTACTAAACCCTGCATGTAAGTGCGTTTTAGCGTTTTAGATCTCGGCAAGATCCCCCCGCCGAGCTGGATTCGCCGACCGCGGCCCGGCCTTGGCGCGGGCGCTGCAGGGGGTGCTGGAGATCGCCGTTCGCCTCACACCCATCGCCAGCCCCAGCGCCGTGTGCCGCAGACTTGTTTACATCCCAGAAGATTTATTTACATTGTAAAACTATCTGCTGCTGTATAGATGAAAAGAAATATGTGAGGGAAATCATGATCATTTAATACTTATTCCGTTTATTTTCTATTCATTTAGCAATGGTGGCATTCTCATTATAATTAAAGGGAGCTGGGTGGCCTTCTAATGCTTTTCCACATGTGTTTCTTCCTTCTCTTTGAAGGTACTTGGCAGATTTAGGTCATATATTTTCTTCCTATCGTGCAGCAAGGGGAAGAGGGGAAAAAATTCCCAGCACCAATCTTTTCTAATAGTTCTACATTATTTCAATCCAGCAGAGGTTTGCTCTGCCTCAAGCTAAAGAAAATCTATTAGGCTCTTTAAAGAAGTAAGTCAAAGGGGATGCGTCCAGGATAAGGTCAGGCAAAGATGTATACAGCAGAGAATGATAGTGCTCAATATCATTGCTTTGGCTGCCAGGAGAAGTTCACCCCACGGGATGCCAAACTCCACTTAAACTTGTCTCTTGTCTTCAACTGCCTCTGCAAGCTGGAGACAAGCACTTGACACTATTTCCTGGCACTTTCCTGAGGTAGGTGGGAAACAAAAATTCAGAGGGCAGGACCAGATGCCCTTGTCCCAGCTGTGCAAACTGAGAAGGGGTTGAAGCTGAAACTGTCCAAAAGTCGTGTTGCTGCTGTCTTCTGGGCATTTTAAAGCATGCTTAGTAGTGCTCATATTTAACAGCTAGTCCTTGCTAGAATTATTACAGGTACCTTTTACTTAAAAAACAGTACATGCAGCTCATCAGGGCACATATTCAAGCAGATGATTTATGGTTGTTAGGTGGTTAAACCTGTGTCTTTGCACCTACTGCTACAGATTTTTTTGTTCAGGGTCTGAGACGGGGACAGAGTTGCTGGAGGTTTCTGCTACACTCCCAGACAGTTGTATCCGGAAGAGTTTCAGAAATTAGGATCCTTTGGAGTGTGACTCAGCCTGCACAAGACACCACGTCTCTGTGGAAAGTCCCATCTGTGCTGCTGATTGTAGCAGGGCACGAGAGTGACAGCTCAGTTAGACACCTCGTGTCAGAGGGAATGAATACAGAAAGTGCTGCTGTACTGAATCTTGCCTGCTTTTCTTGGAGTTTGGCAGTTGATGAGGGTTCAGCATTAACCTCAGCACATCTCTGATGCTGTGACAGTCAGGTACCAGTAGCTGCTCCTGCCTCAGTTTTGCTAGATCCCCAAGCAAAGAAACGGTCTTTTTGTCTAGCTGGAGAATGAAGACAAAGAGAAGAGAAAGATAGGAATGCATAGCTTTCTGCCATTTCTCCTTCTGATGCAGCCCCACAGCAGTTTCAAAACACCCTCAGCTTTGGCAAGCAGTGCCTTTGCTCCTACTCTCCTTTGGCTGACTCTTCCCTCTCCTAATCCTGCAACACTCATAGAGTTTTCTTGTTGAATCTTTAACCCCCTCTGTATTGCAGGTGTTGTCCATGCTCTTCTAAAGCACCACAGCCAGAGAGGAAAGGGGAAAACTAGTTTCATTTTGAAATCCTGGTCTGTAAAACCTTTTATATACCAGCGTGCCAGGAGAGAAAATATCACTCTGAAGGGGCAGGATGTTTTAGAAGCAATTTTGCTTTCCCCACTTCAGCAGCTCTGGAATGCTGGAGCAAGAGGATGCTGCAGGAAGGAGGATAACCCTGGGTGCCATGGTGCTGCCTGGCATTTTACTGTCAGCATCAGGTTGAACACAAGTTTGGAGTTCACTGAACTCTGCATGGCCATTATGGACTAACAAATAAAAGGCAGTGGCCAAGAATACCATAAGCAGTGGTGACTGAGGGGTCTGGCACACAAAATGTCACAAACTGGAATTTCCAAAACCCTGGTCTCTGAAGTACTGAAGTCGTCAGGAAGCTGTTGGTTGGGCAGCCCTGACAGCTGCCTCTAAACACCCTGCCAACCTCCTGCCAGCAGCATCCCCAGCCACTGCTTGGGGAGCTTTGCAGAGCAGCTCTGAAATGTACACGGGGTCTGTTCCTCCACAGCCTGAGTGTGGCCCTGCTGCCAGCGCCCTGCTGTCATTATTGCTGCTGCTAATTGTTCTCCAGAGAAGTCCCACAGCAATGGGGTGTGCTCTGCTTAGATAAGGCACTTACACTGGCTGGGAGCAAACAACCAGGGCTATCAATCCTCATGCTTCAGGGCTCAAACTGAACACAGTTTCAGGCTAAGGATGAGCCTGTGGGAACTGTTCTCCACAAAAACAAAAGCGTGCAAAATTCACTTGCTTGCTTACAGATTTTCAAGCCCAGATTTGGCCTGTTAAATTGTTTGGGTTTTGAAGCACAGGAAGGAGGTTAAGCCAAATCCCATCACAGCAGAACCCCCAGAGTTCCCAGTTTCCCTGTGTTTCCTGTGCTGGGGGTTCAGGAATGATTGCAGAGTTGAATGGGTTTTGGTTTGCAACCCTGGTCTTGCCTGGGAGTGAAATGCATATGAGGGAGGAGCTCTCTGCAGGTAGAAATAGAGGAGTCAAAATGTCGACTGGCAGCACTTCTGCCCCTCTCACCTCTCCAGCTTGGCTCATAAAATAAAAAAAATTCTATTGAATCATGTCAACAGCAGAGGGTATCCTAATTGCCTCTGCTTCCACCCAGCAGTTCTTATTCCAACCTGATGTCTCCCAGCAGCTAATTCCACTGTTGCCTTTTCTAATAAACTACAGAGAAATCCCAGTACCTTTTAAAAATCCTTTCTTTGGAGATAGCTGTATCTGATTCTCTAATAAGGATTCTATTAAGAGAAGCCTCTGTTGTGCTTTGTTAAGGAATTGATGCAATTTGATTTTTATTACATGAACAGACTAACATGGATACTAGCTGTCTGCGATACAAAGAGTCACTGCAAAAAGTATTGTGCTTCCTCATGCACACCAAGATAAAGTAATTAACTTTATATTAAAAAAAAAATCTCTGTTGAGATCTGTTCTGCATAATTCAACACCTTGTGCCAATTAAAGAGAACTTCTTTGGAAAATGGTTTAGGCTGTAATTTTATAAGTCTTTAGATTTGTGTGCAAATATGCATGGCTTTATGAATGTTTTGATGAGTGTAATTTTTCTGGTAGAGTTTACACATTTGTTTCCTTTATTAATAAAGTGAGACTTTGTAGAAGAGCTCCCAGATCAGGCCTAAATCTCGAACTTGATGCTCCTGTCAGGGACAGAAGAATCCTGCCCAAGGTAAAAAAACTCAAGCATCCCCTCCTCTGCCCTCCTCCCACCCCTCCTGCCCTTTCTAGTCCCTCAACACTGACCCATGGTTTAGATGGCAAGACCAGGATGGGTAACTCAGCACAGGGACTCTAGTGATTCACCAGTGTGTTCCATGGTGCCTTTCTGAGTTGTAGGAAAAATTTTAGGACAAATTTGGAAACATGAAAATGAACTGAGGACCAGCTGGGAACTGTCTGAGAATAACTGAGGACAATACAGCCCCTGTCTCTGGTGGAGGGTCCCCGTGTGCTATTGCCTCTGGGAAGATGGTTTCATTGGGGCATTAGAGTGAAGCCTGTCTGGCCATCCTCCTCTCCACCTCTGTGAGGAACAGAGCCTGGGTGGCTGAGAGAAGTCCTGAGAGAAACGTTCAGGGTAGGTAGAAGGTCCCTATCACCACTGAAAGCCCATCCTACTGTTGTGAGCAGCTCATGCTGCTCTCCCATGACACAGAGAACCATCTCAGTTAGTGCTTTTCTGACTGTAATTTGTGGGAGGGTTCAAAATAGCTTAAAAATATACAGTCAGAACAAAGCATTTTCTTGTTACCCTGGGATGCAGCAAATCAGAAGGGTTGCTTGATTGATATGGCTTTCTGAGAAGATATAGTGAGAGTGACTGTGATGAATAAAGATGGTCCAGTATTGGCAACAGTAACAAAAATCCATGGCATGGATGGATTAGACCAACATCAAGAGATTAGATGGTGTGCAATCAACAATTGAATAGGATAAATACCGTACACATTAGGGCTACATTTTAAAGAAGAAACTGCTAAATGAAGGTCAAAGTGAGCCACAGAGTTTTTTCTCTCAACAGCCTGTCTACTTACCTGGACTGATAAGCTCCACATGAGGGTGATTCAGTTAAGAGGATAATAATTAACAATCCCCCAAAGCAGACAAACTCTGTCACTGAGCCAGTCAAGAGTCTTATTCCCCCGTTCATATCCTCAGCTTGCAAGTGCTGTAAGTCACTTATGCCAGAATTAGGAAGTTAAGGTAGAATAGCAGCCAATGTGTTTTAGCTGACATTTCTTGAAGCAGCTGTAATTGATTAACATCTGGAGGTTGCCCTATTGGACTTAATTGTGATTGTTCCCTGTGCCACAGATTTTGAGACTCATAACTTTATCCCAGCATTTGGGCTTCCAATACTTAGAAAAGTGCCCCCCATTCTATCTGTATATCCACCATCTACATCTAAACTACATCTATATCCACACCTCTTTGCACCTGTATCTGCCCACATACAGCTAGTCTATGGTTAAGGTTTTTCCTTGTATTAATTTTTCTGTTATAATATTGCTAAGCAGCCCTGATTAAATAAGATCCAAATAATACCCTAGTTTCCGTTAGAGTTATTTACGGTTTCTTTGGGTGTTTATCAGACATTCAGTTTTCATGCAGTAAATTTTACTTTGAACCCAGGACCACTGATTCATCCAGGGTGCATCTTTTGAGTTCACTTCAACAGCTCTAAAGAATTTAAATGGGGTGGAGGCCAGTAGATCCCTTCACCAGCTTTTCCCAAGCAGTTATCTCTGTGCCCAGGTTGCTCAGCACAAAGAATATGTAGATACATACACGCTCACTTTAAGTAAAAGACTCTGACCTAAAGAAATTATGTATTTAGACAAGTGAGACATGCAGTGGGTGGAAGAATATGAAACTCTTCTTCCCTCTGAGTGGGAGAAAAGAGGGAGAAATCTGAAGCACAAGTATTAAATAATATTAGGTAATCTTTTTATAGCACAAAATATGAAGTTGCTTTCAAAATTCTGGTATAAATATGGCATAGCACCATAAGAGTAGAGTCATGTATATCTGTATTAAGGTACCTGTAGTAATAGATCTTATATGTGTCCAGAAAGAGCAATATACTACCCAGCTACTAAGAACTTTTACACTGATACAATTTATAAAATGGTATCGATTTACTTGTGCAGTAGAAAGACGTGTTCCCTGCAAGTGAAACAACGTACTGGTAAAAATATTCTGGAGAGTGGTCTGTAGGAGAGCTTGAAACTACATTTAGCCCTTCCACAGGTAGAGGAAAGGCATAATTTGGCACCTTTTTTTTTTTTCCTCTAGATTTTCATGTTTAGGAGGGAATTCATAGAAAAATCAACCCACCAGTGAGTTCATTTGAGAAAAAATAGGGATTATGAAAACTAATGCTATATTCTTTTAAGCCATCTATATGATCCAAAACAATGTAATGTAAATGTCATGCATAAAGTTTTCTTACTAGAATGTCATTATTTTCTCTTCCTATTATTAGTCAGTTTAGTAATCCCACAAAACCAGCATGTTTCAGTTAGGCCAGAGTCAATAAAGGAAAAATCATCACCTGTAAAACAGATGCAACTTCTCCTCTATTGCACCAGGTTGTCTGGTTCTTTTGATCTAATATTTGCCATTTGTCTTGGGCCCAGTAGTTTTTTTCAATATTTTTTTCTACTTTCCAAACCAGCTTGTCTCATCTCTATTAAAAAGAGGGTGAAATTCTGGCTACAGCTACAGCTGGCAAGTCAGTAAAACTAAATGTTGCCTCTGCAACAGTCTATTTGCACCTAGAATTTTTATTATATTTGTTAAATACTTTTATTTTTCTTAATACAGAATAATCCTTGTGCTACAGACTTTAGTGAGAATTAAGATAAAGGTACAGTCACTTCAATGTTATTGTATTATTAGTCCTACATATTTCTTCCTGTCTCTGTTGGAATTTGAATTGCTTTATCTGTCCCAGTATAATAACCTGGACCATGAGCATCCTGGCTAATGAAGAGAGTCTGTTGTGGATTTGTGTCTTATATCCCTAGAGCTCCACTGCAGTAATAGATTGAGTGCTGAGACCTATAATTTTTTTTCCCCATAAAATTATTGGACCATCTGTGAGGTCTCTTTTGCTCTGCCAAAATTGCTTAGAATTCTTCATAGATTGAGAGTTGTGGGTTGCAAGGACACACTATGGAGTGTGCACACAGTGTGATCACATTGCCTTTTCCTCCTCTGGGATCTGAGCAAAGACAGAACAACATCTGCATACAAATGGATGCAGAAAGGCTGAATCTTGGGGCCATATCCATGGGATTAAGAGCTTAGAGATTCACTGGGCACAATCCTTCACTGTTGTGAAGGTCACCAGTGTGCCCATGGTAGGTCCTTCAGCCCTAACCATACCAAACAATCCATCAAATCCATCAGTAATCCATCAAAAACCACTTCCCATGAGTGGGAATCCAAGCTCTGAATTGATTGCCTTTGGATGCCAGCTTTGTGACCTCTTCTTGAGAGAACGTGGTGTAAAGAGTTCTGTACTGCAGAGGGATGTTTCTAGGGATACATATTGGAGTTATGTTAATTATCCAAAGCACCTGGAGTTCCTAGGAGAGAAACTGTTGAAGAAATGTAAAGCATCATTTTTATACTGAGAATTAGGGAGCTGCCAAGGTTTTCTTGTCAAACAGGAATAGCAAGGTTTTGCTTCTGAACTTTTAAAAGTAGCCTTTAATAAGCAAATACTTTAAAATGTGAAGGCTATTGACTTAGGAACATCTGTAATCCGCTCTCTGTCTGGGGAGAGCTGTAAGCCTCTTCATGCAAATGATATGATGAATAGTCTAAAGCCATCGATGGAATGCACCAGGGTAAGCTTTTTAATGTGAGAAGCACCAATGAGCTTTTGAAACACATCTTCAATCTTTTTTTTTTTTTTTTTAATGGATTAGTTGTCTTTTGTTATTTTTAAGCCTTTTTTAGAGATCAGCTGGTGGCACTGATAAATTATCCATGGAGCTAGACAATCTCTGCTTATTCAAAGCACCGTTTTCCATCAGGGAGATTGGTCTGAATGGAATGTGTTACTTTCCATTGACATGATTTTATGAAAGATTTCTTCATGGCAACACTTGCTTCACTTACAATGCATTACTTTAAAATAGCATGTCATGGTGATGGAAAAGAGCATATCCAGGGATGTCAGCCCAGGGATGTAATGCAGTGAGAAAAAAATAAATACACAAGACTTCCTACCTAATGTACACCCCTCTATGGTGCACTCTCCATACTCCTATAAATATGAGAACTGGTGTATTTTGAATGCTAATATTGAGACAGAACTGAGTCTACCTTCTGTCCTGTTACAGAAGTCAGCTGGATTACCTCAGGTATTGCATGTTAGCAAACAAACCTAGCACAAAATATTAAGGGTTATCAAACCATCATGATTATTTTTAGCATATTAGAATTAATTTTGAGACCTCAATTAAAGCATACATCTACTTTTATGAAAGGTGTAGATTTCTAATGTAAAAATTAGTACTGCCTGAGCAGACTGTAATCCCAGTCTGTTAATAAATTCTGCCTCTAACAGTGGCTGATACAACCTGCAAGAAACACTGTGCAAGAAACCCTACGATATTTTATTATGAAGAAGATTGCCCACAAAATCTGTTTTAACCTCTGGTAGTTAGAGGCTGTGTTAAAGCCTGAGGTATGTGGGTTTGTGGGCTTATATCCCTTTCAAGAATTCTGTGTTTAGTAAAATACTTCTCAGAGGATTTTCTGGAGACTGATGATTTTCTTACCCATTGAATGTCCATTCTATCCTAATACACTGACATTATTAACTTCTGGGAAAAAAGCCTCCCAGGATACTCATGTGAGTAAGAAAATTCCTTCCTTCATGCAAATAGTTAAAACTGTCATGCTTCCTGAGAAAAAACCCATGAATATATATATGGTATATATATAGAGCACTCATGAAATGTTTATTTTTAAGTTGAGAGAACATTAAAGATAACTTGCTTTTATTTAATTTTACATGTGTCAGAAAATGTGATATGTTATATGGTGATCAATGAAGTAATTTTTTTGATGGTAAAAGGTCCTAGATTATTTTTGCTGATGTCTTTATTATCTGATATCCTGCTCAGGAAAGTCTTGAGCTCTGGGCAACCTTGGATTTGTGTTTTTCTCTTAGGGAGTTCAGCTGAGCTGAAACAGTAAAGATGAGTACTGACTCAAGAAGTAATTTTGCAGTGTTGTACAGCAGAAAAGGTAAGTCATATTTCCAGAGGCTGCACTCAGGTAATTCTGATTTGGCTTGGGATTCTCATCAGCTGCTTCACAGCCCAGTTGTATCTTTAATTAGCCCTGAAATCAGCTGCATATGAGCATTTTTGTCACTATAACTATGTTTCCAATAAATGTCCTGTCAAACAAAAGGGGGTGATTTATGGCAAGTTGTGGGGAAGGGCAGCAGCTCGGCATCTTACTTTTCCACGTAGGGAAAGACAGAAATAAAAATCGATGCAAAAGATAGAGGTGCAAGCACATCCCCATGAATATGCAGTGATCCTTCTGCCTATGGTCCTCAAAGCAAAAAACCCTCATTTTAAAAATGGGAAAAGTAATCTGGATAGATTTCTGCTACCAGTTTCTTGATCTGTATTCCCATTTTTTCATGCTTAACACTTCCCATAATTCTTGAAACAAGTAAAATTTGCATAGGTACTGCGAATTATCTCATGGCAACTTGAAACTGCAAATTTGTAGGGAATCTAGCAAGTAAAGAGTTAACCCTGCAAGGATTTGATATTACAGCAAAACAGCAGCAGGAAATTGCACCTGGATTTTCTTTCATTTTTCTGAACCCTTTAACATGAAGGGCTATAATACATTCGTCTGATAAAGCACAACATGCATGGGTTTAACACCACTGTTATTCTCTTATCCACAAAGTACATTGCCAGTGTAAAACAAGGTATGAGTGCTAATTACTTTTGTTAAGGCTTATACTTTCGTGGTAACTTAATACAGCTAATATCCAGGGTAATTCACTAGGTTCCAAATACAAATACAAATTAGGGGCAGATTTAACATTTTTCTTTATAGTGCTAAAGCTACTGGAATTATTTAAGGACAAACAATACCCACTGTGGCATTTAGCCTCTTTCTCAAATGATTTACAAAGAGTGTCACTTTGAAGTCCATAATACAGTGTCTGAGTGAGCTGCAAGTTTTGCTCCCTGGTGCACAAAACTCTCACTAAAAGCTGGCATAATATCCACTTTTTCTGTATTTTCTTGATTTTTTACAGTTGTAATAACTATAAAATAGGATTTTTCCTCCTCTTTGTGGTAGAATTCTTGGAATTTCAAGGGACCAATGAAGCAACACCTGCCAAATCATGAAACATCAACATTTTGCTTTGCAGGATGGTGCTTAGGAGCTGCAATTCACAGCCATCATGTTCCTCCTTGTGTCTTGTGGGCAGAATCCCAAGTGGGATTTCGTTTTCCAGGGTGACTGGACCCACTGTGGGAGGCAGTTCACCATGAGGGATACATTAGTGTGGAAATGTGGTTTCAACTCCCTCCACAAATACCATTCAAAGGAATCCCAGGAAAGTGGACAGAGAATGACCAAAGCTTTTAAGGGTATGAGCTGTGGGGACATAATCTGACTTGTGTAGTCAGAAGGAAAAGAGAATGAAGATGAAGGCACAAAGAATAGCTACAGTGTTTCATTTAGGTTTTTTTTCCTATATGAGCATAAAGCAAAAAATATCAGTCTGACAAGGCTGTCAGGGATGTATTTCAATTAGACCTCAAGGGACAAAAAATTATTATAGTACTAACAACTAGGGCAGGTCTCAGTCTCTATTGCTAGGGTCTCTTAAGAACAGGTTAGTTGGATATTGGCTGGTTCAAAGCAAAAATATACTGAAACTGTTTTAGGGTGCATGAATAGGCTTCTTGGGGCCCCTTAATATTAACCTTTCCAGAAAAATGGACAGTTCAGTTTGCAACTACTTTGGAAATACTTGGGCCAACATGCAAAAAAAGAGAGAAGAGAGAAGAGAGAAGAGAGAAGAGAGAAGAGAGAAGAGAGAAGAGAGAAGAGAGAAGAGAGAAGAGAG
>JANPWX010000011.1:4021486-4164446 GCA_024734555.1 Trochalopteron elliotii
GAAGAGAAGAGAAGAGAAGAGAAGAGAAGAGAAGAGAAGAGAAGAGAAGAGAAGAGAAGAGAAGAGAAGAGAAGAGAAGAGAAGAGAAGAGAAGAGAAGAGAAGAGAAGAGAAGAGGAGCTGGTTTCTGATCTGTTTGGGTGACAGAAGCAGTCCCCTTACATAGCCTGCCTGAGCAACTTCTTTATGAAATCTATGTACATTTGTACCACTTTATATTTAGTTTAATAATTTATCACTGGTTAATATTTCAAAAGAGTAAAGTAGAAAATCAGATAAAATTTTTATACCTGCTATTAAAAGTTGAATGGGGCATTGAGAGATAATCCAAGCAATCATCCCCCCAGCCCTACCTACTGAATCAACCTGGCTTGGAGGAAAAGGGAATCCTGGCACTCTGTTTTGTGCTCAGCATGAGGGTGTGTGTGTCTGTGTGTGTGTTGTCCCCACAGTGATGATGACCTCTCCCAGACATACACATTCAGGTGGTCACCAGCTCCTGCAAGATCACTGTTAAAAAGACCCCCAAACCTGTCACCTGATTACTTATTGGCTCATTTTCCTGCTATGGTACCTGATATAGCAAAGGTGTGATCTTTCAGCTGGTGTAATACTGACTCATGCATTTAAAATCTTTGCTGCTACTAATATCAGTGGCACTGAACTGATTTTTTATATTTTTGCTTCTTTGATATGTTATGGCACAACTGACTGAGAAATCCATAAGCTTATGTGGCTGTCACCTTGTATAGAAACTGTTGCTCCTAACATGTGACATAGTAATACAAAAATAAATTAAAAAGAAAGGAAGAAAAACAGATAGGAAATTTAAAAAATGGCTTAAATGTTAACTCAGGTGGTATTAAAATAGATTTTTAGAAATTTTAGAGGCTTTTTGTTTGGGATTTTTTTTGCTTACTCAATAAAAATGGCAGGAGTAATATAATAAGCTGTATGGTATTTTATAGCAGCTTTAATGCAGTCTAAGTCCATTAAGGGACCTTTCCTCTGCTTTTTTGAAAAAGGTCTTTCAATTTTCTTTTTCAAGGGAAAGAGTTCACTTTTTTTTTTCAGTTTTACAGCTTAATGCACTGAGTCAAGCACGAGGTGGAGAGTACCTTTCTTGGGAAGTCAATAGGCTCTTACTACAATAAGTCAAAGCAAATTCATCGATTTTGGTGGTAACAGAAGCAGGGCAAAGATAAAACTACTGCTGCATGTACCTGTGGCTGAAGAGGAGCACAGATCTGTGAACTGATAAACAGCTCACAGTCATAATCAGACATTTCAGACTAGGAAACAAGAAAAAGGAGAGTAGCCAAAGAAGATGATTGAGGGAATTTTATCTAAGAAACTGCACGAAAACTCAAAGATGTTTGGATTTTATTCTTAAAAGTGAGTGCTTTCATACTGCACAGGGCTTTTGAGAACCTTTCTGTGGGGCTCTGAAGCAAAGTTACAGTGACGTGGATGGCTGGGTCACTCGTGGAGCCTGGCACTGTGCAGCTCAGCACAGCCAAGTCAGCTTTCCCCAGGAGCAACAGGAGGAGCTGTGATCTGTCACTTGGACATGAAACGTAGATGGTGTGACTGAGGCCTGCTCTCTCATAGAGTCTGTACATGGTGGAGGAACAACTTTTCTTCCATCCACTGAAATTTTGTGCATTTAAATTTCTGGAGTTAAACTGCCATTTGATGCTTTTTCTAGATAGCAGGCAATAAAACACATGGCCTGGTTATATCACAGAAGAGTATCCTCCATTTTCACGGGAAAGAAAAAGAAAAGAAATCCTATCTTACCTATCCTGAGTCTTTGAGAAGTCCTTGTGCCTCTCAACACCCATACAGCTAAAGGCAATGCATCCTGCAGGAAAAACAAAGGATGTGGCTGAATTGCTGTCCTGTCAGTAACAACTAATTCCCTTTCTCCCTGACCATTCTAATAACACAAACACTTATTCAGTAAAGAGATAGCCTAAACCCCTTTGATGTTAATAGGTCTGTTTCTATTGACTGAAGCAAGTTTTGCAATAGGCTGTGAAGATTTTATTTCTGCTTGCTTAACTGGTCAAACAGGGTTTCTTATTACATGCCTTTGAGGGAAAATGTGCCATCTTCTCACTAGAGCATTTACTAAGTTCAATTTTTCATGTTTAATTATTTATTAGAGATGTGTTTAAATAGTCAAAACCTAAGGCTATAAAAATCTCTATCTGAAATACTGTATCACTTAGACAATATTTACTTGAAAAAATCAGATTCTATATACTTTAGAATAGATACTTTAGAATAGCAACCAAAACTTATAGCTATCAGAAAGAAAACAAGAATTATAAGGACAGCAAATTTGCATTGATTTAGCATTCATTATTATTTTGTATTGTTAACTTTAGTTAACTTATGGTTAACTAAAATTACTTGAAAAAAATAAAAATAGTTTATTTATTGTTAATGCCCTTATGTCATATTTTTAATTTGGGTGAACTATTTTTTACGGAAAGTTTACAGCTATCATCCGGTCTACCTACTTAAAATATTTATGCATTATCTACTATGGAGAAAAAGAGGTTCTCATATTCTTTTTGGGATTAAGAAATTTTTCACAAATGGACAATAAGAAAGGCTTAATTTTTTCTAGACTTAGCTAAGAATAATAGAAAATGTTACAATGTCAAATCCCCAAGTGATAAAGTAATATGAGGTTATAGTAGTGTTGTTAAGAAAATGTAGTGCCTGGGATATTGTTTAGTTTGAACAATATAGAGTAGCATTTCTTATTCCCCAGAAAGGGAAAGAGCATGTGTGCTGCCCACAGCAACTGGTATTTATTGATTTCACTGGACTCAATATCTTAATCCTGGAGTAAGAAAGTCAGTGAGGTCTCATTTTGTACTGATGTACCAAAGGGTGGAGAGGTGAAACGGAAGGGTCCTGGGGGTTTTATCAGCATTAAAAGGGGGAGTTCAGCTCCATCCACCTGAAGATGAAAGGGTCCCTTCACTGAGAAAAGCCACCCAAGAAAGGTGTCAGCCACAGCAGAGGACCCCTACAACCTCCCTGTGCAAATACCTTGAGACATGAGGTCCCTCAAGGTCTGATGAGGAGAAGCCATGGCAGTGAGGTCACCCTGAGGGCAGAGTGCAGGTTTGCCAGAGGTCTCTTGCTGCTGGCTCCTGTCACACCACAGTGATGATGGGGCTGAGGGCTTGTCCTTGCCTGGAGGCTTTACAGCAGTGGGTAAATGGCATCATCAATCTAAGCAGCTCTGCCTGAGGATGCAAGTATCACTGTAGCTGGTGATGGTTGGGGTTCATGTAATATCCTGCTGCTTACCTGTGTCAGCAAGTGACTCAGGGTAGGCTGTCAGCCTTGGCATAGAGACCAGACAAAAAGATTAATCCAGGCCCGAAAAAGTCCTTCTCTGGGATTTTCTTTTGCCTGTTGGGTACATTTGACTTCTTGACACACATAGTTCAACTTATTTGTAGTTAAAGATTAATTATTTTCTCTTGATAATACTCCCAGTTCAATTCTCCATTTAGACATTTTGTATAATTAATGTTTTTGCTGCTGGGTTTAAATTTTTTTTCAATAGACTCAACAACAGTTGACATAATTTAGCAATGTATAAATTGCATGTAACAAATTTTCTTAGGACAGATATATGACAGAAGACCCCTTTTGAAGGAATGACCTTTCTGCTGTAAATAACATTTTCTTCCTAGCCTTAGTGCTAATTTACTATTTATGTAGCAACAAGTTGCAATTATTAATGTCTAGACGTTTTAGGGACCAGCTCTGGAATGATGAAAAGTCAGACTGCTGGCCATTGCTGTATGTATTGATCACTTTTACTTGAGATGCAGAGTACCATTTAATCACTCTATTTACAGTGATACCAAAGACCAAGACAATTCAATGTGTAAATGTGTAACAAGCAAAACTTTGTAGTGTTCAGAGGATATTAAATCCCACAATTTTGGAAAGAGGAGAGCAGCAAACTTTCTCCCTTCCTGGTGTTTTTTTCTCACATTCTTTTGCCTATGGCATTTATTCTCCCTGGTGAGACTATGTCACAGCCAGAAACACTGTCTTGCAATACTGACTCTCAGGCAGGTGCTTCAAATACCTGACATTATTCTCATTTATGTATTGAAGCCCTGTTGCACTGCCAGCAGCATGTAAATCACAGCAACCCATCTTTGACTACTAGTTTTGATATAAATTGCTGCACAATAAGCAAGAAATGAGCTAAAGGCTACAAAGCAGGTTCAAAGAATGTCCTCCAAGAGACATTTTAAATTTTATGTTATCCAGAAAACACATGTCCCTTTCACCAAATCCCCAGCTGTGACAACTGATATGGTAATCTGGGAAAGAAGGAAGACAGGTCCTATGCCATGAATATCCTTAGGTATTTAGAAGTTGGCAAAGAAATTTGCATGTGGGACCCTAATTTGGCAACATCTACACTTCAGGCTGTATGTCTGTATGAACATTTGATTTCACCACATTGCTAGGGCTGGAGTTGACAATGGGGGAGGTTGTGTTTGGACTGTGGAACCTAAATTTCTTCTTCTCCGTTTGGTCACTGTTTTATTGGTGGAGGGTGGGGAAAGGCACTTCAGTAGAGGGTGAACTCTCCAGAGCTCTGCATACATGGATTCATCCTCTGCATACAGTACTGGTAGCAATTTGTCTGTAGTTTCTTACATAGTTGCCATTGGAAAAAAAAAGGCTTTCCATGAACCTCGGGAAGCTGTTAGTGCAGTTTGGAAGAGTCTGCTAGGACACACTGCTCAGAGCCAGATTTAGCCCTTGGTATCTTCTCAGCACTGATTGTGAAGAAAAAGAAACCACATGTATAGTGGTTTCCTCACAAGGGAGAAGAAAATGTTAGTTGTAAGCTAAAAGGAAAGAGACAAAGAATTTCCTCCAAACTGTGAAAGAAAACTCAGTAGCAAAAAGGCAGACTTGTTTGTTGGCTGCTCTGTGACAATGGGAGGAGGCAAAGATGAGGCCATACAAATTCATCCACTACACAGAGAGAATCTTTGTAGCTGCCAATATGCATTGAGCTAATTCCGTATTTCCTATGCACAAATGAAATCTCTGGCTTAGGTTCATGAATACAACATTTTTCTCCTTACCACCTAGCTGTAGTGCCTTCTGCCTTGTTCTCTTTGCACAGGCTTCAAGTGCTACTCATTAGCGTCCTTCCCTCTGGCCTTATAATGGTGATTTCTTGCTGTTGGCCTCATGCCAGTTGGGTTTCCTTCTGTTTCTTCACAGCCTTGGCACTTTATAAGAAGGGATTATTATCACTACACATGATTAGAAGCTAATAGCAATATTTTTAACCTGTGTCATGGTCAAACATAAACACAACTAAACCCCACAGACTATACTGTCTGGCTAAGAGTAGGCACAGTGCAATGTGAATGAAATCAGTTCTGAACAGTGATAAAAGTGTTAGGCATTAATGCTCTCACACTTTGCATACCTCGGTCAGCAAGCACAGGAAGGACAGAAGTTCAGGGCGTTTTTTTTTAGGAATCTGGGACAGTGTGATTTAGTATCTTAAGCAATGTGTTTATCCCATTATCTAAAACTGTGACTACAAGTCTAGTGATATTAACAGAGCCAACACCACCACTACCAGAATTTTCCTTGGATAAAATAGCTTAAACCTTTCAATCCAGAACTGCAGGAACCCTAATTGCTGTAGTAATCAGTCTTGACTTCAGTATAAATCTCAGGTACTATTAAGTTTTGCATCTGGTCTGAACTTTCTGGGAGTTTGCAAGTAATCTGGCAGGTCTCTTGGCTTGAATTTGTTCACCTTTGGTTTGTCTGAAGCTATCAAAAGGTTCATGTAAATATTCACTAAACCTATGCTTGGTCAGACCTGGTTTGCCAGGATCCTAAGTTAGGTTCTGCTGCAAAACGTCTTCTCTTCCTCCTCCATTTTCTGCAATGTTGAGATGGTGCAGCTATTTAATATTAAACTTAAAGGCAAACAATTTGTATTCATCTCTCAAAGGAGAAGGAAGAATAAGCAAATGCTCTATTATGATTGCGTGCATTTATATTTGATAAAAATGGTTGCAATTTATATGCAAATTAAGTGTGACTCAGCCTCCTGGCAATTTGTCAGTGGGACCCTCAGCATCACAAACCATTTATGTCCCTACCTAAGCAGCCCTGGGGCCGTCTGGAGGCATTTTAGTGAAGAGAAGCCAAATGCTGCTTTAAGGGGTTGTAAACACGTTCAAAATATGTGTTTATACAGGTACAAGCCTGGCTTACCACCTCTCCCCGAATCACTGAATTCTCTTTGCTCATTCCTAAAGATGTTTTCTTGTGTAGTGCTGCTTTTCATAACCTCTTCTTTCACACAAAGCTCAGTAGTAAATGTGTCTTGGTTTTAAAGCACAGATCTCCACAGCTTCTTTGGGATACTTCTTTGGGATAACCTTTTTTCAGTCCATGTAAGACTATTTATTATGACCTTTTTACTACCACATATTACTACTACATGTCACTACCTCCTTCAGTGCTTAACAGCCTTGGAAGATGGCAGCAAAAGCATGAGCACCACTTCTCACATCCATTGGAAAATGCACTTGACTACCAACCTGACTTAACCTGCTCTTCAATTTTTCATTATGGTTTCCTGCCATTACCCTATTACTTCCCTTATCTCTCCCATTTTCCTATCTTCCTTCAACAGCAAAACACGAGGACCACAGGATATGTCTTGTGTCTTTCCTTCCAGACCTTCCTGCCATGTCAGGTGGACATTTCATAATTTTTCTGAGGAAAGAACCGTTTCTTATGTCTGCATACCCTTTCTTAACCCTCACTTTGGAGAGGTACATTTAGGGATATAGAAACAGTTCATCACACAATTCCCCAGCCCTCTGTCTGGTGCTGGTGTACATCAAGGTGCACACATACACCACAAAGAGGAGCAGACCAGCCCTGCTGGCAAAACAGAGACTTGTGCCAGACAGCCAACCCACACATGGGCTCAGGAAAGGCTCTCAGGAGGTATCACAGAGAAAAAAGCAGTCATGGAAGCCAAAAAACCTAAAGAGTAAAGATAGACAAGGCCATCTCCAGGGTAGCCCCAGTGTGAGAGTCTGTAATGCAATACTGTCAGTAGCAAATAACACATCTAAACATTCCAAGAAGCAGATGTACAAGGAGAAGTGATAACAGAGCTCTTCTCTATACTAGATTTAATTTTGTTAAAGGATGGCTGGAATTAACTCTGGTTAGATAATGCATTTGTAAATGCTAGTATAGGCAGTCTGCAAACATTTATTCCCAGAGATGAATGTTTGTGGCTTACTGAACTGACTGGCTAACACAAGTTAACTGGCAATCAATTACAGTGGTGACATACCACAACAGGGGAACCTAAACCACCCGTGACTCAGTTTGCTGTTTGTGATTGTTAATGGATTAAAAAGTGAGCTTTTAAAGAGAAGATGAAAAAATATGCATGTGTTTTAGACTAGTTATTTGATGGCCTTTGCATTCTCAATAGCTTTCAAGTACAGGCAGAAGTAATCTTTGCTTTGTATGTATGAGGAAATCAGAGGAGGAAATTAGTTTTTATTATTGGTATTGTCACACCATAAAAATAGGGTCACTGAATAAGCCAGTGGGCATTTTTCAGATCACCTTATCTTGCCAAGGAAGAAAAAAGCTATTAATGAAAGAGAAATTAAAAAAATAAATCAACATATATAGAGAACTCTGAAAAAAATATAATTATGGCATGTCATTTATGATGGGAATGAAAGTTTGCAGCTGTAGAATTCAGTAGCACCAGTGTAAAACACTTCAAAGTCAGCTGCAAGGTATTATTTATTGGATTGTTTCATTTGAATTAAACTCACTTTAAAGTTCCAGAAAGAATGCTCACACCTACATTTTTCATCCAAGGTTTGGCAATCCTGGATGACATTCTCCTTCTCCTCTTGCATTCACTCCACCCTCCCAGAGACGAGAGACTAATCCTATATAGAGCCACTGTAGATATAATTGAACCCCAGGGTGCCAGAGCAGTGCTGCTTTGACATGAATTCCATATAAAGGTGTTTCTGTTACTCTAAATTTGTGCTGTCCGTGGATTTTAGTAGTGATTTACAATATTGATTGATTACTATCCATCTTCCTTGATATTCTGCTTTGCATTCCACCTCAGAGAGGCTGAATTAATCACTGACAAGGCTAGCAGTCTTAAAAGTATATCATGAAACCGCATTGCTTTATTAGGCATGTATTCTGGTAACACATTGTTTATAAAAATGGCATTTCTACTAGGATCCAAGCAGTAAAACTCATGGGCTCCTGGACAAACTAAGAAAAAAGAAAAGAAAAGAAAAGAAAAGAAAAGAAAAGAAAAGAAAAGAAAAGAAAAGAAAAGAAAAGAAAAGAAAAGAAAAGAAAAGAAAAGAAACAAAAAAACCCTCAGCAAACAGAAAAACCTCCCATATTAAAATTTATTTAATCTGAACTGTTTTTTCTCTCATAAATTAATTATTTTTTTAAAAAAATCCCTTCTGGTGTAACTTAAATGGAGCTGCTTCTATTCTGAAACTCTCCTCTATAATTTTACAAACGTCACACTTCAAAACTTTTTTTTCCAGCTGAAAATATTTATTATGATTTATGAATAGCTTCAGCCTCACAGATGCATTTTAGGTGTATTTTGACAATCTGGTTTGAAGGAACTATTAGAAATAATTTAAGAATTTTTTATAGGTAACATGCTGATCCTTTGAAAAGGTACATCATGTGGATTTACTCCATCCTTGTGAAATCACCTTGGCTGATTAAAAGCACTCACTTGTTCTACAAAACCTGCATAACTTAAAGAAATACTTGTGTTACAACTGCACATGCTGGTGGTAACACACACTATGGACTTGAGCCAAAGAGAGCCTGTGAGAACCAGAAGCTCAGTGAGATTCAGATCAGGGTAATTGCTTGAACTCATGTAGTGGTATTGAGAAAGGTGACTTTATGGACTGCTTGGCACCACTAATAACAAAATGCTGCAGTGTCCTGCTCTTCATCTTTCTCTCACATTTTTTGGTTCTGAGGTAGTTTCTTGTTGCATTGTGGAAGGTCTGGAGTGAATGGTGATAAACAGGCAGGCTGCTTCTCAAAGTGAGGAAACTCTCTTTTCTAACCTGCCCCATCACTTTTCTCCCTGCATTTAATTTGTACAAGCTGCACGGGGTCAAACAACCCTTGATTTCAGCAGAGGTGGGGTTTTACCCTTTAAGGTAAAGTTTTTCTCCTGATGCATTTCCATCACAAAGGCTGTGATTGTGAGACAGAGAAACCCAGACTTTGGAATAGAAAGTAATTTGTAATCAAAGCAGCAGGTAAATCTTTCTCAGCCAATGTCTGAACCAAATTCTTTACAAGGTCTTATTCTAACACACCTTGTGCAAATAAGCAGGATACTCCAAATGAAGTTCAGAGAGGGTTGAAAAATGCAGAGTGGGGAGGCAGAATTCTGGGCTATTGTCATTCATGTTGAATGATGTTTAGCTCTCAAACACCTCAAGCATATTCCTGAAAAGCAGTGTGCTATAAGCTGTGACTTGCAGTTCTGTTTGGCCAGTAGAGTTTCCTGGTGTACCTTATCCCTGAAAAAGCAGGTAAATATCTCTGAAGTGCTCATTTTGTGGCAATGAGTGGTTAAGAGGAAATGATGGGCATAATTACAGTATGTGCTTTGTGCTATTAAGCCAGACAGCCAGTTAGTTGACTGCGTGCCCCAGGGCCAGTTTCTAAGTTATCTCTACCAATGTGGAAACCAAACTTCAGTTTAATTTTATTTGACTTGTAGGATCTGGTGTGCACATAATTTGGAAAGAGCTAATTTGCTGGTAAGGAGCTTTTAACATTTCACATTAGATTAGAAAAGGATATGCTCTAGAGGTTTTGGATGATTATTCACTAAACAAACAAGCAAACAAACAAAAATCCGTAGCATCTAGAGCTGAACTGCTGCAAAGAAAATTAGATTTAAGAGAAAGGAAAGAAAGAATTAGAGGGAAGACAAAACTGCTGGGGGACTGTGTGTGAAACAAATACATGGGGCATATAAGTAAATGCAATTTCATCTATTTTTATATTGATTCTCTAGTCAGTTTGGCAGGCGAAGGTTTGGCAGACCTGTAATATTCCTATCTCAGTCTGCACTATTTTTGTGATTGCCTCAACATTTATCCCAAAAGTTGAAGACAGTTGGGGTGGAATTTGGAAAGCATTTGCTCAGGAACACATTGCATTTACTTAAGTGAGGCTGTGTTCCTGTGTGTCTTGTGTTAAAAATTAATATATCAAGGTATTTTATTATATAACCTGCAGTTTTTGGAAGTGCCACAGGCTCCAGAGTCACCTGTGGATTGGTCATTACACTAGTCTGTTATTTCTCCCATTCCCACCATGTTTGACACTTCCACTCGTGTTCCTCAATCCTTTTTATGGCTCTTTATCATCCCAAAATATTTTACTCAATGGTCATTCTCCACAAAGCGTCTTGTCAATCTCACCCCCACACTGCCTCCAGCTCCTGTTGCTGCCTGGTTTCTGCCCCAGTTATTTCCATGTAAGTGGTTTATTTTTATAAATTCAATCTTTCCTTTTTTATTGTGTTGAAATGGCTGTTCCCAAAGTCTCAAATGTCTTTTTGAGCTCATTTCAGTCCTTCTGGTCATCTAAATCCTCTCTATCTCCTTAACTGTTTTTGCTAGTCCCTCCATAGTGATACATTTCCAGGACTTTTGAGGTTCCTCCAACCTCTCAGGGTGCTCCCCCACGCCCCAGCATCAGAGTTCTCCCACTCACTCAAACTTGTTCAATTGCCATTTTCATGGAAAAATTCCAATCTTTTCTCACTCCTAGCCTGTCTGCAACAATATCTCCTTTCTTTTGCATTGCAGGTTTTTTCCCTGTTAAATGGTTCAGGATCAAATGAAATGAACAAGGCCCAACTTTTGTGAAAGGAAACCTCCTTTCACTCTCTGTGATCTTATCTAGTCAATATTGCTCAGATCTTACTTCAGTTTTCCAAGACCAAATCAGATCAGAGAGTATGTGCATGTATGTGCACATCTGAGCTTTCTCCCACATGGATAAGAGCTGGGTCACAATACTTGTGAAGGAATTGAGATACTCTTTTTTTCTGCAGCTGTTTTCAAATACTGGTTTACCGACTCTGGAATATACAAGAGAAAATTTTCAACACTAAGAGACAGATCAACAACTCAGGGGAGTATAACCGATTATATAAACAATTTAGACTTTTCTTTTCCCTTTGACTTTTGCAAGCTTATTTTTACCTGTGTTTTATTACAAAGCCTTTCCTATTACTTGACTATTTGTAAAGCTTAGATTCAATATATGAAATCCGCAGCCTCTCTTCACAGATAACATCACTGACAGCTCAATATATTCTTCCCCTTTGGTGGAAAAATGAAATGAAGCGAACCTTGGAGTTAATGAAGAAAACACAATGGATATTGAACAATGCACTGCTTTTATAAATTAAAAGTTTTTCTTGGAGGAAGGAGAATAGCATACACACAGTTCTTGCTTCATTTCAAATGGTTATAGGACTTTCTTGAGGACTCCCATAAGTTGTTATTCATAATCCTAGCAACAATGATTTAATGTACTTTTATGGAGTCAGGCTGCCTCTGCTGAGGCAGTGATGCCTGATCAGATCACTATAGTTTATTGTTACAGTAAATAAAGGGCTTTTATGTATATATATACATATAAAGATATATATAAATATATAAATGATTTTTCGGCCATGGAATAATACCAGGTTATCTGTGCTTGAGGAATTACAATGACCTTTGGGTCAATGGAATCTGTAGTAAATCACACTGGCAGGATGATTACATTATTCCTAAATTGTTTCTCATAGATGAGCATCATTTGGCTGCACAACTGGAAAAGATGGACCCACAACGCTGCTACCAAGTCTTTCAGTTATTGCTGGTGTGGAAAATAGTGGTCCTAGGTAGGCTGAGCATATTTTAAGACTCTCAACATAAGTTATCTCTGCTCCATTGCATATCTTTGTTTAAGATCAACTCCGTTATATTTTCATTTTCCCTTTATGTTGCTGCTCAGCCCTTGTGACTTTTGACAGGTGAGAAATGCAAGATTCAGTGCAGGATCTGTGACACTTTTGGAGGACACTGTAAGATGTGAACTGAGGTGCTGATGACATCAGTTCCCGGGGCTATTAATGCAGCCTTCCAGGATCTGAGCTTTTGGCAAGGCTTGGACCAACTTGTCCACTTAGTCAATTTGTAGCCCTGGGACTTTCTCCAGAGATTCCCTGGTGTTTGGAAATCTCCTCAGGGAAATAATTATGTTACAGAAATACTGACATTATTGTGTTTGGTTGTAAGAAGTGTGTCAAAATCTGGACATAGACTGTCATGTACATTCCCAATTTGAGGTAACTACACTCAGACAGCTGAAATGAATTTTGAGATCATGCTGAGTTTGTTACTTGAGTGTTCCTCAGGTTCTGCAGTCAAAAAACCCTTCTCTTCTTGCTCCTTGGATCTATGTTTTTTGCACAAAGCCATGGTCACAGAAATTAGTGCAGCTGTTGTTCAGATGCTGGATGTATTTGATGCTCTCACTCTAACTCATTAACAAAACACATAAAGCAACACATAACTCTGCAAGCCTTCCTCCAGACTATAGGCAAAGGCCAACCTCTCTTTGCAACAAGACAATTTTCTACTCCTTACCCATTACCTCCACAACATTAAGTGGCTTTCCACTGACAGAGCCCTGTAAAAGAGGCATTATAGTAAACCAGTCCCAAAATATACTAAAAATTGATGCATCAAGCTGCTACAAGAAGCCCCTTACGACAAGAAAGAAATAAAGCTTCTCTGAAAAAACAAGTCAAAACCCTGAAAGGCTCTGACTTGAGCACTCTTGCTGTGACTTTATCTATTAACACATATCCAGTTACACAGCATGGTGCAGCATTAACCAGGACACCCCTGACACTTCTGCATAGTTCTTCTCAAGATTATGGTCATGGATCAGTCTTTTGTCAGCTGTTTATTAATGGCTTTATTACCCTAAAATATAATATCCCTTCC
Source organism: Trochalopteron elliotii (assembly GCA_024734555.1). Taxonomy (NCBI): domain Eukaryota; kingdom Metazoa; phylum Chordata; class Aves; order Passeriformes; family Leiothrichidae; genus Trochalopteron; species Trochalopteron elliotii. The sequence continues at coordinate 4,034,661 of JANPWX010000011.1, forward strand.
CAAGCACTGACAGTGACATTAAATGTGCTCTAAGTGCCCAAGTTTTGGAATACACTTTGGACTCTCCCAATGCCAAAATGATGAAGAAGTGCCTTGGCCACCTCTGTCTCCTGCTGTTGGGCACTGGAAAGATGCCCTTTCCAGCCATTTCTGCTTGTGTCACTGCATGAGCTGGAAAAACAAGTGCATGGTCACTATTGTTAGTGAACCTGGTATTGAGGTACTGAAGGCACATGGATTGTACAACCACTTATTGAGCAGAGATTACATTTTGTAAAAAGGGTACAGGCAGAAGCATGTGGTCAGTCTGCATATGAAGTGGCTGAAATAGCTGTTTGCACTCCTTGCTTCTGGGACATAGCAATTTAGGAAAAGAATACTGAAGCTGAAACACTTAAGAGTGTAAAGAGCCTGGGGCTTTGTGCCTGAATGTTAACTTTGCTATAGGCAGAATTTTAGAGAAAAATTGCTAAGGGCTGTTGGCCATATGGACATGTAGGGAGAGAGAGAGAAAGCTAGAAAGTGAGAAAAAGTGCAGTCAACCATGTACCCTTCCTCTACAGGAGAATTTTTGGGGTCAATTTCTGAAAAGCTATACTCTAAAAGTACTCTTGTTAGTCTTAGTGACCCAGTACAGTGAGTGGCCCTCCCAGAGGCATTTATCTTTGCTAATTCTGTCAAAATCTACACAGAAAGGAATTTCACTTGGACTGGTAACTCAAGATACTGTTTTTCCCCCCCAAGATTTTCAGCCACTTTCATCTTTATGTGTTCTTATTTTCTGCTTATGATTTTAATCTGAAAGACCAGTCCTGTGAGAGGATGCCTAATTGAGAATAGTAGTGAGATAATGAAAGAAGCCGTTTGTCGCATCTCTTGTTGCTTGGTTGTGGCTTCTCTTGGTGAGTTTGCCTAGGGAGCAGACAGGCTGCCCTTATTCCATGATATTTTAGCTCTGCTCATGAGGAAAACTACAGTCACCCAAACTGTACATTGTCCTGACAGCAGAATCTAAATGTGGTTGCTTTTCATGACACCAGATGGAGGAGTATTCTTGGGCAGCAAAATAAGTGCAGGACAAAAGAAGGTCAGAGACAAGCTTTGCATTGCATTATTTACATCAATGCTGGGAAAAAGCCTTGTGAGCTGAGAAGGGGTAAGTGGAGATCAAAGGTGGGCATTAAAGTTTCTTGAAATCAATGAGTAGGATTCCACTGACTTCTGTGAGCTCCAGAGCAGATGTGAACAGCTGTCACATAGCCACTTTGTCTATGTGGGCTGTCTTTTTCTTCTAAAAAATCTCAGTGTCAAAAATAGCTCTTCTGTAAGAAATGCCAGAGATTTTACAATTCTTCTCCACATTTCTTATATAGGTTTTTTATTATTATTTTCTCCCCTTGATTATGGATTTTTCTCAATGTGTTGAAAAGACTATGGACTTCATCACAAGGTTTTATCAAGTGGAAAAAATAACAGCCATCTAAAACAGAAAAGGTTTGTACAATGCAGTCTTCTAATTAAGTGTGCAGTGGAACAGAAATACACAGAGTTATTTTGGGAACATATTACTAGGAGTACAGAAGACTTGAACATGGGTGTCTTTGTTTCCCTGTAAGTTCTCTATAGCTTAACTGTGCAGTATCTGAGCAGTATCACTTAACCCTTCTCAGTTCAGCTGCTTAGCTGAAAACCCTCTCTTAGCTGGAAGGTTTCCTGCTACGGTTAGGGGTGAGTACAGCAGCTAGCGGTGCTGAACTTTTGTCAATAAACTCAGTCAAATTTTCTTTCTACACAGGATGTAGCAGAAAGTAACAACGAGACCAATTGCTTGGTTTTAGACAGAACTTTTATCAAGTTTTGGGCCTCTCCCTACAAGAAAGCCCTTGAGATGCTGGACCAAGTCCAAAGAAGGGCAATGGAGCTGGGGAAGGGTCTGGATAAGTCATATGAGGAGCAGCTGAGGGAGTGAGGGGTGTTTAGCCTGGAGAAGAGGAAGCTCAGGGAAGTTCTCTCCAACTACCTGAAAGGAGGTTGTAGCTAAGTGGGAGTCAGTCTCTTCTCTCAGACAACAAGCAATAGGACTATAGGAAATGGGCCCAAGTTGTGCCAGGGGGGTTTAGATTGGATATTAGAAAAAATTCTCCATGTGAAGAGTTGTCAAGCATTGGAACAAGCCATCTAAAAAAGTGGTGGAGTCACCATTCCTGGAGGTATTTTAAAAAAATGTAGATGGAGCAGGGACATGGCTTAGTGGTGGACTGATCAGACTGGGTTAACAGCTGGACTTGATGAACTTAAAGGTCTTTTCCAACCTAAATTATTCTGTAAGGAAATTTTAAAGTGTTTTAAAAAGAAATCTGATATATCAACAGGGAAGCCACTGCAGAGAGTGATGTTATGACAGGTCTGAGTCCAGTCAATGGTCTGACCCTCTTGGTTTGAGATTGTAAGTCAGACTTCCCCAGTTACAGTAAAAGAAGGCGTCAGGGCACTCTGCAGTAAAAATAAAACAATTTACAGCAACAGTGAAGAGATGGAGAAATTATTTATTGGTGTCTCAGGTTTGCCTACCTGAGATGTAAATTTACCTAATATGTAAAAGCTATTACCTATGAGTAACACTGAACAAACAATCTTTAGATGTGTATTTTCCTTTAATACCATTTTTGAATGGAAATGTGTCCATATTGTGTGGCATGGATGTCCTCATGAAAGATTCTGGGCCAGATTCCACTGAAGTCAGTAAGAGAAATCACATTCTATACTCACTTCAAAACCAGAGGCTATTAGTTGGTGTCTCAAACAAAAGCAGCTGAGAGAAAGCACTTCATGTAAGTGCACACAAGGTATCTTTCCTTTTCCTGAAAAGCTGAATATGGAAAAAGTAGCAGTGGGCAATGGGTTAATGAATCATAAACTAAATCTTGACACCTCCACTGAAAGAAAAAATGAAGATTAAGTTCCTTTGGAGAGTCATGATTTTCATTAAATTTATGAACTTCAGGATCAATAAATTCTAATCTCTAATGTCTTTACATTATTCCAAAGCTTCTTGATGGGATAAAGCTCTTATAGGAAGGCAGTGAAGTGATTACATTAGATAAATTGGGAATAGGACAATGATCTCCTGAAGACCAGCTACAGCAGGGCTCTTGTGGACTGGATTATCCTCTGGATGCACAAAAGGGGTCAGTAGCAGGTAAATTAAATGATGGGCTGCCAGAGAAGTTAATAACTATAACTCCCATATCAGATGCAAAGTCCTCTAAAGGAGCAGCCTGGTGCATTCATTAGTTACTTGACTTCTTTCCAAAATCCTCATCAGGGACAGTGTCACCACATGGTCAAAGAAGGGCAAAAGTGTGAGGGGGAAGATTGGCATAGATCACTTCTGCAGCTGCATTCCTCTGAAAATCCTGAAACCCAGAAATAAACTGCAAACCTCTTGAGCCTTTTCAAACTGAATTTTGCTGCACTGCTGTCTGCAGCAGTTCAGGAAACCCACACACTTCCTAAAAACTGTGATGTGGACAGCTCCCTGTGCAGAGCCTGTGTCGGGATGGAACTACAGGAGGATATTTGCAAAGCTTCCCCAGAAACGCAGGACAAAGAATGTGTAAATGAAGAGAAACAATCCATTGTTTTGCTAATCTGGGTGAAATGTGAGTTAATTACTTATATCAACCCTCCCATCCTCTACAGTTTGTATAAAAATGACTGCTGAGCTCCTGGCACTTTTTTTCCTTCCTTTTGCCTTATTTCTGCCTCAACAAAAATAAAGGAATGTTATACTTGCTTTGAGTGTTTATCCGTTTATGCACTTCAAGAGCTTGATCCTGCCTCAACTGAAGCCATTAAGAGTTTGTGTATAAGTCAAAACTCTTGAACTGATAGCTGTAGCTTTTAATCATTTATTCTGCCATTTTCTTGGGCACTGCTGTTTGTGCATGGACTTGCCTTACAAAAAAGCCACACTTTGAGAGAGCTCACCTAAACTCCTTCAGACTAGCTGAGCAGAGAGATCTGCATGAAGCTGAGCTAAGCCTGAGTGCCTGGAGAAGCAGTGACAGCAGGCAAGGGACAGGATGGAGTTGTACAAACCCCTCTGCTAATGCGAAGGAGTATTGGCTCTGCAATCTGTGCTACGTGAGAGGATTAGGAATGGAGAGACAGTTTCTACTCCAGTGCCATAGTTGAGTCTTGTTCAGCCCCCAGATGATTTTTGATCACCTTTTGGGGTGGTAATGAAAACTTTCCATTTAAAAGCAGCTGTAGAAAATAGCAAATAACCAGGGAAAAAGGATGATAATGGCAAAGAGAGCATCGTGCTTTGCAGCAGCACACCACATTTGGTGCATTAAACCTCAAACACTGAAAGTCTTATCTTGGACACAGCACTACAGTGAAGTAGCATGTCTGCATTGGCAAGGATTTATAGCTGCATAGCTTTTGAAGCTGGAAAGTAATGTGAATTTGCTTGGGCATTGCTGATTTGGAAGGAAAGCCATTCGGTATCAAATAAGGCTTCCTGCTACACTTTGGGTTTCCTCTAGCAGTGCCTCATTTAATCACTGCCCGAAGCCAGCTTCAATTGCTTCAAGAGGGATTTGCCTGCTGGATCAAAGCAGTGGTCCACCTAATCCTGTGTTCTGTTTCTAGCACTGACTGCCCTATTCATAGAAGAGAGGGGAGATCTCCTCCACAGGCAGTTTCAGGGATACTTTCCCCAGGGAGCTGATAACATCATGCCAGAGGTGAAAATATGAAGGGCCGGAGAGGTGAAAATGAATATGATTAAAAAGACATCAGGATCATCAAAGTTATTTAAGAGAAGGTGTGAGGAAGAGGATATGGAGGGAAGGAGCAATACTGGAGAAACACATGTCCTACCAGGGGGCATTTTAGAAGTGTGGATGCTCCCTTTAACATTGTTCTCAGGACAACAGATGGTAAATCATCAGCAGAACATGAAGAAATCAAATAACCTTCACAGCTCAATTGAGGCTGTCTGTAGTATTTGACTTTTACCAAGTAGTGGAAATTAACCGTGCCAGAGTGTTTTCATACGTAATTTCCTTCTCCCCTTTCTCCTCTGTGCAGATTTTCATTACAGGTAAATGAATTTCACTCAAGTGAGTACCACTGCCTAAAGGAGATGGAAAGATCAAGGCACTGTGTTAAACTGGAATTACCGGAGAGAACAAGGCAAACGCCAAACACATGAGTTTATTATTTGTAGATAAACAAATTACTGAGACCTGAAAATGTCTGCATTTTGTTTGGATTGCTCTTGAGCCTATCATCTGTGACTAGCACAGGCTGAAGACTGGGAGCAGTCTTGGTTTCAGTGAGAAACTCCTGGTTCAGTGCACACCCTGGATCAGGTTTCCCATTCACATGTGGCAGGGGAAATATCATGTGTTTTGCCTTATCTGAGATCATATCTGTCTCCCTATATTCCTATTGTGTTGGTGCATGGTTGAAACATGGTCCATGAAATGAGTGTTTTTAATTTTTGAATGTTTGGCTCAACACCAGTTGAATTTTTAATGGCTCTTCCTCTATGACATGAATGTCTAAGAATAATCAGTAAAGCCCCCTAAATAATCAGGCATGCTATTTTTAGGTCTGTTGTATTTTTATAACAGGAATACCAGATCTACATGTACTTTAAACTGGCTTGACGGGATTCATGTTTACATCTGAATTTATTTTTTTCTATATTGTGAGGTACCTTGAAGCTATTTTGACCACCATGGCTGTACAATGATCATCACATATGGCTGGAAGGCAGATCAAAGACCATGTAGTTCCTCCTCCCAATGTGAGGATGTATACTGGCACTGTTCTTACTAGCTGCCTCTTACACCTTCAGTAATGAGTGAGCATTCTCTGCCCTACCCTGGGGAATCCACTCCAGGGCAGTGCACTCCCTACTTTTATAAACAGTTCCCTAACATCTGAAATCCCACTAGAGACCCTGTGCCTAATGATTCCTCCTGGCTAGACACCACTGAAGACACAGGGATGTAGATGGAATTAGGCTGTCTGGAGATGTCTCTGTACAGTCAGAATTATCTTACAAAATGCTGAAAAACTCAAATAGATCAATGGACTTTTTAATGGTAATTTACATGCATAGAGACGTTGCTGTCTGGACACAGAGGACATAAGTCCAGATTCAATATCTTGTTGTGAACTCTGGGAGCAGCTCAAATTGCATCTGATGTGACCACATAACAATATTTGGAGAATTCTATATGGAGGTTAATATATGAACAGCTCTGGCTCAACACATAATTAAAATAAAGTACATTTTAAAGTGATATTTGCCCTACAATGAACATTTACTTCAGCCAGAGAAAAATGCCCTGAAATTCAGCCCTTCTCTGTGTAGATTCTTAGCACTTCCTATTGCCACTCCATAATTTTCTTCACTAGCTGTCAGTGGTTTAGATAAGCTGGGTTCCAAAACGTGTGAGAAATGCTATATCCACAGTTTCTTCTTGGTGTTTCAAGAAAGTCTGTTAGTACCACTGCCACTAATAGTGAAAAGTCAGATGCTGTCCCAGGGAGTATCTCAGAAACTGGCTTGGAGATGGGAGACATCTCCTCCAACACATGGCCAGTTCTGGTTACTAGAGGGGGAAGTCCAGGGAGAAGCACATGGTTCAACTGTGTTCTTCAGGCTCCAGAAAAAACTTTTTGAATATCCATTTCAGCCCATCCCCATTTCTTCTCCTCTGAGCTTGAACAGTTCACATGCATTGCAGGGTTGTGCCAGAAATTCAACTGGGGAAAGGTTTTCCAAGACAAATAGCCACCACACATCAAGAATTTAAAGAACAGTGTCAGAATATGTGACTCTTTCTAATCTAAGGTTTTCATGCTCTTTAAGCAGGGATACTCAAACATTCCATTAAATAAATGAAGGTCCCATCACATCCCCTTCTGTACTTTAAGCCCTGAATCTAACTGCCTCATTTCTGAATCTGACTGTGAACCTTTCAAACACACCTACAGCAGTCACTGCATCATTTGTTGGCATTATTAAAAGAATCTTCACAAAATAGAAAAGCAAGCAATGGGGCATCGTGTTTCATAGAACTGATCTTTATCTCAGAGATTTTACAATCCAATTTTCTTCATGCATTCTCTGCTCCATTGGGGCCTTTTATGTGAGGCGTTCACTAGAATAACAGTGCATTTCCATTTGTATCTCTTTTGTTGCACATAAAATCTCAATTAGTATTCCAATTCACCATCAGCCGTGTATCTGCTTAATGAACTTTTATCCACTTCCATGTTCCTTAAGTTTAATTAACTAAAACTGAGCAAGTATCTTGGCATTATTAAATGCTTCTGGAACAAAAATATTCTTTCCTTGAAAGATTTTATCAAAAGTCAGAAGCAAAAATCTCTGAGTTCAGTTTGGATAGTCTAGTAACTTCAACATTGCTTTGCAGTTTGATGTGGGGCTCAGCAAAATATTATACCATAGCTTTAAGTTGTTCCTTAACTGGATTTTAATCCATATAACATTTTCAACGTTTGGCGCTGAATCCCAAAGGAAAATTCCATTCAAGCCTCTCTCTTTAACAAGAATGATAACAGAAGAAATGATTCAGGCAAGTCAGTGGGGGATTTGTAGAAACCTCCTCCAAATGCAATGACTGAATCTTATGTCACTATTCTGTCTTTGAGCTCAAAAAATAAGATGAACATACAAAAACATTTTTCTCACTCAGCCTATGCACAGCTTTATTTTCAGCAAAAGGGAAGTTTGTAAAGTTTTTTAAAAACATCTTTGGAGTCAGATTTCAGTGCGATAATGCATTTTCTGAACATTTTGCCAAGGGTTCAGCATTTTTTGTGCTGGCTCAACCTACCATGGCCTTCTGCAAAGCTCCAGCTGGTATGCAGGGACCTCAGGTGAGACACAACTTCTCTGAAGGCTCACTTGTGTCTGCTACAGTGCAGTATTTTGACTGACACTGGTCCCTACTTTTTAGATGAATGAACTTATCTACTTTCATCTGCCTTAAGATCCAACTCTTTGCCCACTGCTCTGCAGAGACAATATTTATGCTGAAGTGCCCCAGAAAATTTAAGTGCCTACCCCAAGACGATAATTTCTATCAACTCCCTCTTACAATCACTCTATATGGAAAGATTCCTTCAGAGAGTTTTCCAGAGGAGTAACCTTGCTTAAATACTGTGACTTTCCTCCTGAAGGAGAGAGCATCACTCTTTACAGTTATTTCCAGAAGGTTTGGCCACCTCATTGAAAAGGCAAGATCTCTCTCTGGGCAGATGGTTTGTGGAGCTGCATAAGATGCATAGCAGCTCATACAGATCGGGACAGGAATGAAAGGGCAGCTATTAAAGTTTTCTTGTGAGGTGTTGTTAGAAGTGTCCAAGCAACAGCTAATGATGTGAGAGTGGCACTGGCAGGAGTGGTGGGAAAACACAGCTGTTCTGTTGACTCTGTTATATGGCAATAACTTTCCATTTTGCATTTTATTTTTGCAACATGATCTGTCCCAGGGCTTTCTGTTCTCTCTGCTCTAAATCCATTTCTTACGGTATAAGGCCGTAATTGAACATGAAATAGGCTTGAAACCACATGGATGGAGACACTCTTTGAATATACCCTTGAAATTTTTTAGAATTTCTTTTGTCGCTCACTTTATTTTTTCCCCTTTTACCCAAAAACCTAAACAAACAAACAAACCAACAAACAAGCAAGCAAAAATAATAAAAAAGAAATTTAAAAAATAGAAGATAGTAATAAGAAATGCCCAGCCACTACTTTCACAAAGTAAGAGGTGATATATCTATTGGATTCACTGCCTGGAGTCTGGGGGATGTGCCCTGGAAAGACAATTTGCTGCTTGTTGTGTGTCAGGTTTCTGTCCCAGTGGTAGCTGCAGTTAATTGGCAGTATTCTTCTGTAGATGGGCTGACATTTTCAAAGCTGCTCAGTAGAAATTAGGTGCCTAAAACTTCCAGCAGTTTCCAGTTCTGTAAATAAACATACAAGTTGTTTTTAAATTTACTCATTTTAGAAGTGCATGACACTGTGCTTGTGTTCTTTTCCCCCGAAGAACTTCTGCAGCCAGCATGCTACAGTTAAATCTGAGAAAAAAGGGAAGATATTTACACCTCTGGCAGTGAAAGAGAAGATGCTTTTTTGTTGTGATTTATAGAAACTGACATTAATCTCTATTGCTTTTTACTATACTTGCAATAAACAGCTTTGGAGATTGATTAAAGACTTTGTCTGCAGCTTTCACTCAATTTCAACAGCTCTTTTTCTCCATAAACTCAAAAGGAATAGAGATTATGCCTTAAACAAAGCCCATGATATCCATCTCTAGGAGCATTTACTATTTTCAGTGCTTTGAATTGAAAGTTATATATGTGTATATGTGCATGTGTTAATTCGAAATTTTTTTTACAGATTTTCTTCCACAACAAATGGGACAACAAAATTGGCTAAATACACAGTTCTGGATCTCTCTTATTCTTTCTTTTTTCCTATTCCTTTGCCCCAAGCTTGATTTTTGATAATGGCCTTATTACCCATTCCATGTGTTTTAGGAAAACACGTATGAAAGAAAAAGCATGAGAGAGAGGTAGAAAACTCTCTCCAGCCTCAGCAACATTTTCTCCACTTCCAAATGCAGCAGAAAATAGTTTTATAACTTTGATACTTACTATGCCAACATCACATTATAATTTTTAGAAGTTTTTACCTCCATATATGCCTTTTGTTTACTATTACTGACTCCATCCTTAACATCCCTCTTCTTTGTATTTAGCCCCTTTTAAAAAGGCAATTCTCTGATCATTTTGAGAACTATTTCACCCCGTGTTTCTGTTTTCTTCAGCCACACAACCTTCTCCTGACTCCTGCTATCCATTTAATCCCACGTCTGCTCTGTGTCTTGTCTCCTTCTGGATAATTTCAATTTATTTTTGGACTTCAGCTCTCTTCTCTTTTTTGTTATCACAAACTCTGTCTTCCAAGTTTCTTTGGCTCTACATGGTGATAGTTTTCAGCTTTGATTTTACCTTTTTAGCTCCTACCCACACTTCTCAAAATCCCACTCTTCGGTTTTCCAGTGCAGTCTTGTCACATGCACCTGGATAACTTCAATCTTTTCTTTTCTGGCCTTTTACCTACAGCTCTTTGATCCCTTTAATGAATAGGTGCAATGATGAATATGCAATTCTTGGTTGGGATGTTAATCTATTCACATCCTCCTCCGCCTTCCTGTCACACTTCTGACTCATCTCGTCTCATTGACTGTCTCTGTCCCAGCACCACGAAGGTGCTCAGTGACTCTGCACCACCGATTCACAGGTTTGTGACTCTATTGATCTGATGAGGTGCTCCCAACTCAACCACGACTGCCATGCTAGGCTTCCTACAATCCCACACGGCCCTTTAAACACTCCTAGAGCCCCTGAGGGGAACATTCCCTTCCTGAGCTGATATATGGCTGTATCCATTTAATTTCTTCTCTTAAATCTGCTTCTGTCTTTCAACGGAAATCAACCCCAAATTAGGCAAGCTAGCTAGAGAAATTCAAGCCTAGTTCCATGAGTGCCCTCACTAAATTAACTGCCCCATTAAAATGCTACCTTGTCACTGCTTTCATGGTACTGACTATCCTACAAACGCTTGCAAGCTGGTTATTGCTATTTGGACTTGCCTAGAATGGATTTTAGTGCTGATAAAAATAGAAAAAAGAAAAAAACTAGAACAAAACAGAATGAGTAAAATTCAAAGCTGAAGCAAAGGAAAACTATATCCAACCAGCCATAATGTTTGAAGAAATACCAGTTTTCAATCCACACCTGGACTTCATCTCCATAAAATAATGAGTAAAATCTTAATCTTTGGATGACCTTGACTGTTGGAGAAGTTGTTAGCAGGCTGGCAAGTTTCAGGTTAGGATTTCTCTAGAGCAAATCACAAATTACAAAAGTAAACCAGAGTTTTATACCTTGAATGTTCTTCTAGTTTTTTGGAAATGGAAGCTGTTGGAGTTAGAAATTTAAGAGTCTATTGTAAGAAAGTTCAGTGTGATGATGTCCCTTAAGCAGGGGTAAATTGAAAACATCTGCAACTCTTGTAACTGACATTTGTATAAAGTGTCTACTGCTGTTCTTCCTCACCTGCCTTCTTTCTGAAGAACAGTGTACAACAGAAAAATCTCTCCTGGTCTGCTGACCAGCTTCCCTCTTACATAGATAGCACAGGTGGGCTGATGCAGCTCTGAGCAGCTGCACCAACTCCTTTGATGTGTAACAAACCCAGAGAAGAGCATTTGTGTCACCACTATCGACTTCTGCTGCTGGATGGGTCCCTAGAGCTGGATGCAACAAAGATCATGATCATGCCTGTGAAGCTGCTGCATTACATAAAGGTAGTTAAGGACTAAGATGTTTCTGTCTATTAAATATTAAAGCCACAGTTAACTTAATTAGAAAAAAACCCTCAATTTTGATCAGGCAGTTGTGAGATACTGAGGATGTACTGTAGTTAAAAGTAGCAGGAGGCAGCATTCCTAACATTACTTTGTGGACACATTGGAACAAAGCCTTTTCCATTGGGCTTTTCAAAGCAAGCTATTCTATTAGATGTGATCCATGTTCTTGATTGTGAGCAAAAATATAACATTGTGCAGAAAGAGAATACTTGAATACAAAAGGCAAGTAGGATCCACCTCCTCTCCTGAGCAAGCCCAGACAAAGGAAGCTGAAGGCAGTTTGCATATGAGCTTTTCAGGGACATGAGTGACAGCTTGGATGGGTGAGCACAGTGCCTGTGTCCCACTCATACCTAAAAAAGGACATTTGTTAATTAAATAACCCCCCATTGCACACAGCTCTGTTTGATTATTATCAATGTGCTAATTTTGTCATTAGGAAAAATAAACAGCAGATCTCTGCCACCTGCCAGATTGTGCACATTCAGACTGGTCCTTTCTAGCTACACTGGCTGCCTGGCAGGTGGGCTCCCACTTGGCACTTCTCCCTCCAGCTTGCTCTGCTCCAAAACAGGAGCCAGGGTCATGCAGCTGCAGCAAATTGGGTTACAGTTATCCAATAAAGCCCTAGTTAAAGGGTAACCATCTAGAAAGATGCTGGCAAGGTTGATGAGTTTGGATGAACTTGCATGTGTGGGGAAGAGCATGGAACATGTCCAGGTTTTGCAGTTTATTTACAATGCAAGTGTGTGGACCAGATTCCTGAACTGGAATAAATGTGTTCTGCTTTGTTATTTCAGTGGTGCTCTGTAAGAAACATCCCTTGGGGACTTCAGCCCTGCCACAAAATGAAGTGTAGCTGAGTAGATAAAGCTTGAGCTTAGATCTCCAGAGATCTGGGCTTTGCTTCTGACCTCTTGTGTGGTCCCTGCCTGAGCAGGGCTGGTTTACTGGTTGTGCTGAGGCAGTGTGGCATCGAGGCTCATGGCCCTTTGGCTGGGCACCATGTAAGCATCTCATGAAAAAGGGTCCCCTGCCCAAATGTGCAGAGGGAAAATGAACTTACAGTGATCTCTGTGCTGTTGTGTGTGCAAGCTCTGTGAGTCAGACTGTGTGGTGCAGGAAGCCTGGCTGTGCTATTTGTGGTGTAGCACATCCTGTCCTACACTCAGTCTGGATTGTCCTCAGGCACTAGACACTTGGTTCTCAAGGCAGCTGCATCTTTCCATTTGAGTACATCACTCAGAGTCACGTGAAGGGCTAAAGTAACCAATTCCAAGAAGGCACCTGAAGTAATATGCTTGTCCCCTTGGTGAATGCAAATAATTAACATTAATTAGAGCTGTGCACATGCATTAAGAGCAGACTTCAGCACTCTGGGGAAATTTTATTTTCAATTAAGTGAAAAAAATACTTTAAAGTCTGATAGCTCTGAAAACAAAGGGAGCTTCTGTGCCAAGATACCTGACTTTCTTTTAACCAAGTCTGCTCAGAAATTAAAGACAAGGGCATCACATCTAGACGGTGTTTCCCACTGAGGCAGATCTTTCAGAAGTATTAATTAGTCTTGGTAGAACTTATGGATAAATGGCCAAGGACACGAATAGTTTCAGTGGCTGACAAAATGCTGGGAGATCAACTCTTCCAGGTATGGAAACTAAATTTTGTTACACTTGTGTTCCTAGATGGTCTCCCTAGTGGGGCAGTATTAATTTCATATATTATCTGCCACACCTCAAACTCACATAAATATTTTTTCACAAGCAAGTCCTGCATCTGCAGACTAGAAAATACCTACAAATAAGGGCAGATTGGTAGCCTGAACTCAGCTCCTAGAGCTTTTGCAATTTGATAGGCTCTTCTTGTCCATGATCACATACTTTCATTTCTCTGAGCACCTGCCTGTTTGGCAAGCAGGATGGATGAGCCTCAGAGGACATTCAGATGTTTGATGTTTCTTCTTAGCTTTGTCATTCAGCATGTGCCCCTATGCATTATTTACTATGGCTTCACTGCAGCTCTTGAGGTAGAATCTCTCTTCCTTAGGGGCTCCCTCATAATGTTCATGCTGTACAAGCTTCTTCCAGAGAGTCTGGTGTTCCCAAGGCTGCGGGGAGGGACTTGGATTTCTTGTTTACATTGCATCCTGAGCATCATTTATCTTCCTCATAAAGAGCTGGGTGGTGTGATTTGGCTGTAGCCCATTCCAGCAAAGCCTGGGCCATCCCACATCCCACGCCCGGCACTAGTTAACCAGGTTATATTGCTTGGAAGAGGGACAGAAGTAGTGGCCAGGCAAACTATCAAAACTCCGTTGGTCAGAAGTAAAACAAACCCTTTCCCAATAGACACAGGCTTCATTTTGGGAAAACAAATTAAACAGAGATTGTAATCTGTCAACAGCATTGTTTTACATTAAGAGAATGTTGGGAGAGAGGATTTTCAGATGCCTGGGTTGGTCTCTGCTTAAGATGGTGCCCTTATTTCATCTGTCTTTGTCTCACAGCAATTCATCTGCAGCACTCAAGTCAAGGAGAGACCTCACAGAAAAAAGCACTTGTTAGAGCCAGGATGTGCTGTGAGCAAGGCTGGCCAACTCAGGAGGGCAGCACCTCACAGGGAACATCTTTGCACCAATGGAGGGAAGAATTGGGTATTTTCTGCTTTAATTTACTCCAAATGGGAAGGAGTGTGTGATGCCTGAGTGTGGCTGGGTGGTGGTGCCAGGGTGGTGGTGCCAGGGTAGTGGTGCCAGGGGGTGGCTGTCCTGCCCCCCTGGCTGGCAGGGGTTCTGCAGCACCAGCACTCCCAGAGCTGTTCCACCTGGGCACACCACATCCTGCCGGAGCTGGCCACCCGCCTGGGCAGCGGGCAGCCGGCCACCAGCACAGATGGGCAGGAGTGGTGGTGGCCAGGGCACGTCACATCACCCTCCCTCCAGCCGTGCTGCAAAACCTCACAAACAGCCTTGGCAGTAATGAGAGCTGTTGCTGCTGAAGATTTTTCTCTCATTATTTGTGGTTCGTAGTGTTGGTAAGGTTATTTTCGAGCCAGGCGGGTTTTCAACAATGTATGTTTATGTAGATCTCATTTAAAACAGTAGCTTGTCACATGCTTTATATTCATGGAAACTTCAGAGAACAGTTTTTAAAGCCCATGCAATCTGGATTTAATTTGCATTTTAATTAATATTTCAAAATAATTCCTTGGCCTTGTTTATTTATTTATTTATTTATTTGAGCCTTCAAGAGCAAAGGCTCTATCAAAGTCTTGAAATTAGAAGGACTGGGATTTCTTTGAGTGCAGCTTTTATTTGGTCATATGGTCCAAGACACCTCTGACTAATTATTAATATTAAATAGAACTAGCTACTCTGTAGCTTACACTCAAGCTTGTCATTTGCTTTATGGCAGATGCTGCAGCAAACTCACTTTGCAAGAAAGAGGAAAAAGTATTCATATTATCTGTGAAGAGGGGGACAGTTTAAAATGAAGTTTTAGATACATGAAATTGAAAAAAAAGTCAGTCTTGTAGAAAGAATAAGTTTACACGTAGATCTAGAGAGAAAAATAGAGGCTGCATTTCAGGAAAACATTTAAAAACATGCTTAGCTTTTTGTTGCACAAAGTGCTTAAACACATAATTCAGGTTAGACATGGCTTATCTTTCAGAAGTGAAACAAAAGAAACTAAAAATGAAGTTAAATTCTACTCAAGCAATGAATGTTTCAAATATGATTGAAATTAATTGCAAGAAAGTGTAATTTTTCACCTAACCCAAATTTATTTGTTTGATGTTAACAGCATCTAATAATACTCTGGGTCAATTCTGGGTTCTTTATAAAGGAAACATAAAAGTTATGTTGGTTGGCTCTATACCTGCTATAGATGGTGAAACAGTGGATCAGATGATGCATAGCATAGCTGCCTTCATGAATTCAGTGGAGTAATAGTGCTGATCTTCAACAGTGCTTATTGCCTGAAAATTTCAAGGCAAATAAGCATGAAATTAGCAATTAAGGAAATTAACCGTACTACCTTCTTATCAGAGTTAAAGAAACTGAGGCAGGAGACAAAACATCAACAGTTGTAAGATCAGCAGCCATCTAGCAGTAAAGCTGGAAGGAAGACATCCCTCAGTTCAGCACCAGTGAGCACATCCCTGGCAGAAAGTCAGTCCCCCTTCTTTGTCAGGAGAGCTGCAGGGCGATGAAGAAACAGCTGAGTCCTCGCTGGTGTCAGGGTAGGAAGCTCTGGGATGACAAAAAAGTGTCTTCTTCTCATATAGATGGAGATTTCCAGCACTTATGACTACCAAATACACCAGATGCCATGAAACATTTTTCTTGTGGTATTTGGGATTAGGATTTTAGTGAAGTCATTTTGCATTGTTTGGTTTTTTGACACCTTTGGCTTTCCACGCTTAAATCTATTTATGAAGAACACCAAACTTTCATCCGTTTTCCAATTTTTAAAATGAGTTTATTACCCTCTGAGAACGCCACAATGCAGATGTGTAACTCTTAGAATAATCCACCATAAATTAGATGGTAGGAAATCCATTCAAATACCATACACTTTATTTTTGCAAAGCTGATAAAACTCAACTCGGCTTTAAATTCTTTTCCTGACCAAAACAAACCAAAATTATTCTCTAGAAGATTAATTTGTTCATATCTTTTTCATAGTCAAAGGATCAAGCTTGCTGTTTTTTGTTCAGTATTCTCTGTTAAAATCTGCTGAGAACAGTGGCAGGTAGCTGACTCTGCCAAGTACATCCCAACACCCTCAAAGTGTGAATACTTTCAAGGATGGCGACGAAGAACAGGACTCCATCTTATTTTTTAGAATCAATTTTACCAACAAAGCACAAAATTCAGACTTCTGTAATTGGAAGAGATTCTGTATTACAAAGTGATTTAGCGAAAAATTATGGCAACAGGAGATTTTACCCTGAAATCAATTCAATTGTGCTGTGTTCATGCAAGGTTTCTCGCTTGCTTGCTTGCTTGCTTTTTCTTTCCCCCACCCCCCCTAGTCATCACTATTACTAATTCCAGCTAATATCCACCAGAATCTTATAGAAATCTACCTCGAGGAAAAGCAGAATTAGTCAAAATGAGGAAACATGAACTGCTGCCTTGGAACATTGGGCAAAATGTTTCCAGTGTTTACCAGCAGCAAAACACTGGGCAGGGCAGAGTGAGGGTGGGAACTGCTTCAGTTTGTGGTGGTGCCTGGAGGCATTTCCAGCATGAAAAGGCTTCTTTTCAACCTTGTACTAAATAACAAGGATTAGCAGGCAATGGATTGGGATTTAGAGAGTCTAGACAGAGCAGAATTACCTTTTCCACTGACTTCTCCTCTGATTTTGAAGCTTTCAGCCTCTTACCACTTTATAATGAGTTCTTTGGCATATTCCATGAAGTTAAATACTCCCGACATCTTCAGCCCTTGGGGGTGGTGAAATTGAATCCAACCACAGTCATCGGAAAACACTTCCCAATTAGGACACTTTTAAACTTTTTGAAAATCACAAAGATGTTAAAGAACACATTCACATGCACAAAAAAATTTATGACTTCGTTAACAACATAGGATGAAATGTGTTCAGAGCTCTTCTTGTGTTCTGAAAATAATCAGATTATTATCTGATCCTGAAATTGCAGAAATAGATTCTTGGCAGGCAACTCTATTTTCCTGTACAGGTTTTTTAATCTTCATGTTTCTCCAACATGTCACTCATTTCTCATATTCATTTATAGTTAAGTGTAAACAAAGTGCCATAAATTAATTCCATGTGTAGTTAATTTTTCTGATAAACTATGGATGAATGAACATGTTGTCTTCATTCATTTCAATTAAGAGGCTTCGATTAGTTTTAAAATCCCAGTGAAAAAAGTATCCATGAGACCTGCTTTCATTCAGGTCACATGTAGATGGAGGCATTGGATAAAGACTTACAACAAACACTGTCTGAATGACATCTAGGTTGTTCTAATCTGTTTGATAAATGTGACACAGGATGGTAGTTTAGTTTGTTTTAGAAGATATGATCATGCCAAAATATGGTGCAGGGCAAGAAGACAGTGAAACATGGTATTTACAGAAAGGTGGTGAGGAGGTCACCTCCTAAGGAAGGAAGAACCAGAAGACAGAGAACTTTTAAAGCTGGACTTAGGCAAGCAAGAGAAGGACTGGAATATGGTTGATTAAGTTGTGTGCATGACCGTGAGTTTCAAAGTGACTCAGTGTCAAAGATGAGTTTTAAATAAAGAATAATGATGATAAAAAATAATTAATTTTAGGGAGCTTGCACTGACCTTAATATGGCAGCAATATAGCTTGAGAGTTATTCTTTGCCTCTAGTTTCTGGATACATTTAAATATTTGCTATTGTAGTGCTAGAAAAATCTCACTGACTTTCGTGTTTGGAAATCTATTGTTACTGGAGCACAGTAGCCTCTAGACACACTTAGTGAATCCAGCCTCACTGTGATAGGCATGGTATAATTATTAAGCCTTGGCATTTCAGAGACCTGGCATTATTTTTTTGGTGAGTGTTGCATGAAATTACTGGGTGGCGTTGTCTTTTACTTTTTCCCCTCTAAACTGGAGAAGAGTGTTCATTCTATCTCTCCCTTTTCCCAGTTTTACTGACATGTTCTGTAGTGCCTTGGTATTTGTGGGTGCAGTGTAACACAACTGAAATCTGACAACTGCAGAGAGATCTGTAAAACAGTAAAACTGTGAAATTTAGGGGGTGTATTTATAGACGTCAGAAAGATCACTGAGGCTGGAGCAATTTCTATCTCATAAAGAGTAATAATCATAATCAACCTGGTAATGCTGAGACAAGTAACATTTGGAGTTCTGAAAGAAAATGAGGAAAAGGGGTTCTTAAGCTATTAGGCTAGAAAAGACAAGATGAAAGTGGAAGAGAAATGTCCTGCTTGTCTTTCTTTATCTTTGTGCCTATTCAACTGATGGATGTTTTCTGGTGCAAACAAATAGGATGATGCACCCTGTGCAAAATTGTCAAATGCAAGAATAATTAAAGGTAATTTAAATAGTAAAATAACTAATTAATGTCGTTTACGAAGTGCTTAATCAATGTGCCTATGCAAATCAGCCATCTTCTCAGCAAACAGTTCCTGCAATTGCAAATGTTTCTCCCAGACTTTCACCAATTAATGCTTAGCTGAAATAGGTCCCCTTGGGTACGTAGCTTCCTAGCACAGTGGGATAAAATGTTCTTCTTTTTGTGCTGCACCGGTTCTGAAGGATTACCATTGTGAGCTTTTTTCCTTTTAAATGCTCGAATTCCCTCCAGAAGATGACTCTGCAAATAATATAAATATGTTACTCATGTTAGTCTATATTTTTTGTGTGAGCAAGTTCATTTCCATTTTAGCAAGTTCCTTATCTTGTATAAATAAAACTAAACAAATTTTCTAGCAGGTGCCACTAATATTGCTGACCTTGTGCTGAGAAATGTTTGTCATAGTGGCATCTGAAATACATATTTGGGGGATTTTCTTAAAAAAAAAAAAAAATTAAAGCGTGTCCAAGGGACTTTCTCATCAAGGCTAAACGCTAACTGTCCTGAGGTCAGGGAGGGAGTGAAGAAGGAGTATTGAACTAAGAGTAGGCACAACTCAGCATTGTTCCTGCCTTCTGTCCGTGTTGTGGACCAGGGAAACCCACCTAGTCCACTGTTACAATGGTGGTTTTATGTCATTGATTCTATCTATATACATAATTGCTTTTTTTCTATGACTATATTGTTATTATTAAGTTGTTATTGTTAATTGTCGTTATTAATTTAAGACCTGGCTACTGTGAAAACAGGAGCTGTGCAAAAGAGGAGCTATTCCAAGTTTGTCTTCCATGAGATGGAAGCACAGCAGCATTCCCTTGTACAGCAGGTTGGCCAAAGCTTTGCTCCTTTAATTTCACTGATTTTGCCTCTGAAGTGCAGGCTTCTCATTATTATCCTTAAAGGGAGTGCTGCCAGGAAGGATTCACTTTGGAGATGTCTTGCTTTATTGGCAAGGCAACTAAACCTGACAGTGAAGGCTGCCAAGAGGAGAGTGGTGTGATTTTACTGAGTAGGAAGGGATGACAGGAGGAGTCCACTGTGCATAATGTTGCCTGGGAAAGGCCATGAGAGAGTGATGCTCACATAAAGGAGAGGATTTGTGGTGGAAAGTGAGAGAAAATCAACAAGGAGGTGAAGGGCATCGAATGGGGGTGAGGGTGGGGATGACAGCACAGCAAGAGCAGTTATGAAAGAAAGGAGGCTGATCTGATTATGTAAAAGAGACTGCTCCAGTGCTTTTTAATTCTATTCTGTGTTAAAAATTACTGAAAATTCCATATGTGGGATTTTCTTCAGGCTACCAGCAAAAGCCTTAGCCAGCTTCATTTGTTTGCAGCAGTTGTACCATCTATTCTAGTCCAAATTCTGTGTTACCATATCTAACATCCAAAGAGAGTTGGGTGGTGGGAGAAGGGGAGGCAGAGATGTAAAAAAAGACACAATGCTATGGATATAAAAAGTATAAGAGATAAAAGGGTGGTGAATGAAGAGAGAAGGATTTTGGAAAAAGAGTACTTAAAGCCATGAAGAAGAGTGACCATTACTACCCTAAAATTTCAGGAAATTTTTCCAGGTTAAGGGCTACAAGTAATAAATAGTCCACCATTTTAGTCTTCACAGCAGAAGAGAGAAATTGATCTATTTGGTCAAAAAGTGAGGTATTTTTCTATTCTTGTTAATGCTTCATTTAAAAAAAATAGTATTTCAGAAATTATCAAAGTCCTAAGAAGCTTTGCCAAGTATTAAATGCTTCATGCTTATATGCACTTCAGGAAAATGACAGCAGAATTTAAATGCAACGTGTATCACCTTTCATGACTGTAATACCTGAGCAGATAAAGCTCTTACCCTTGCAACTCTTCTATTTCACAGCAGGGCAACTGAGGCATGGAAAGAAAATGTCCTAGGTCTTTCAGATCTTAACTTCCCCTGAAAACAGCAGGAGTTAAATTCTGCAACACCTCAAAGAGACTGGTATTAAATGATTCATTGAAGATCACACAGCAGAAACCCAGGAGGAAATAAAGACTTTGGGCTGGAAACCTCAAGTCCTAGGTTACTACCTTAAACACTAGAGCATTCAAGTCTCCTACTGAAGCTGAACTAAAGTTTCAGGTGTTGTGCCTGCTCTCAATTTACATTTTTCAACAAACATAATTTCTAAAGTGTAATTACAGGGGAAGAACCTTTGCTCTGTAACATCAGTGGAATTCAATATCCTTTGATAGGATTGCTCATCTGTAACTGATGTCAAAATATGGGTCTCTCTCAGATATATTTTACTTTGGCTTAATTAAAATGTTCCTCCAGTATCGGCATGGAAGTAATTTTATACAGAACCATAAATGTGTGTATTTACTCATCTTGCAAAAAAATTGGATCAAACAGTCAGTAATGGTGATATAAATATGTAGGGTTTTTTTTTTTCTTATAATAGAAAATATGCATAAAAATTACTCACATTTTCTGTAAAATAGGACAGTGAAGGGACTGAGAAACAGCTTGATAGAAAAGCAAATGTTCAGCAGGCAGTTTAAGAATGTAGGTATTTGCTCATTTTCATGTACATTATAAAATATTCAGGCTGAAGAAACACATGTGAAATTTGGAAACTAGAGGACTGTCAGACAAGGTCCAGTAGTTTCGGCAAGAAGAAAATTGAAAAATTTTATAGAAAGAACCCCATTATAATTAACTATTCAGAAGCTGTGAGAAGGGACAATATTAGCCAAGTAACATATTGCAAAGGAGTTAAAAGGAGAACTGATAATTCTGATGATGTGTTGACACTCAGTGCTTTGATTTGTTGGAACTGCTTTAGCAGTTTTAATCATATTTCCAGAACTGACCCATTCATTTTATAAAAACAACACTATTACAGCTAGAAAAGCTTTCCCTTCCCCTCCCCCTGCCCCAATTTCATTAAAGTATGAAAGGAAGTGGTTTTTTTTGAGCTTTGCACTGGAAGCAGGATGAAAAGAGGCAACACCCATGAGCTAGGCCCTGGAACAGTTTCTCAGTTTACATTCCCATGAGCTCAGAGGGGCTGGCAAAGAGCTCCTGAAGGACAAGCTTTGTGCCAGTGGGCTTAAATGGTACAATATATTTCCACTGGAGAAACAGCAAGCAATGATAAATATACCAGAGGGCAGGGGGCTCTTTCATATATTCTAGCTGGATTAGAAACCTTCTGAATTTTCATCAGGCTTGAAGTTATTTTGCTCATTACATACTTTAGAAGAGTTTCCCCAATACCCTTCAGAGATGCTATTTCTCCTCTCCGGATGTTATCTTGAAATTATGACTAAGCAAGAAAACTGCACAGGGAAAACCCACTTCTTCCTCTCAAGTTTTTTTTTTTTTGTACAGTCAAATTCCCACTTAGGGTTTTTGGAGCACTTTCAGACAGCTTGTTAGTTCTCACCACTGAAGTCTTTTGGAGCACTGAAGGTATCTTTCACTCTGTAGGATGGAGCAGAATGATGACAACACCTCTGCCAGCCTGGTCTGTAGTCTCATGGGAGCAGGGGTGGGTGGGCTGACAACACTGCTTTGGGCAAGGGGAATGAGCCTCAGCTGCTGGATAGTAAACTGCAACTGAGAGGAGGGCAAAGTACACTTCCCTAACCAACAGCAGGATCTCAGGTGTGGAAGAGGGGCAAACTGTGTTTTCCCACCTGCTCTTCTGGTCCAACATTCACTGAGTTTTATGGAGTAATGTTCTGAAGTCAACAGGGTCATTACCATTATTGTTTTGAGTCTCCTGGTTCAGTGGCTTGTGTTGGCAAGGAGGGCAGCACCAGCATGAGGTTCCTCAGCTTTTGGAGAAAAAGGATGAGGATGTTTCAATCAAGGAGCCTAAGCAAAGCTTCTCTCCACCAGCATGGCTGAAGGACTTGCTCCCTCCACATGGACCCTCTGAACTGGAATAAGCTCCCCACAAACTCATGGCAGATGCACCTTTCTGTGGGACAGGGGGAAATAAGAATGTGGTGGTGGGAGATTTCTGCAGGGACAAGACATCCTCCTTGGTGGTTGCTCACTCTTTGGTTTTTTTCTGCTCCCTTAGCCTTGTGTATGCAGTTTTGGAGCTGAAGAAATATGTGAGGTTCCAGCACCAGAAAAAGAAAGTCAGAGGGAGCTGGGCCACCAGGGAGCTTAAACTAACCACTTAAGGAAAGGAGATGTTAAGCCCTTCAGCCTTCTCCAGCTTTCTATGTGAAGCTGAGCAAAATAAATACTGATAATAACAACAGTAAACTCTCAATACTGAGAATATTTCCTGATTTACAGTTTTCACAAGCAGAAATGCCCTTAAAGCCTCTTGGCTGAGATTTATTTAATCTCAGATTCTGATGTAAATTTGCACTTAGTGACCTGGCAGCAGTCAAGGAAAAGAGGCGCTAACTGGGAAAAGATCCTGCTTCTCTTTGTTTAAACGTTCAGTTTGGGCTGTGAAATTGCATTTGTAAGGGAGGAATATACTCTGAAGCCCTTCAGCAGAAATGGATTTCACCTATTTAGTGGATGCCTCAAGGCAATTTCTTTTCTTAATGGGATCAGAGCACAGCTTTAATTTTTCACATTTTATAAGGCTTTTCCTTGGAATTACTTTTTATGTGGTTCCTCTGTTAATGGATCCTTCGCACTGAGGCATGAGTAGGAGAAAAAAATCTTTAGAGAAGAAAAAAGTAGAATCATACTGGGAAAAAAATCAGACAATAAATTGGAGATCAGAGGCAATAAAACTATCTGCCATATTTTTAGTTGATAAATGCTGGTCTCATCTCCTTTAGATTTTGAAGATATTAAAATATTAAGCCAAATCTTTGTTTTTTAAAGGAATGTTTTACTAGCTTGATAGAGAGTCATGGAAATTATTTGGGCACAATATTAAATTGTCCCTGGGAACTCTGACAGTTCTGATATGTTAAAATGTCATGTTCTTAGGCAGGAATAGTGACCCCACCTGGACAAAAAAGCAGTGTCTGCAGACCCTTTGCTTAAAATAAGACAGGAACAGATGAAACAGTCTTTAGAGAGTTTTAAGGTGTCAGCTTTCTAACATCAGAGCACTTAGGCTGGATACCAAAGGCAGAGAAGGATTTTTGTTTTCTAAGAGGTTATGCACAGCGCTTGAATTTAATATAACCAGTGGATAAAGTCCCTACTTTTTACTGAAGTCATTAGTCTTTCCTGGTTTTGCCACTGGCATTTTACAATACTGGTGCCATTTGATCTCAGAAGGTTTATTTCTTTTAATGCAGCTGAGGGGTGATATTACAAATAACAAGAATATAGACAGCTCTGTTATAATACTGAGGGACATTTCTGAGATGCTTAATATGACAAACATACCTTTTGTTTTCCTGAGATCCTAATTTTCCTTTAAAAAATAAAAATGTGCAGAAGTAGTCCCATTATTGATCTGGAATCCAAAAGAGTTAGTTTTGAGTCACTATAATTGGCAAAGGCTTTTACAGCTCATTAACTGCAAGATTGTGTGGCACAATTCATTAAAATTCTGTTTCACTGAATGCATTTGTAAACACCTTCTGAGAAGTTTATCACTCTTTGCATAATGCTGAGCATTCTTTCAGCAGATACAATTCTCTGCTGCTGTTTACTGATATAGGAGTCTGGAGTAAGTTATGATAAAAAAGTCCTATCTTCTCACAGAAAGGCAAAGAAAAGGAATTGTGTTGACTCTGAAGCGTTACAGATATTAATTAATCATTGTTATACTATTTCCATTAGACCACTGCATTTATTAAACCTCTCATTCCATTACTTCAGTGCACATTTTTTGCAAGAAGAGTTTGAATTTAGTACAAGTATGAAACAAAATTTACAGGACAAGCCATCTTTATTTTTTCTTTCTCTGCCCCAGCAGAAGAGATTGTTGCATCCTGGCCAGCAAAATCACAAATAATCTTTCTTCCCTTCTTGTCAGATAGATTTAAATTCTTTTTCATCTACAAGCATTTATCCAGGAGAATATCTAACCTATTCCTTGCATCTCTATGAGTAAATAAGTATTGTACTCACAATACAAGCTGGGCAAGTGCTTGTGAAAATAATGAGAGATATAATACAGTTTAAAGCAGAGAAGATTGAAGAGTTGAGAGGTCTCCCACTCCCATTCTCATTTTAGCATCAGGGGGTTCAAGTCATCACTGCTGAAAGGGTAAAGCATTTAACCTTCATTACAGTTTAAATCTTTCAGGTTGGTGCAAAGCAGATGCTTGTGAATTGTGAATCCAAATGGGTACAGCCTGCCAAAGCACGGAGTAGGTGGTTTATCTATGGACAAATTAACCCTAAATTCCATTAATTATGTTGACTAAATTTTCCTTGACTACACAGTTAATCCAGCATGCTTGTTTCAGAAACTGTCATCTACTTTGTGGACAGAAAAAGCTGTCAGACAGCCCTCTGAGTTTGGATCATGTTGTAGGTCTCCAGTCCTTCCACTTTGTACCTACCTGGATGCTTTTGCCATCACTGTCATCCTTTCTCACTCTTGACTTTAATATATGTGTGATGGCAAAAGGTGGGATTTGTTCCCATATGAGACATGATTCACTATAGTGTTACTCTGGTTTTATGGAGGCAGAATAACATATAATTTAGGGACTTAAAATGTACTCAGCAGTAAGGAAACAGGTGTAATGTATAGAATCTAAGACAACAGCCCTGAGCCATTGCACCAGAATTTTTTATGCAACTATGATCACACACCAGAAGAAAAGGCAGTACCTGGTTCCTGTGCTTACTTTCACAAACTGTGTCTGAGGCTTGGTGCTTTTCTGTTGACAGTTTCACTGTTGAAAACTGTATTGCTGAGAAAATTAGTTCAGCTAATTGATATAAAAGTTATTCTTTTTTTACATACCTGTAGGATTTCTTTGATTCAGTACATGAGAACATACCAGTTGGGCTGTTGTCAGCTGTGGCACCAAGGCAGCTACTGCGATACAAATGTCTATTTTGTGTAGCTGGCACTACTGTCACACACGTAACAAGACTTGGGTTTGTTCTGGTACATTTTGTGTTTGTGAAAATAGCAGATGGTATGAACTCTTGAAAACAAATGACTGGATTTTCTATTTAATGTCATGGGAATACTTTTTTCCTCCCCACAATAAATTGTATCTTTTCCTTTGTACTCTGGGAAAAGACCACCCTTGCATTTATAGAATAATTTTCTTTGAAGAAATTAAATATACATATTTGTGTGAACATACATGTGCATGTGTACATGTTTATGTGTATGGGCTACATTAATAAATAAACACTATTTCATGTACATATCTATTACACAGTTAAGTTAAAAACTTGGGATATTTTTTTAAAGAAAATGTAGGTGCCCAGGTCTGCTTACCTTAGTGTCCAAAGTTTCAAACAGACATCACTGAGTTGGTAGAATTAACAGGGCTGTCAGAATATGTGAGCACAACCTGCTTGAAACCTTAAAATGTCTGAGAAGAATGGCAAATCAAAGCACATGAGTGGCAAACTGAAGATGAGTGCATCTTCTGGTTACTTTTTAATCTTGGCTGCATGTTCCTCTCTTTCATGTTTGTTTGACTTGCTCCACAGGTTGGTACAACTGTTATAATGAACTTGACTGAAGGGGTTTACTGCCAGCAGATTAAAATAATCTTTCCTCCTTTAAACTCCTCTCTTCTACTCTAAGGAAAGGGTGAATGATTCATGAAAACAAGAATCACCCGAGGAATGCAAAAGCAGCTAAACTGTAGCAATGAGGTGCACTCTGCCCTTGGGCTTTCTGCTCTCACACGGTTTATGCAGAGAGCCTGACTTTAGAAAATAGCACACCTGTGATTTTTTTTCCTTCCCACTTACAGAAAGCAAGTGATTAGGCAGAAGGAAGAAGGGGAAAACTCTTTGCTCTGTGTTCTCTGCTACCAGCTGAAATCACAGCACAATAAGGGGAGCAAGCACATGCCACATATTGAAGGTCATGCAGGCTGATGCTGAAAAGCAGACAGAGAAAATTATTTAGTTTCCTAGTCCCTTTGACATCACTTTTCAAGCTCTAGATTGTAAATTACTCTGTGCTTCCGTAAAGGGAAAGCTGAAGGAAAACAGGCAACAAAGTTTTTACACTGATCTTGTCTGATAACTATGTGAAGACAGGATGCAGCCTGGGCTGGGTAACGCTATTTTTCTGTCATTCAGTGCACTTACAAACTTGCAATGTCGAACTGCAAGAAACCATAATCATGTAGGTACAGTCATCTGAGACTTTTCCTGGATAAATGCTACTTTTGTTCCACATGGAAAAAATATTGCAAAGTTTTTATTAGGTGCTGAGGCAGAAGGAATACTGTAAAAAGGAATTTTTTTCCCAACATAAATAGAAAGGCTTTCCTTTCAAATTCTTGGAAGAAGATGGAGAATCTTGCTGATAAAGTTAACAAGAGTATGAACTCTGAATTTTCTCTTCTAGGATCATGGAGACAGAGATCTAGAATTTCCCGTAGAAAATATTTTGTGATTTGATTCTTTTTGCTAATGTTTTAAGGTACAGCATCTGAGGAAGATTATTATGTTGAAACATCTCCTTTCCATTGGTATTTATTTTCCTCAAAATTGATGCAGCTCTTGAAACAGCTCAGGTGTCATGCAGTATGGAAAGGGACTTTAGAGACAACAAAAAGCTTCACACTACAACACATCAACATGACATTTCTAAGTGAAATTCTTTTATTTTAAGTGTATATATTTCAAGCTCCAAATGATGACTTGTTTTCATTTTGATGAAAGTGAAAATGACAGGAAAAAAACAATTTGTGAACAGCCTTACATTCCTAGGATTTTCTTACCACTGATGAGACTGAGGAAGCTGAGAGTTATCATGATGAAAATAAAAATATTGCTAGTGTAATGCTTATTTTCTCAGACTCCTTGTTTGCCAGGAACTGAAGAGATGGTTGATAGAGCAGATTGAAACACAGCTCATTTTCCATTCACATTCACCTGAGATTTCATGGCTTCCACTCTAGTTCTCCATCAATGCTTGCTTGAAAGTTAAAAAATATCAGGTTTTGCAAAAACACAGCTCAGAGGCAGGACCCTTGATGCTTGTAATTTTGAACTTGTCAAAGTAAATGTGGTTTGTATTGTATTTATTTCCTGAAATCTGAGCAGACAAAATTCATTCCTTCTCAAGGGGACTTAAAACAATTGGCCAATTGTTTTAGAAATGTGTCTTTTGAGGGTAGATGACTTTTATTTGTAGGGTTCTTCTCCTCATACTTTTTTATATGCACCTCCTATGCATAATTTTAGGGACTGATTCTCCTCTCCAACAGCATTTTACACCCATATGTCTCCATTGCTGTAGAGGAGATGCTGCTATCAGCATCATCATGAGCTAGAAGAGTCCAGAGGATTTTGCCACATCATTGGCAAAAGCAGCTTTAAACTACATTGAATTTCAGTGGTTGTATTTTCCTGCTTTAAACAGCTTTTGTAACTTGTCCTTATTTAATATCAAACAAGGCTGGGAATACATTTAGTTTGATTATAGAACATAGGAAACCTTCAAGAAGATCACTGGCCTGCTGAAGGGGAGGGGTGCATTCTGGACATTTCTGCCACTGCCTTAAATTTTCTGAAGTCAACTTTCCACACAGCAAGATCAGAGGCTGTGGTGCCATATCCCAACTCCCTTCTTTATCTCCATAGATCCATTTACAGTGTTTAGATATAAGGATTTGCAAAATAGATAAGAACGAGGCTTTGGATCCAGTCATAACAACACTTCTGCCATTCTTGACTGAACAATTTTCTTCAGGGAAAATACTGCATTTATGAGCTGGCAACAAGTTATCTTTTCCAATTCCAGGTGCTGAGGGAGCAAGACACACACTTCCAAGCATAATACTTAGGCAAGAGAATTATCTTGGATATGCGCCTGGTCTCACCTAGTCAAAAGTTCTTCCACTTTATCTAAAATAATTAAAGGTTTACATAGTAGAGATTTTGTGCTGAAGTCTTCCATCGTCCCAGCAGAGCAAGGCAGCTATTAGACTATAGTGTCTCATTCCCTTAGTGAATATTAAATCATTAGAAATAGTTCCACTTGAAATGAAATACTTAAATAACTCTTAGCTCAAAAAAGGAGAGAAAAAGAATCAATATTCCAACGCTGAACGCTCTCCTGGGAAGCAGTGAGCTAAGTTTCAAATCTGGCTCTACTGGGAAACCTGTGGCAGAATCAGGAGCTGAACCTGGGTTTCTGAGGGCACAAACTAGTAACCTCAACAGAGTTTGGTGCACTTATCTTACAGTCAAATTGGAGACAAGCTCGTAACTGTGGGTTCCTGCCAAAAACTCAGAGTCACTGTGAAGACATTTATTCCTCTAAAAGCACTTAATGAATTTTTTCTAAATCTTCTGGAGTATCTTGTCTGGCTTGTAACTTGTTATTGGTGAGATAAGTCACAAGAGGTACCAAAAAATAAATTAGTTAAAAATATGGCATTTGGGCAGGAAAAGTGCTTTCTTATCAGAGTGATTATACTCTGCTTTATTTACAGTATAGACAGCAAGCATTGAATGTGCTATTTTTTAAATTCAGCTACACAAAAGAAATCTTTATAAATCAAGTGGTTTTATACTCAAGTTGACATTATCATGAGCAAGAATGGATTGTCTCGGTTAGTTTAAGATTCTCACTTCAAAGTCAACCATGTATTTAACACTTATCGACAAAATTAATGAGCAGATACTGGTGGCCTCTGAGGGACCAAGTGACACTGGTGGCAGTTCTTTCAGAGAAGAATCCCCATAAAATAATACCTAATGTCTTCCTAGTTGAAATAAGAGGATGATCTGAAATCTTTAAAATTAAAATAGTTTAAGGTTTAAAACCTTAAAATCCTTCATGTTTATGTCTGTGCCCATACGGACAAGACTTCCTGGGTGGAACACTCTTCTCAGAGTGAGAAATTTCGGAGCTGATCTAATCAGAACAATCCAAACTGGGCTTAGTCTGGTGCAAAACCTGCTGTGGGAATAAATCTATCTTTTCCTAAACCGATGTATTTCCTTTAAACACTTTAATCAGCTGGGAAAAAAAGATGAAGCACGAGTGTGTTCCGCAGGTATGATGTGGAGTAACTGCACTCATGTGGTTTAGCAAGCAGTGGCAAAAAGAATTTCCTGGCAGTGTACGTGTCTGCTCTGCTTTCCAGTGCCAGGAAATGCTCTTTATTTAGGTGCCCAACACAAAGCTCCAGAGAAGCACATAGGGTACACAGATAAGGTATGGTGCACTCTTGATAGAACACATGGACAAATATTGTTGGCACCACTGCATCAGTGTTTTAGTGGGAAGATGGGACCCTGTTAGTCCCAGCTATGGTAAATGGCTATCCCTAGAAAAGGGGGTAATGGCAGTGGCTGTGCGATCAGACCTCACCTCTGATTTGCCTTATAGGCAAAGTTCTGTCCTTACTGATGCGATTACCACAATAGTGCAAAGCAGTTAAGAAATAATGTTTTTTTCTTCATTTTCTCCAGGCCTGCAAACACATTCAGAAGAAAGCCTATGGACCTACTCTGCGGCTTTGTGGGTATTCTGCAAGAGGTTTAACATGAAACAAATATTCTTCAGACTCTTGGAATCAGGGTGTAAGAGTTTATTGCCCTAGCCCATGTTGGAGTTTGCTACTCTTGTGACAGATGCAGCAGAAGGGAATTTACACCTGTGCTTCAGCTGTTCAGTTTGCAGTCTACTGTCTTAACACAAACTCACACATTCATCAGCAGGTTAAACTGAGATGCCAGGATGAAAACTGGAGCAGCTGAAATGCAAACACATGCTCTCTTCCTGAAAAACCAGTTTCTTCCTGCTCTCAGCTCTGCCAAAGGATTTCATCAGTCCTTTCCAAATCCCACAATTTCCTACTGACTTCCGGATATTGGGGAAATGGAGTGGAATGCAGTGCTTGAAAACCGCACCCTGATTTTACTAAGAGACATTATTTTTCTTTGAAAGACTTAAAACAAACTCCCTTTTCTAAGAGTTAGATTCCATCTGGTCGTGGGGTTGGGATAACCTAGTAAGTGGTTAAATGAAAAAGGAAAATCTTAAGCAATAGATTTGGATTCCCTTCCCCATTGCACTGATTTTTTTAGTACCAAGAGAAACAAACCTCTTTGTGGAGCAGGAGTTGGACCTGTAACAGTCCAGTACTATGGCCAGGGGTACTTCTGGTGCCTGCAGGCAGTGCAAAACTGAAAGATAACAGCCAATTTCTAGGCTGCCTTGACCATGGTCATGTTTTCAAGGTGATCAAGACAGAAGTGCCCCAACAAGGGTTTTAACTGAATTTGTGGAACATTTTTGGCCTGGAAAGAACCCAGGTTGATCTTTTAGTGGATATTTCCAAGTCCTTACACAATGTATATCCTCTTTGGAATACTCTTGTGCAATAGTAGAGAGGAAAAGAAGAAGAGAACTACAAAGAAGGAAAGAATTGCATTATGTTTTACATTAGTTTTATCTGCTCAGGCTCCACAGCTTCTTTAAAGCTACTGTAGAGTAATTTGATGGAAGATACCAGGCTTTTCCCAACCATCCCCAGAGCATCCAAATCCCACTGTAAATTTGGTAAGTTGCAAACCTTTAGCAAACTCTCTCTGAAGTATACAATGAAACATATAATGAAAATTAAATGGACAGTAGCCAGCAAGTACAAAAGCAATCTGTCACTATAAGACAGTTCTACACAAACCTAAAATGCTGCACACAAAAGGTGTACTATCAGTCAAAGCAGAGGAGCTTGAATGTAAAGCAGCCCTAAGCTTCTTTGTACCATGGGTCTTTAATTAGACCTAACAAATGAATATGAATCTGGAGGAGGAGAATTGGCAGGAGACCACTGCTGACGACGCTCCTCACAATGAACAGCGGTGTTTTGACTCTAAAATGCAGATAAAAGCAAATGTGTGTCCTTTGTTTCTATAATAAGATGCAACATGCATTACACAGACAAGAAAAAAGAAAAAGAAGATCAATGTCTGAGACTTTCAAGGCTCAGTTTCTAGAGGGCACAAGGTACAAATGAAAAAGTTCATGGGAGACAATGATCCAACACTTAGCCCCAAGTCTGTTTTCTCTACAATTAGAAAATGCTGTTTCAAAAAACAATAAAAAAGAGCCCACACACAGAAATGAGGAGATACATGAAAACATAGGAGACTGGGAAGGATTAATATTAATTTTGTTCTAGTTATAAATTCATGCTGATATTTTTTCCTGAAGATCTCACTCCCTGAAGGAAGGCTGTCTTGAACTTTGTAGCAGACTTTTTTTACAGAAGCAAGAGGAGTAGACAGTGTTTCAAAACATATGAGATGGTCACATTACAATTATTTTCTCAAGGGACATGGAAGATGACATTTTGAGCTCTGGTTGCAACAGTCCCCAGGAAACTGAGGACACCCTTGACTAGCTGGAACTGGGATGTGACTCCAAGTAGGAAAGCAGCATTGCTCCCATTTATGGCATCTACAACACCTTGAGTTTCTGCTCTCCTAGCATGTTAGATTTCCTGCAAAACTCTGTCACGGAGGGAATGTGGGTTCTTTGGGGAAAGATCCTGGTGGATCATTTCTAGCCTCTGGGGGAGAAGAAAGCTTCTGAGCAACTGACTATAATTCAACAGCAAGAGGTAGCAACTAAAAGATGAGGCTTGATGAATTTTCTAGAAACTTGTGAGTTTCTTGAACCAGGAGTGAGACAGCAGAATAATTTGCCTTTCAAACTCTTTATTACTGTAAATTGTTAGATTAAAAAAGCTTGTGTTCTTTTTAAGAACTTCAAATATGGTTGAATTTTGTTTTAAAACATGGTACTATGTCATCCTGAATGTATAGGCTTAATATAAAATAATCATGGCATGAATTTCTCCAGCTTTTACTGTGAATTTTAATGACTGTGACAGACTTTTGGCCTTAGGAATGTGTTGGTCAAGCTATGACATCTGGTGTCTTCTATAGCTGATCTGATTTATCCCAAGTGAACAACATGTTTAAGTGGTAAGATTCTTTATTTTCAGTATTTTATTTGAAATTCAATTGAGTTCTTAATTGAGAGATCTTTGAAAGAAAATATTTTCCTAATAGTCTTGAAGATTCTGTATTTCAAAGTTGTAAGGAAAACTTTTCTTAAGAGATGAAATTCTCACTTCCCAAAAGGTAAATAAAAATTAGGTTTTAGCCTATTTTCTTTGGGGGGCAGGAGATCATGGGAACATAATTTTTCCCCTCTGACTTCAGAAATGTATTTGGACGGTGTTGTGGAAATGAATGAAAGTCATAGCTTGTTGTTATTAGGAAATACATTAATCTATTCTGAAACCAAGATCTGCTCAGTTCATCTCACTTTAACCTGGCTGACTGAAGCTACAGCTCTTACTCAGAACGATTACTTCAAGACTTTTGGATCTCAATTTAGGCACAGACCAAAAAAAGAGACCTGACTTCAATGATTCTTAGAACAAAACAGGGCCCTGGGAAGCATGAAGAGTATGTGAAGATAAAAAACCCTTCCCCTCTAAAAGTGAATATTGCTTTTGTGCATCTTCAAGGGATTCAGTTCCAGATAGAGGAAGACTTGAGAAGTTACTCCTTTCTTTTTACTTACATGAGCTCAGTACTCCTGCTGACCATCTCACAGAGTTTCATGCCTGCTGTGAGACGTTAAAAGAAAAGTGAAGGGGAGGACCAATCATTTTAAAAATACAAAAGTTATGGACTGCTCAAAGTGCAGGAGCCGTGGGTTCATTGAAAGTCAGTCGGGCTCAGGGAGGAACCAGTCAGCTCCCTGTGTAGGCCTGGGATTGACAGAGTTTCTGTTTCATGAGAGGAATGTAATGGAAAGACAAAGAACATGAGATGCAGAAATTGAGGCAGTAGCACAGATCTGGAGAGCCTTCAAGTATGGCCAATTGCCTCCTGGGTTATTTGACTTGAGATAGGAACATCAACATTAAAAAGTACCTCAAGGACATATTCATAGAGGTAGAGTGTTTTAGCTGATTTTCCTTTCACTGTATATAAAATGGAGAGAGAAAGCAGTTAGAGAAGTAGAAGCTGTAGGCCTTGAGGAAAAACTAAAATTAATTTTTTTTTATGTGGCACTTGAAGGAAAAAATATTTATTCTAAATATGTAATGATCTAAGTTATAGCTGGCTGTGCAAATCTTTTTTGTTCTCTGGGTGAATACAGCCTGTTGGCTGCCTCTGGTACTGCATGGGCTGTGGTCCTGTGGGTCCACTTGGAAGACACTTTTCTGTCTCTGTTGAGCTTTTGGGATCCTGGAGGTACATTTAACTCTTTGTGTGAGCTCTGTGTGCCTTCACATGTCTTGTCCTCTGATCAGTTAAAGGCCTTGCTGAAAACTGCTGGAGAAGTATGTTACCCTTCTGTGCTCATCTTCGACAGAAATGAAGAGAACTATGATTTAACCCCATCTAAAGTGTTTCACCACATGTGAATGATAAAAATCCATGGGAAATCCTCTTTAAATAACTGAAAAGCTGATTGGACATCACTTTAGACAGGTGATAAAAACAGGGTTTGTAGAAAGCCATACAGGAATAAATGTCAACATAGAGAGAAAGCTCTCACTGCTGTGAATGGGCTCTTTTGAGCAGAGACAGGTCAAATTAAAAAAAATCTAATTCAGATCTGATGTGACACCCAGCTCTCTTCGAGTATCCTGAAAGTTCAAACTCATTTCTGGAGGCAGTGTCATCCTCCTCTGCACCTGAAGGCAGAGGTGAGCAGCAGGACCGAACCACAGCTTCACAGCACGTTAGTCAGGATGATGCCACCCCTCGAGAGGAGGGAGGAACGGCGGCAGGACACAGCAGTGACAGCCCGGCGCTGCCATCAGCCACGCCCCAGCACGGGAAATGGGGCTGCCTACCCTTCTGCCACGGGCAAAGGCGAGTGGGGATGAAGGTTTCACTAGTCAGATGTGTAGCAGAGAGGGAAAAAATGTTTGGCAGTTACGAGGGAATTTCAAAATTCCACGGCCATTGATTTCACAGAAAAACAAAAAAAGAGAAATGAAGCAAAATGGTAATGCCTCTGGTTTATAGCTGTTCTCTCTCTTTTGCTGGCCAGCAGTGGAAGTCAGTGAGAAAATAAGATCTTTGTGCTGCCTTCTCATTTTGAGGCAGAAAATGGTACAGAGAGTGCCTCAAATGTTGCATCACAGCAGCAGGTAACATCCAGTGTACTCATTTATAACCAGTGGGAGGAAGCAGAGAGATAAGAACAAGCTCTAATATTTTATTACCCTTTCCAATATGATTAATCCAATTTAGTCTGATGAATGCAAAGAAAGAAAATAGTGATTCTTTGTACTCCAGTCCTACATTTCATTACAAGTGCCTAATGAATGTTAATAAATTAATTTTCAGACACCTTTTCTGAAGCAAAGTATTTTTGCATCTGACCTGCTTACACCAAGGAAAGGAGAAGTAAACAAGTAAATACTGAAGGTCTTGCACATTAATAATATATATATCTATATATAAAAATTCATTTTTCATGCAACCTATAAGCTTCAACAGTTAAGCTTTTGTCAGAAATCATGGAAATTGAAATAATGGGAAAAAAAAAATCTGTCTCCCAGTCCTTTAAATGCAAGAGCAAATGTTACCTAACTGTGTGTTATACTATCCTGCATCCAGCTTCAGAAAGTATAAGTAGGGTGTTTTTCCCTTTGATATTTGGACATTTCTAATTAGTGCTATGCCCTACATTAAAGGGACACTTATAAATTAATGTGGCCTAGAAATATTAGTATTTCAAAAATAAGCCTACTGGAAAATTGTTATATTTAGTGTAGGAAATCTCTGGCATAAAATCTTAATTTGTTCACATGCTTCTTGGGTGCCGCTCATATATGCATACATATATACATACATATATATGTAAATGTATATATACTTTCAGTGTTGGAACTTGGGATGATATCTGACTACCTGAATCTCTTTCCTTTTATATTTTGCTCATCCTTTGGTTAAGATAGGAATGCACAAAATACCATATACACCTGGATTGAATTATTAATTCAAATAGTATACAGAGATGACAGTTAAAAAATTTTAAACTAATGAAAATAATTAATAACTTCAAAAACCTGCAGTAAACATATTCCCCTAATTAACAGAATAAGCCAAGTGTTCTTATATAACTACAAAGCTCTGGAGATATAATGTAATTTCATGCTAGCTCCTCTTGCACTGCTTATTGCTTTAAAGTAACTGTATCACTGAAAGTATTTAAGAGAGCAATTGCTCTTGGGGATGTAAAAATCCTTAGATGTTTGCATCTAAATAAACTGGGTAGCCCCATTAAAATAGAGATAAAGGCACATTATCAAACAAGTGGTAATTAGAGCTGTTATACTTTCTGCATGAACAACCCCCCAAAAAAGTATTAATTAGTGATTAATATCACCTGAGATTAAGCTGAGCCAATATTAAATTTAAGTACTCAAGTTCATTAAATAGCTTAGACTGGTGCAAAAATTTATGGACAGGCGCTATAATGATTTTGCACCAGTGAGATGTGGTTTATCTATTTTAAACCACTGGGCTACATTTTACAGCTTCATTGCTATTCTCAGTAGAAAATTAGAATAGAACAGATTTATTGTTCTAGAAAGATTATTAGGCCTCATTTCACTCTTGTTTAGGCCCAGTTGCAGGAAAACAGAGCCAGTTCACAAGGACTCAGCAATGCTCAGGATCTTCGTTGTGTTCTCTTTCTGCATTGACACAGCTGGTGAGGCCCAGCTCGCTGGCTGTGGGAGCCACACAGATCTCTTGGATGGCTGGAAACTCTTCCTAAAATCACAGTTGTCTCATTTGTTTCCGACTACTTGTTAAAATATTTTGCTTCAGAATGTCCAGCTTTTCTTGGCAGAAACACTAGACTGAAAAAAAAATAAAATTATACTTGCATGAGTCACACCATCGCCAGTTCTCCAAACTCATAAAACAATTGCTGAAGATCAGTGGTGGCATGAGGGAATTATCTGAGCTGGCAGTGGCTGGTTGCTGATGCCATGTTTTCCAGTACTGGTTATTCATGTTAGCAATAGTTGAACTATGAATATCTTCCCAGTTTGAACACTCCAGCATTTTGATCACAGAAATAAACCCTGCAAAGTATCTGCATTGATTTTTGCCGATCCCCAGTGCTTCCTTCATCCAGCTTGGATCACACCTGACTGGCCATCTCCTTTCCCAGCTTCTGGATGTCTTTCTGGAGCCAGAGGAAGAAGGAGCATAAAAACACACAACAGCCAGGCCAGAAACATCCAACAGGTGCACACTGCCACCTCTGCTCACTGGAATCAGCCCTGGATTAAGGACTGCAGAGAAAGCAACTATTTGGTTCCATGTCTGGGTTTATTTAATCTACAGTTTTCTTCAACTCTACTATTACCATGATGATGGCCCCTGGCTGCCTCACCTCTGGGCATTGATCCAGGGACTGTATTTGCTGCTTGGGGCACAGATTGTCTGTAATGCTCAAGGGCAGGAGTAGCCTCCAAGATCACAATGTCAATCACAATTCCTCTGACCTATGGAGGAAGATGAAAATCTATGCTGTGACTGGGTGGATTATTTTCTTGTGCTGAAACAACATTACCCAATAAATCTGAAACTTGGTGTATTTAATTTTGGCAATCCTTGAAGCCCATTCAGTCATAAGAGCTCTGAGATTGTTCAGCTGATATCTGAATCTCTCCTTAGGCAGCAGTATCACAGTAACATAATTAAAAAGGTTGTCCTGACTCTTTGCTGAAATAGAAATGAGACCAGCTAAATTGCAAACTGGGCCCCAATGGTGCAGAATTTGTGACTAATACAAATAAGGCTTTGCCTAAAAGTCATTACTGTTCCTAATTCTTAGAGAAGACATGACCATTTCTATTTCTGCTGGAAACTGCCACCCAGGTGTTACAGAAAGACTGCCCACCACAGCCAACACACAGTGGATGTGTTGTGTCACCTGACAAAGTGATCTCCTCAAAGGAAAAGCACTCTGGCTGTGCACACTCACCTCCATCTCCTCTTGGCACTTGTGAGCTCCCACCATGAACACAGGATGCTTTCAGAAGGGCATGGGGCCATGCAGACAGATGGGCAGAGGGAGCAACATGCTGGAGAAATGGATGTGTTTCAAGGGTTGAGTAACTAGGCCTAAATACTCATCCAGGGATGTCGGAACAGCAGTTTGGCCTGGATACCTGCATAGGAGATCAAAGGAATACCCTTTTGCTTCCCATTACAGTGCAGGATGTGAAGAATTAAGTCCTTAGCATTTATATGTGGTTTATATGATCAAAGCACTGTCCTGACATTACCTAATTAAACAGCACAGCACCCTTCTGAGACATGTATGGCCTTCAGTTCACTGATGGGACAGCAGATGGGGAAAATTGTGTGTTTTGGCCACCAGTGCTTCTGCCAGGATCTCCCTTCTCCCTTCCCTGTGCTTGTTTCTCAAAGCCCATCTATGCAAAAGGCACTGTGTGCTAGGCTGTAGTTGCCGAAGGGGAAATTTTGTTTCAAGGGACTTGTTTCTTTGCAAGTAGATTTCCATTGCAAGTAAGAAACATTTGTTGACCTCAATGAAAGATAAAGTTTACCCTGAATTCTCTGGCCGTACCCCCATCCCTGCCTCCTGTGGTGCTCAGGTTTGTGTGTGATTACCACAACAGAGGCACTGATCTTCTTCCATGCTCAGTTTACAGTAAAAGCTAACGTGTTGCTCTGAGCATTTCTCCCTCTTTGTTACTGCAGTGCTGAACAACTCAGTACACTTATATGTTATTTGGGTACAGAAAGACGTGAAACCAGTTTTTAATGGAAAAGTTTCCTTTTTTGGGGACAGGCAACTCTGGAGCCAAAAGTGCAGTCTTCTTGTTGGGGTGTCTCATTGAGACACCTGGCTGAGCTGACAGAACCATTCATGTTGCAAACCCACGGTGGGGGGAATCTCTACTTCCACAGAGCTGTTCACTGGGTTGTGCTGCCACAGCTGTGCTGATGATATCACAGGTGAGGACCTGGGATGTGCTGGGATGGAGCCCTGCACGGAGCTATGCTGGGATGGAAAGCACTGGGAGTGTCCAGGGCTCCTGCAGCATCCTGTTCACCAGCCATCCCCTGTGCTGGCCCCAAGCACACCTGAAGCCTTCACAGCAAGGACATGTATTGCTCCACCTCGTTAGGAATGTCTTATAACCTAACAGTTCTTTAGAAGAGTGTATTTGAGGGGAATTTCTGTCTGCGTGGTATTTTGGTCTATCAGCAGAATTTGCAAGAGAGAAAGTGCACAAACTTTTCAGAAACTACTCCTTCCACCCCCAGACTCCTTCCTATGGAGTAAGTGAGCACAGACTGGTCTTTACTGTGGGAGTTTAATGATCAATATTTAGCTAGGAGGTTTGATGAATATTATATTTATTATGTAAGTCTGGAAAGGCACTTCAGTCCCTGCATTTAACGTATCACTTTTAATACAGTGGAAATAAGAAAGCCTCCTCACACTGTTCTTTTCTGTAA
The DNA here is from genome assembly GCA_024734555.1 of Trochalopteron elliotii. NCBI lineage: Eukaryota > Metazoa > Chordata > Aves > Passeriformes > Leiothrichidae > Trochalopteron > Trochalopteron elliotii. The sequence continues at coordinate 4,073,903 of JANPWX010000011.1, forward strand.
CAGGCAAACTGTTATGTTCTTTGCTCTCATGCTGCTTCATTTTCAAACACTGCACATGTAAACAAATTTGGCAATAAATTATGCAAAAGTGTAATAGCAACAAATATTTCAGAGAGCTAACTGGCAAGTTTATTCTCTGAATATGAATGACAAATAATTGCTTTATTTGCCTAAAGGAGCTTGGATGTATATTTAAAATGCTTGGCATTGCACTCCTCTTCAGCTCAATGACAAAATTCTCTGCACTGTCGGTGGCTCTCAGATTTTATCTATGGATATAATAAATTAGCTGTATTTATAATTTTTATCCCCTGAATGAATTAATAGTAATTGATCTTTACCTTCCATGTGATATAAATCTTACATTGATAAGAAATGGCTCAGGTTTTTCTGCTATAAAATCTCACAGAAGACTTCTGCATCCCGTGTTGGACTGCTAATTTCTCAGCATTATATTTCAGTGAGACCCTGAAATATGAAGATTTGTTTTTTTGAGACTCCTTAAGTTTTAATTACCTACAGTGAAGCCAAGAACACTCCAACAAAAAATCCACAAACTTTATTTCCCATGAGTAACTATTTGTCCCTTCTCTAATCCACAAGATGTATCTGCAGATGGACTGTAGAGACGTTATGAAATGCTGCTGTGGGATGGGTCTATGGTAGGGATTTATTCACTATCTTCCATCCTGAGGTTTGAACCTCACTTAGCTGGAAGAAGCAGCTGCTGTTCATGGCCCCACGTACAGCCTGGGCTGGGGAACCGCCAGGGATCCATCTTCTGCTGCTGCTGTAGACTATGAGCAACTAAACTCCCTGTTGCACTAAAGGTCAGCAGACACATTATCTGAGCTCAACAGACTCCCAGCCTGGGGCTCAAGTTTTATTCCATCTTTCTGACACACACAGACCATGTGATGCCATCAAAGAAAGAAGAAAAATCTCTTCAAAGCCTTTCTCTTGGCCAAACAGAATTTCCTTTGGATGAAATGCCAGTGGAGGCACACAGTAACTGACCCACTGTTACTGGTAAGTGACAGCAATACAAATCTACTGCTTATTAGTGGATTACCCAATCAGGGTGCTTAAAGGACCCATCTCAGCTCTCTGAATAACCATAACTTCTTGGAAGTAAATTAATTGACATCAATATCTCTCCACAAATGGAAGGACTGGATGTGTGGAGAAGGAAAAATTAAATATGGATGATAGTGGTTTTTGGTTCTTGCTGCTGGGAAGGACTCTGTTCAAATCATATTTTGGTGGATTCTTCAAACAGTTAACAGTGAAATGCATAGGAACTGCAGCTGCAGGCTCACTTTATGGTGCACTAACAGTTAGTAGGTGTGGTGACTCTTCCCTTACCACAGGAGGGAAAGTCCTATGGTTCAACATGAATGAAGAGCACAAAAATATGCTTATTTCTTCGAGGCATGGACTTTATAGATGAGTGTAAGGCTTGAAGAGAAGTCAACAAACTGAACTGATGTGCATACAAGAGTGGTATTTTCCAAAAACCATGCTACGGCAGGTATGAGGCACCTGTCATTTTCATGAGACAAATCTCATAGACAGTGAAATGGGCATGGGAGGTCACAGATTTGCCTCCAGACGAGATTGCCATAAGAAATGGCACAGTTGCAGATATACTGCTTTTTATAGGAACTTGCTGTAAAAAAACCACTTCACATGAAAGCTTATCAATTTGTGTTCCTTCTGTTGCATGTTAGAGGAAAAACTATTAAAGAAAGTGCTTAACAGTTGTTTTGACAGGAGAGGTAGGGAAGAAAGAGTTTGAATAAAATCCAGAGAGCATATGAATAAAAAACCCGTCCCATTAGGCATGAGAGGCTCAGTTTTCAGTTCCTGAGCTTAGAGAACCAGAAAACCTCTCTACCATCTTCATCTTGGGGGAAGGAAGGTGAAAGACTGCAGTGTCCTACTTATTCTGGGTTCAGTACCCAAGTTTTCACTCAGAGTTCTCCTACTGAACCAACAAAACTTTCCCAACATGAAAATGCTTTTTATATTGCTAGATTTCCATGAAAATGATGATTTTGAACAGGTGCTGTACTGCAGCAAAAGCATTTGCTAGAACATTCCCAGTGAACACCACTGATTAGCTGGCAAAACACCAAGCTTGCTTTTTAAGAGAAGTACTTGCTGATTAACATGTAATTTTACTGTTAAAAAATAGATTTTTTTCCCCCCAAAAAGAGTTGCATTCTGTACTTCACTTTCTACCATGCTGAAGTTGTAAACTTCAAGTGAAAGCATTCTGGTTGCTCTCATATAATTCCTCTTCTTTCTGAAGGACAAGATGAAGCAGAGACTTTCAGATAACATTTCATTAATCTGTAACTGAAACAAAGGAGCTATAACAATAGCTGGCCAAGGAAGGATGTCACTTGCTTCAGGGATTGCTGGTAGCCAGGATATCCAAGCATCTTATTCTTCAGAGGCAGGAATAATTCCTCTTGTTGCTGAATAGTTTTTATATCCACTAACTTAATGATATTATTTTCACTTTTTTCAAACTCCACGTTACACAGTGACCACTAGGTCAGTCCAGGAGCATAATGTATGTACAGGGAGAATGTAAAGTTACTTTTAGCAGCTTTAAAGCTGAGAGATGTTCCATTCTGTCTGTGAATACTTCAAATTCCCATAGAGGCTCTTTAAAAGAGTCCTAACTATAACTCTCGTTTTTTATAAACAAAAAGAGAAAAGAAGCCCTTCTGAGATGACTATAGGAAAAATCAAGACAGGCAAAGTTACCTCTGTGGAGAACTAGGAAAAAGTTTCCCTGCATAAACTAAGAGGAAAATAGTTTTGCAACTCAAACCATCTATCAGAGAGCTGAACCTGCATACAGGACAGTTGCTTGTAGCTAAGGTGTAATGCAACCTGGCATTCTGTGGCCAGTAGAAAAAAATCAAACAAAAGAGTAGAGAGGGAGCAGAACCATTTAGCTTTTAAACTCAGCCCCAGAACTGCATGCTTAGCATGAGCACTCTCTCCACTCCAATCCCTAATACTTCTTCCTTTTCTCTTTTTATAGACCCTGCTCTGAATCCTGACCTAGAAACCTGGTATTCATAGAAAACGAAGGAAACCTTGCAAGTTTCCTCAAGTGCTCCTGCCCTCCCACACTGCCAATCTTCCAGCCCACCCAACAGCCCCCTCAGGCTGTCATTCTCTAACACTGTTGTTGCTCCAGCTGCAGTCTTTTATGGCAGTGGCTTTGTGCCTGCAGCTGGTTTCACACCTGAGGGCAGTAATGAACTGCTTCTGGCGCACTCTGCTGAAGTGGGAAGATGTTATTAACTCATATTATAGGTGAGGAGCGGCTTGAGGGACTTAAACCCAGCTGCCCCAAAGTATGTAGACATTTTGTATATAGCACAGTAAGGCACTTTACACTTTTAAGGACTTGAGCTAAGTCATTTGTGAAAAATTGTAAGCTGCTGTGTGACAAAAGAGAAGCTGTGTCTGTTCTCCCCACCGAGGAGATTTTTAAAAATCGTTTGAGTCCTTCCTTCCAGGCTTGTGTTCTTAGCCTGACTATAAGGTTGAGTAACACAGAAAAAGTGGACACAATCATTGAATTTGTAATAGTATTTCTCCTATAAATGAGGTCAGATAGGTTTTAAATAAGGGTGGCCTTGTAAATTACGAGCAGCTTTATGAACTCAGCTACTTCTGAAGGAACCAGGCTTATTTCTGATGGAACCAGGCTTATGCAAGGTCAAAATAATTCTGGGAGTCCCAATCCCAAATATTTTTTTCCAACCTAAGGTGTTGCAACACCTTACAGAGAGGCAAGGGAAGCAGGGAACTATACACTTTGCCTTTGGAGAGAAATGGAGCAACCTTGAAGGTCACTGCTTATTAGAGCAATTGACTGAACATTAAATCAGCAGGGTGTTAATATCCAAGGATTTTGGCTTCAGTCCTATAAAGTCCTTTTGTCAACTTCTGCCAGGTTTTCTGTACCTGCACCTTGTTGTTTCCTTCCTGTTATTTCTTCACAAGGGAGCTAAAAGGGTGAAGGACTTTGCTGAGCCGACACTTTGTTTCTGGACAGATCTGAATTTTATAGAAGCTCATATTGAAGGCACATCCAGGGTGCTTCCATTGTCAGGTTCTACACAGATGATACTTATGCCCATCTTGGAGATCTGCTTTATGAACTGGCTGTCAGACACAATGTCCTCAGTCCAAAGTCACTTTCCCCCAGATTCTACTCAATTCAAAAAACACAACCACAAACCAAACAATTTGATGTAGTTATTTCTGGTAGTAATAAACACTGCCTGACTCAGGACTGGCTTTTCTTCTAGGTGGGAGAGCAAAAAGGTTCATCATGTATATTTTTGTGCTCTTCAGGAGGGGGTTGGAAAGGGAAGCTCCAAACACTCAGCCCTGAAGCTTCTTGTGTGTCCAAAGAGCTGAGACAGACAGAAATGTCAACGCTTGTGTAAGGTGACATGAGAGAGGCATGACCAGACCTGGGATCCCTGGCTGTCAAGTTCCACAGGACAATACCAGCAAGCATAATTCTAATTTTTATTGGGTTTTCATAACCTCAGCTGCCAACTCCACATTTATCTCTCCTTCTTAATTTCCTCAATTATGAAAGGTACCTGAACAAGGTTACCCAAAGAGTTACTCTATGAAGGAGTTTTCTGATCCTGTAGGAGTAAGTCATAGAAGACTGGCCTTCATCCTCATCTGTCCTGGCTCTCTCCTGTAGTTGCAGAAATTGCAGCTGTTATCATGGCTCTGCTACTATTGGTACTTTCATTGTGTCCCACCACTCACACATGGATCTGCTGCCTGGGACTCTGAGCACACACTGAAGGACAGTCCCTGCTCTAAAACACTTGTGATCCACATAGATGAGACATGCCAGGGGGTGAAAATCAACTCTAATTTGACAGAGGAACCATATGGTGAAATCGTCATTTGAAGATGTTCGGTACTTTACCAAATCATCCAAACAGTTTAGGTTTTAAGAAAAACTAAGCAGGTTGTTTCCTCAAAGGCTCCTCTGGTGATGGATGGATATGCATGTGCTTTATGTGGAACCTGTGAAACCACAACTGACTGCCTTAAAAGCTAAACCAAAGTTGCCTTAAGGACTAGACAGAGAACTACCAACAGAAATTAATCATTCTTCCCAAATCTTCGCCTGGTGCTTTCTTTGTTTTGCTGGTAAATGATAACAGCAACAGCAAATTTGATCAATGGAAAGAAGTGATTTTTGGTTCTTCCTCTCTGATAGTTTTCATGTTGGTGTTTTTAGCAAGGAAAAAAGAAAGTAGTAATCTGATATCATGGGAAATACAGTATTTGCTATGAGAAATTTCATCAAGTTTTCCCATGTTATTCTAGTATTTAATACCAGTTTGGCACTCAAGCTTTCACTTTGGCTCAACTTTACAGCTGAACTATTTATGCTGTAGCTCAGGCATAATATAGTTTCCAAGTATGATAATATCAACTCCTGTAAAAAAAATATTTAAAAAGTTTATTTTTAGGCATCCACTTGCCTCCAAAATTGTGTTTGGTGACAACTACTGCAGGACATGACTGCTAAGGTATCTGCAAACACTTTACTGTCTCTCAGGCTAACTTGCTTTAACCATCTCAGGAGAGCAGCTTGAATTCTAACAAAGAGTAATAAGAACATGATGAAAATGTTTGTAGTGTAGAGGATAAGCCTTCTAAAGGTAAACAAGTTAACTTTTGTCTTTGGTAGATCTAATTAAATCTATTTTTAAAAAACAGAACCAATAACTGAGTATGTAAATAAATAAATAAACTAACCCTCCAAAACAGCAGCAGGTTGCTACATTAGCATGAATATTTCATGTCTGATCTGACTATGCCCACACAGAAATTTATTTTTCTCTGGGATTTGCTGGTTGTCTTAAGGAGAGAGCCAAAAAAACACCCAGAAATTTTACAAAGTCTTACCTACATGTCTATGTTCCTGGCATTTCAGGCAGGGACTGGTACCTCTTGCACATTCAGACCATCTCTGTGCAGCGTGGAGTGGAGAAAAACAACTAGGAAAAAAGTGCCGTTTCCATTTGCACAAGAAGACTGAAAAAAAGATCAAACAAAGCTCAGTCCTCCCAAGCATTATCAATAATAAGAGGAACTGACAGCATTTGGCTTAGACTTGTCCATTTTGGGTAAGGGCAGTCCATGTTTTCAACAGTTCTGAAAGGGAGAGAATGGCATGTGCAATCCTCGAAGGGCTGCCCACTGCTCCTGTGCCCATCATATGTCAACATACATTAGGTTTCCTTTCCTGTTGGGAAAATGCTGCCAGTCTAATGGCTCAATGTACTGATGTTTACAGTGTTAATAGTGCTTCTGGGGGACCTGGAGGCTTGGAGTGCTGTGCTGCCTGTGATGATTTGGGGAGCAGAGTGAAGGCTAATGATCATAGGGGTTTGAATCAGACAGTATGGTGGTGGCATCTTGGTTGCCAGGCTCCCTTTACCCTCCTAGCCTTTGCATTTCAATTGGAGTCAAGCCTAATTGAAGTTAATTGCTCTTTGGCCAGGTGCATTTACAGGACCACAACATCCTGCAAAGGTGACACGGGTAGGGAAATTAAAGCGCAGGTGCAGGTGAAAGGCTGTGATCACTGTCTCCGTGGCATTTGCATTCCAGCTTCCTCTTACACTGAATGTCAGCCTCAATTGCTGTCACCTGAACATGGATCATCCTTGTGAAGCCACAGCTTCCCCATCTAGGAAGCTGGTTCTTTTGTTGTTTTGTTGTTGTTGTTGTTGTTATTTTGTTTTGTTTTGTTTTGGTTGGTTGGTTTGTTGTTGTTGTTTTTTCCAAATCTATCCTGCTCTTCTCTTCCATGCTGTCTCCAGGAGCATGTTTTGCCTCCTCTTCTCTACCCACTGCAGTGGTGTTCCACAGCAGTACTGTTATTAGACAGCAGGATTGCAGCAGTCCTTTGAGGCTCTAGCATGGGTGCAGCTTTAGTGTTTTGTTGGATTTACTACAAATGTGCAAAGGCCACATTTCTCAAGAGGAGCTAATGATTCCACGTTCACTTTAAAGACTTTTTAACACCGATGTAATGAACCTGCAGGTCACAGAGAGTTTAGGCACCACTTTTTCATCACCAAACTGTTTTTCTCCCACCACCTCAAGTAAAAGATGATGACTGACAAAGTGTCACACACAGTCTTACATTAGTAAATGACAGCGCCAACACTTCTAAAAATATAAATATATATATCTCCTTTGCATGTTGGAGGCAGAAAGCTTGCCAATTTTAGTTGAGGACTTGTATGCTTAGCATGTGAAATGTAAAATTATGAAACCTTATGCTCAGTGAAGTCTACGCATGCAATCAGACCTGACCTTGCAAATGCTCTCAGGTCTCTGAGGGCAGATTTTTAGAAGCACAAGTAAGAGGCAGATATTGACCTCTCCTTCTTTTTCAGTGATATTTTGTCACTTAGCCATTCTTTCTGTTTTGGAAAATGTCATATCAAGTAACAATTTTGCTAGAGGGAGAATCCTTGGTGTTTAATATAAGTTATTAACATCTTGCAAACAAGTGGGATACAGTGAAACATAATAGAGGAGATTTAGAGCAGGAGTAAAGAGCAAAATGAGCACAAATAGATAACTATCATTCAGGCATTTTATATGGACAAAAGGAGAACACACAGAGAGCTTCTTTGATGAGATATTCACAAAACAAAATAATAATATAAAATTGAAATAAATTGCAGGAACAAAAAGATATACTGGGAGAGAAATAGCTCAAAAAAAAAAAAATCTGGCGACTACCCTGGAGAATAATGGAGACAAATCTCATTACAGATTTCCTGTGATGTTATCCTCTATATCACACATAGTGCAAGCAGGAACATGGAATAACTTTCATGAACTATACTTGTATATTGTTATATTTGACAAAGTACAGTATTAGGCAGCTACAGCATGAGTTAGTGAAATAACTTGGTAGCTGTGTTCACTCACACAGGCTGTTTTAATTTGAAAAATTAATAGCAAAGTCACAAATCATGGAATTGTAGAACAACTTGTTTGGTAAGGACTTTTGTAGGTCAGCTAGTTCCAACCCCCACTTCCCCAGTGTAAAGCAGAACTAACTTCAAATGAAAGGATGAAAAAAAAGAGAACATTCTGTTTTATGCTAGAGAATGCCTGACATGTTTTTCTTGTGAATTTTTCTATGACCTCTATTTATAGCTCATTTACTACCATTTTCTGAGGTTGCTTTGCTGCAAGCCCATGTATTTCAGACAAAAATCAGGTAGACTGTACCTGAGCATTAATATTTAACACAGACTTATGGGAAAGGCAGTGACTAAAAGTGACATCTGCATTTTACCAGAATGAAGGTTGTGAAATGGCACCAAGGACTGCTTTATCCCTCTCTTAGTCTTAATTGGCAATTCAGTCTGCATGTTTTTTGTGCAATTTCTCTACAATAGAAGAATAGTCCTTGAAGCAAGAAGCAATTTGACACGGCATGAGAATGGCATTTTAAGAGGAGCAGAGGGTTTTTTATTGCCACAGCAGATATTTTGTATGTCTGATCTGATTGTGGCTTTGGTAGATAGGAAGTTAGAGGCCATTTGGTGGCAAAGTTTATGTCATAAACTCTACAAATTCCTGGATTATTCTTAACAGATTTGGAAAACCTGGTCCTTAGACATGCTTTAAGCTTAGGGTACTCGTGTGAACCAGCTCTGCACATTCAACGTGCCTTGGTAGAAGCAGTGAGTTGAGGCTGTTCTTTGGTGTCTTTTTTGAATCCCAGGAACAATTTCAGGAAAGATTTCTGGATCTCCTCTCTTCCAGCCTTGTCTGACTGTTGCAAAAGCAGATGCTGGTAGATGGCTGAGTCAGTAAATATCCACTGCAGGAATGTCCATGGAAGGAGATGCCTGGGGTTCCCTCATTCCCTTCCTCAGGTGTGTTACCTGGCTGGCCTTAAGTCTCCCTCTGAGAGTGTTCCTGCAAACCTGCCTGGCCAGCTGGTGACTTTACCACAGTGAAGTGGCCTCTTAGACATCAAGCAGATGCAGAGTGTCTACCTAACTCTGTCGTTACTTCATTTTAACTTTTAAGCTTTTTGCCTGTTTTACTGCTAAACCAGGTTTATTATCCATGCTGAGAAATGAGGCAAAGCATAGGTTAAGTGACTTATTCAAAGTCACACACCAAAAGTGTAACTGAGCAAGATATTAAATTTTCATCTCTGTATTTCTATTCCAGTGCTTTACAATCAGATCATAATTTAAATTCACTTTCAAACTGGAAAAGGCTGAGGATTTTCAAATCAACATTTTCTTATTGTCAATCATTCACATGTTTCCAAGACTGAGAAAATAACTGTGAAAGACAATTCAAATTGACAGACATATTTCAGAACTGGTTACCTGATCTCTAAACTCTGACTTGCATGAAAACCCTTGCTACCAATATCTGATCCAGATTTTTACCCTCCAGAGTCAGGTTTTGATCTCAGGCCATTCCTGAGAAGGTATGACAACATCTCACTGTCTGTCGGTTTCAGGTTTGCTGCACATCTGCAGTTCTTCAGGCTGGAAAATCAAACTACTGCTATATGTGTAAATTCAAAAGTTAACAAACAGAAAAATGAAGTACAGCATACAGCAAATGATTTTGGCCATTAATTCTGATGTATGCTTGATTTGCTACATAGATGATGGACTTAGATCAGTGATTTGGAGGAGGGATTTGAAAGTTATATTTTCACTGCAGAGTATAATAAATGGGAAAAAAGTATGAATAATAAGGAGCAGAGCAAACACATTCAGAAAGACTTGGATAATTCATTAGGCTAGGCCTGAGAATAACAAATATATTTCGATGAAGAGAGTTATAATGGAATCCAGAAACTTTAGGGATGACTCGAGAGCTATCTTACAAAGTTGGCTAAAGAAACCACCATTCAATTCCCTCTGCAAATTATCGCTCTGTTATTTCACCCATGAATCAAATGGATGGCATCCATAAGCTCCTTTCCTTGCAGCCTTTACACAATGCTCAGACTTTCGAGAAATATACAGCAGCACAAGCAGAGTTATATTTTTGGAGAGAGTCTGCTCCCATTCAGCTGTGTGAAAAGCAAACATTGGGATATACTCAACACCAGCTTGGAGAAGACATTGACTTTCTCTACATGGGTAACTTGCTTCAGTCCTTTGCTGAACCCGGGCCAAAGGTATTAATACATCTTGACTAGGGGCATACTGGCAGACACTGCTTGCTTTGAGTTCCAGGACATTTTTAACCATAAACCCGATGCCTTCTTTCCTTGTTAGGAGAGAGAAATGATAATTTCCTTTTTTAAAAAACAGATTACCTCTTTCCAGACTATGGAAATGTTCTCCCAGGAGTCTCCTCCTGGGACAAAAGTCTCATCATACTTGAAGAAAATACCTTGCAGCCAGTGAAAATTGCCAGTGTAATCACAATTAGTAAACAAAACTAGATTCAAGCCAAGAGTTCCAGCAAACATCTGTGCTAAAGCCAGTGTTAAAAGAGGCAGGAAAACACACACTGAATACAGCAGGACTGAATTTCAGCAGTATGAATGCAGCATCAAATTATAGCCTTCTGGGAAGAAAAGAGGGAGACACAATCTGAATGACTGGTATGAAAATGGTGAAGATAGTGGTGTTTTGCAATAAAAATACTTGTCATAATAGTACACAATTTTAACTTGGAGTCCAAACACTGCTCTTTTAAATTGGCAAAAATCAAACACATTGTCTGCGCAATTGGTTGGCACCTGTCACACTTCCATCCCCTTTTCTTCATTAGAGATTTTTCTTGACCCAGGAGCTGTTTTTGACAGATTAGAAAGGACAAACTGCTCCTTGGGTCACCCCTGTTCACATAAAATCTTCTGAAATAGCTGACATGTGTCACTGTATAATCACCAAAGCTGTATTTTCTAGAACACTGCCTTCCAGTGCCAGCTGGCATTTTGCAATTTACTTCTGGACAGAGAACAAGATTTTGACTGGGCTTCCTCCTGATTTATGTGTTTCTGACCATTTGACTCCCAAAGCTCCTTGTTAGTGAATCTTCCTCCTCAAGTTATGGCTTCCATAACTGGTAAATTCATTGGTTTCACCAAAACCTCATGATGTACAAGAGGAATTAGAGCGACCTCCAGCTGGCTTTAGATGTAGCAGAGGCATAGGGGGCCACATCTACAGCCAGGATGAACTGTCTGGGTTTGAGAAGTGCCCAGACATTCAGTGAAGGCTAAGTGCTCCTGCTGTCCTGATGAGTTTGCTGCCCTCAGGGAAGCTTTCAACACCGATGTCTTCCACAAGATTCCTTTAATTTACCATTTGCAACCTGATACATTTCTTTCAGTGTGAACTTTAATTATCCACTTAGCACTTCTTTGCTTGTTTTATTTTTTTCCTGGATGCTCCCACCAAGCTGTTACAATAAGAAAAATAAGTGATCAGGCCCTATTAATTTATTATTTTTTTTAAAAAATCACATTTTTAGCTGGACTGTTTTCAGTCTATTTTCACTGCTGGTGTGGTTTCTCTGGAAGGCTGCAGCTGTGTTTCAGGAGCTGAAGAGCAGATATTATGTTATCTTCTTCCAAGGTGATTCATGAGGAAGGGCTTCTGTGAGACTGCTACAATTAGGTGAGGGCATTGTAGACATAGCACCTGAAAAAGAGTAACACTTTATCTGTGGCATGATAAATAAATGGAAACTGAACCTTGCTTTAAAAGGAATTTAAATGTATAACTCCATCCTATCATACTTTTGTGGGTACACTGATAATGTGAACATGAAAAAAAGATCTGGCTCTAGAGATCAGTTTTCTCTTTGAAATGATGAAGTTTTTCCCCCTTGCCTTCCCTACCTTTTTCCTTCTTTTAAACAAATCTGACTCCATGTGACTTGGCAACAGGAAATTCAGAGCAAACCTCTGATCTCTACTACGTCATTTGCTCATGAACAATTCATGCTCAGCAGATTAAAAACTGGTTTTCCTGTATATGTCAGCAATTTATTTGACAGACAGGTGATCTTGAAGAAAAAAGGTTAAAAAAAGAGAGTAAAGGATTTAAAGTAAAGGAATTCATATGCATAAAGAGGTTAATGTGCCTAAAGGGGCCTACAGCACTATCATGGCTGAATGGTATCACATAGTATGGTGATTCTTGGGGATTGCTGGTGAAAAAACTTGGTAGAGGTCAGAGCAATGTATTGCTGAAGCACAGAGCTAAATGAGGAGGGATACAGAAATAGAGGTCTAACTTCATTTTAGGCACCTAAAGCTATTCTTGCCTGCATCTGAAATGGCACTAGAGGCCTGGTTAGGTAGCTGAATTTCTCTCTTGGCATTTTCCCAAGCTCTCACAGGAAAACTGTCGGACACACGAAATTGCATCTTTCAAATCTGTGCGAATATTTCCGAACAAGCAAAGTTTGTACTGAAACAGGCTATTTATGAGTGACTGATTTGTCAGCTGGTAATGTTCTTTAACTGAATCTTGTTACTCATAACACATACACACACACACACACATGTAAGTATATGTATATATATGCACATGTATTTTTAAAGCAAGCTGAATAACGACAGCAAGCTGCCATCAATCAAGAAACTTTCCATCCACCACATAGATCTCTGCTGTCATTTACACAAACTGAGTGACTGATAAAAGCAGATTGGTAACTTCTCCCATGAGCTAACACTAGAGAGGGAATTGTCCCTTTGTTTTGTTTCCTTGCAGATGAACTATTGATAGCTTTTGGCAGCTGAGATGATGTTGAAGGTCTCCTTTCAAACACATTTTATGAGTTCTTTCTGCTTTGACTAGGAAGTGGTTTTTTCAAAGGAAACTTGCACAGGTTGTTTCCCATTTTTCACTATTTCTGCAGCCAGAAAATCTGTTTTCCTCTTTCACAAGGTAACTTTCCTCTCTAGTTTTGCTTGGAAGTGTTTGGTCCTTTGCAGAAAGATCTAGCTTTTGCCCCTCTGCCTGCTGTTTTCTGAGCCTGATACCCAGGATTTTACTTCTTTTCTTGCTTTTCCCTGCACCTGAATGCCAGTTACTTATATGTTATCCACAAGAGGAACAGAGAAAGCAAGACTTCCCAGAAGGCATGACTTGAGCAATATCTGACTCCAGACCCACTCTCATCTAATGGTGAAAAAAAAATTCATCTTCTAAGCTTAATTGTAATTGTTTTTGTGGGTGTCTGATTGAGAGGGAAATGGAAACCATTATATCAACAAAACATGAAAGCAATTGCTGCTAGTGTAATCAACAGTTCAGATACTGGTAGTTCCTCTTTGTCCTTCTGCCACATTACTGATGATTCTTCAAAGATTCAGAGTACCCAGGGCTGTGTTTCAGAATGCCCAGAACAAGGCATGAAAGCTCTTTTATTGTTGTCACTTTACCTCCTTTTCATAAAGGAACATGTTTGCATGACAGAAAGAAAAAAACCCACAGAAATATGGTCTAATTATGAAGGAAGAAAGTACAAGTGCTCTTGAGGAAAGCATCCATCAGGTTCTGCCATCATCTGCCATAAGAACCAAAGGCTGCCAGACACTTACTAATTCTTTGATCTCAGAAATGGCAGTTAAATCTTTCCCGTTTGTGGTTCTGGATGGCAAAGCTGTCCTTCCTGCTTATCTAGCTCCATTGGTCTGACTCCACTGCTGCCAGACTTTGTTTCTGCAGCTTTTTCCAGGTTTAGGCACTTGACTGTATTCATGATGTTTTCACATAGCCTAAATTCCCTAAAGGAAAACATTCTGGTCGAATTATCATCTGTTCACAGAATGTGAATAAAAACCAGAAAACATGGTCATTTGGGTGGTTCTATCACAGGCTGTTAGCTTTTATTCGGGGGTATCTGTATTGAAGGCGGTGTCTGTATCCCAATAATGTGGGATTGAAGCATAATTAGTAGGTATCAAAGGTAAAACAAAGAAACCAGCAAGGCACAGGTCTGATGTGGAGATATTGGGAGGCAAATGCCTTGGTCTTTACTGAAGTTATTTGGTCTTACTATTAAAAAATGCACCTCTTTCCCATGTGAATTTCTCTCATTTCTGCTTCCAGCTATGAGCTACTCTTATGTTTTCCTCCATTAACATAAAAGCCTTTTAGGTATCCAGTATTTTCTGGCAATGAAAGCATAATTTTTCAGGTTACTGTTTTTCCTTTTCTCAAATAACTAGATTGAAGTTTTAAATTCGTTTTTCACTGTGAAGGATTTCCCATCCCTCAAGTTCTTGTAGTTCTTTTGTTTTCGCCCTGTTTAAAGGAATGTTTTTTAATGCCATCATGAACTATTTGGTATTTTTCAAAATGTCACAAACTACTTTGAGGGTATATTGCATTTTCAGAAAAAAAAAAAAAAAATAGAAGAGGTTAAAATTACAATGAAAACAACATACTTTCTTTTCCCCATGCAACATGAGTCCAGTATAATGAATAAGTTGAAAATGTGTTTATGTGAGAAGTTTTCTTTACTGGCAGAGTATGATCCTGATATTTCAAAACGTCTGTAAAGGAGCCAAAACAAATTCACAAGTCGATATAATGGTAATCACAAGTCTTAAAATTGCAAAGGATATTTCTGAACAAAGTTTTGAAAAGTGGTAAATTATTATGGTAACTGACAGAGACTTCTCCAACAAAGATGGAGTGATTTTATGTCTGTAATATTCAGAATGTGCTATGAACATTTATGAAGTGTTCATCAGTTTGGGCAATGTAGAGTGTATATTAGTAGAGGTTATCATAGCAATAAGGACAGATTATTGCTTCCCAAGTTGAAGATGGACAACTGCACGTGGAAAATGTTAAGAAAGACCTGCTAGTATGACAGGTTTAATATCAAGTAAAGCAATTATGAGATCTAATTTCTGAAAATAAGTGTGTGTATATATATATATTCATGACTTTACCTTTAATTGGGCACAGATATTGTTCAAAACATTGTAATTTGAAGGAATATTCTAAAATCTGTCTACAGAAATAAATGCACTTAGAAAACAAAAATTACCCAGAAAAATCACTGTCTTTCAGGTCAAAAGACAAAATAAGTGGCACAAAGTGCCACCAACCCTCTGTGTCCCTGGCCCTTTGTAATGAGGCCAGCCTAATGAAATGGGTCAGCTGCTGAGAGTTACCTTCAATTAGTGTAATTTGATCTCTCTGATACAATTAAAATCCAAGAAAAATACTAGGAGAAAGGCCACCTGTAGAGCTCGAAGTTGAGCTTCTCAGGAAAACACTAATAGGAACAGTGAACCTGAACTACCCAAATACAGCACAGACTGTTTGTAAATCCATTTATTCCAAAGCAATTATTTTATGGTGTTAGTACTCCTTTGAGATTAGTGCAGAAATGCTTCCAAATTGTATCTCTAGAAGATATTGCTGCAACCATAGCATAAAGCTGAGGTGAGAATTTTGTTTCAGGTGCCAGCTTCAATCATGATTAACTGCTAAGTTTCATCTATTACAGATGTGCTACGAGGTCATTAAAGTCAGTTCAGAAATGTCTCCATCCACTCAGCCATGCCAAATGCCAGCTGTTTATGAGATAGGAGATGTGGATCAAAATGATTTTGATAGTGTGTTCAACCTGTGATAGCAGTGCAGTTTCAGAGCTCTTTATCATATTAAAGCCCAGCTTAGATTGACAGTGTAGAAAATCACCCATGACTTTGAGAAGCTGCAGAATAATGTTTCACTTCAACAAACATGAGGTATTTGTCTAGTCACACATTATCTACAGGTTTGGAGAGGATTTAACCCTCCACAAGCCACTAGCTGCTTATGCTGTGTTGAAGTCCAAATTTTATTCCTGTGTGGGAAGAATGGAATGGAGTGTGGAGATGGATAAATCAGTCTATCCAGGCTCCTCACTTAAAAGAGAGGATGGTACCCACTGGAGAAAGAGAAGGCAAAGGCAGCTTGTTTTTCCTTTTGGTTTTTTTTTTTGCAGCATAGCACTGTCTATTGAAAAACAGGAATGTACATTGAAGGTCATCTGATGACAGCTTGGCAGTACTATGCTCCTTTTCAGCTTCCTACAGCCTCTCCTGGCCTACATGCTTAGGTTGAAATAGGACAGGGATTACTAAAAAAAAGGATAATAATATTTAAAAATATCAAGATATCTGCTCACTTTCAAAGACAGCCTTAGTAGAGATCCCTGGCTTGTAAACCCAAATGTTCTTACAGATTTTCTCTGAGTATGATGTACCAGGCAGTAATCATTTTCCTGAACTGTCATCTTTAAAGTTTTGTGAGCCACTAAGGGTTTGTGAGGTTAGACTCTAATACACAAGAAAGCTTCTCCGCAGTGCTACATCCAGGCTCTCTATTTCCCCCCAGTAAAATGATGTGTTTGTGATGAAAATGACAGCCCCTCAATTTTCTGTTCTATACAGTAACATGTTGCAAAGAATCCCCCAAAAGAACACATGCTGATGTACCCAAAGGGCTCAGAAAAGTTGAAACTTGCTTTTTCTTTTTATTACTGAAGGAAAAAGGTCTTACTATTTCGCTTTATTTAATATTGTCTTTCCAACTGCAGGTTACAATATTATCTTAGAGAATGAGATAGGATCCGTTCAAAATATATTTTTTGCCTAATATATTTATTGGGATCTTTCATTACATAACACAGCTCCCTGTTTGTCTTTTTTGTTTGGCTCCTTTAACCTGTGGAGGCACAATATTTTCAAAGGGTAAAGCAATAGCACCTGTTCCTTTCACTCCTGTGACATGGATGTTTGTACCATACATCAGGTATTTGGAGGAGAATAAAGAAAAAATGTTGGTACCTCACTTGCTTCTGCAGTAAAATACGTCACACCATATCTCAGCTGCATGATAAAAAAGACAAATTTAGTCATTCTCAGGAAACTCAGGTGCTCTGTGATGCATTTGCTTTTGGCAAGGGAAAAAAGTGAGAACTTAACTACTTCTCTGACCATTTTGCTCCAAAGAACAAATCTATAGGAACAAGCTGATTTTGCCAACACTTTCCTCTAACGCAGGCACAGAAAGTAGTTGCTAGGCTTTGCACTTTTTTGCTTGTTAGGAAGAAGTTGTTGCATGGCTTTTGACAATAAGTGGCAGGGATTTGGAAGGTTATATACACAGCTGGTGTAAATTGTCCAGATTCTCCCAAAGTCAGTGAGTGCTGAAATATATATGTAGGTTCCATCTCCTATCCCCCTCTGAGCCAGATTTTACTTGCAAAAGACTATAACTAACTTCTTTGGTAAAAATATTAGATTTTGTTTCTACACCTGTAAAATTTACCTAAACTTGTTTGCCTGCACCTCAGGGACATTATAAGGTTGAATTAGTTAAGCAGTGTACGCTTTGAATTCCTTGAATAAAAAATGCAGTAGGAATGCAAAACAGTGAGAATCCAGATCTCCTAAATTCTGCTTACATTGTTATAGTAATTCTGGGTAAACTAGACCAGAGAGCAGTGCACTGGCAATAACTCCCCATAATCCTGTGTGAACTATTATTGGTCAGGGTATAATGGATGATATCCTGCAATTCACAGAGATACTAGTTGAGTACTATCATATTTATAGATATTACTGTAGCCACAGAGATAGGCAGTTAGGTTTAGAAGTCCTTGATTAGTTCCCCAGTGTTAGCCCTGGCTATAGAGCTGAAATAAACAAGTTGCTCCAGGTGATATTATAGCACAGTAATGAGGTTTAGATGGCAGCTGTAGCAGCTGTGGTTGCCCTTGTTTTATTTCTCTGATTAACATATACAGGTTATTATAGCTGAGGTGATTTGGGCCTTATTTCTGTCTTACACTTTCCTAAATTCTTTTCCTGTGGGATGAGAGACTTGTCTGCAAAAATCTAGACTGAATATCATTATTACTCTCATGTTTTCCCCCCTTTTTTGATCTTGTTTCCAAAAAAAATAAGATGAACCACGATATGCCTTTACAGCTTCAAGTCAGCTGATATCACTACAAGTTTATGAGAAGAAGCAACATGGTTAACTTTGGTAATTGCAATCTTGGATGTAGATCTTTGTTGGAGCAGACCATCATCTGACATAAATTGACTAAACTGATCCACCTGCTGCCAGTTTGCTTTTATGCACTGTAATGGAAGCTCCTTTCCCTCTTTTGTTACCCTCTTTTACCAGTGTATCACTTGTGGTTTTTCTCCCACCATGGCTGAAGGCTTGACTCATTCATTACCTGTTATGATTGATTCATTACCTATACATTGATTATTAGAATAGGGTTCAGAGGGGAGTAGAGATAAAACCATGGTTATATACTAATCATGTTATCTTCTTTATTCAGGAGCTGTTAGGCCTTCACTAAATGGGAAGTCATTGCACTGTTAGGCAGTGAGAAATAGGAACAGATGATTGATGGACATAAACCTTTGAGCAAAAGTTCCAGATCCTATTGCTTTCTCTTTTGGAGGAAGAATCTGAAAGTTATCAAGTTGCTCTCCTCTTGTTATCTAAATCAATCAAACCAAACCAAAACTAGACCATATTGTATGATGGATGCTTATAGATTTTTTTTATTCTAAGAAGAATTAGTTAGGCATTGAAATTGCCTTTGCATTCATTTTCCCTTGTGTACTTCAAGCACTGCAAAGAGCTAAACATCCCTGTATTTCAAAATGCAGTGAAGACTTGATAAATACTGTATAAATAATAGGATTGTCTTCAAAGATAAATAGGCTGTTAACTTTCCACTGTTGAAGAAAAAGAACACTTTGGGTGCATATGAAGAATGGGTGGTGTTTCAGATTTGTTCTTTCTTACAACTATTTATCTTCCTGCCATACAACACTTAATGGTAGAAACCAAAGGAAGGGTTATGAAATTTAGGAATGGAACAACCAAAATTTCACATGCTTTAAAAAAACCCTGTTTGTAATTTTAATACATTTAAAGTCATTATGGAGTCTCATAGTTGTAGCATAATTTCCATTTTTTTATCTTGTTTTACAACTTAAAACAATTCTTCATCCAGAAGAATACAGTTCAAAATATATCATTAGTTCCTGAACTCACATTTCATCATTCAATAAGCTGTTTTAGTAAAAGAGTGGAAACCAAAATAAGTAATAATATATGTTACAAAAAATTGCATACATTAAGATCAATTGTTATAGTATTTCATCTCATCTTTAGATCTGAAAAGATGAATTTTCTGTAAATGATAATTCTACAGGCAGAAGGAAATTAGATCAAGTGGAGGAAATCAGATCAGAACTTGCAACAGAGGAGGAGAATAATGTTCTTAGAAGAAAGAATTGGGTAGCTGGAGTCACTTTCAAGGGATGTGGTCAAGACACCATTGCTACACACATTCAAGAATTAGTCAGATAAGACATTAATGGAGATTCTAAATTGAATTGTCTGTAATAGCTGTAGGCTCTGTCTGCAGGAAGCAAGTGTTTTACTTGTTTGACTTCACTGATTGCAGACAAAAGTCTGTTTTGGTGTCAAGTAGAGACTGACAAGGGATTTTCTGTCTTTTTGGTATCATAAATTTTAGCAACAGGCAAATTGATAAAACTACACTGGGCGCAAACTTATATTTGACTCAAGTAGGAGGAAGACTCCTTAGGACAGCAATGCAGAAAGAACTTTAAGCACAAACTGGTCACAGCCAACTGATTTTCAGTTTAATGGGAAGTTTATCTTCTCTATAGTCAAACCAAGAAGAAATACATTCTGCAAAAATGCCACTGTGGACAAAATGCAGGATTCTTTTACATCTTGCAGCTGGATGTTGGCAAAAAGATAAAATGAAAATGTCTTCATTTTGACTTTACCCATTTGCACTTATCTGAAAGTGTAAACAGAATGCACAAAAATATACAGAGATAGCTGTGAAATAATATAGTTCTGTATGTGGATAATGAAGGAATATTAGTTACTAGGTACCACTTCCTCATCTGCAGATTAGGAACATGGCAAAACAAATAATTAGAAACAGCAGAGGTTCTGACCTAGAATGGTTTCCTTTAAAAAAAATTGTTTTCCTCTCTGAGAATCAAAACAGATTTGTTAAAGTTTGAGAGAAATGTGATGGATTTTGTCTTGTTTCATTTCACACCTCAGAGTTCATTTAACTATAGCATAAAGTAAAATGTTGTCTCTGGACGAGATAATATACAATCCATAAAGAATCACAGCACTGAGAATAACTGGCCATCTGAAAATACCTTTTCAACTTATCTTACATATTGATTACTCAGTTAGCAGGGGAGGTAGATTTCTTTTGTTATTTATTTACAAAAAAATTTACCCTTAAATTAAACCTTTGACAGTCTGAAGCCTTTCCTTGAATAAAGTGCTGGCAGTGGGAATAACTCCTGTGTTTAACGCTGCAGACTGCTCTGGAGTCCACACTTGTGTAAAGCTTTATGTTTGTGTCAGTGGCTAAAGTACAGGCAAAATCTGGGAGAAGCCTTGAGATAGCCCAGTTCTCAGCTTGTACTTGGGGCCCAGTCTCATCTCTTTTCTTCATGAAGGCCACACTCAAACTGGACCAATCCTCAGGCCACACTTGAGCAAGATTGCCCACATTCACCCTGGTGTAGATCATGCCGGCTGCATGAGCTGTGCCTGGTTGAGTTACCCAGCTGCAGACAGGGTGATCCTGGCACCACCGTGCCCCTGCTGTGAGCCCAATCTACAGCTGGGCCAGGGGTGAATACAGAAAGGAAATGGGCAAAGGCCATAAAAATACGTAACCCTCCCCTTAACTCTGCCCTTTGTCCCATGGTAGAGGTATACTACAAATTAAAGAGGCTTGCTTCTGAAGGACATGTTTGTACTTCATTCTCAAAACGGTGTGAGGGGGTTTCTTCAGAAAGATGAAATTTCTCCGTCCAGGACAGATTTTCTGTTGTAGTGCTATCTGGTCAGCAGGCAGAAATAGACACATCTCCCACCTCCTACTCAAAGATTATCCTCTCTCCTTTTGGAAAACTATTTACCTATTCACTGAATATCCTTCTGCAAGACTGAAATATATCAGAAAAATACCTACATACTACCCATCCTCCTATGTTTGAGCTCACTGCCCTACTTCAGTCTCACTGTGTTGTCTGTTCCTTTAATCCAATTCATCAGAGATGCTTTCTGAGGGGTTTCCCTGCAATATATTCACATTTCTTCTACCAGAGCCAGCACTAAGGATTGTCCCCTGTGAACTCAGGAGGCCTGGTTACCCTGTGTCTCAAAGATAGGGATGGAGAGAAAATTAACTTCACTGAAGTCAACAGAAATCCCAGGAGAGAGGCAAGAATAGATTCATAGTTCTTCAGTATTTTTAAGTAGAACAGAATCTATTCATATTACATGGAGCAGGAGAGCAATGTTAACCAGCAGTATTAGAGAAGAAATATTGGTTAATAAAAATGGCTATAGCTACATGCAGGCAAATTAGATGCATTTCAGTTAATCTGAATTCTTAGGAACTCAGCCATTGAAGTCTACTGTTAACATTTATCAATAATAACTACAATAGCAATAATTATTAATCAGAGTAGTTCTGATTGATTATATACTCTGACTGTATTTTAAATGCTTTTTTTCTTTTTTCCTCATTCTTCTGACAAAAGTAACTTGTCTACCCCTTTCATTACTGCTGGCATTTCATGTACACACACATATATATGTATGAAATAATAATTAAAAGAGAAATTTTTCTTTCATTTTAAACAGCTTTTAATTTTTCTAGACTTGCTACATTGCAAGATTTTTTACTGTGGCCTTCAGTTAATGTATATTTCTGCACTTGGTTTTTAATTTCCTGCGCTTTATCCACTGTACATACCCACTTGCTGCCAAAATCATCATTTTGCATTTTACTCTGAATGGTTTCAAGCTGGTTAGGTTTCATTCCCCTGCTTTCTGGAAAGTAGCGGGGGAGAAAGCTTCTTTTCTTTTAATACTGAGTGAATAACTACAGTACTTGAAGCCTATAGTGAACCAAGTGGGCAGAGTCATCATTATCACACTGAGTCCCAATTTTAACATCTCATGATTTGTCTGAAATTCAAGATATGCGGCAATCAGCCTTCTGTAGTTAAGCAGTTCCAAAAAGATTTCCACAGAGCAAAATGCAAAGGAATTACAACTCCTTGGGCTGAACATTTTCACAAAGAATTCTTAGGGGTTTTGTCTGTTTCCTCAGGAAGTTAAAATCCAAAATAATACGGTTGACACTGGCAGCTCTGAACTACTTCAAAGGGCTGGAATTTAACATGACAAATCTTAAGGTCCTTAGCTCAGCTCTTGCTCAGCCAAAGTCTTCCCCTCTCCTCTGTGAGAGGCTGTAGTGGAGTGAGGAGTGTTTGAGCTGTGCTCTGGGTGTGAGGCCTCAGTGCTCCGCTGCCCTCAGGCCTCGGTCAGATGCTCAGGAATCCTGGACACACAGCTCTGCTTTTCTGTCAAACAAGGCAGGCTGGGCAACCCAGTGCTTGTCTGGGCTGATACCAGGGATGGGTGTCCCAGACCACTCCTTCCTGCCTCTGCACATCTCCCGTGGCCTTGTGGCTGCCAGCACGATAGCACTGTGGAGGTTTGCTGAGGGCTCTTTGAGAGGCCCGGCCTTCTACTCCTCAGGTTAAACTCCAGCCAAGGGAAAGTGCCAGACAGTAATGTACTACTGGGGGAACTTTGTGTGCCCCTTGTTTGCCACACACTCCTCACTGCTCTCACTTGGGCACAGTCTGCAAGCTGCTCCCAAACCTTACCTTATGTCACCAGGCCCCAAAGTCCTAAAATGTCACCCAGCTTCTCTCCTTACTCTTCACAGGTGGAGAGAGTCTTTATGATGCTTTCCAACATCCTACCCTCCAGAAACATTAGTGAGTGCTTGCTTACTCTCTCTGCTCATCTTTACCATCTTTAGCAACTTGTCCCCAGTTTGAGACCCTATCTGACAGCTATGACAGAGGAAAGTGAGGAGAAAAAGAAATCAAAGTGTTGTGAAATGCTGGGAGAAGGAATGACTGCAAAAGCAGGTGTTGGCCACATGGCCAGAGCCACTCTCAGAGCCATAGGGCAAGAGTTCAACACACTGAGAGCTGAGTAGAGCCCATGAAGCACAGCTGACTGCTGGGGCAAACCTCCCTCACCTCCCATGGAAGCAGGAGACACCAAAGGACTTCATGAGAGGCAGCTCACAGGAGCCTCCATGGTGGAGACCACACCAAGTGCCAGACTGGCTCATCCAGGTGTGCCTTCACAGCAGAGAAAATTGAGGCTTATTTCACAAATGCCTCTCTCCTCTTTCCCTGACTGGAAGTGAGCACCAAATGTGACTCTGCAGACAAATGATTTCTGCTTCTCTCAAAGCTTCAGTGTTGGGCTAGTTTACAAGAACTTTTTTTGCCAACTTTAGCTGTCAATCTCCCAACTCTAGCAAGCCAATCCTAAAAATTTTGCTGCATTCAAGAAGAAGACAATTTTTTAAAAATAATTGTGTGTATAAGTTAGAAAAAAAGACCTTCAATTACAAGTCTGAGACAACTGCTTATGGTCACTTCCTTGTGAGGCTGTTTTAATTTTATGAAACAGCTCTCTGTCTAGACTGGCATCACTTTTGTTCTCAGCGTGGTTGCCTGAGTCAGTCAGGTTTTTTTGGGGTTACAATTAATCTATCTCACTGAAAGACCAAAGCAAATGTCAAACCCCCAAACCATGGCTGTGGAACACACATTACTCTCAGTGCATCAGCTGTAAAGGAGTGTCCAGGCATCTGAGCTGGGCATTCACAAGGGACTGGACCTGCTGCCAGTCCTATCAGTCCTTTCTGTTACTGGCCTGCCCTGGCTGTGATGATAGAAGGGATTTTGATGAACCTGATCAAGTGTTTCCTCTCTGATATGGAAAGTATTAACTTTCAACTCACTCTTTCCTTGCCTGCTAGAGTGATGGGGTTTTTTAATAAATATTTTCTTTTGAAGGCACATTTGTATCAGCTATAAGGTTCTTGAGAGATTCCCTCTCCTGTTTTCCAAAATCAATTAGGACATTAGGAGTAATGGTTGCACTGTTTTGTAACTAAGTTTTTGAGGATGCTGAGCTGCATAGGCCTGTGGAATCAGGAGTTTAAAGCTATTGGCTTTGGTAGGTTTTCACTATGCAAAAATAAAAGTGCATAATTTCATCGTAGGAAAGTAAGTACAGTGTACTTACAGTGTCAGTACAGTGTCACTACCTTTTCTATGCTATTGGGACATTTATATTCATACAAAAGAAAGATTAAGGAAATAAACCCTATCAACAACTTATAGCACTGGATATAAATTACATTCCATTACAAAGCTTATGTTGTTTTTTTCAAACACAAAATAAAGAGAAAATGTATTTCTTTTCAGAATCCATAAAGAAGGCATGGGATACTTAAGAAAACAATTTGCTGAAGACTCATTAGGTCAAAGCAGCTCTTGGAATTTTGCCTCTGGCTCTCTAATGATCCATGAAAGTTGAATTCAATAAAAAATGATTTAACTGTAAAGTAGTTGAACTGAGCTGACTTTTACTTGCCTGGATATTTTTTTAAGCCCTTTGATGTGTAAATAATGTTTGTTTCTCTTGGAGTTAAAGGTTTTCCATAAAAATATTACCGAGATGCTTTGAGATATTTTGCAGCCATATTGACCTTTGTGCCTTTTTTCCACTGACAGTATCACGTACACCCAAAACCCAATAGCAGGAACTTACGGGATATGCACAATGAGGCTGCTGGTCTTGAGAGACTTTTGAAAGCTCATACATTAGACTCTCACTTTCCAATCCATTAATTCTGCTGTTCTCTGCCTGTTGGGAGTTTTGTTGTGTCTTGTAAGAATAACAGATCACTGTTGAAGCTTTTAAGATCTGTTACCAAGAGAAGCTGCTGTGCAGACAGTGTGTCTCCACTAGTCTGGCACTTTTGGCTCCCAAATTTTCTCTTCTTTCTACTAGTTTTTGGTTTGGTTTGGTTTGTTTTTTTGCTAATAAAACATTATTTTCAAGAATGAGCACTGGAGAGGTCTCTTTTTCTCTCAGACTTGAAACGCACAGAGTGATATTTTATACACAGACCTGCCAGAGGATGGCACAATACGTTGGAGCACTGCACCTGGAACTGGAGAACTCGGGCTGATTAAACTTGCATGATGGGGGTTGCCCTGCAGACCCCTCTAGGCAGATGTCTGGCAGCAGCTGACTTAGCATAACTTTCCACAAACTCCTCTGCCCTCAGGAAAGCTCCTCCTGGAAGAGAACCTGTGTGAAATTTCCTGGGGCAGATTTACCTTAGGGCAAAGCATTATGTCTTGTGGCTGCTTTGCCTTTCCTCCTGGCTGCAGTTGTACCTGCATTCAATATGTAAAAAAAGCTACTGCTGTAGGTTCCTAAATTTGCACACTATATAGATATTTTGCCTAGAAAACTGCGGGATGCTGAGAGACTGTGCAGTGCTGTGGTGACCATAGCATGGAAACCAGGCCAAATTTGCTGCAGATCTGAATCTCTGGACTTGCCTTGGCTTCTAGGGAAGCATTCTGGCTTACAGAAGGAAATTGGTTTCATAGGCTTGCACTGCCAGCCTGACTACATATTTGGCAAGTATAAAGAGTCTTAAGTGTAGCTTATTCAGACATTGTTACAGGATTTATCATTCCAAAAAAGGTAATGTGTAGAAATTGGTGTGTCAGCTGGTGTAAAAACCTATCTAATAGGGAGCAAGTGCAAAATAGTTTGTTAGACTATTGCACACAAAGGCATTCTCAGTGCAGGCTAAGAAAACCCTCATGACAGGTTATTGCAGAATACCTTGAGGACTTTAAATCCACATCTATCTGCACACTAACTTCCCCATCCATCTGCATGAGCTCATTGCACATGACACTGATTTTAGAGTAGAACTCCCCACTGGCTTTTATAAACATAAAAATCAGTCCCCTGATTTCCCTGCTTTGATGACCATTCTCCAGATATGGCATATATATGTCCTTTATTCTTATTTATGTTTTAGCTTAGTGTGGTATAAACTACCTTCCATCCAGGGATTGCTAAGCACTTTGCAATATTCAGTTAACAAAGTCTCAAAACACAAGTAAATAGTCACATACCAAAAAACGTGCTGGGTCTGTGATTATTCACAACAGTCTTATGGTGAGCCAATGTGCCTGTGTTTTTCACTTCCCTACAAATTCTGACTTCCAGAAAAGCAGTAAATATTTAGATCAAATATTCAAATATACAACACTTTTTAAGAGAAAAGGGACCAAGAGAAGTGAAGTGCAGGCTAAAAGTGTGCAATTGAGAAGCTACGGAGCCTCCTAACATGCAATAATTTGTTCTCATGTCTGACACCCCAAATGACTGTAAATCATTGTATTGTATAAGACAAGGAGATCACTCAAGTATGTTCACAGTAAGTACATTTCCAGATATTTCATACCACTGTCATCTATCAGTTAAAAGAAAAAACCTAACCCTACCACCCCTGTTCCTACTGAATTGCATTTGAGTAGAAGTAATATAGGTTGTGGATTTCCTATTAATTTAAGTAGAATGGGTGCATTGAAATATAATATATAGAAATTTGAGAACAGGGATGTGACCAGGCAGGGCTTTCCTGATTTATATCTGTCTAAACTTGTACTGGCTGAAGACTTGGATGAGGTAAACTGCTGAGATGAACACTGACCTTAGCCTTGTCTTCCGACTGTTGTGCTTACCCAGGGAGGGACAGGGTAAGATTGCAAAAACTCCCCATCTCACCTGTGTAAATTGGGAATTTCTTCTATTCCCATCTTAAGGGTCTCTCAATATCAGGTTGGTTGTGCTGTAATGGTTTAAGAACCAGCTACTCTGTCCATTAGAGCTGTGCATAGATGACTTGGTTGCTTTATCAAACAGATATCTTCTGTTTCTGTTCTGTGAAATAATGCTGGGTGCTGGATTGGGAAAGTGAAATCTTTGCACATGCCTATGTCTTCACACAGGACTAGAAGTCTAGTCATGCCTTGACTTCCCTTCCTGACTTGGGAACTGAGAAATGCTGCAAGGTCCTGCAATTTAGCTATGCTCTTCCATTTCTGCTCTCCTACCTTCATCCTGCAATGAATTTCATATACTACCCTACATCTATCAAACGCTATGAGGTTTCATTCACTGCTATCTTAGTTTCCATCTGAGCAAAAGGGAAAAAAATTACAAAGGTATGATTCTTGGTTTTCAGTGGTTTAATAGTGCAGTTATAAGGTATTAAATACTTCCCACCCTCAAATATCTTCTGCATTCCACACTGTTTTAGACGATTTTCACTGTTTTAGATGAATAAAAATGGTCAGACTATAAAACCTGTGGGGTGCATTATACTCCTAGTATTTTATTTACTATCTGGAGTTCCTCCCTGCCTTCCTTAATATCTTTGCTTCCATGAGAAACCAACTTATTTTGGGTCTTTTCCTGGTTTTTCACAATATCTTAACAGTGTTGGTATCTTTCTGCCTTTTCTTTACATGTGATGAGAATAGGGAAGAAATTCAGGCAGAAAAAATCCACATTTATTGAGCTTCCACCCTGGATAGACTGGAGCTGCCTGAGAGATCATCAGAGCCTATTATTCATGAGCATTTCTCATGGGATTCGTTTAGGCCTGGAGGAGAGAAACTTGTTAGATAGGTCTTTAGTGGAGGTTTAGTCTTGACTCTAGAATTGACCCTTACTAAACTTTCATGCTGCACAGATCCCTTGTTTGAATTCACCTGCTTTAATTAAGAGTCTACAGGCTGGTGTTTAAATGCTGATTTCAGCTTGGTAATCTATACTAATATAAAAAAGCCTAAAGCATCTGACAGGTTTTTGGGTGGCTTCCAAAAGGTTCCCTGAATATATCCAGCTGTTTGACCAGAAGACTTATAGGACTGCTAGAAACTGAAGATCCATGAGATCTTCTCCATGATCTCTCAACACATACACAAAGAGGATGAGTAAATTTCTGTACCTTTATGGTTTGGCTGATCAGATCTCATTTGACCAAATCTGAAATGTAACAGCTTTGAATTTATTCTGGAAGAGGGACATAACCATAACCAGTGATCCTTTCTCTTCACCTAGGAGAATTTCCCTGTGGAAACAGAGCTCATGTCTGAGGAAAACAAGAGCAATTCTTTACAGAGGTGTGTTGACACTGCATCTTTATGCAGTCTCTTGAACTTTTTCAAAGAAGGGAATATGGGAGACTGAAGTGGAAATAAGATTTAAGAGCTTCTCCAGATGTCTATTTGGACATCTCTTTCTTACCTGTCTCCTACTTACTCTTGACAAAACCAGGAAATGTAAAAGTAGAACTAAAGTACCAAATCAGCATAAAAAATCTGTAATATTTTTGAATCACAAAACTTGTTCTCATGGATGATCAGTAGAAGCTGCTACAAGTTCTCCCAGTATCCATCATTGTCTCATTTAAAATACTCTGAGATAATGTTACATGTCTTTAATTTACTCTTTAAATGTGCTGAGCAAGTAGCTCTAGATTGCTCTTCACCCTTGAAAAAAGTGAAATGATAGAATAAAATAAAAAGGTATGAAAGTGTGATACTTGTTGGGGGCTGAACACCTACAACTGTCAGGATCAACACTGATTAGCATTTCCCATGGTACCAAGAAGCTTCCAATCTGGAGCTATCATATCTGCAGTCTTCCTTTTAGCCTCGTTTTAGTCTCACATATCTCATTCAACAGATGGTTTCTTGGCAGGAAACATTACATTCCTTAAAGCAACATTAATACAGCGCTTATGGGAGTGGCATAATAGTTCAATTATTTAATTCTCTGTGCAGAGCCATAAAATGCTGTTATGCGGTGGGAAAGTGAAGCTTTTTCCAAAGTAGGAGTCAGCTATACTATTCAGGCAGAGCTACAAACATTTTTGACTCCTGTGCAGTTGGTATGAAAAATCAGATTAGTAGTTCTAATGGAGAGAAATCTATCTCTTGGTTCCAGAAAGATGCCTGGGAGTCAAGTTGTCTGCCAGTGGGATTGTTTGTGGTGGGGAGCTCTGATGCCCTGCACAATTATTTTCAAGTACAAATAATAAAAGTAAAATTCTTTGCTCCATATGTAGTTCCCTCATCCCATTTAAAGGTCATTATCTGAAACAGCATTGGAAGGACAGCTGAAGGAAGTTGTCAGCTTTTGCCATAGTTTTGAAAGCAATTGTGAACTTTCTTGCACATCAGGGGGATGATGCCATGCAGATTAGGTATCTGAGTCTCTTTGGACTGTCAGTCTCTCAATTCCTCAAACATTAGATGTTTCCACAGTCCTAAGGTCCCTGGTAAATGGATCTGTTTAAAAGCAAATACTCACAGAAATGTGTGGTAGAAGGGTTGCTTGACACCACAGAAATAACAAATCTCTTCTCAAACGTTTCAATTCCAATTGGCTCTGGTAGTACCAGGCCTTCATAAAGAAGTAACAGGGTGAGGGGATACCTGGAAAGGTCACAGTGTATAAATTTCTGCCCTTAATATAACTCTGCCTGAGAACTTTGAGGCCTGAGCATGAAAAGCATCATTTAAAAAATATTCTTCGGCCCTTCTGTGGTCTAACGCTGCATACCTGCAGAACCTGAGTGTGATTTCCCGAGCCTGTTTTCCATTGTGTTGGTGCTTTTGATGTATGGCCTGGCTATTTCTGTTTGCATTTATATTCATAAATTACCAATGAAATTTATACATGTACAGACCTGATTTATGCAGCAGAATCACATTTATGGTCATGTTTGTGATATCATTCCCTAAAAGTTAACAGGAAGTGTTTGGCTGCTTTATGTGGTCCCACATAAATGCTGAAACAAAAGCTGGCAATGTGTGAGCACTGACATTACTTAAACATATATATATGGCCATTGTTAAATTAACAACCTTTTTATTTATAATACTATTATAAGACTGATATGTTTATATCCATACTGTCAATGATAACCTTCCTGCCTTTATTTCAGGCTTAGCTGGTAATGTTTATATTAGGCTTTTATGTCAATGTGTTTTCAATGGCATTAATCTCACACACAAAGCAACATTAGGCCTGCAATATCATTCATAATATTTTGATATGGATTCTGTATCTGTCCCTTTACTCTTAACACAAGTATAATTTACACCTGTTTTTCACTGGAAGGATTTTTGATGCTTCAGAACCTCAACATCTGTCTCTGAAGACACGAAAGTTGCGCTTGATGAAAGCCTAGCTTTCAGATTAAAAAAACATCTTGTTATCAGGCTCCTCCAGGTTGACAAGAAATAGAAATCCCCTTGCTCTCTTCAAACAGACATGAGAGAGACAGTCCCTTTATCATTTAGCATACCTCTAGTCCAACAAGGCAATAGCTTAAGTGTGTGATGTCGTCTGCTGAAATAGGACTGGAAATCAATTATTATTATTGTTGGTATTTCAATTGATTTTAAAAGAGCTAGCTAGTCTTGTCTGAATGACTGACTGTTTGATTTGCTGCTCAAACTGAAGAAAGGAAATTTCAAACAAAGGAAAAGAGATGATTTGAGTGTTTCTATGAAACAGTAAAAAAACCCCAAGCAGCAATAAAATGCCAAGTCAAATGGAAACAAGAAAATAAAAAGAACCCCAGAGCTTTTTCTTTTTCTTAATTGAATGAAAATGCTTCTCTGATTTCAAAATTATTTGCAGATTAGGATCTGATTGAGCAAGAGGATATTTAAACCTATGCTACAACATCACCTTAATAAATTTAGTCCAGATAGATGTAAGCAGATGCGGCACATTTTGAAGGTCCAAGGTTATACATTAGATATTTAGTAGGGCTGAAAAAAGAACAGAAGAGGATTTAATTATCTAGTTGCCTTCACCAATGGAAACCTCATTCAGGAGTCATAGAGGGAGACAGAGAGATGAGAAATGTAACACAGTGGCGTTCTGATACTGTGGGTGCTGTATACATATGGATGTGGGGAAAAAAAGAGGGCCTGGAAGAACTGGTAGAGTGCCCAGAGTACATGAAGGAAGGAAGGGCCACTTATCAAGTGCCCTCGAACATGAGGGGTGCCACATGTGTGGGCTGTGACGAGTGAGTGCAGAGATATGTCTGGGTGCCAGTGCCTGATCCACTAATTTTATGATGTGTATATACCTGCAGGCTTGACCCAGAGAAAATGATCATTTCTACTTAGAGAAAGAGAGGTATTTAAGGATGCCAGTGACTTTACAAGAAAGACAAAGAAAAGTAACAAGATGCTCTGAGTCACTGTTGTATTTACATTGAAATATCTTTGAATGATTTTTGCAAAAGTTAATTTGTGTTTCTCCAACCTTTCTTTTATTCCTTCTGTTGTCTAGTCATATAAATAATGTTATAGTGTTGACCTCTAGCAGACTTCACAGGATGAATGTGTTGCCTCTAACTGAGATGTCATTGTGCCTCACAGAATGACTTTGCACTGAGGAGGGTCTCTATATGCCAAGCATATACATTGAAGTAATTTCTTTGCTGAAGACAGTGGGAATTTTGCCAGTGATGTCAAAGGTGGTGGGATTTCAGCCAAACCATTTCAGTAATGTAATTTGGCGTAAGTCCACTAAAATCTGTGGAGTCACTTGAATATGCATCAGCTAAGAATCAAGCCAATAAAATACATGTTTCTCAGCATAGCCATGGAGATGTTTAAAAAAGGTTATGAAGAAAAGAAGCAGCATGTGATACCTGTAAATTTGATTCAAACATGTGCATATAAGTCCTTAAGGAATTTGGATGGCTACAGATTTGAACACAATTTAACCTAAAATGACACCAAGGCTGTGCTGAGATTTTATGGAGCTGTGCTCACCCTGAAGGCTTAGACTGAGGCAGAAGGAAAAACCAAGGAAACAAAATATTTCAAGACTGTTTACTGCTAAAGCTCTCTATTTTCAATTATTAGAGAGCGATATTTGAAGGGTAAATAGTATTAAGAAGGTAAATATGCCTGGTGCTTACAATCAGGTGACTGTATGGAGGCTATTTTAGTAGGTTATGGAAAACTAGACTTCTTAGTTTTCAGCCTTTAGGATGAGATCCAAGGATATGGACAAGGTAATATCAGATTCCATTAGTGGGTGCTTGCAAAATGCAGAGTGGTTGTTTCACACAGGAAAAGGCTGATGAGAACAAAAGGATTTCAGATGAAGTGGAACATACGGCTGCAAAACAGATTTCTATAATGAATTCTGAGGGGCGCATCTGTTATTATCTACGTAATATAAAATTGCTCTTTTTGTCTCATTTTGCTCAGTTGTGCAAGATGCAATCACATCAAACAGGCACGTCCAATAAAACTGTGATCTGACTGATTAAAATGAACAGCAATCTGTTTTCTTCTGACAGTCACACAGCTACTTGAATAACAAGGACTATGAGCATGGAATTGAATAGCCACTTGGAATTGATATTAATGTTTGCGAGTGCTGTTAAGGCATTTGACCAAATCTGTCCATCCAATGAAATAACAACCCTGTATCCTTAAATCATTTAAACCACAAGTAATTTGTGAGACATATTCGATAACATCCTGCTGCTCCTCTTCACTTCCAAAACCTTCTCCTGAGCCACTGCACTGCTTCTTTATGCAGGATAAATACCAGCAAAGGAAGTGTTCCTGGAAGGAAGGCATGGGCATCTGTTAGCAAGACTGTGAGAAGTTTCCATTTGCAGTAGCAGAAAGAAGGTTTGCATAGAAAAAGACATCTTGATGGAGTAATTTCCCTAATTCCAACATCTAGCCTAGGCTTTCTCTTCACTCCCTGTGTAGCTGATTGTGGAGAGAGTGGAGAGAGTGGAGACATAACCCTTCACTTCCAGAGAAAAGTTAATTCTACTTGTTCAGACACATAGAGGTGGTTCAGACTGAAATGTGTTTTGGGATGCCTCCTGATGAAAATGTTAAACTACTGGATTTTTGTCATTTTCCTACAAAATCCATCATAAGGGATTAGTACCCCTGAGAGGTTGCATTTTTCTGTCTTGGAGCAGGCAGCCTTAAGCTCTTTTATCTTGAACATGATGAAGTCTAACATAGCAATTAAGTGGTCATATAAATCTACCTGCTCTGTTGTAAATGTGACATAGCTGAGAATCTATTGATTCCAGTATTCAGTCTCATGAAGTGGTATATTTGATGCCTGTTTTGTTATCTACTCCTGATATTGTTGTTTCTTTACCTTAAGTGTCTTAAACTCACAAAGAACTTTCAAAAGGGCTTCGGAAGACTTCTACCATGAACACAGTAAGTAAGTATTTCTATTTGCACTTCCTTTCCTTGTGGTTTTGAAAATGTATGTTAGCTTGCATAATATGTTAAAATGTGCAAGTAAATTGAAGGGAGATGAACAAAAGCAGAGTGAATCAATTGATCCCCATACTCTTTTTTGTCAGTATTAGAAAACATTTTAGGGAGCAAGGAGACCAGTTGACTTGACTTTCCTACTAAGACAGATACTTGACAAATACTGCTGCCCATCCTCTCCAGGACTGTTGGAAGAGAAACCCATGTCCATAGAAATAAGACCTCTCCTTGCTCTGTATGTATTCCTCATCCTCCTTCTCTTTATACATCCATTAGTAGGTGCTATTGGGAAAAAAACTGGTGGACCTTTCCTCTGATGCAGGATAAATCTCCTTTTTTCCCCTGTGATAGGAATAATAATTTAAAAAATCTTCACTTCACTGCACACCTTTAATCCAGGATGACCTTAAGTTAAGCTCTTAAAAGACAAAATTCTTAGAAGAGCAAATGTGTCTCTCTGTGTGCTTTTCACACAACAAGTTTATGCCAGCATTTCAGCACGGAGGAAGAAAAATCGTTGAGTTGTATTTCATGTGGTTGAATTCCCCATTTTTCTCATTCCTTTCTCTATTCTCTTGACAGAAACTTCAAGGCTGTGAAAGTTGCTTGGCAAGTATTTTCAAGATCCATATAAAACTGTCATGGCACATTGAGTGACTTTTGGAGTTTCTTGCCTGCCAGAACAATTAGATAATGAATAAACCAATTGTCAGAAATGTTTCTGTGATGACTTCTCATCTTGACAAGCCTTTAATGTAAAATAAGCAATACGAGTTTCTTAGGGACAAGGAAGTAGGGAGGAGAGAGATAGGTGAAATATTTATATCTGCAAAGGATTTTGTTTATAAAATTAATAAAAAAATTATACTTTCCTGAAAAAGAAAAGAGAGGAGTCTACTTATTACTCTTTGCAGACAGGATAAGATAACATAATGAAGCATCTAAAAAGTTTGTGTTCTCTGTAAATTGGTAATAGACTATAACAGAATTGTCTGGCATGCTGTGCTGCTTTTGGCTGGGCCAGAGCTTATTTTCTTTATAGTAGGTACTATGGAACTACATTTTAGATTTGTCTTGGGAACAGTGTTGATAATTTAGGGATGTTTCCTTTATTGGTGAGCAGCGCTTGCACAGAGTCAAGGCCTTTTCTGCTCTTCATCCCACCCCACAAGTGAGGCGGCTGGGGGGAGCACAAGAAGTTGGGTGGGGACACAGACAGGATGGCTGATCCCAGCTGACCACAGGGATATCCCATCCCATATGGCATCATGCTCAGCACATAGAGCTGGGGGAAGAAGAAGGAATGTTGGGTCATTGGGAGTGATGGCATTTGACTTCCCAAGTCATCGTGGGTGTGATGGAGCCTGGCTGTCCTGGGAATGGCTGAACCCCTGCCTGCCCATGGGAAGTGGACAAAAATTCCTTGTTTGTCTTTGCTTGTGCATGAGGCTTGTCCTTTACCTACTAAGCTGTCTTTATTTCAACCCCGGATTTTCTCATTTTTCTCATTTTTACCCCCAGGGTAGGGTGCAAGAAGTGTAGAACATGCAGTGAGTGAATGGCAGTTTGGGTCTACGTTGCGGACTGTGTTAAACCATGACATGTGCCTAGGTCTGTGGAAAGCCAGTGGAGATTCAATTCCAATGTACCCTATTGACACCTCTCAAAATAAGAAGTTGTTTTTCTCTGTATTGATTTAAATTTTCTGAGCTTCTGCCCTTGTGTGGGAGACAGGGTGATGTGAAAACATAAGCATGGATGAGTATGTTTTAGGTATGTGTACTAATGGCTTTCATCATGTTATCATTATGCAGATGTTGAACATTGTACAACTGGTGAAAATTGATCGTGGACAGAGAGAGCCTTGCATCCTTCCTCCAACTGAGGGAATTGCAGAGCAAGTTCATCACATCATGTCTGCCTATTAACTCACCCATTAACAGGCACCAAATAAGTGAGATAGTCTTAGTATGTGGAGCTCCACACCTACAGAAGAAAGATATGGCCACTATGTAAATGGCTTATTGAATGGGTACGTGAATGTGCAGAGACAGAGGTGTTCAGGAGAAGCTGTGAAGACAGCTCTGCGAGGTGACTCAGGACATGACTTTGGAAGTGCTGAGGGTTCAACAGGAACAGGTGGTTGCAGTAGGCAGTGACACAGGACATCAGAAATCTCCCTCCAATAATTCCACTGATCACGGAATGATCCTTTCCTTTTGCAGTTTTTTATCTTTATGACTTGCTTTAGCCACTTACATGTCATTAAAACAGTATTGTTTCTTACATTTCTAGTATCTCATTAAAAGTTGTGTTATAGATCACCTTCTGCTGCCATTTTTAGGTGGTATCTCTAATAACTTTTGTTTTTTGTCCTCCTGTGGTATGTGATGCTGCATCCATTTGTCTGAG
This sequence comes from Trochalopteron elliotii, assembly GCA_024734555.1. NCBI lineage: Eukaryota > Metazoa > Chordata > Aves > Passeriformes > Leiothrichidae > Trochalopteron > Trochalopteron elliotii. The sequence continues at coordinate 4,109,763 of JANPWX010000011.1, forward strand.
TAAGAAGGCACTGGAAATAACTATTGTGATTGCAGGAAACTTGAATAATTTTTAGACACTTTCCTTAGCTATAGTTCATTCCTTGAGAAGGCCTACAAAAGGCATTTTTAAAATGTAGATTATACAAGTAGAATTAGTGTAGAGGGTATTCTTGTGGATCTGTTCTGTCCACAGTGTCAGTGAAACTATCGTATTCTCAATAAGATTCTGCAGTGGGAAGTAAACACACACTAGAGATGATTAAAGTCAGTCCTGGCAGCTTAAAAAAACAGAGAAGAGCTTGTCCAGAAAATGCACAATTCCTTTCTAGGTTGTCAAAAACTACCTGACAAAAACAATCAAATACTGGAAAAGCTTTTTTCATAAACCCAAGCCAGGTTATGTGAAGAGACTTTGTCTACAGGAATCGTGGCAGGCGTGCTTGTTACCCACTGTGGTGTCAGTCAGGGACAGCTGTCTCCAGGTCATGGTCAGAATATTGTTACTTTCTTTGAAATCCTCTGTAAATGTTATCTTGTGATATCTGAAGCTCTTACAGGCAGCCCATGTGACAGACACAACCGTGTCCTGCTCATCATTGTGCCAAACTGAGCTGAGAGTACCCCAACATTTTCTTGAAGTTTGTCTCCACCCCTCTGCTAACTTAAACATTTTTGTTGCGTTTGTCCGTAACGTCTAGCATCAGAAAAGCTTGTGTCTAAGGATCTACCTGTCATATCTAATAAACAATAATAAAGATGAGAGAAGGACTGTTTTGACATCTCTCTGATTGCTTCTTTGTCAGTAAAAAAGAAAATCTTGACAGAATATCAGTTTCCCAAGGAGAGGGCAGGCACATCAATGTGGGAGAAAATCATATTTATTAACTTAATCATTAATAAAACCTCATGTAAATGTCCTCATATCAAATTCTGATTTTGCAATTCCTCTGAAATCGGTAGGCAAATATGGCTCAGTTATGTGGTCTGGTTTTCTCTTCTTGCCTTAATAGTTTCAACAATTAATATATATGAAAATACCATAAAGAGTTTTACAAACACCAGCCTCCACTTCAGTTTGTATCTGCCCCCTACTCCATGTGCTGTCTAAGCTGAGTGTTCTCCATACCAACCTTCAGACCAGTCAATTCCCAGGCACAAATTCTGGAAGAAACCCTGCAAGTATTCAGAAAGGATTATCAACCATTGTGCATTCTTGCAAGCACAGTAATTATTCAGATACTTAAGCTGCAATATTTTGTTTATTGTATGGTACAGCATATTACTTTTGGCTACAATTTCATTTTTGAAGTCTCAGATCATTAATCACTTCACTTTACCTTGACCATGATCATATTTATCGTCCTCCCACCCACTCCCTGGATAGGAATTTTCTAATTTGATGCTTAAAATTACATTCTTGGAATAATACATTAAATGGAGTGTGGAGATCAGGTAACAACCTTTGAAAATGGTACATTCCAATTAGATACATGTCTTCTGCACCCATTTATTCATAAATTAGTGTGCAATGATGAGTGCAATGCTTAATGGAACTGAGGATTTATAGTTTTCATTTGTGTAGATATTCTTGCCTTTCATAAACATAGAGAGAGGTATTTATGGGGTGAAAGAATTGCAACAAATGAGGCCTGTCTTGTTCAGTTTGTTGACACCTTCTGAGCAATCATTATTTGGGAGTAACAGCTCTGCAAGATTTCTGTGGCTAGCAATGAATGTAGTTACTTGGCCAAACCTAACCATATGTACTTCAGTGGATAGAAGTAAGCAACCACTGCACACAATTTCTACAACAGACCTTCCCACGTATCTCTGCCAACCCTTTTCACTGCCTTAATGTGGGTTAAAGTTTGAGTTCCTAGATAATTTTTATTTAATTTCTGCAGCACACTTCTTCAGCAAAACCTTTAACCTTTGGATATGTTCAAATGCACGTTGTCTGAAAGCTGAAAAGGAAATTTGGCTTTTGCTTTAACTGTTGAAATGAAACAGCCAAGCAAACTTTTGTGAGTTTGTCACTTCCAAATTCAGAGTTTGAGTCCAGACGGTGTTCCTGACTCATCTGGTGTCACTTCTGTCTACATTTGGGTTAGCTAAATCAAGAATAGTGTGAAGACAATTTGGCATGTTGAATTTCTCAGGAGGTAAGGACACATGCTCCAGCTTGGTATCAATGTCATTGCTTTGTTGCAGTTTTGTTGCTGTATTTTCTTTCCCCAACTGTGGCTGCTACTAGCTCATTTACTAGTTTTCCTTGATCAGCAGTGGTGGGATTGACAGATCTTTTCTAATGTGTAAATAGCTCTTTGATGGGAAACCAACCCTCTCTGCAGAACCATGAAATCTCTGTGCAGAGAACATTATCTCACCTTAAGCTTCCCCATAAATAGAAGGCTGCATATTTAGTGCTTTTCATCAGAAGATTTCAAAACATTTTACAAGAGACGATGTGTATTTATAGTGCAAGTGCATTTATAGTCAGGGAAGACATCAGATTTGGAGACATCAAAACCAGATGTAAATGTAAAGCCTTTTTTGAGGGCTATTGGGAAAACTTGTCTTGCTATCTAAACCAGTCGCTCTTTCTGTGATTTTCTAAGCCAAGAGTACATGGTCTCTTTCCTGCAGCTGACAGCTTACTAGAGCTGTCAGTCTTTTTCTCTGTTGTGCTTTGTTTATGCTGAATTTTCAACTGGTTGATCTAAGATAAGCAATGGACAATTGTGGCCTCTCCAAAAATATAGTAGTCCTAGTGGCTTGTGTAGATTAACAGTTTCTGCACAGGGCATGAAATGCTCTAATGAGATGCCCTTGAGCTCAACAGGTTACTGGGAAATCTGGAAAGCCCAAGTTCAGACTTGAAGATATAAGGGAAATACTAAACATGGACTAAAGTTTTTTGTGCTGCTTAGTTTTGGGCCTGTTTATGAAGTTTCATGTATGATAATAATAAATTAAAATATTTAAATCCATGGTCATCATGGTTTTTAAATTAAAGTTTTCCTCTCAAAACATCTCAGTCAGGGGAATGATCTCAGGTAAAGTTTTCACTGTCTGTGCTGCTGATTTACTAATTTGGATGCTAATCAGAACAGAATGTGTCAATTTACTTCTGCAGAGTTTTTATTTTGAACCTTTTCTTTGCAATCAGGCAGCTGGAATATTGGTTAAAAAGTTTTAATTTCTATTCATTTCTTTCTGTTCTGTCAGCTTCTCTACTGCTGTGATGATTGTAGCTGTGAGGCATAAGTATTACCTGAACTTTCTGTGACCTAATCAAGCTCAGGTAAAGATAAAAACCAGGCCTAATTCCACTTCTTTTGTGCTCTTAGAATTCAAATGATATTTTCAAGGTAAAGGGGTCATCGTCTCTTTTTTGCCAGGTATGCTTTTCTCTTTCCTCCAGGTGGTGGATATATTGTGAAAACTGAACAAAATCAGATTCATGTTAAGGACATGAGCTTAGTCTTTATTTTCTAATCAGATAACAGCTCTTTGTGTATTGTGCTTAGAAATCTGAGTCATGGCTCATAGCTCTGTTGTGTGAATGTTTCCAAAGGCAAAGAACAAAGAGGAGTCTGTGCCACAGAGAATGGTTTAACTTTTCATTGGATTCAAGATGAAAGAAAATATAGCTGACACTTTAAACCCACTATTTTCACTAGATGACTATTGGCAGTGGTTATGAAATAGCAAAGCTTTCTTCAATTTTCTATGATTCTCCTCATGAGTAACATTGGTTTTCTGGCTATGATTACAGTAATATATCTGTTAAGGTAGTGATTATCAGTGATTAGATAATTAGATATTGGAATCAAAGATTTTTCTCCTTTTTTTTTTTTTTTGCCACAGAAGATATGAGACAAACACAAGAGAACCATCAGTATTAGCTCAAGATTTGCTTTATCCCAACCACAGGATAAATTTCAGGAAAGACCTTTTAGGAGAGACCCTATGGTGCTATCTGATCAATTTATATGATAAGCAACATGAAAACATTGAAAAAGATTAAGAAATTAACCCCACCTGTACACACAAGGGTGAAAGAATGGCTTATTTCTTTCCTTTGACTCCATCTTCATTCTCCTTCTGAACCAGGGATCTATTTCTATTACATGGTACCCACCCAAAATTGTATTTTCTTTTAAAGATTAGATCTGCTTTGCATAAAGTTCGCTAATGCCAGTCTGATTTAATTATATTAACCATGTGTTGATCCTTGGTAATACTTTTTAATTATTTTAATATTTCAGTTTCAGAGGAGGACTTCAAAAGAATGTGCTGGCATCACTTAGTCAGAATTTGAGTAGGGGACAACCGGCCCGTGAAATTGTGCATCAGTGGCAAATGTAACGTCCTCTACCTATGTTTCTGTAAAATTAAATCTTCAAAGTAATTTTCTTACATTACTAAATCTTTACCCCTTTGTGTAGGCTGTATATTATGATTACTTAGTTTTAGAAACAGATGACCTAGCAACCCAAGTTCTCTTATTGATTTTTACCCCTAAGGGGAATCTTTACAGCATCTTTAGTTACTATAGCAATCCACATCACATGCCATTCAAAAGCTGAAAGCCAGAATTTTGTTATAAATCAGTGGAGAGAGGCAGGTACCTTTGGTGCTGACAGTGAAATTTTTGAATACTGAAATTAGCTGTCTGAAGTGCAGAATGTTGAAATTATCAAGTTTTTTAATAATTCGTAAAGCATTATTCATAGAAAGATTTTCCTAAGGTCACCCAAGAAGCTTGTGGTATTGTGCAAAAATAATGCCTGTCTCCCAAGTCCCATGATTGCACTTTACCATCTGGACAATTCATCTTCTGTGATATTTTTCAGGAAGAGTAATAATAATAGTGTATTGCACTCAGTGCTTTTTCTCTTAAAAAATTCATAATTATTCAGTTTCCTGACATTTCCATGCTGTTGAGGGTAAAGCACACCAGTTTACACAGGCAGAGGCCTGCTTTCTGATCCACTTTCCCACTGCATTAGGTGAGCTCAAAGCAAACAGGAAACTATTTTCCCTAATGAGCACCAAGGATTGCAGTTTTGTAATACAAAGAGGTTTGTCCTGTGCTTATGCTGTATTTCAGTAACTTAGAAGAGCTTTTGTTTTACTACTTAGACATATTAATCATGCTGGAAGATATACTATCTAGAGAAAAGCAGTTTATGTTAGTTATCAAAAATGGTTAACAACGTTTGTCTAAGCGAAACACATACCCCTGAAGGCTTTGGGAAATCTATGGTTCCCTTCGTATTCACTCCCATTTGGTGAAGGACTGATCTGAGGCAAAGGACTGCAGCTGAATTGAAGACTGCACCTGAACCAAGGGCTAAATCAACCATTCTTTCATCAGACACAGGACCTTATTACATGAGATCTTGGGCATGTATAAATCATCAAGTCAAAAATATCTGCATAAAGAAGTAGCAGGTACATGCACTGTGCTTGGTTTTCCAGGACTGTGACCTGTGTTTTCAGCATGCTTTCTTCTGCATGTTAATGCAGTTAATTTTCTTCTTAGTAGCTGGTACAGTGCTGTGTTTTGGATTTTGCATGAGAATAACCTTGTCAATACACTCCCTGATGCTTTACTTGTTGCTCAGCAGTGTTTACACTCAGTCAATGGCTTTTTAGTTCCCCCTGCTCTGCCAGTAAGCAGGTGCACAAGAAGCTGGGAGGGAGTATTGCCAGGACATCTGACCTGAACTAGCAAAAGGAATATTTCATGCCTTAGGATGTCATGCTGTGTGGAAAAACAGGGGGGAATGGCTGGGAGGGCCAACTGCTGCTCAGGGTTGAGCTGGGCATCAGTCAGCAACTGTGCATCACTTGTCTTTCCTGGGTTTTATTCCTATCCCTCTCTCTCTGCTTTTCACTACTACTATTATTATTGTTATATTTCATTTTATTTCAGTTATTGAACTGTTCTTATCTCAAACCGTGATTTTAAACTTTTTTTCCAATTTTCTTCCCCATCCCATTGAGTGGCAGCGAGCAGCTGTGTGGTACTTAGTCTCTGGCTGGGGTTAAAGAATTATGCAACACACATATACAACTGTATTTGGAGTGATGTTTGGATGGATTGGGCTGATGGGAACTGAGGGATATCAAGTGTTTTCTCATAACCTCATCCTGCAGTCCTTGGTAAGAGGTCACTTTGTCTAGTCACTGTCCAGACAGCGCTGTAGCCTCTTGGAGAGGGCACAGAGCCAATTCTTTCTGGGATTCCTTGGTGCTGCTGGCATGGTGGGGTCTGAGCCCCTAAATTCCAGTGTGACCAATATGCTATTCCTTGACAGCCCTCTGTCTGCATCTTCCTTTTCTCAGAGCCAGCTGCAGGAGGGTGCCCCTCCCAAACCTGTCCAGAGCCCAGTGCCCAGCACACACCTCCCACTTACTTTGAACTTTCAGGACTGAGAAATTGCCATTTTTCAGTCTCTGCAGAGCTGCACTCAAAGCTTTGCTGAGCAAGAGCAGGGGATATTCAAGTGCAAAGATGAAAGGGACAGAGAGGCTGTGATTCATACACTAAGACTGGTCCCTTGTTTTCTCACACAGGTTAGGATCTGAGAGATTTCCAAGGAAGAAGCTGGACTTTGAAGACTTTCTGAGGAGAATCCTAATGCAATTCAAATTATTTTCTATTAAGTCCATGGCAAATACCTGTTTGGTTAAAATGCTGGAATTCTGCCTACATGTTCCTCCGCTGAATAAATCCCTGCATCGTCTGCTCCAAACAAGTGACTGATCTTTGGGTAATTCAGCTGTATGAGTGTGCTAAACTAATTCCTAATTATTCTCATTAGGTTCCTGTGCTCTCCTGCCCACTTCATCTAGGCTGGAATCCAGCTGACAAGGGCTCAGAGAGGCTGAAGGTGGAATCCAGGTCTGATGACAGTCACTAAAAACTAATTTATTTTCCAGGCAGTAGCATTTATTTAATTTCCATTTTAATAGACTGTTATTTCAAATACTAATCTACCTCCTAGATACCTTCAGGTTTCTCTCATCCTATGCACAAAGTATGAAGAATAATATTTGCTGTCATTTTGATGTTGGACTCAAATCAATGTTTAACAAAGCGGTTAAGCTTGTACTTAACTTTCTACGTCTTCATAATTTCATTCCATATTAAGAACTGAATATTGGCTGGGTTTATTCTGCTACTAATTTTTCAGATTTAAATAATAACACCCTTCTCAGTCTTCCTGTAACTTACTAATTAGCAAACTCACTAACTATTAATAATTTCTATTGGGATGACTGAACTTTTCTCTGTAGTACTGTCTTTCTGAAAACATAATTCTCAAACAAAAGTATTTTTTTAAGATAAAGAGGCTTTTTACCTCTATTTAATTAAAAAATTTTACCTCTATTTTAATTAAAAATTAAAAAATGTATAAAATTTATAGTATATTAAATTTTAATTTTGAAACCTTATTTTTTTGTGTGTGAAATTGAGATACTTTTGGAAAACTCCTTGCTTCTGTAATGTTATAAGAAAATTTCTTTATAAAAAAAGATTGATGTTTTGTTATAACCTGGTTAAGGCTAGAGATAAATTCATGTTTTACAACACTAAAACCCTTGTAATTCTTATCCTATATTTTCTCTAGGAGACAGGCAGTGGGCAAAAGAGGGTAAAGTTGTCCCTCTAACACAAGTGAGAACTGAGGGATAAAATTATTAGATAAGCTGGTCAGGTTGTCTAGAAAAAGCAGGAAGAACAAGAACTTAACTAAGTTTTGAGCCTCTTTTTCCATGAGGGAACTTGTTAATCTCTCCCATAATAACCTTAAATTTCTCTGTCCTGCTTGAATCTGTGTTTGCCTTGTCAGCTTCTGAATCCAAGTGAGCAGGATTAATTGCACTTGGAAAGGTTCTCTTGAGTGATTTTTTTGAATACGAGAGCAAAATAAAAAGAACTGCAAGGCTCTAACCAAGTTCAGAAAAGTGAAATGGGAAAGTTTGGGTTTTGTTGTTCTTTTTTTACTCGTCTGGGAAAAGACTTCTCTGGTCTGCAGCCTTCTTGAGGCTGCCAGAGCAGCTGAGGTTCACTGGGCATCCACAGTGCAGCACGCCTGGCAGCTCCCTGGGTCGGGTGGGATTCATCACTGTGAAATCAATCGTAAACAGGATAAACTACACCGAGCACCAGGGCTGCAGGAGGGGGAAAATAGGAGGTTCGTATACCATCAGTGTGGAGGAATACAAACCTCTGAGGAGGTGAAAGAAATGGAAACAATCTGACCAACAAGTTTGTGCAGGTGGTATTGCGGGGAAAAAATGATAAACCATAAAATTGGCTTTGGCCCTTGAGAGAAAATGCTTAACAATAAAGCACATGATCATAGACATTCTTCTTTCACATAAATAAAATACTACCAAGTCTTGCACAGGTTCCTATATATTAGTCAGCAGAAAAGTCATAATCAGCCACTACTGAACTTTTTACAGGAAAGGATGATTTTGCCATGTTTAGGTTGCTATCATAAGACTCATATGTAGCCTTCTAGTTTGAACTTTGCAGGCCAGATCAGCTGTTTTCTCATTGAAAAATAGAAAGGTCATTTTAATCTTTATTTTTGTTCCAGTGTAAATCATAAATTAAAAATATTTTCATTAAACTGAACATTCTATTAAAAATGGTTTTAAAAACTAACCTATTCCTCCCCCCCCCTTTTTTTGGTGTGTGTTTTTTTTGTTTGTTTGTTTGTTTTCACTGCCATCATTTCAGCAAAGAAAATAGCAGGCATTTCACTCCCTCAACCAAATATTATTTCTCTGGGAATGAAATCAAATCAAATAAATACACTCTAATAAAATTAAAGCTACCTGCAAGCCTCCGTCCAGATGGAAAGATGAGCAGATGAATAATTTCTGAATTTGATGGAACTGCTCATCTGCAAAAACTGTTTGGAGAGACAAGAGAGAGAGAATTTGAGCCCCAAACGCATAAGGGATCCATAAGTTGCACTATGTATTTGCAGCGTGTATGTTCCTGACTGTGCCATGAGTACAGCCCTGGGTGCTGGGGAGCTGTGGTGTCACACATAGAGACATTTAAAACCTTCAGCTGTTGCTGAGATGGTGTGGCAGACGAGCAGATATATTGAACACCTGAGTCTGAGACTTAAAACTACACACACCTAAATGCCTATCACCACTTCCTAGTTAAACCTAGAAGGAGAAAGCAGATTTCTTGGTTTCCTGTGTGCCCCTTTATGGACCACTTCCCTCTTCAGATCTGAGAGGGAAAATGGCCAAAGGGGTGGTGTGCTTGCTGCACAAATCCTGCTGTAAAGTGTCATGCTCGTCTGAAGATACCTAAGCCATTTGCTTTTCACTGACCTTAATCTTAGAAATTTCCTCTACACATCTTAATTTGAATATAAATTGCAAATTATTCATGTCTTCTCCACAGAAAATGTCCAAAGCAGGTCTACTGTCTATTTATCGCTTCCATTTCTTGTCTTTTCATTGCAAAGATATTCTTAGCATAACTGAGAATTACCACAAAAACTATCATGATTGAAGTGAGTGTGTAGTACAGGTTTCATAGAAAGCTATGGCTATCGTAAAAATGCTTTTAATGCCTCCTCATAACCTAATGCTTTAAAATAGTTTGTCTTTGGAACTTGCAGCAGCTTTGCTTACCTAAATAAGTCTTCTCCTCTGAGTTTTGGCCAGCAGTCCTATATTATTTCTACAGATCAGCAACAAAATCTCTGTAAGACCATCATATGTAATGCTAGGAATCCTTCAGAATTCTCAGCTAAATCCAAACAAAAAAGGTCATGAAAAGACTCAGGATAAGCCAACATCCAGCAAACATTCAAAGTTTGTAATGGGTAATCATGAAGAGGATAATGTCTGCATAACTGAAAATAAATAAGGCATGCTCACAATTAATGGAAATGTAAATGCATGAGCCTACTGAGGGTGTTTGCAAAAGACAGGACATTGGGGTTATAAGGAGGAGTGTGCAGTCTGTGTGTGGGTTTAAGCCCTTTTTTCCCAGTGCTCTTTTTCTGACATGAACAGCTTTCAGATCACTGAGAGTTAAAACATGTTGCTGAGATGAAGAAACTCAAAGCCCTTGTGGCTCACGTGGTGAGAACTCCTAGACCACAAGGATCATAACAAAGCAAGAGGCTTGCAGGATTTGGTCATCATAAAGAATGGAAAACCAGAATGTGCATTTAGATGTGTAAATTATTATTATCATGTCAGTAAGTGATACCCATAAAATCTCAGAAGTGGTATGGTCATCATGAAAGGTGAACTTTACAGTTGTGTCCATCAGGAGTGGTCAGGAATTAGTAAATTTCATTTTCTTGGGTTTCCTTGCAATGCCTAAACATGATGGAAACAAAATTGGGTCTTAGAGAAGGTTTTTCACAAAACCTGTCTGTTTCCTAGAGTACTGCTCAGACAGAGAGGACTATGGTTTAGTAGAAGTTTACAGTCTGTGAAGGAGAACATGAGCAGGGGGAGTGAAGCAGCAAACTGTATCATCCATTACAGAGAAGAGTTATGTTTAATTTTTAACTTTCTATTAAAGATTTAAAAGTGTTAATAGAAATAAGCATTTCCTACCAATAGATTTTTTTCTTTTGTTTTAATAAAAGAGATAGACTTGTGCTAGTATTTAGTTCCAGATTTCAGTACTAACCACAGAAACTCCCTTTGACTTTATGATTCAGGGGTCCTGCAAAAAAGAGTGTGCCACATCAATAACAAATGACACTCCTGAAGACTTTGCTTCCTGTCACTGGCATCTGTGGTACCTTGGGAATTTGCAAGAGAGAAAGGCTACATGAGTATTTCTGTGCCAGCTGGGTTTATTAGGAATAGTTATCATGGTTTATACAATTTTCTGTATTAATATTATGTGTTCAATGATTCATCTAGCTGTTACTGAAAAGTGCCTAAATAATATAAAACCAAGGTAGTATAAACTACATATAAAATTAATTAAAACTATGTTAGGTCAATGATGCTGGGTAATGAAAGCAATAAAATTCATAGCCCTATTCATTCTTTGAAGGTACTTAGCAGATGAGGACCCGAGCACTCTTGCTGTTGCCTCAGAGGGGCCTGTCTGGTGCAGGAAGACCTCAGATGTCTGGTGTGACCTGCTGTGTTTTGTTAGCAGAGGGTGTAGCCTGTGAATCTCCCTGTGGTTATGAATTTGCCTTAGCATTCTCTTAAACTATTTTTTTGTTCTCTGATTAAGGAAATATGGGTAATGCAGAGCTACTGAGCCAGGCTTAGGGAGACCATAGTCTTTAATAAAGAAACAGATGATGATACAAAACACATGAACTCTGTCAGCTCAGTCTGATGGGAACTGTTGCTGTGTTATGAGACACCACAGCACTTGTGAGATTTGGACAGCACTTAAGAGAAGCACAGGTTTTATCCATTTCCAAAGACTGTGAATGCACAGTGGAATGAGTATGAGTAGCTCTAGGCTAGATTCTCTCCTTAATTACATGACATGTACCAAGGATTTTCTGTTGACAAAGGCATTTGGCAGCAGTGATGACATAAGTCATCACCCATTAATCCCTACTGCTCACTGTTTTCTCTGCAAATGCCCACTGTGTCATTGTAGGGCAAATAAGTGATGTGACCATGAAAAAACTTATTTTCTCTAGAAAATACAGTGACTTTTTTTTTGAGGTGGATGAGTTCCAGTAAAGGTTGCCATAGAAATCTTTGTAGAGTAATGCAGAAGGGAATGGGCTCATGTGAGGTTAAATGCAGGCAGGAGGAGGAGTGAGGGACATGTGAATATGTGAGTATAACCTACTTACAAATGAGTGAACAGCATACCCTGTAAATCCAAAATTGCTGTTTACAGAAGAATTCACTTCCCAGCACAGCTGAATAGTTTAAGGACGGTGTGTCCTTTGAAAAGGTTACCTTGTTCCCCACTCCAGAGCCCCCAGATGTGCACTGATTCAGCTGTAATGTGTGTATGGATGAAAGAAGATGAGAGCACTTGGAGGGACACAGTGAGAACATAATGTCTGTATCAAACTGAAGTTCCATCTTTTCTTTTGTATTCAGTGACAGATGTAAAGAAAACACTGTAAGGATGCAGGAGGCACATACACAGATCCTTCCACTTGTATGACTAAATCTCTGAATATTTTGTGCATTTAGGAACATTCTGACCAAAACCTTTCATCTATATATCATAGTTAATAGATGTTCTTTAACTTTCATATTGTATTTGCTCTTTGAATCCATGTCCAAATTTCATCTGTGGTTTAATTATTTGTTTTAATCGTGTGATTTTTTCACTAGATGTCTTCTCACTTCTGTTTATGAGAAATGAAGAATAGTTATTTCCCTTCTCAAGACTATTCCATTAATGCTTTTATAGCTCTTTATTGCATTTCTCACACAATCACTTTTACCTAGGACAGTGGATCCTAATTTTGTTTTGTAACTTCCATATGGATACTGCTCTATGTTCCTAATCACCATCTTTCTGCTCTGAATTGCTTTTAATTCTGTTATAACTTTATTGAGATGGGATGACCAGAATTCCTCTTAATGTTCTTGCAAGTTAGGTACCCTATAACTTTAATAGAAATATAATCATGATGATGTGTCTGTTAATTTCTCTATTAATTTCCTCATGATCACTAATACTCACCTGATTTGATGTGAAGGCCTAAGAAATAATAAGATACTTTCATAGCACTGTCCTCTGCAAATTCAAGGTCCATTTTGGAGCTAATTTAGCTTTTATCCATTTCTATGTATTCTTAGGTTTATTTTTTTGACTGCACTGATTTGCATATATTAATATTTACATTTCTTCTCCTACTTTAGTAGCCAGTCAATCCTGTGAGATTCTCCTGCAACACCTCACAAAGAAATCATTTTGCATTTGAAAACTTTACCTCCTTGCTATTTACTTCCTTTCCAGATTATCCAGATGTATCTTGAACAGCCCAAACCCCTTGGTAGTCTACTGAGGACTTATTCCCACCCTTTGCTTCTAACCTCTTACACAGTTAATAATTCACAGTGGGACCTGTTTTTGTATTCCATGGCAACTTCTCCTGATGAGCTTTTGCTGTGCATGTTAAAAGTTTTGGGAAATTCTTATACCCCATTGTACCTTCTGGACCACAGTGATCCGTGTCCTTGCTCAGGACTGGCAGACTGGTAAGTGCTATTGAAGCACTGCATCCATCTGTCATTTGGATTAATTTGCATTTTATTACATTTATTCACATGTCTATAAACTCTGTTCTTCATGTAATATCAAGTAATTTGCTCTGTATCCCAGACTAGTTTACTGACATGTAGCTCTTTGCATTTCCATATCCTTCTTTCTAAAACTGAGGTCCCATTTTCTGCCTTTTACTCCTTTGGTAGCATGACTGATTTAAACATTGGCAACATACTACATATTTTACATTTTATTTCCCTTAGAGCTGTTGCATGAGTAGCATCTGGTCCCACACATTTGTTACTATTTATTTTACCACCTCTTTCAAAACCTTTTCAACTAACATTTGAATTTGAAACAGTTACTCTGACTCATTCACTCTACAGAAAGGTGCAGGTGTGGGATCAGGCCTTAAACATGTTTTTTCTTTTTATAACTCTTCTCCACATTAAAATGATATTATAAATCAATCACTTATCCGAGCATTTTGAAGAGATTCTATATTTGAGCTTGAGCATTTTTGTAATTTTTTTCCAGGGAAAAGGCATTCAACAGAGCCATTTCTTCTGAATCTACTTTAATTAATTTAGTTTCCTGCTGGCTCTTTTTTTTTGTTTGTTTTGTGTTTTTGTTTGTTTGTTTGTTTATTGTTTTTGGTGGGTTTTTTTTTTGTTTCTTGCTCTTTCCTCAGCCTTTTTCTTGTCAGAAGTTTCTTTTAGTTGAAATGTCTTCTGAGGTTTGAGAAATTGTACTAGGCACTATCTGAGTGTCTGACTTTTTGGAGTGCCTTTTGTGTGTTTGCTTGAGTACTATCAGTATTTTCAAAGCTGCAGCCTAAGGGTGGCCAAAGTCCCTTTTCACCCATGTTTTTTCCCAAACAGGATTTCAGAAGCTTCCTGTGCTTTTCAGCTGCTACTAACCCCAAAAGAAGCTGGAAGTCAGCAATCTCAAGTCAGCCTCACTAACACTAGACACTCACAAGAATCAGGGCAAGGTCCTTGGAAGTGCTCAGCAAAAATGAGAGACATGCATGATGGAAAAACAGCCCTTCAAAATTTAAAGCAGAGGGGAAAAAGGTTGAGGGAGCTTTCAAATACGTACTGGAGAGGGAAAGATGTGAGGATGCTGTAGGACATGTAAGTAGCTCAGCTCTACTGTACAAGACTGTTGCTAATCTCAGGTCTGCTGCACAGAACAAATCTTTGGTTTAATAATCTGATTTAGCAGGATTAGAGTTGTGCCTGACTACATTCTGAGAATCGTTTTATTAGGTACTTAAATGCAGTAATTTCTTCTAAAGAAACCACTGCCAGGTTGATAAATCCATCCAGAAGACCTTTTAGTGAAGAAAACCTAGATTGGAGGGGAACAATAGCTGCAGCCCTTTCAAAATAAAGCTTTGGCAACCTTTGCAGTGCTGGGGACCCTCATGTTCTCAGCACCACACCGTGCTGTGTTCAAGAAGGGCCTTCCAAGGACACCTGGTCCTTTGCAGAAGGATCTTGCCTGTGAGTTTCTTTTGTTACTCTTAGCTTTCCAACACCAAATGTTCTCCCGTCTCTGTTGCAGTTCCCTGGTGTTTCTCACTGTGTCCTCTGATCCTGCAGAGACATTAGGCTGATGGAGCCAGTGCAATGAATTTCTGTTGTTTAGCTTTCATTTGTGACCACAGTTGGAGTAAATGATACATTTCAGCAGCGTTTCTTTGCACAATGGTGTTGTGAGCGTGACTGAGGAGAGCAAAATGCAGTCCTCAGCTAGAAATGGAAAATAGTCAGATGCCCCTCATGAATTTTAAACTGCTTTTATTTCTAGCATCAGTAGCAGCCAGAGGAAACCTGGTTATAAAATTGAATAATTCCTACTAGATCTAGGATGAAAAATGAAAAGCCTTCACTCCTCAGGAGCCCATTTGACAGGGGCAACAGTTTGATATTTCAGGGATCTTGAAAACCTTTCAGGCTTGAAGCTCCTTCTGCAGACACGTTTCACCTGAAAATATTTTCAATGTGGGAAGTCAGAAGTGGAGAGCAAGATTAAGGAACAGTGAACTCATGCTGAAGGTCTAAGACAGACTGAATTTGAATTCGTATTCCAGATTAAAATCCTCTTTTCCCCAAAACAGCCACATTAATTCCCACTTAGGTGGTCACTGCACAGGATAATGTGCTAGAAGCTGGTTATGTGCTATGAAGAATTTGGAAACATGATATTTTCTGTTTGGTTTCTGTTTTATTTGCATTTTATTTTTATGCTACTCGTGTTAATACTAATGTTTTCTTTGGCTTGTTTATTTTGGGTACTGCAGAGTCCTTTCCAAAACTCTTGACAGATGTATCTTTTCTGCAGTGTGAGCAAAGTTTATTGCTAGTACAATATTAGCTTTGCTAATCAGAAACTGACGTTATTACCTAATAGTTATTGCTCTGCATTACCAGTCAGATGTTGGAAATAATGGCCCGATAAAGATTCTATTATTTTGAACAGGTTGACAATTTCAGGCTTTTGCACAAGATGGGGAGACCCATAAAGGAACAGAAAAATAATTTGAGTAGGGAAGGTAATCAAAAGCTCGTAAACTTGAGAATTATTATCCAAGTGTGACACTCTTCCTAAGGCTGCTCACTGTGGAGCCACAGAGCGTGTGCTCCAGTCCGGAGACCAGACAGGACCAGACCTCAGGCGGACAAAAAGTACGAGACTGTGCCAATGTCATTCTGAACCTGAGCTGATAGGTTGCACTTCTTTGCACAAGATATTTTGTATTCTAGCATTGAGGTGTCCTGAGGTTTTTGGTCAGGTGGAATTGTGGACAGGATGGGCTCATGGTTCCAGCAGCTTACCATGGATGGGATTTAAGGATGTGGTTGTGCATATTCAGAAATCACTTGGAGAAATTTTTCCCTCTGCTGTTAGAAGAGGAAAACAGAAGCTCATTTTAGTATAAATCCCACCCTTTTCTGCTACCAATAGAAAGCCTCACTCATCTTGAGAATGCATTTTTGGGACTTGCTGATCTAGAATGGTAATAAGGAACAAAACTTTGGTATCCTACCAAGTATCAGTTTTCTGTGTTTAAAGTACAGAGTACTTTAATGTAACATGATGGTATAAACATAAGTAAACAGCAGACAACATTTCAGTGCATGCCTGTCTATCCTTGGAGAAGGATTAGAAATCAAAGAGGTGTGAGGTAATAGAATATTTAATAAACATTCATGGTATTTAGAAGCAGTAGCAATGAGGAAAAGAGGACATCTATTGGTATTCAAAACCAGAACAGAGTACACAATAGAGCAGTGTCCTTTTGGAGCAGAAAAGCTTTGCCACCTTTTCTATACTGATGCTTCAATGTTCAAAGAAGTCAAAAAGAGTTTGCCACCTGTGCATAGGCAGTAGTGCTACCTGTGGTTGGTTTTAACCTCAGCCCAAACTGCATCAATGTCCAGAGCAACTTTCAGTGAGAGTAGGTACAGAATGACTCTGATTCCGGGTCCTGAGCTCAGTCCTAACTGTCTTAAGGAGGAGGAAAAATGCAGAAGTTAACCCTCACTGCTAGATTCACTTGTAACTATAATGGCTGAATTTGCTGTATATTTTTATGCTGTAATGGAAACATCTACTTACAGGTGTCTGACACATAGCTAGCTAAGGTGGAGAATTTATAGAGCATGCTCTTGTCCGTGATTTGGCTATTCCTAATTAGACCATCTAGGAGAGGAGGAGCAAGAAAGGGAAAGGCAGAAGAGCAATTTAAATTAATAGTATTTAACTTTTGAAATCTCACATTAAGAGGCTTGCATTTTACTGTTATTTCATAAATGTAGAATAATATAATGAAAAAGAAACAGTGCTCCTTCCAAACTTTTTATTTGAAAATATGGCATTTTTATATTTATGCATTTAATTAACTATTTCTGTTATCATTTAAAATTTCCCTTGGAGAAATAATACATATTTAATAGAAACACTTATTAAATCTTTATGGGCGCATTTATTTTAGCCTTCAAGCATTTTCAGAATATTGACTAAAAAAGTTCTAATGTTGATGTCAAATTGGATGTGACAATGTAACTTTTCTTGTTTTTTTTTTTTTCGTATATTCTACAGGCTGGTAGAATAAATGGAAATGCCACATTGTTCACTGAAAACTTACACTGCGAAATCTTTCCTGTGACAAAATGCTTCTCATTCTGTTTGATTGGCATTCACAGTGGCTTACAGGTGGTGACTTTTATTCATCAGTGACTATCAAGGTACCAGTGTTGTAGGGCATTTTCTGTGGAAATGGCATAATTGACTCACTTCCTCATCAGAAGTATATTCACCCAAATATAACTGACTAGATATAAGGACAACACTTAAGTAACTATTGTAGTGCTGGTGTAGATGAGTTGTCTAAACCAAAAATAGTAATCTAAGGCACATCCTAATGAGCTGTCAAGTAATACTGGAAATACCTGGATTCACTATTAAAAAAAAAGAATAATAATAATAAAAAAAAATATATATATACTTCCAGAGTTGATAGTATCTGAGGAGCTAGCTGGTCCAACGATTAGTATTTTTAAAAAGATAAAAATAACCCCACCAAGTATGGTGGTGAGATGAGCCCTGGTGTGCCTTTCAGCCTGCTGATTACTCTAAACCAGAGAAGGACAGTGAAGCTAGTGAAGGGTTTGGAGCAAAAATGTTATGAGAAGCAATTGAGGGAGCTGTGGGTGTTTAACCTGGGTGAAAAAAATGTAGTATTTTGCCTTTCATTTTTTTTCAGAATCTGAGCAATGTTATTGCAAAAAAAGAGTTTGGTTAGAGACATAATGGATTTTAAAAATTATTAATTTTAGCAGCTGAGAAGTGGCCTTGAGCAGCTATATAGTGTTTATTTGTTGGCATACTGGATACCTGGAGGAAACCACAGAATAATTTCATTATTAAGAAGCATTTTCAAAAGAGGATAATTTAAGGTTTTTTTTGCAAAGTCTGTGTGTATTTTTCTCTTGTAGTATAATGGTAAAACCAACTGTGCCAGTTATTTGTGTTAAATGAAGAGAAAAGTGATAATTAGGATTAACATTGTGAAATTGCAGTTAGAGCCTTTGTAAAAGCCTCAAGCTTTCATTCATAAGGAGTCGTTAACAATGCCTTTGTAATGCAGATTTACTTACTGTAAGATTTACATTTGATGAATTGAATTATTTAGAAGACACTGAAAGCAGCACTAAAAAGCAGCACTGGCCTCACCGACACGGTGTCAGCAATTACAGTCCAGTCATTTTCATGTCGCACTCTACTTGAGTAAAGTGGACAGAGTAGAATTTTGTAGGCTAAAATGGATCAGATTTGTATGGATGAATTAAAGAAGGTTGGTTGTGTTGCTCTGAATAAATATGTGTATCCAAATTCAAATTTTATTTGAAATGTGCCTTGTATACCTATTTCTTCCTTCTTAAGATATTAAACTGTGCTATATCCCTCAGAAAGTGCTATGATGTAACATGCCTACACAGATGATGAAAGAACTCTGAAAAACTTGTGAGTTTTCATTATAACAAGCAGTGGGAGAGGCTATAATTTATTTCTTGCTATAAAGCACAGGCTACTTCATCTTAGGAAGGAGGAGTGCTCAAGATTACAGTCAAAGGTACATGGATTTTTGAAACTCTCTTAACTACACAACACTTTTGTGTGAAGGAGATAACTTTCCTTCAGTGGGTGAAATACCTGCTACTTGACAGGTCCTGGTGCTGAGTTTTTAAATCTGCTCTGAAAATAAACTTGCAGAGGACATGGAGTCAGACAGCTTCTCTCTTCCAGGTTCTTTGCTTAGCAAACAAACAGCTGCGCACGCTTTTGCTATTTAAACAAGACAGCTTCATTTCAAATGCATGTACAACTCCTACTGAAGTCAAGGAGAGCAGGTCATGTCTGAAAACATGGTTTATTTTTTATTTTCCTTTGGCCGTCTGATCAAGACACCAGGAGAAGGAACAGCATCTTGTTTGGGAAATTCAGGGTTTCAAAGCATGTCAAAAGGAATAGTGAATAATGAACAGAGAGATGGGATTGAAAACAGGAGATGAGAGAAAGAAAAGAAAGATAACAGGGAAAAAAACCCTGTTAGAGTTGCAGAGGGGCGGAGAATGAAGGATGCTGCTAACATCTTCCCCTGAGGTACTCTCATCCCAGTAACAACATGCAGAGAGGAATTCTGCTCTGCCTAGTCCTGTCTTGAAGCAAGACAACTTTTGGAAGAAGTATATGCTTGTTTCTATTTCAGCACTGGATTCCTTAAAATTCAGCTTTTTGAACATCTCATTTCTATCAGAAACAAGAAACTATTATTTTCTAAATGTCTCTTGAAATTGTCAAAGATTATCACTGTCCTCAGAAGATGAGGGCTTCTAAAAGAACTTATAAAAAACCTTACAACTTGCAATAAAGTTGTGAGATTTATTAGAACCAGGCTTCTGGAGACCACCAATGAGAACAGATTGCTAAAATCACCTCAGATTGGTTTTACAAAGCACTAAATTATTGAAAATTGATCATGATTTTTTCTTGGGATCCCAGAAGTGAGTTTTCAAATCCGTTTTTTGTTGTTGTTGTTGTTGTTGTTGTTGTTGTTGTTTTTTGACTGTGACCTTGCCTTTGCAGTTGACTTTCTGCAAATGCTTCCCTTATTTGGATCTGAAACAGTTCATAGCTAAATAGACGTTCCTTTACTGTGAATTTACAGTGGACCATGTCATTGGCCCCAATCTTAAATTGCAATGTTTAAAACAGAAGGGACATACCTGGATACTCAAAAATATTGGTCATTATCTCTGTTCATTATCAGAGGAATAATAAAAATGGACTGGAGATTGAACTGCAAAATACGCAATTTCTGCAACCCTGATGGGAAAATTCGGGGAATTAATTTGAAATACTTTGATAGAAGGAGATACCAAAGGGCAAAGTGGAAAAGAATACACCTCCTTCAGTATTCAGCAGATATTTCACCAAAAACGCACCCCCAAATCACAGGCATAGTAGTTCATTCATACAGATCTGGGCCACGAGGATGTGTCTAGCAAACACATTTTTTTTGGACAAGGAGCTGTACAGTCTGTCTTTGGTGCAGGACTGAATCTCTTTCTCAACCAGCCCTTTTAATTGCAGAGAAATCTCACCCCAGACAAGTTCTCCTGAACATGGGAGAAACAGAGGAGCTATAACACAAGTAAAAGAGAGGGGAATGGAAGCTTTTAAAACAGAAGACAAACTCCATCATCACATTTCTGCTGCAAATCACTCACAAGCACAGGAGTGGATCTTGCATATTAACAACAGAACAGAGACAGTGGCACTGGTATTGGTCTGCATGACAGGTAAAAACTTCAGCCTCATCTTCCTCATAGATGAGGAGCACCAGAAACCAGATGGAACCAGGGCAGCCTCAGACTAACATCTGGGGAAAATGCTGGGAGACTTAACCATGTGCCTCCATCCCATGGCTGGTTCTTGCACAGCTTGGCTCTCAGCTTGGTTTTCTGTGGTTGCCTGCAGTGTCTTGGATTTCGTGACCTGATTTCTGCTGCCTTTGAGGGAGGGTATTTGAGTTAAAGTACTTTCTTGAGTAAGACCCAACTGGTCTGACTGTCAAACTAGCATGAATCAGCAGCACCAGGCAACTTGGTACTACTGTTATAAGTGACTTTTTCCTGTAATTGAGAGGGGTTTATAGTATTCTAAGCTCTACAATATATGCCAATTATTAAATTACGGTATTTTTCCACTATAAATGCCTTTTGTCTATGCAAAAAATATCAGTCTTGGTTATTAAATTACAATCAGAATAGGTGGTCTTTTCTATGTGTGTGAGGATAAAGTGATAAAATGGATTGCTCTTTTCTCGCCAGTTCCTGTTCAGCATCTAAAAAGTGTATGTGAAAGGTAAATATGAAATTTATGTTTCTTTCCTGGGGGGTACTATAGATGTTTTTGCTGGTGTGACACCATTTTCACATTTTCACATAAAGAGAGGAATACTGACAGATGGATCTTTTTTTTTGTTTTTAAACAGATCATTTATAGGATGATCTTTTGAGGAAAAAAAAGAAGAATAAATCACTGAGCAAATGGCTGGGTACATTGGGAAAAAAAGTTTTAAACTTAGAAAACAGATGAATATAAAAATATTTGGGTCCTAATGTCTAACTAACATTTTTCTTGCTTTGGAGGAGTGGTTTGATTCTAGTTTGAAGGTTTGAAGAAATCAGCCTATGAATTGTAAATGAAATGCTAATGATTTGGGGGGTGTGTGTGGGAGTCTTGGCTCAAAATATGCTTAATATTTTCTGTAATGGGTGTATGTGCCCACATAGCAAATATGTCTGTTAAAATTATGTGCCATATGGGAAAATTACATTTATGGGTTAGTACATTTTGATTTTCAGGCCCAGGGCAGAGTCACCACTATGCCTTAGGACCCTGATGCTCTGTGTTACACTGGGTCTCAGTGTAGAATGAATTCTCTGTTGCTTCTGCAACGTAATTTACACTTGCTAATCTGCTACCAATCGACCTTTTAAGACATCAGAAGATAAATAATGGGCTCAGTGAATCCCCAGAGCAGCTTCATAAAGGTTCAGCAGAACAGCCCTAATGATCCATACTTTTATAAGCCTTAGTTTTCATAGCATTAGTGTTGATGCTGCTGTCCAGTAAGCGATGAACGCTAAGATATCCAATAATCAAACAGCCCAGGAGAGCCCCTTTTTCCCTGCACCCATATCTTATTCTTTGTGCTGGTAACAGTTTGCACAGAGGGGTGAGTACTTCTGAAATTCTTAGAAAGAGCCATTAAATGACAAGGAACTGCCTGACTTCAGGAGAGCCTGCACAGCTATAAATAGCAGCACAAAACTGATCTATAATTCTAGTCAATGGCACGGCTCATTTCTAAAGTTGTACTTTCCTGGATACTTTCACTGAGAATGATGCTTCTAATAGCAATTTAACATGATAGTAAATTTCCACTTAAATCATAATTTAAGGATTTATTGCCCAGGTTTGGAAAAGTAAATCTCTCTCTGTATGAAAAAAGACCGAGCTGTGAAGGCATCTGGATCAAGCCCAAAACATTAACTATGGGAAGAAAAGTCATAGAGTGATAAAAATCTCTTTAAACAGTATGGATAATAACACATATATTCGTGTAATGAGGAAGGAGAATAAAATGTTAATTCACCCAAGATTTAATAGATTTATTAACTTTGACACTTATCAAGGAAACCCTAAGACCCTCTGGATGGATTCAGAAGGGTCTCTTATGATCCATATTCTGACTGGGAGTGTGAGTGGTATCAGGACAATCCACTGCTTTCTCCATGTCCCCAGGGCCCCACACTCTGCTCACAAATATGGATGGTATGGAAGCCACCCAACAGTGGGAAAGCCTGTACACTTTCCCCTCATTGTAAGGGAATGTTTACAAACATTTTCTGTACGCCTGAGAAAACCTCTTGGGAGAAACAATCTTTAGCTATTGTTTGCATTTTGCTTCCTTTGTCATTAAATTGCTCTCTAATTTTTCACAATTTCAGAGCAATTTGAGGTGCTATGGGACAGCAAAGTTAGTCAATATACATGCTGCCTTTGGAAATATGTACATGTAGCAGTGTACCACTAACACTTACACCACTGGTTATAGTGATGATACAGAAGTCACAGAGCCATAAAACCCTTCCCTACTGAATGATGTATTTTAAAAACAGGACCAAGGCATCCCTGCCTCTACACAAATAACTTGACACCCAAACATGCCAGATGGCCCACAAAACCACCATGCACTGCCTTGTGCAGAACATTGCTTCAGCCTGGATCAAAAATGTTGGAAAAGTGAGGTTGTGGTAGTGATTGTTATACTTGGAAGACACTTCTGAAAAGACAACATATTTGAAATAAAAGGAGAAAAGTAAATAGTCAGGAGAGGGAATAATCAATGAGAAATTCATGTGGAAATTAAATTATGTAACTGAGAGATTTGAACTCAGAAAGAAATCAGAGAACATACATAAAGAAAGTTTTGCAACTGGTATTTCTGGTGTTTTTTCCCCTTTCCCTTTTTACTTTTTCAGTGCATTTTCCTTTTATTTGCCATTCCCTTACACTTTCCCTTTTTTCTCTCCTTTTCATTTCCACCCCCATGGAGGCTTCTGAGACCATTTTTAAGGCTAAGAAAATTAACAAAGCCCAAGAGAAGCTGTCAGTGACAGAGAAAATGTTATGAAGGAAATTGGTATGATGAAAGTTATTATGAAAGGTCAAGGAAACAGACCGAAATGCCTGAGTGCCATGAAACTTATGAAGGAAAAGATGGTTGGAGGTTACAATGTGATGAAGGAAAATGAATGAGATAAAAAGAGAAGTGGAAGTGAAGATTATGATGGATGGATTTAATATAAATAACGCAGAGTGCATATGACAGGTAGGCATACATGGCACACGTCTCTCAGCCCCCACCTTGAAGACTAGATATATGGCTGACAATATCAGTAGGCAATAATATTAAAATGCAAAATTTGTAGGACAGAACAATCTAATGTATCAAACACTTAACTCTATCTCTTGTCTCAAAACATTGCCTCTTCATTTCATGTTAATCCCAGACTTTTGTAGGAATAAAACAATGCTCAGTATGAGTAAATTTTCCAGATGGGATATGGTATAATGGCTTTTTAATTTTGTTTGAAATAGGTTGTCTTTAAGCAAAGAAAAGCTTTGAGTAGAACAAGCCAACAATGATTTTCTTTTTTGAGAGAACATGCAGAGTAGAAAGATTTCACCACAAAAGTGGCCGAAACATCAGAATATTAAAAATATCGATAAAGAGATGGGTCAAAAGACCAAACTCAAAATAGTGGAAATAGTTTGATAATGTCAATGTGTTGCATTTTGACATTTAATTTTTTTATAATTTGTAGGCAAATTTCAGAACAAAATGATATTGATAATGATAACAAGAAACTTTTGTGATTTGAAAACACTGAGCTCACTCAATCAAGTAGCTCCAGAGTTTACTCAGCCATTTAAACTGATCAGTGAACTCCACTTCTTGTTGAACAATTTGGACCCATTCAGAGCCCCCAGCTGATGTTTCTTTGGCTGTAGTTTTTGTAGTCACATAATCCTTTCCATTCAGCTGCTCTCATCTCCAAAGGGGAGAGCGGCTGAAATTTCTCTTTCTGCTTTGCTTTCCATCCTTAAAAAATATATATTGGATTCTTCATTTGAGAAAAAATCCCTCTGAAGTGTTTCAGTGAGTCTTTGCATTTCTGTTGGTCTCAGGGCTGGGAAGCCTCTGCTCTATGGTCCGTAGCAGATCTGATCTCATCTGCATTGTCCTCTGCCTACTCTGGCTGCCCAATGTATTTACAGGGAAATTTGGGCATGCCTCTTCCACTCAGGTATCTGACCTTTTAGCTTTTACACCTGCATGAGGAAAAGCCCTGCAGTGGGGGACACACAGTTATACTAGTGAAAAAATAACAATGTCTGGTGTTTGGGTATAATTCAATCTATTCAAAGGAGTAGTTTACAAAAGGAAAGCCTTTTCTACTTGAATAGTTTCTGTGCTCCAGACCTTTGGGGTGCAGCATGGCAGCAAACCTAGGGCAAGAATACCTTTTGCACTTGCTGGAAATCTAGCACAACAAAGTCTGAGTTTTTACCGTGGCATTTAGGGGCTGTTTTAATACAGCTCATAACAATAGAGAAAAAGAAACAGGCAAAATAGCACACAGCAATTTGCTGAAGTAGGTTTCTAAATTCCTTTTATGTTACCTGCACTAACATCCTCCATATTTATGACTAACCTTTTCCACTACACTCTGCAATCATTAGTCTGCCTAGCCAGTATTTATAATGGTGGGACAGACTCTGGTGCCCCAAACGCATTATAACTTTCAGAGACACTTCTAACCAACAGCTAAACGTATGCAGTAAAAGCTGACCAAGCACATGAAAGGTTTCTATAATTGCTATAATTATGTAGAAGCTCGAGAATAAAATACCATTTCTCCTTGCTCCCCTTTTACCTTTGAAAATTCATTGTCAAAGAAAATGAAAAGGAATTGTTCAATAGCAGGGTCACTCTCTTCAGACTTTGATGCTTTTGATTGGAAATTAAAGCCATAGTGATTACAAAGTGGATACAGTACCTAATTATAATGTTGGTTCTTGTGGTAATATATAATAATAATGTACCTCATTTATATCCCTTCTTTTGTGGTAGAGGATTACTGGAGCTGGGGAAACATGGCTTAGTTATAACTCTTTAAAAGTTACTTCTGCTTCTGAATAAAGCTAAGGCTGATAAAACTGCAATTCTATCACAGCAATGAAATAAAAGCTTTGTGAAGAGGTGGGCAAGAGGAAGGACTGTTTAAGAACCTTCTATAACCACTCAGCATTTTGAGGCTTTGAAGGTCACATAGAGAGCTGTCTGCAGAAGCAAGATGTAAGGACGTCCTGCTCTGTGGTGATGTACCCCCATGGGCAGCAGCCCCACCACTCAGCCTCAACAGTCCCTCTGGTATGTGAGAGGCCATCAATCCATTGCAATAGATGGAACATAAGTCCATTTTTCACTTCCTGCTAATAAAATTCATGTCACAAAGGCTACTGGAGAATTTCAGGCTTGAGGATTTTGTATGATGCCATTGGCCTGGCCATGGTTATGGGGAATGAAACTCCACCTGTAGCAGTGAGGGACAGTAGATGACATTGCTGTAAAGACTTCTCAGGGGGTGCATTGCTTCCCCAGCAAGGAAGAGCTGAGGTCTGTTGTCTGTTGCAGTCAGAAATACATCTCTGTGCAGAGTGCTTTTTGTTGAATGGGAAAAAATCCAGCACACAGCCTGAGCCCTGCAACATCCTTCTCTTCTGCTTACATAGTAAGGATCTTGGATCAGAGTGGCACAGTTTCAGTATTTCAATGTCTTTGATGGTCAAAAACCTGGCAAAGAACCTCCAACGATTTACAAATGCCTAAGGAATAGGTTGTTCCCTACCTAGTGAAATTAGATGCTTAAATTCTGTTCACATCTTGAGAAGAAATCTGCAAATTACACCCATATGTTTAAATAGGAAAACAGTATTGAAAATTCATTCCTAGTGTGTTTATGCTACAGCTGTGGATCAATTAAACATAGTTAAATTATGTAGAAATGGTCAAATTTTCCTCTCTGATGGGTCAGTATCAATCTAATTTTCTGAGCTGTTCCCAGTGTATATGGGCAGGAGCGAAAGCAGGATTTCAATATTGGATCATACACAAGTAAAACAAATAAAGCAAATCAGATATGAAGAGAAGAAATCTAATAAGAAATAGACATTAAAAAATATGGAAACCGACTCTATTTCTATTTAACGTATCATCAGTAGAATGAAAACCTATTGGAACCACAGAACTTATTGATGCTTATCAGGACCCAATAGTTCCTGAGTTATTATGTTGTGCAAAGAGTGTTTAGCAATTAGGTTTTAAACTCACAGCATCAAAATGTAGAAGGGGTTTATATTTATCCCTTCCAGTATCACTGTCAGCAGCAGTGTCACAAAACAGCACAAAACTGGGAGGCGCTTCAGATCTGTGGATCCAGGGATAAGGGAGCTTCTGCTTGTAGTCTTTGCACGTGTCTCTGCTCTTCTCTCCTAAGTGATCTGTGCCTAAGCCGATTAGCCTGCCTCTTCAAGCCAGGCAGAGAAATCCCAGAGATTTCACTGCCTTAGAAATCTCTGCGAGCCACAGGGAAGTGCAGTAGCAGCACAGCAACAGGATGGTTGCAAATAGGATATAGTCAAATGACACAACTAACAGTACAGAACACGTCTGTGCCCAACAAGGCCATCTCTAAAAAAATTATTATCTACTCTGCTCTATTCTATTTGCTTCTTACATTGCAGCTGTCAGCTTTGCACCAGAGCCCCAGTGATTTCCATGACAGATAGTCTGTGCAACACCAAAAAACTTGCTTTTTATGCTGCTTCTAATGCACACTTGCACATTTTGTTCTGTCTCCAGGGTAGTGTGTTTGCTAGCTTTTTCCTGCAACCATTCAGTAGGTAATTATTACCCTAGAACAATGAACAACTCATCCAGCAACACTCCAAAGTTTGCTGGTGGAAACAGAGAGTTTTGTTGGCTGTGCTTACCTGAAAGTTCCTACTGAGCCCTGGAGCTGTGTTGCTCTTTCAGTACCTTATAATTATAAAGACCTATGAGAGAAAAGAAATTTTCCTTCTCTGGATACTTTTTTTTTTCCTAAAAGTCTTTAATAGGCATTGATTTCAGCTTTTTTCCAGCTTTTAGAAGGAACTATTTATTGCTCCATGGGTTGAATGATCTCAGCTGACCCGCCAAGTCAAAAGCTTTCATGTAGTCGATACAGTGTATCTAATGTCTGGTTTGGGTCCTCCGTCAATTCCACAACTGGCTTTCAGCTGCAAGAGTCCATTCCATACTGCTTAACTTGGTGTTTTCTGGCACCATTTCACCAGCCAGGATTCTCTTCTCTTGACCCATAGTGTTACTTTGCTTGGAGGACAAATGAATGGGACTTTTAGGGTTAATTGTGAGAAACTTTTGACAGCTTTTTTCTCCATTGCCTACTTTCGGAGACAAATCAGCAAAACTTATTAAAAATATTATGATGCTCAATCATCCTTTTGTCTGGACATTTGTCTTGTTGGCCTGCCTGAGGGACATCACGTCCTGATAATAACATTCCTTCTTTAAAACCAGTTTATTTTAGAGGAATTTAGTTTGGGTACTGTGATAGCTGTCTAGCTGAAATTCATATTTTTCCCCATTTTGAAGGCAGTTTCCTTATTGCGCAATTCTTCAGCTCTGCACACTCTTTGTATGCTCAGCCAGGACCTGCTCATGTGAGGGTGACATCCTCCTGGACTGTTACTGCCAATGGTAAATTTAGGTGTCGCAGCCTTCCCACTTGTCCAGTAAATGAGGGATGAGTGAGGGAGCTGGGGTGGTTTATTCTGGAGAAAAGAGGTTCAGGGGAACCTCATTGCTCTCTATAACCACCCTAAAGCAGATAGCAGTGAGATAGGGGTCAGTCTCTTCTCCCAGGTAACAAGTGACAGAACATCAGGAAATGGCCTTAAGTAGTACGAGTGGAGGTTTAGATTGGATATTGGGAAAAATTTCTTCTTTGTAAGGGCTGCCAAGCATTGGAGCAGACTGCCTAGGGAAGTAGTGGAGTCATCAACCTTAAAGATATTTCGAGACTATGTAGATATGGCACTTATGGACAGGGTTTAGTGGTGGGCTTGATAGTGTGAGGTCAAGTGGTTGGACTTGATGGCCTTAGAGGTCTTTTTGAACCTAAAAGAGTCAATGATTCTATGATTCTAATTCTTGTCTGGTGCAGAGATATTGCTATATTTACATTTTTTAATGAAACAACAGCGTCTTTTGAAAGTTAAATCCTTGAATGTCACTACTGATTATGTTTGCAGAATGGTTTTGGCAAAAGAAAACTCAATTCCCTTCAAAAGAAACTAGTCCTAGATCTCTTTAAAACTAAACCAAGACCTATTTGTCAGATATCACCAAACATGCTCCAAACCCAGTGGAGACAGGAAGTCTAAACCAAGGATGCTTTGAAGCTGTTTGAGTGACATACTCACAGTGGGAAAATGTGTTCCATGACACAACTGAAAGCCTGGTTTGACATTCCACCCCAAAATGCACCGCCTGGATGCAGGGGCTTGAATACCATTTTTCTCTATGAAAATGTTGCTCTAGCATTAAATTGCTTGTAGTCTTTGATATATAGTAGACTTGACAACTTCTGATTCCAGTTATGTCATTGAGAGCATTAACCTTTGGGTTTGAAAATTACTTTCTGCACCCTCTTGCATAAAGCACAAATTTTCTAATTTTAAACAGGGAAGTATATGTCTGATTGTGGCTGTCTTGGTTTCAGGAAGCCAAACTTAGGCAGAATCACTTCTGAAAATTCATTCTTTAAATTCAGATAAAAGCTGAGCTGAAGAGAGAGACATTTAAGGCAAGTTCTACACCTTTATGAAAACTTTCTCAAATGAATTTTAATTTAAAATCAGTTGAAGTTCCGCAAAAAAGAATACGATACTTACAACAATCTGAAATTTTCTTCAGCATTCAAATTATGGACTGCATTTTCATTGTCCTAATATACATCATCTGTCAAGATAGCAGCTTTCAATTTGATTGTTAATTATCCTTCTTTATACAAAAGACATTTGAGGCATTTTAGAGCTTTATTCATCTTTGCAATTAGATTAGAATATCTTCTATATGCTGTTAGAATATTCTTTTAACAGTGCTTGACTACATAACAATTCTTCCTTCCAAATATTCAGAAACTTCTCTCGATTGAACAAGTTAGGTATGTCCCTGTTGTTTTTCCATTCACTGATCAGTGATGTAGTTGATGAGTCTTTATGCCATCCCAGCAGAGAGGGCATGGTTGATTTTCTGCTATCTATTCCTTTCTAGTTTTCTCATTTGGACTTTTTTTTTTTTTTTGGATTTGTATGCTCCAACGACTCAACTGAAATCCAGGCTGTCATTTGGACAACAGGATTATTTAAAAAAAA
This sequence comes from Trochalopteron elliotii, assembly GCA_024734555.1. Lineage (NCBI taxonomy): Eukaryota > Metazoa > Chordata > Aves > Passeriformes > Leiothrichidae > Trochalopteron > Trochalopteron elliotii. The sequence continues at coordinate 4,139,622 of JANPWX010000011.1, forward strand.
TTATTCTTTTTTTTAAGACCCTTTTTAATTATTTACATACAGTAATCTATAATTTCATTTTATGTCATCTTCTATTTTTGAAATACTGATGGTTTCTTATGGCAACCATACAAGTTATGTTATACACTTGAGCTCATGACAACAGGCTCATATTTAGTGTGAAGTATGTTGGTGTTCTACCTCCTCACTAATATATGTAATTAATCTGATACCCACCACGATATCAATCTTACTGCAGGTCTAAGCAAACTATTTGTGCTGCTCCTGACATGACCTCTGTCAGTTTAACATCTAATTATACCCTGCTTGATGCCTTTCTCTTCAGATAAATGGATTTTGTTCTGAATAGACACTGTTCTTTCTTAAGATTAGTTGTGCTCTCAGCCTCCGAACCCCATTGACAAGCACCTGTGAATGTAGGGGCCAAACCCACCTATTACTTTCCCATGTTGCTTTTTTCCCCTCTGTTTGATCCTTTGATCAGAATTATAGTTAATTCAGAAAGCTTGAAATTCAAATAGGCTTTAGATATCAAACCTTTCTTCTTCTTAAGCCTGAAACTTACTATGTCCTACATCAAATCTCATTATAATTAGGAGTACTTCTGTTTTTTGGAGTTTTTTTAGGGTGTTTGTTTGTTTGTTTTGGGGATTTTTGTAAGTGTTTCCAATTATTTAGTAAGAGATATGCATTAGACAAAATATTTGTTTTAACAATAGAAAATCTGATAAACTCTGTACCAAAATGAACTTTGATTTCAGGATCTTGTGGCATACCTTGGCACAGATTTAAACTGATTAATCATCACTGAAGGGAAACACTCACTTCCTGCTGTTCCAATTCTTTGAATAATAAACACAAATAAACACTGTTTATTTGACAAATTAACAGTGAAATCTGCCTTTCTATAGAAGGCAGTTTAGCAAACGACAATTATCATTGCATCATATAAAGAATCAAAAAGAATTAGAGAAAAAAATCTACTAATTGGATCAATATGATTCGATGTGTCTCTTCCTTATTAGAAAGTGAAGCAGATACAAATTCTTTACACTTACTTCCATGTAATCCTATCTCATATATATCCATCTTATACAATTTTGTATCGTATAAGCAATACAACATTGTATAATACAATTTTAATAATACTAAAATTATAATACAATTTTAATAATACAATAATAAGCAATACAAGCAACTGTATAATAGTCAGCAATACTTGATAATTCTGTGGAATCTCTCAGAAAGGTTGTTAAACACCAGATATAATAATGTAAAATGAAAATAATAGGACTAATAAAAAATGTTGGATTTTTCACACTGTGAAAAATAGTAATTTTTATGTCTTGAAATATGTCTAAAATATTTGATGAGACCACATATTATACGCTGCAAATTGTTTCTGTTCTTCAATTTATGCTTCAATTAAAACTTGTTTTTGTTGATGAGAACTAGCGATGATGTACAGTCACTCTGCCATACTGGTGTAAATATTGTACAGCCAGAGCTTTCTTCCTTCTCTCTGCCTTTCATTACAGTGCTGCTTGATGACAAAGCATTTTGCATCATTTCTAGTTATTTGAGATGCCTACTATTTGTTTTGTGCCTTAAGCAACAGCCAGGTGTCTTGTTAATGAGAGGAGATGACTGCAAGGCAAGCCAACACAACACGATCAACTCTGGTTTGCTGCTGCCTCTGTGAGTCTCCAAAGCGTTTTGAAACCTAGTAGAAGTCTATTAACTTTACTTTTGCTTTAAAAAATTTTATATTCATAGAACAAATACTCTAAACAAAGCCATTTATCATTTTTGTTTTTGCTAAAGAAGTAATTTTGTTAGATGAACAACCATGGGGCTACCATTGTCTTTAAATCAACAGGGATTACTTTATAGGCTTACACAGTGAAAGAAGAATACAGTAAAAACACTGTTGGGATGAAATGAGAAGGAAAGGCATCCAACTGTTTTTTGCTACATAAATCATACAACCAAAATAAATAAATCATGAAATCTAGGATACAGGATTTTAGGTAGTATTTAATTAATGCACTCCGTTAAACAGTAATTTTCAAAACTATTTCCTCAGCAAGGGGGTATTTTAATAAATAAAGCTAACATCCAATCTTTTGAGAGTTATTACAGGTATTTCAAATGCTAAAACTGTAATGGTTGGCTATTCTTTATTGCCAACTTTTTTTGTGTACAAATAACCTGCTGCTAAAAGCTAGAATTACTCTATGCCAAGAGATTTGATTTAATGGGCAGATAATCATCTGTTGATTCTTCTAATCTAAACAGGGTGTTCTGAATAAAAGGTAGAATATGAAAGGTAGGTGGCAAAGCCCATGAAGTTTTTACAAAATGGCAAAAATTGAAAATCTAAATCAATGTCTGAAGGATAGGTTTTCAAAAGGCCATTTAAGTACAGAGTTCTGAAAAATTAACTTTCACTTTGGTGCCAAATATCCTCTATAAACAAATAATTTCAGTTTCATTTAGTATCTGCAGTGAATTTTTAAAATTATTTTAACCAGTTGTTGATCTTTTAGACATTTATGTAGGTAACAATAAACAAATATGACTTTCTTGTTGTTTTGGTGGCTGGCCAATTCAACAGCTCTTTTGGAGATACTGCCTTCAGTTAATTGATTATTCTATCAAGACATAATCACAACAAAGCATTTATATTATAAGAAATATTCCAGCATCTGTCTTCTCCAGAAATGGGCACATTAAAAAATTTGGCCAACACTTGTTCTGAAATATTGATGCTACCCCCCCCCCCCCAGTTATGATAGGGTTCAGGAGAAAGTTCCCTGAAACTTTTAGAAGTGTGATACAGTTTTCCAATTAAGTATATCTCAGTCTGTTAGACACCAAAGTCATGAAGTGTTGATGACAAATTTTGTTCATATTGTATTTATTCAAATTTAGGGATATAAACTCTGTTGAATAGTCTCGAGGAATGAGATGGTATTTCTTCACCAGGCTTCAGCTTATTTCATTTAACATTTAACTTCAAATTTTAAGATGGAAGTGGGTGGTGTTGGGAAGCATTCAGGATCCAGATGGAAGCCTAGTGGAACCACTTTAGTCAATAATAATCTTAGCAAAAAAGATTTTCTATCAAGTTGCAGACCCTTCTGTTTCCAGTCAAGCACAGAGAGGGGGCAAGCAGCCTGGTGGCATATACATATTCTGATTCAAGCTGTCAGCTGAAAATACCAAACTACATCTGATCCCTCTGAAGCCTAAGTAGTGTTTAAAATGTCTAGAAAGGTTATTTTGGAAATGATGTAAGCCAGAGGAAGCTGAAAGAGACTTACTGCTATATCAATATCTTTGGGTAAATTTGTTGAGGAAGTAAATGCCAGTTTTTGAAGGGCTTCATTTCATGAAGCAAACCATGAGGGAAAACCTCCATTAGCATGGATGATGTATTCTATTTGCCTTGCACAGTCACTGTGGCATTATACAAGGATAGCTTAATAATATTGTACCAAAACCCCCTGTGAAGACATAACCCATTTGTGAATTCTAATTCTAAATGTTAAGTGGAGTTTGCATAATGCTGGTGGGAAGTTTCATTATCCAGGGTTACTAAGAAGTTCCTATCAGTGAGCTGTCTGTATGAGCATTAAAGGGTACATTTGGGACACCAACATTTATGGTTCTCTGCCAAACATCATATTATTTTTCTTCACTCCTTCCTTACTGTATGGCATTGATATAATTGGAATTTTGCATCAAGTGTAATTTCAATGGAATTTTTGACAAATGGCTGTCAAGCTCTGGGCCTTTTTCTACATGTAAATAAAGAAGCCGAGCTTTTGACTCTTCAAGGGGTTGTAATTACACAGCGCATCCAAAAATTTTATTAACAATTTGATCATTTCCTAAGGGTTTTCTCGTTCTTTTTCATAATTAAATGTGCTCCCAAGAAATAAACTCATCTTAGTGTTAGCACAGTGAAAGAGAGATGGGTTATTCATTTTCCTGCAGTAGATTGTTATTTTCTTACCGATGTCACATTCTTGGTGAATTTTATGCACAGTATTTTGATAAACTAGTATTTTATTTTTTATTTCCATGAGCACATTGTTTCTGGAAGGGCAGATGTGTGGTTTGATGCTTTGCATGTTAATTAACATTTTAGTAGGGCACAGTCTTTGTTCTTGTGTTTGAAAGTGTCTTCCCCTTTCCTTAATTCCACAGAATACCCTTGGCCGTTGCTATAATATGCCTGCAGATTTGCTGTCATCTCTAGGAGATACATAGACAGAAATATAAATGCTTCTTTTAGTTTCTCCATTTAGGATTCATCAGCCCTCTATTGATCTTTGTTATTTCCCTCAAAGGATTTTCTGAAGAGGCATATTAACAGTATAATAAATATTAAAGGCACTTTAACTTCTGGCAATGAAAGCTTTCCTGTTTTAGGGTCTCTTTGGTATGCAGAAAGTGTTCCTAGCCATTGAAGTAACTACACTTATGCACCCACATTGCCTTCTTGAATGGACCCTGCCTTGCTGGATCCCAACCACAGTGAGAACACAGATGGGAATTGCTGGAATTACAAAAGGGTCAGGAGTCAGGACCTTTGGTTAAAAGAGCTGGAAATGTTTTTTACTTTCATTATAATATAAAACTTACCTGACTGTGAAGAAGTCTGCTTCCTCACAGTCTGGATGTGGGTTACTCCTGGGACAGAGCAGAATAAAGAAATTGTGTACTCTTGTTATGACCCTGCCCAGGGTCCTGTTGCTCTGGATGCTCATACAACGAGGAGATACACACTTTCCCAAAGTGTGCAGAAACAAGTTCTGCATTTCATGTTATCATTATGTGATCCCAACACTCAGGGTCTCTCAGGCCTATAAGGAAGGCCTGCTTATTTCTTGACTAAGGCTTTTATGATTTTTTTATCCAGTGCATCCGCCAGAGGCAGTGCAGAGCTGCTCTCCAGGTATGTCAATAATTCCAGTTCAGAGTCAGACAGGGTACTGCAGTATGGCCAGCTTGGTCATGCCTGGGGACAAGCATGCAGACAGTGACATTTGTCCTTTCCTGTCACCACAGACACAATGAGTGCTCAGGCAGTAGGCATGAGTGTCCTCAAAGTCTTCCTGGCTGACATTTCCATGGTAAGGCAAACCCCATGGCTGCATTGCTTATTGGCATACAGCCTTTTGCACCACTCAAACAGCAGAAGAGATAAGAAGCTAGTCTCAAATAGTTAGAACATAATTCTTCCTGCAGAAAACTGCTCCCAGACATTGAAAATGTGCCAGCCTCATAAGCCTGACTATCTTCTTCATCCACACAAAACAAAGACAGTAAAGTAGTTACTAAGCATGGTAGACTAACTGGGCTGACCAACCATCTTGACTCTGCAAGTCCCATTTTATATTTGCTGGACATCCATCATATACCGCAAAGAAACCAGGGAAAAGAAAGGTCCTGAAGCATTAGACCTCACCAGATCCTTGCATTGGGGGATTCAGCTCTGTTACAAGCAGACCCTGCAATGTGGTCACAGCTGGTCTGCTGGTTGACACACTTTCCAGAGCTGGACCTGCCCAACCCTGGTGTTGGCACAGTGACCTCACCTGTCCCTACCTGGGCAGAACCTCCTTCTGTCAGCCAAGGACAGACCTCAGAGCTGGCCAGCCAACATTTATGTGCTATCCACACCTAAAGAACTGGGACACTGATTTTATCTTCCTCATATTTTCACCCTTTGCTGTACCAGAGCAAAAATTGGTGATATGACAGCCAGGAGGAGATAAGACTGTATTAACTACGATTAATATAATGTGGGTCTCATAAAACCTAGCTAATAGTGGAACAGATTACATAAGTAAATAGGTACTATAAAATATGACAAAGTTTACAACATAAAATGGATTTCCCTTCAAATCAAAACAAATACAGCATAAAAATTATGTTAATTACCTTTTGTAGCATGGGATAAGTTTCCACTTGTTGGAAGCATCTCTCAGCAGTGATTCTGTTTGAAGTACACGCAAAAGGCTTTGTGAAGGAGTCTCTTTTGATTCTTAAGAGGAGAAATGTTTTAATAAATAGTCCTGCTAATCAAAGACAAGGTCATCAAGTTATATCTATTGTATGAACCTGAAGAGCAGGGATTATTCTCTCTTTGACCTGGATTTACTAATTTTGTTGCTCCTGTTCTCAGCATTTGAGAGACTGTCTTTACAATAATATTAAAGATTGTGGAGTAACACCTAGTCAAAAAAAACCCCAAACTTCCCATAATGCAAGCCGGCTGGAAATTAGTTTCTAAATTACCTATGTATAGAAATGGATCAGCAAATTTCATTGATTTTATACAATGCAGGCTCTTAAAACTTTTTACTTTCCTCTCTGAAAATGTTAGGATGGGTCTGAACTACAGACTTTGTGGTCATTTCAATTATTCATAGTAGCTGAGTAGATTTGTAGGTGATTGTTTCATTTTGCTTGAGGGATACATTATATTGCAGGCAGTTATAAGGCAGAAAGCAGTGCAAGATTTTTTTATTACTTATTTACTGCACACCCCAGGTTGTGTAATGACTTTAAGTAGCATCTATTATGCAGGTGGACTATTGTCTACTGCAGGAGAAAATCAGAACTTTCCGTTTGCATCTCAAAAGCCCCTGCAGTGACACAGGTGAATGGCTCATGCATTTTAAGCAGTGGAAAGCTTACTATTTTATTCTACATTTCTCCCTTATATTCGTCCTAGTCCTCCCCTTAAAATACCAGTTTTTCAGATTCCTAAATTTCAATAAACTCTGAAGAGAAATCTCCTGTTTTTCTGTTAGGTCCTAAGTAGGATTGCCAGTCAACCCAGAAGACAGGGTGCAAGAGAGCAGGGACAGTGAGTGCAGCAGTGACCCTGACATTCTGCCACAGCAGGCTTGTCACCAACACTGCACCAGCTTTTCTCAAGGGTGGTGGCAGTGACAGACACACATTTTCATTACCCCACATCAGCCCATTGCATTCAGCCCACCCCACACTCAGGGAGGAGGAAAAGGCAAAGTGTTTGTCTTCTCACTGAACATCACATTTATAGTTCTTCATTCACCAGCACAGCCAAGAGAGGAAAGTGATGTAGATTTTTAGCTCATTTATAGAACAGAACAAGGAAAAATGTGAAAAAGGAGAAATGTGACAAAATATCTATTAGAAATGGGGTTTGATCTTAATGAGCAAATGTTGCTTTTCTGTTCCCCATGCTTTGTGTCCCGTGTATTAATGGTCTTTTCATACTATCTGAACATCTGCTAAATATTTGGGTGATAAAGCTTTCCTTACGTGTCAGATTTCAAATAATTTAAAAATAGAAATATGGGAAGGTTAGTGAAATATTCAGTTGCCATACACTAAAAACATCTACAGCCTTTGGGAAGTACAGTGCTTTCTAAGCAAGTGGTTTCCCCACAGAAGCTCTCGTGTGTTGACACGTCTGTCATGCCTTCCCAACTATCTGGGATAACATATCCTAAAAACACTGCCAAACAGGACAGGGCCATCTTACCTTTCCCCCCTTCTTTTCACTGATGATGACACACAGGGGATCAAAATGGGAAAATTATTAATTTTAACCCCATTTTTATATGATTGCTGCCATGGTATTTTTTGAACCAAAATTGCCCATGTGGCAGAAGACAGAGTGGAGTTGTGGAGAAAACAGTTGTCAGAGAAAGGAATAAATGCACTATAACCCTTCTGTGCAATACTGAGCAACACTGCTGATTTCTGGGAGATTAAAGAAATTGTGAAACCACAGCATATCGTCACGTTGTTGCTACAACAAAGATTGTTTCCTAATTATGAGAAATAGAGTTTAATTCCATTGTACCAATTTTCTATGTTTTAATTCTAATAATTTCTTGTTTTATTAAACTAAACAGACTCCAAAACCTACCTGAATATTGAAAATAGGATGCCTTTGCTAGTATCACATTCATTAAATATAATTCAATGCTTTTTTTGCTTTCACTCATCTGACAGTTATTGAATGTATACGAGATGTGCTTGTATCCTCATGGCGTTGCAGCAGCACTGTGTATTAAAGAATGAGCTTTTAAATGGGGGCTAGCATGGAAGCCTCCCAGAAAGTGCAATTATTTAGCGCTGATACTGCAGGATTCTTACAAGGATTGAAATAAATATCTGGATATCAGATTAATAATTGGAGTTTGGCAAGTTTGCAATTCATTACCTTATATTATCAGAAGTTGTTTATTCAGCATTCCTGTAAAAAAATAGAGGAAGTAATATTTTTTTAATGCAAGACATTTTCTCAGTCAAAACACTCACTTCAGCTTTTCATCTCGGCTTGCCAAGTTATATATGTGCAATAAGGGAAGTGGTGATTTGACCTAATTATAATTCAAAATTAAGATTACTCACAATTAAATATGCTCAAATTAACCCCCCCACCTCCCCCAAATAAATTATATACCATAACAGAAATGCTAAGTTTTAGGTTATACTTTAGTTTTTTTCATTTCTTCTTCTCTCATATGAAGAACTGGGGTGGAAAGTAACAGGGCCACATTTTGGGACACTTACACTTAAAAAAATTCCTTTCTTAAGGGGCAGCTCAATGTGTCTGATCAAACTGACCTGAAATATAAGGATATGCTTAACTCCTTTCATTAGTCAGGTCCTGCATCTTAAAGCAATAATTGCTTCCTTTTTTAAGGCCACAGGGGAGGTGGACTTAAGCCGGAAAAATACTGCTTAGATACCTGTCTTCCATTGGAATGATATTCAATTAAAAGTCTCAAAAATAGAACTCCAAAAGTTCTTTCTCTGTTGAAATGACTGGACTTTATAATATTATTAAGAGGTATTTCAGAGATTTTGATTAGTTAATGGATGGCTTGTCCATATTTGTTTCATTCCTTTATGCTTGCTATGCATACTTTTTCCCAATTTTTTAAAGACATGTCTGGGTTTCATGAGACATTTTTCTTTTATTCATCATTTATTACGCAGAATCTCAGTCTCCAAAAACCACATTACATATGACCCAGCCATGGGAAATTAGAAATCCAGTTTTAGTCAATTGTCCAGCTCTTCTGTATCATCAACACAGAGATATTACTCAATCTCTAGAAAGCAATTCCACCTTAAACAGAAAAAAATCCTTCACACAAGCATAGAGCAGTCTTTCCTTCCCTCCAATGATTACAGAGAAAGGTTAAAAGGCCAGTGAAGGTGGGACACCTGTGTTTCACCTAAACTTACCTAAGTAACTTTAACCTAAGTTGATTTGCCCTTTTTATCTTTTTCAGAAATGCATATTGCTTCTAATGTACAAAGTGAAATGTTCATGTTATACTAAATTTGTCCCCTTTTTTCCCCCAAAACTACATTAAAAATATGCTTTACTTTTTATTTCTCTCATTTGACATACTCTGCCATAAATCCTTGGTTTCTGGGTGTGCAGTAAACCCAGTATTTTTATAAAAAGTAATATATGGAGCCGTCCAGGGGTGTGTTGCTAAGCAAACCAACCATAAATGCTGAGTTCAATAAATCATATCCCATCACATACAATGTCTCTTACCATCCCTTACCATCCCTGCTTTAGCCTAGTCTGAAATCCTGGATGAGGCTGGATGCACAGGCTGAGTTCAGATATGGATGATTCAACTTCTAGAATATATTCCTTAAATCAGAGGGCTCATGGAGGTACTTTTAATCACTCCAGGTAAAGTTGTTTGAGTTTATGTGGAGGAATTCTCTACCCACTGACCTGGAGGAGAGAGACTGGTTTGGCCTGAGGATGATCAGGCTCTTGTGTTGGAGAGAGTAACGTGGTTTTCCCAGCTGCTGACCCAGCCTAGGAAAACGTGGATCAGCAGGCCAGATGCAGCTTCACTCTCAGTGTGAACGCACAAAGAGCTGCCTCACTCTCTCACAAAGCTGAACTGCTGACAAGCTGAGCATATTAGTGATTAGATGTGCCCTCAGATAAGGTTCGGCAATAGAAGAAGAGCAATTTATTGTGTCTCATGAGCACAAACTTATGACAGGCTCTGTGGGCCTGAGGAGACCTCAGCAGATCTTGAAGGAAGTGCCATCCAATCTGTGTATACAATATAGCACTGATAAAACTTAGCCAAGAAGCACAGGCTGCATCCCTTGTTTGTTTGCAGAGTGCCACAAACACATTTATAATTTGGTATAAATAAAAGATAACACTGAGTAATGACTGCAGGCAAGGCTACAGCAGTTGTGCTGGCTCAGCCATGAAAATCTGATAGTGCCAATAAAATAATAAGAAAACCATAATTAGGTTAAAGGCTTTCCCATGCTACTCATTTTCAAAGTCTTGCATAATAGACTTCTGGCTATGTCTTCTGACATTCCTTCTGGAAAGCAAATTTATACTGATTATAATTTTTTTTTCTGTGCTCTGTTTTTGTTGTGCTTAAACTTGTTTTCCCTCCCTTTGCTTCAGAGTGCATGAAAAATAGTTGTTTAGAAACCTAGATATGTATAATAGGATTTCAGTAAAAAAGCCAGAGTCAGAAAGTGATTATTCTAAAGAGTAAATGTGTTCTTTACAATACATGTGTGCCAGTGGATATTTTAAACACAGAGGAACCCCACATCACAGTGTACAGAAGTGGGAATCTTAAATGGATGTAATCTCAGGTCCCAGGTTCAATCCTGATTTTTTCTGCTCCTTTCAAAATGTGAAAGCTTATGGGTTAACTGGGCATAAAATGTGTATGGATGGGCAGGCTTCAGACCCAGAGTAATCTTGGTGTTGTTGTGGTGTTTTTTTTTTTTTTTGGTTGCGGTTTTGGTTCTGTTTGTTTTGGTTTTTTGTTTGTTTTTGGTTTTGTTTTTGGTTTTTTTTTGGATAGGTGATCTGGGATGTAATTCTAGCTGTAATTTACTGCTGGTGTTATTTTATCTTGACTTTTTTTGATCATAAATATTAGTTGAAATTGGAAACACCTTTCAGCTGTTCCTTGATTTGTACTGATGCTTTCACCTCAGCATTTTGTATAGCCCTGTTCAAAATATTCTGTGCTATCCAATTCTCTTTGGTGGAGATAAGCAGACTCAAATCAATTCTCACTGAGTTTTGTGATCATGGCAGGCACAAATGGTGTTTATTTTTCTGTTGAATAATTAGAAGTAAGCCTTCAAGGTGAATCATGAGCTGATGAAAATAAACTGCTAAAATTGTGGGTGGAGCCTGTAAACCAAGGGGTGTTGTGTCCATACATTCACCCAGAGATGTAAAAACAGCTTTTTCTGCAGAACTCTCCTGATGACAGCAGCTTTCATCCACCCTCTCCTTTGTGCCTACCCAAATGATCAAACAAAATCCATTTGAAAGGAACAGAATGAAAGCCTCAGCCAGGGATTCATACACTGAATTTTGTGACTCTGAACAATGTATGCTGAAATTATTCTCTGTTCACTCAAGCCTTGTTTACAACCATCCCCACACTGTGTTGGCTGTGTGATTTCCCCCTGCAACATCTCAACTCTTTCTTCCTCTCCTTACAAGCCTATCTGCAGATGTGGTAGGCAAGGAACAGTTGGGTGATGGCCACTGTCTCATGTCACCAATTCTGTCAATACTGTGCTAAAATACAATGGAAGAAATTGAAGCAATCTTTGTTTTACTCTGTAGAACCAGAGGGAAGAGATTGGTGCTCCTGTATACACAAGGTGTATAAAATAAGGGATCTCTCAAAGTTGGAGCACTTTGCTTCTCTCTTGATGCTGTGTACAGGATGAAGAAGAGAACTGAATGAGAAGGGTGAAAGGAGACAGTTCTAGCACAAGACTGCCAGCTTTCACTCCTTTTCTTCTCTGAATATAACTGAACAAAAATAAATAAAATTAATCAACAAAGCATATTTGGGTCATTTTCCCATTAGCTTTTAGGATAAGAAATGCTCTTTAAAGTAATTATGAGATAGGTTAAAGAAAGCAATAAAGAAGTGAAGGAGAATAGCATCTCTTTTTACCAAAGCCCTGGGGTAATTTAGGGGATGAGTAAGGAAAGCACTGATGTGTTAGAGTAGTCTAGACTGTGACCAGTGGAAGATGAGTCCTGTAAAAGATGCAGCTCTTCATTATGTTTTGGGGCAGTGTGCCAGAGTGGACTCACACAAGGGCTGAGAGCTGTTCTGGATGGAACTCTCTCCTGCCACACAGAGGTTTGAGCAGGGCTGAATTTAAAGCTGTTGGGCAAATATTGGCCATTACTTCGGCTCTCTCCAGCTCCTCATTCCTCTTGGCTACTGAAATCAGCTGGGGTTAAACACCTACCACTTATAATGATAATGATCACCTTCATTGGCCTCTAACAAAAATCGAAACTTGTGTATTGTACATGTAGGAATTCCTCTGTCAAGCAATCTTACCTCCAGATGACAAACTCTCCTTTTCTGCAGTGGCAGACTAGATATTATTAAGGCTCTGTAGAATAGTTCGTGTAGCACATTGATTTTAATAAAATACATATTGATTACAATAAAATGTCAGTCCTTCTGCTCTGAACATAATATCTAGCTGTCATTAGGTAATGTTAAATTTTTATTAAATCAATATTATGTGCTCCCTTTAATTAAGAAGAGATTGTCTTTGACCTTATTTGTGCTGCTTGAATGAAAATCCACTCCGAGTCAGCAGAAGACTGGTCTCTTTTCAAGAAAACCCCTTAAAATTAATATGTACATACATTCATATTTCATTAGTGGACATTGAGTCACATATATCAAGCCAGCTTAGAATTTTATTCATTAGAAAGAAGGGTATTATTAAAAGCAATGTTTTCAGCTTTTCTGGAGCTCCTCAGAATCTCACAATATCAGGTCTGTGAGAATACAGCAATCCTACAAAAACTCTACAGCTGGAGTTCAGAATGGTAAAAATTGGAGAGAGGTAACAGGATTTAAAATGGATACATTTAGGCTACCCCAAAATCCTTATAAGTTTTAAGTGGCTGAAACCTGAATGAAACATGAGGATAAAAATGCATTCTCTAGGACAGCAAAAATGAGTGGCTAAAAATCTCTAGGCAGCAGAATGCCATTAAGGAAAAAATGAACCTCCAAGGAAGAGCTGTTTATTCACTGAGCAACTGAGTTACACAAAAATAGAAAAAAACCAAAACAACCACTTTTGAGATAAAAGGAACATCAATATGCATCACTCCAAAATACCCCTCTGAGTTATCATTTCGCATGTTAATGGGACATTTCTGACCCTCCCTTTTAGCTTCTAAAAACACTGGTAAACTGGCTTGATCGGATGGGTGCCTGTGGGAAGAAAAATGCCAGCACAGGCAGCATGTCTGATCCAGAGGCAGCTTTTATTCAGGAATGCTGGTTTGTACCATCTGACCATGCAGAGTCCTGCAGCAGCTCCTCTGGTAACTTGGGGAAGTATGAGAGGTACAGCAAAAGGCACAATTATTCACTGGATATTTGAATCTCCTGCCCTGTAGGTAAGATGTCTGCTGTCCTTATTAGTGACCTCATGGCATGTTTGGGAGTTTTATTATTCATATATACAAGTAATGTCTGGGTAGTTGTGATTATTATTGTATATAATTAGTGGGTTTAGTAGTTGTCCAGCCTTGAAAAATTATAAATACCAGAAAAACAAAAGTGTTTTTAAAGCCTACAGTTTTCATCAAAAAGACAGATGACACTGCCTTCATCTAACCAAATGCCCACTTTTTATTCTCCTGTATAATCTAATAATTAAACCACACAATTAGACCCATTATAACAGCCTAATTTATAATAATTTCAGCTCAGTCAGAATTCTTCCTGGAATGTATTTCCTTCCAAGTTTACATGAGGAGAAATGGAGTATTTTTACTGAGTAACCCCATAAAGAAAAGCAATTATATCTTTGCTGTAGTTAATTTTTCTCTCATAAGACGTATTTACTTAATCATGAAGAGTAAAATTAATACAAGGCTGAGGGTTCAAACATAACAAAGTGGCTGAAAATCAGCTTCACATGTCTCACCAAGCTGTTCTAAATGTCATGTACTATGACACGAAAAGTTGGAGAAGGAAATAAAAATGAGTTATCAAAATGTCAATCACCTGGAGGAAAAAAACATCATAGGATTTCTGGAAAATTATGACTAACATAATTATCTTATTGATTAACATGAAAACTGAGTAAATGTTTTCCTAAATTTAGATTTTGCTGGTTTAATCTATATCATAGTAACAAGCTGGTAAGGCCAGAGCCTGTTCTTTGCAAGGGCATAAAATCTCTTTGTTTTATCTTGCTCTGTCCACTACATTCTTTATTGTGTTCAAGCATCTTCTCAGCTTCTTATTCACCCTGCAATGCCTCTCAGCTATATCAGTGAGCTGTACACACTTAAATAGTTTATTACCAATAATACATATAATTGTAATAACTTACTTGCTGGAGGAAAGAAGAGTTGGGGAGAATACAAAAAGACATTTTTCCAAACAGATCTGAGAGAAGGAGAAAGATAAGTGAAGAGCAGTCAACAGTGCTCTCAAGCACCATCATGTGAGCAGCAGTAGGTGAAGTATGTCTCTGAGCAAGAGACACAAAGCATGAAACCAAAATGACTCAAAGTGAAGGGATGAGACTAATTTATGATGGTAAGGAAGGAAGAGGAATTCGGAGCAAAGTCATGGTTTAACAAGGGTGGGGAAAAGGTGAGAATCAGTAGGAAGGTAATAAACACCCCAGAATTAAGGGACCAAGGTATAGCTGTACAAAGTTGCAAAGAATGACTTTTCCCCTGTTTAGTTTGATTTCAGATGTGAGTTTTCATGCATTTATTAAAAATCAGTGTTCAGATATTGCCCATACTGACATAAACCTGTGAGAATATCTCCACTTGGCACACTGGGGTGGTTTTGGAGACAGGACTCCAATTCCCTGGAAACAGAAAGGGAGCTGCCACAGCAAACCAAACTCCTGCACTTTGTGCCATGACTCACGGGTATCACAGGTAGGTCCATTCAGCTTCTCTGTGCATCACAGGGGTAAAGACCCACCCCTGCTGCAGTCCCAGTACCTGGACGTCTTTCAGTGTCTGACCTCCACATCCTGACAATTACAGAGCATCTGGCATTCTTCCAGTCAAGGTCTCTGTGCAGTCATTTTGTGTGTGAACTGACAAGAGACAGGAAGGATTTGTGAGCAGTGGGGTGCAGGTCCAACCTCTTCTTCCTCCCATTTCACCAGGGCTGTGGGTCTGGTACTGTGTTGGTCCCTCCACCCCAGCTCCTTGCAGGCAATGCAGCCCAGTCCATGCAGAAGGCTTTAAGCTCAGTGATGTAGTTTTTGGGGCATAGAATTCTCTGCAAACACAAGGGTGAGACACAGTGGATTGTGACCATGGAAGGCTGATGCTGTTTTACACCACAACAACACAGATTCCGAGATTCAGAAGGCTGAAAATGACTCTTTTATTTTTGGGATGTGTCTCCCTTTTATACTATTTTACACAGACCAATTTTATTGGTGAAACAAAGGCAAACCTCTTCAATCACATTAGTCAGACCAGAGGGACATCAAGAAGTCCCTCCTAGGAAAAGGAATGAATAACAAAGGTACAATTACAAAAAACATCTTTCCTGTTTACAGAAAATTCCCTGGGAAAAGAATTTCAGAAAACCAAAACACCTCAGGCATGGACCCAGGGCTACAGAAGGAGTCTGCAAGGTTGCAGAACAGGTAGAGGAACCATAAAGAGGAGACAAAACACACAACAAACACAGGTTTTAGATTCAGGGATATTGAGTGGCATATGGCTGTGATCACATGAAATGTAAAGCACTAAATCAAGTGTGTGCTGGTACATTTAGGAAAAAATATAGGGAAAATATTAAGTTTTTTTTCACATGGAGGAAATCAATTTGTCTCGTTTGTATCAGCTTGAGTTCTGTACTTGGTTACACACTCTATGAACATCATTAGTTATACATTCTCTAGAAATGACATAATGACATCTATTACTTTTCATAATTCCCAGAATCAAGGTTTTCACTTCTTGTTCACCATGAAACTTTCAGTTTTGCTGAGGGTTTGGAAGGACTTTTTGAAACCGGACATGAGTATGGAGATGCTCTATTTGCGCAGTATTGAGTTGCAGCAATTCAGCATAAAGGGTTACTATGACAGTGTAGAAGGGCTGTGCTGGAATGAGCTGACTGTTCCTGCTGTGTTTTGTGGGATATTTGATGGAGTTACCTTTTGTGTTAATGATCCAGAAGAATGACTTTTTGAGACCTGAGTGCAGCTGTTGCACAAGTGGCACTGAGCTGATGAGGGCTGTGTTATCCAGTTTCTTTGTAGTCTACATTTAAATTGATTTTCCTTTACACCTCTAGTCTGGGCTGCTGCTTGCACATAATATTTTTTCCCCTTTGAATTCTCCAAGCAGCTTGGTGAATGAGATTTGTGGTCCTGGCTTCCACCACACTGGAAACACACGAAGCTTAGGTTGAGTTTTAGTGTTGAAACTTTATTGTGATTTTAAACAGGATCAGTAGCCTTGAGAAGGGCAATTTTCTTCAAGGACTGGGAGTGGGAAGAAGAGATCATAATGAGGAGGATTCAACCAAATCTTGAAAGAATGAGAGAAAGAAACTGCAACTAAACTTCAGAGAATGAAAGAGCAAATCTTATTTGGCCACTGGTACTTTGATGAGGGTGTGGAGAACAACAGATAACAGGGCAGTCAAGCCCTTCTTCTCAACCTGTAAAGTTGCTGAATTTGCATCACTGGCTGCTTGCTAGTGTTCATACCAGTCACATGTGTCAGAGAGAGGTATTGAAGGGACATTGTGTCCCCAGAAACTGCCTTGTGTTCCCTTATCACAGAAGCACAGGTTGGAAGGGACCTGTGGAGACCATGGAGTCCCACACCCTCTCACCTAGAGCAGGTTACAAGGAACACATCCAGGTGGGTTTGCAATGTCTCCAGGGAGAGAGGTTTCACAACTTCCCTTGGCAGCCTGTCCCAGTACTCTACCACCCTCAGTGTAAAGATATTCTTCCTCATATTGAGGTGGAATTTCTTGTGTTTCAGTTTATGGCCATTGCTTCTCTTTTTGTCCCTTTGCACCACCAGAAAGAGTCTGTCATTATTCTCTTGACACCCATGTTTCAGATATTTATATACATTGATGAGATCCCTCTCAGTATTCTCTTCCTAGACTAAACAGATCAGCACCTGCAGTCTCTCCTCTTTAGAGAGATGCTCCAGACCCCTCATCATCTTTGCATCCTCAACTGGACCCTCTTCAGCAACTCTTTGCCTTTTACTGAGGAGGCCAGAACTAGACACAGCAGTCCAGCTATGGCCTCACTAGGGCTGAGTGGAGGGGGAGGATCATCTCCCTTGACCCACTGGCCACACTCTTTCCAGTGCACCCCAGGACAGCACTTGACCTCCTGGCCCACAGGGCACTGCCAGCTCATGGTCACCTCCTCATCCACCAAAACTCCAAGGTCCTTCTCCACAGAACTGCTCTCTAGGAGGTCAGATCCAAACCTGTGTTGGTAATTTGGGGTTATGCCTCCCCAGGTCCAGGACTCTGCACTTGCCCTTGTGGAACCTTGTTAGGTTTCTCTCTGCCCAGCTCTGCAGCCCATTGGAGCCTGGCTGAATGGCAGCACAGCCTTCAGGTGTATCAGCCACCTCCCCCAGTATCAGATCATCAGCAAACATCCTGAGGGTAGGTACCTTATGCCTTTGTCCAGGAAGGGATGAAGGGATGGTTTCCTTCATGCCCTTCAGCAGCTGAGGTCATCCCCATTTGCTTCAGTTTCCTCCTCTTTAACAGACTTCCTCTTTGGTAATAAATTAGCTAAAGCTGTCAAGTTAGTTGAATATGCAGTACAAGTATCAGGTGGAAGGGAAGGAGATTATTTCCAAACATATTTCACAGTTTATGCGGAACGACTCTTACCATATAATCTTGTTGATTGCCAGGCATTGAAACAGTGCAATTTTCCTTTAAACCATGAGATTTGAATTGCAGTTGCTGTGGACTCGGCAATTTTAGATTTCTTTTCATAATCTACTTATGCTTACTTCTACTAGCTGCTGCTATCTGTGGAAATCTAGCTGCCTTTCTCCCTGGGTCAGTGCAGTCCCCAATAAACAGTTTAATCACCACTAAAAAGTGATATTTCCATGCAACCAACTTAATGATACAGATGAAAGATGACAGGTGTTACAGATACTTTAATTTCTGCATATTGGAAAACCTGAGGGGTTCCTGGTTTGTTTGTAACGCAGACCTGCCTTAGAAACTAACAAAGGGATTTTAATAGCATTCTGTCCTTGGAAGGTTCTGAAACTCACTTCTGCACAGCCACACAGCTCCTGCTTTCACTTAATTGAAACTATTTGTTATTATGTGATGGTATTTATTTGAACATTTCTTGTACCAAAAGAGTCCCAGCAAGACTGTACTAGTTTCTGGACAGTAAAATAGGCACAACCCTGAAATAACTAGGATACAGAAAATCTGGAGAGCAATAGAAAAGATGAACTGCAAAGCAAGCCAAGTTCCTGTAGCTTACTAGAAGTGCTCGGCTTGCAAGGATCTCCCCATTTCAGTGCTGCTCTTATGACAGTTTTTGAGCAAGTTGCAAGCAATTTTTTAGATTGGCACTTAGGAAGAGACTCCCCAGAGTGGGGACAAGATAATTTCTCTGTGATATCTGTGAGAAAAGTGATAGAGCATCCCAGCAGATCTCCAGCCCTCAACTTCTCGCTGCGGTGCTCTTGTTATTGCAGATGCAACATTGGAGAATTTACAGCTGCCTGACCATGCTGAGCCTTTTACCTCACCAGGGAGGGAGATGGGCCATACAGTAATGCATATTGATCCATGTCACTAAATGTAGTTTATGTCTTATATTTCTGGGCTGAACTATATCTAGGGGAAAGCAGACCATTACAGTCCAGGCTCCCATGTGCAGATACAGCATTGAGTGATGACAAGCCTTTCAGGCTAAATGGATGTAGGCACACACAGGATGATGGCTCAGATGGACTAACTGGCCATAACTGAGTGGATGAGCATGTTTAAGCCTGCCACAAATCTAAGGTAAAATGAGTTAGCTTGAAAATCAATAAAAGATCTTAAGAGTACTTATTTGATTGTTCGTGATAGCTTGGCTGAGCTGGGGTACATTGCTAAGTGACAAGATCTTGTGAATATGACTAAACCTTTCATGCTTGGGGCAGTAGTGAACTTCAAAGAGACATTTCCCTGTCCTGAGAGGTGCAAAAGCAGCTGGTAGTGCAAAGGAGGCATTGCTTCTTGGCAGTGTTAATGTAATAACAAGTTATTACAAGTTGTTACAGTTGTGTAGTTATTACACAAGCAAGTCCTGGAGAGTGCTGGAAAGAAGAGAGCTGGTTCTTAAACAGACCAAGAAGCCATTCTCTGGGAATTTACCCAAGATTCTTTTTTTCTCCAGAATAAAATATCTACTGTACTCCTGTAACTGAATATAAAAGGCTTTTTGCACTCAGTGGGCAAAATTAAAATCTCAGGATTTGAAATGTGCTCATTTTGGTTTTGCTCATTTAAAAATCATGTAATTCTAATGTTTTCTTCAGCTACTAAATGTTGGGGTTCATCTCTGCTGTTGCCCTTTCCCCTAATAAGACAGAACATAGGTGTCCAAACCCTGTCTCTGGGGTTATGGTGACCTGAAACCAGAACTGTTCTGTATGTGCAAGAGCTGAGGATTCCACCTTCTCACCACAGTGAAAGGATGGAGGAAAGGAGAGCCTATCTTTTGCTGTGGGGAAACAAAGCTCTGAGGAGGGTTAGGAATGCAGAGCTCTGCTGCATGATGATGACTGGGTTTTTAAAATTTTCTTCATCATTTGGGCTACGGGAAATAGCCAAACACATCCAAATTGGACTGTGAGGGTTTCTTTTTTGCTTCCTCTCCCTCCTGGAGAGATTCAACTTCAGCTGTATTGGAAGTCAGTAATTTCCTTAATGCTGGCAAGTGTAAGATATATTTTATGAGGTATCTTATGGAACTGATGGGGGGAAATAAATAATAACAATATTAATAAAAAAAGAGTGTTATCCAAACTGAAAGTGTTGCAAGGATAAACAAATCAGTAAAAGGTGCAGTTTTCTTATGATACAGTAATTTTATGAGCAATAATTTTTCAGATGAACTGAAGCTATCATCATTATCAACTAATAACTCTAAGAATGACTTATCTAACTTGCAACTGCCATGGTATTTCTGGAGTGTGAAAGAATTTTAAATTGTCTGTGAGGAACTGGTGCTGCTTATGGGACATTAGAATAAACGAACCAGAGCATTAAAAGTGTTATCTTTTCAGAAGAAAAGAAACAAACATCCTTCACAAAAATACATAAGGGTGTATGTATTCTATGGCTTCTGAACTATCTGTGCTGTTCTTCAGCAGAAAGGTGGAATTAAAGCTGGATTTAGAGCTGGTGATCTTTTGTAGCACCAAAGAAACACCAGTAATATCAAAGAGTTTGTGTCCCTGGGGTGGGCTGAACTCCACTGCAAAGAGGCTGGGGCAAAGTAAAGCAGTATCCAAAGAGATATGTGAAAATTACAGAATTGTCTTCATTATTTACTGAAAGTGAGCCGAAAGATGCCATTTAAACTTGTGACAAGAATGTGTATTTAATTTGAAGAAAGTAAAATCATAAAATCATTAGTTGGGCTTTTACTTTTCCTTCCTTTTCTTTGTAATTTTAGAACGCCTGCTAAATAAGCAAAGAGAAACAACAAAGAATGTTAAGCATCCATTCAAGGATAATTAACCTTTTAAAAGCAGAATTAGATATCAAAACAATGCTGGATGGTTAAAAATGAAAACTTCATATATTTAATTTTGGAAATGTCACCACTAATCTCCTGCATCTTCCCCATAGCCACTCTTGTTCTCCTACTCCCAGTGAAATGGACTCAAGTGGTCACAGATTTTTATTCAATGTACATCTGCTTGGTGAATTTGCTATTTGCTGAGGAAATCAAACAAACAGATAAGAGAAAATCTCTCCCTTTTGATCACCTCTCTTTCTGCTTGGATATGGCAGGGATAGCTGCAATTATTTTGAGAGCAAAATAAATCAGCCACTGTTGACGCTCATGGTCATCTGACAAGATTTCTGAAGGATTGTTCCTTCAGTTGGAGATTCCTCAATCCCTTCAATGCTCTGCTTCTGCTTCAGACAGACCTGAGAGAGGACCTGGCAAAAGTCAAATACCCCAAGTGATGTGGGGCTCCTTCCCTGTCCCAGGAGCAGCCTGTAAACCACTTGTGTGGAGGCAGTGAACCTATAACAGTGCATCAGAGTGAGGTTTAACCGAAAAAGAACTAATTTGAATTACAGATAATTAATATGTACAGGGCTCTGCTCCTGCAGAAAGAATGAAAATCTGTCCAGTACCGCTGCAATGGAGGTTTTTTTTTTTTCTGTTAGTTTTGTAAAATGAAGCAAAAAAGAAAAGTTAATCCAGAAGAGTGCACTGTATTAACTGGGAAGCTGTAAGTTGTTAAAGAAAAAGTTTATTGGCTAGTTGAAATATATCAACTTGACAAAATAATAGTATTTTTCTCTTTAATAATTGATTCAGGCCAAAATAATTCATTTTACACTGTTTGGAAAAGATTGCTTCATTTATTTAATTTCAATTTTGTTAACTCTAAATAGCTATAATTTAATAGAGGCTTCTCCTATATGTTTTTGCTAAACTTTAAAAGTTTTTAAATGCCAATATTCTAAAATAAAGTTGTAATCAATGATCCTGTATATTTAGAAAATGTAAATAATTCAAAGTGATACCCTTACATCACAGTTGAAATATTTCAAGTGATGCAGAACAATTTTTTAGCTTTATTTAACAGGAACATTTGATTAAGAATAAATAATATTTAAAATGCCAGAACAGTGTGTGTGTGGTGAAAGTCTTGCATTTCCAGTAATCCTGTGTTTTTGTAATTCAAAATCAGGTGGTCCTGAAGTTTTTTCCCTATATTTTATTCTGAGAAAAGTCTTTGATTTCAAATACAGTATCACTGCTGCAAAGACCATAAAATACACACAGATAATTTCCACAGGGAGGAGAATGCTAATTAGTTACCTCAATGACTGCTGTAGCCTTTTGAAACCCTGATCATGTTCCAATCTCAGTGGAAAATGAAGAAAAGAAAATAGTTTTTCCACATCAGAAGTGAAAATCTGATTGCATCCTCAAAGGCACAGGAGGGCTGAGCATGGAGGTGTCCTGGTGCTTTGCAGCAGGCATGGGGAAAATGTCTGCAAGAAACTTTTGGGATAATGTGACAACTTTCCAGCATTTATTCTGCAAAGAAAGGATGATCATCAAGGGCTCAGTCAGAAACTGTCCCACAGTCAGACAATGACAACAGCTGAACTCACTGAATCACTTATTACCTTTGTCAGGCAGGGCAGTTGGACTTCACTTTAAATGTAAAGAATCCTTGGCACTGAGCAGGGCTATCATGGCAGAGGCTGTAGGTATCATCAACAGAAAAGCAGCAAGAATGCAGCTTGTCCCTGGATGCTTCCCTTCTCCTCTCCCCCCTCTTATTGCAAACTAAAAAAAGTGGAAATTGCATAATGGAGTGAGTGCATCCATCACAATTCATTCTACCACACTGAAAGGCTTCAACACATGCTTGTTGCTGCAAGACAAGCTCCAGGATTCCAAGTTTCAAATCCAGGATGATTGGTTGCTCTCTCAGTGAATCTTTTTATACTCTGAAAACCAAGTAATTTGTTCTCACTTGTGAATAAGAAGATCGGCCTCTTGATCCATTAGAATTACTCCTGTATTTATCTCCAAGTGCTTTGAAATGGAGGTCAGCCTTCTCTCTTTTCAACAGTTGTGGAAGGTGGGATGGCTTTCCCAGAGGCCAGTGGTAAGGCAAGGACTTGAGATCCCTGTCTACTTCTGTTTCCTAAAAATTACCTCCTAAAACCAAAGGCTATGTATTTCTGGGCATCATTTCCATCTCTTGGCACACACACACAACTCCAGGTTTGTTGGCTGGCCACCATGTCACAGGGATACCAGTGCCTGTGTGATTTCTGGATCACTGTTTCTGACTCCAGAAGTTTCAAGACAGACTCCATGAATGTTTGCCCAATCTGTGATGTTCTGAAATGAGAATATCAGGCTTAAGGAAGTGGCATTTCACCCATACATTACTCTCCCTGTCTATTTCTCATCTCTGTTTAGTTAGAGCAGCTTACTGCAGGGTATTTGTTCCAAATAAGAGTAATTACTTTGCCCAGACATGGTAAATTATTTAAAAAGACATTGCATATGGACACAAGGCACGATAGGATAAATTAACTAGTTTACAACTGTGTAATAATCCAGCACAAATTTGCTCAGAGTGCAATGCTGCCAGGCAAGGCAGCACATGGAGAAGAGCTCTTCAGTGGGATTGAAAATTTATCCTCTATGATACAGAGATATTTCAGAGCTCCTTTAAAGGATGGTTCTGTAAAGAGGAAAGAAAATTGCAACTTCTACATGCAATTTGTTTATGAAATATAGCTGCTGGGAGCATCTTAGAGAAAAAATATCTACACAAATGGATTAAGACATTGGAGATGATTCACATAAATGTCTTTTTTCCTATTCAGCTTAATTAACTTCAGAGTAGATGAATTCTTATTGGTGTAGTGGAAAGAAAATGAAACCAGTGTCAGGAGAAAATCTTCTGCATACAACTGCTTGCTATAGCCCAATTTTGGATGGTGTAAAAGCATAAAATTTTTGTTCATTAAATTTTAAAAGCTTTCTGCGTTCATGGAATTATAGCACAGAGTTGTAAATATTTTGTGAAATAAAATGTACTTCCCTATACAAACAATGTACAGTGGAATTACTATTATGGTCTACTATTTGCAATAATACCTAGAAAAGTCAGCCATTAAGATAAATAAATAAAAATACCCACCTGAAAAAAAAATCACTGAAAATAAGAAAGGATGGACATATTTTGAAATACTCTGCTTGTGTGTGGAGAAAATCTGCAGTAAATTTGTATACTTAAGAAAAACATTTTCAGTGCTTTTTACTCTTCCGTTCTCTGTTCCTATGGGCAAAAATTCCTTCTGGACAGAAGCACCCTTACTGCCAGATCAAAATCCTCTTTTTACAAATTCCTGCACTTAGCAGAAGAAAAGTGTTTTATAAAGACATGCCAGACTGAATTCAAACTTCACCTAAACACACAATTCTTAAATCTGTGTGACCAGATGTCCTCTGACTGTACTCATTATAGCAGGATGTAAAGTCTGAAGTCTGATAAATTATTCCCAGCTGATCTTCACTGGTAAGGCCCTCTTCCAACTTGTTATTAAAAACTTATAATAACCACATTTTAATAGTGGTTAAAGAGCTTCCCTCAAGTATACTATCTTGGACATTTCCTTAGAGGAAAAGTACTTATTATACAAATTTGCAATAATACGGTGAAGAAATACAACGGCATTATGAAAATCCGTATTACTTGCTCAGAGACTTCTCCAGTGCCTCAGGGTGGTATTTAAACTAAATTTCATGTAAACTACAGCATGAAGATGTAGAAGGGAATACAGGTGACCTCGCTCTTGATAAGTAACAGCTTCTCTTCTCTTCTCTTCTCTTCTCTTCTCTTCTCTTCTCTTCTCTTCTCTTCTCTTCTCTTCTCTTCTCTTCTCTTCTCTTCTCTTCTCTTCTCTTCTCTTCTCTTCTCTTCTCTTCTCT